>CM064861.1:55684214-56884214 GCA_032719365.1 Prinsepia uniflora | reverse complement strand
CTAGTGGACAATATAAAGACTTCCTCCTTTGGTCATCAGTTGAGGCTGAAAGTTTTATTCTCAAAAAGCTTGGACGGTGGAAGACCTTCCAAAAGCTTGGTCAAGGAGTAACTGAGCGCTCAAGTGTATTTGAAAATTGCCGCCATCCTGTAGAAGAACATAAAAAAAAAGTCTTGATTTTCCTTCAGAGAATAAGTCAAGTCCTCAATTGCCTTCCAAGTCTGCTCGAGGCCATTTCCTAGTTGTTATGGCTTATCAAGGTCATCTAGCAGGTTCAGACTTTCCATCTGTCCTTCTAAGCACTTGGTGAAGTTTTTGGAAATGGAAAACTCAACAAGGGTGGAAATCCTGCTATTTGAGGCTTGACTGGTTTTTGCTATTATATGCCCCCACAACTTTGCTCCGAAAAGAAAATAAGGAGCTAAAGTTGGGTATGATGAGTTGCAACGGAGTCCTTTTCAAAGAGCTAGAGCTGGAGCAAGAGTTTGAGGTCGGGAATGGTGGATGGCTTTCCCTCTACTTTCGGCGGAAGAATGGACTGAATCTCAAAGGATGTAGGCATTGGTGCCTTGCCCCCAGAATTCTCATAGAGTAGTTGCTTCTTGTCCATGATTTTATGTTCATTTCTACATTGAATGCTTGGTGTGAGCAATCGACATGTGATTTGCCAACCATTTTCTGAATAATGAAATGAAAATTTGAATTTTGAATTCATGTGTGAAGTTTCCTTTGCAAAAAAAATATTTGACAGGACCGCCCCGAAATGGGCATTGTTAACCGTGCCCGGCCCTGCTCCCGTCTGGTAAGACGAATGAAATCCCCAAGTTACCCTCAGTACGTGCCAGACTAGGGATAGCCACACGTGCTTACTCATGCCTCCGCCTCTCGATCAGCGAGCTACGACCTGGAGGGTCAATAAAAAATCAAAAGGTGTGAGTGGACAAAAATAAATCAGTTACAAAAAGACGTTTTTACCCTCCCGTATATCAAATTCCAACATAAGGAAAACGCGTATGAAACTCAAAATCATTTTTCCTTTCTCAACCATCGGGTCTTAGCCTGCAATCATAAACACCGGGCCTCAACCCCAACCACGTATCAAACCCCAGAACACAACATAATCCAAAACCATCAACCATAAAATCGGGCCACAGCCCCACACATCCGAAACATCAGAAACAACAATAAATCACAAGTCAAACATTTTGCTGGATATCAAGTGCGCCCGAGTCTTTAAACTCAAAACCATGCGCATAATCAGGCCTTCCCTGGATTTCAACGAGTCTTTAAACTCAGAACATAATCAATAGGCCTCGGGTGTATCACAATAACCGAGTCTTTAAACTCACGTGTCTTTAAACTCATTAAGGGCCCTCCCCCGTCATCAATTAACCGAGTCTTTAAACTCAAAACGTGCTCCAGCAATAGCACCGGGTCTTTAAACCCAAAACAGTTTTCAACGGGTCTTTAAACCCAAAACATTTTTCAATCACAACAACTCGGGATCCATCCCGAAATCGCATTTTTCACAATAGGACTCATGGTCCGAATTTCCACATTCAAATCCCCAAATCATACTTCACAAAACATATTCAAATCATCATTAAACACGGGGCATGTATAATCACACCAAATCACTTATTAAATCGTCTTCCATTCCCGAATTCGAATTCACAATAATGATTTCGTAAGCCGACATCCGGAAATATCAGCCCGGATCCAAACCAAGAATCCGTTTTCAAACTTCCGAAAATCGAAAGCTCGTTCATCAAAATTACTTTTATGCCCCGAGCATCAAGCCCGAAATCACCTTTTTCCAAAATCCATTTTAAATCCTTGAAATCACATCATTTTCAAATCTTATTATTAAAACCTCAAAACCACAATCATAATCACCAAAATCACGGTCCAATCACAACATACTCGAAATCTCGTAAAACGTGCAAATCCGGGACATTCCTGAAAAACGTGTCAAAACCGTAAACCATACTCACAACCGCAATCAAAACATCTTAAAAACATGATACGCACAAGTCATATAAAATCTTTCGTTAAATCATCATCCAAAACACACGGGACCCATATCTCGAAATTCGTGCAAATTCGTGTGCATATCAAAAATACATATAAATACGGAAATCGAAATCAATGACAAATCATAATCATAATCATAGAAATCATAGAAATATTTATGCATGCATTAAATTTTGAAAGCAACGTCCACTCACACACCGTCCAATAAGCTCGTTTTCCTGCGCTGCGCGTATTTACGTAATTTCCGATATTTTCCAGAAATTTCAAATCCTATCCGAAAACATACTTTAGTGTCACTAAGGGCTTAGATAACAACATACTAATTTCCCATAATTTTCCAGGAATTAATCGTTAATTAAAAACGTAACCTAAACCTTCGGACCCTCGAAACAAGATCGAAACGGTGTCCGATAATTTCAAAACCAACGTTAAAATGTTCGTTACATTGTGTAGGACAAAAGTCGTTTTGAACTCACCTTGAAAAACCGTCCCACGCGCCATCACGCGCCGCCGTGAGTGGCTGCGCATGACACCCACGCGCCAGCTACAGTAACATCAACAGTCGTCGTCCCAACCCGACAAGCCTGCAACCGAGTTGTTCGACCCGCGACATGACCCGTTAAATTTCCCTTAATTACAGCTTGATTTCAACAATACAACTGTCCATTAGTCTCGGTAAGGATCCAATCAAGGTTCTGTGAAATCAATTACCTCAAAACTTACCTCAATCCGGTCGAATCAACTCGACTTTTCGAAGAACACTGACTACTGTTCCAGGCTTGATTTTGTCGATTCCCAGCGATTACTTTAAATTGGCTCACTCAGAAGCTTTGCAGGATAACCAGAAACCGTTCTTCTACCTCAATTTCAAGCTCTAATCCCTCTTCCTCCACTAAATCAACTGGGATTTTCAGAACAGAACCTCGAAGTTGCCTGGGCTCCTCTCTGCACCACTCTCTTCACTTCCAATCCCATTCGACTCGTCTGGAAGTCTGGAAGCTCAACCTCACCCCTGATTCCATCAATTGGTCGCCCCATTTCAAAGTTTGGTTTCAAGTTTGTAAATGAGGTTTTCGGGCGGTTTCAGTGCTCCTGGGTCTTCCTTCCCCGTTTCTTTCTTTTCTCCCACTCGAATTCCTCCCTCAAATCCTTTTCAGTTCGCTTTGTCTCTCAATTTCGTATGGGAGAGGTCGATCACGCACAATGTGGTATGGTATCTATTTTTATTTTTCAAAACACCCACCAGTATTCAATTCCAACTCTCTGTCCGTGCACTCGTTCGAAGCAAGCTGCCTCACACCGTGCACTACCACTTCCCACTCTATTCCCTCACTACTGCATAAACAACTAGACCACGACATTGCCCCAATTCCAATCGCACCCGTGCAAACTCGAACTCCTGCCTACTCTGTTTGTGTTCTTCACATTCCTAGGCATGCCTGCTTCCCACTCAGGGCAAAACCCAGTCCCCCCGTGCTCTGATCAAACCACTAAGTAGCAAAAACAACTCAAAACACTCACACCGACACCGATTAGAATCAAAGTGCTCCCTAAAGGCTCTGCTTCATGCCTTGCAACCAACAACCCGTGCTAAAACCCACTAGTGCACCAGTTTCAAACGCACCCACACAATTGTTTAGTTGACCATTCTCACCGTCCACACGGCCATGTCTCCCACTTACATGATTAAACAACCCTTAAACAACAATTTAGCCCATCCAATTTGCCCCAAAAACCATCCACCCATGCACTGACATGTCTCTCATTAACAGGTGCTACAGTAACCGTTCAAACAGCCTCGGTGAAATTACCATTCTGCCCTTGTGCAAAAAATTACCAAAATGCCCCTCACGCATCCAGGCCCGTAACTCGGTCATTCGGACTCCGATTGATGCGTGCCACCTGTCTACAGACTCAGGGCATCGAGACCTTCCTAACGGTCCTCGGCCCTCGGCCATCGGACCTCCCAATCAAGAAGTCAACATTTTCCCTTATTTCGTCCAAATTACAAAAACGCCCCTGGACTTCCGAACGTCATAACTTTCACCACGAACGTCGGAATCGAACGTGCCACCTGTCTATGAACTCATGACGTCCTAAGCTACGTCACAGTCATTGGTCAAAGTCCATTTGACCCCGAATAAAAAGTCAATGTTTTACCCACTACTAGGGGCAAAACGGTCATTTTGCATCGTTCGTCCGATTTCGCCCAACTAATCACCGAGTAACCCTACTATTCATGATTAGTTACTAACTTAATCCCGAATTCCGGGATGGGTCATTACATTATTTGTTTGAATTAGCTTCCACACTTGTAGGTTTGTCAAATGCCCCTGTTGCAGCTATGAGTATCCACTAAGAGCTTTTCCATTCCAATTGGTCTAGAGTGGTTCCCAAAAAGAGTCTTGGATTTCTTATGGGGTGAAGACTTGGATTGCTTCTGGAGAAAGGCTTTGATTGCTTCCTCAAGGAAAGGCTTGAGATGTTTCCCGGAGGAAGACCTTGATGCTTCGCAGGGTAAAGATCTGGACGATTCGCAGGGCGCAGGCGTGGGTGCTTCGCATGACAAAGGCTTGGGTGCCTCGGAAGGTGAAGGCTTGGGTACTTCACAAGTCGAAGGCTTGGGTGGTTCGCAAGACGAAGGCTTGAATACTTCGCATGACGTAGGCATTGATGCTGTACATGGCGAAGGCTCTGGTGCTTCACATGACGAAGGCTTTAATTCTTCGCATGGCAAAGGCTTTGGTGCTTCGTATCAGTGAAGGCTTGGATACTTCGCAAGGACGAAGGCCTTGGTGCTTTACATGGCGAAAGCTTCAGATGCTACACGGGGGTGAAGGAATTGGTTCTTCGCAGGGGCAAAGGTTTTTGTGCTTCGACGGAGTGAAAACTTTAGTGATTCGCGGGAGCGAAGGCTTCAGATGCTTCGCTGGGGCGAAGGTTTTGGTACTTCGCAGGAGCAAAGTCTTCAGATGCTTCGCTGGGGCGAAGGCTTCGGTGTTTCGTGGGAGCGAAGGCTTGGATGCTTCACGGGGGTGAAGTCTTTAGCGCTTCGTGGGGGCGAATGCTTGGATGCCTCGGTGGGGCAAATGCTTTGGTGCTTCACTGAGGCGAATGCTTTGGTGCTTTGCGGGAGTGAAGGCTTCGGATGCTTCGCCGGGGCGAAGGCTTTGGTTCTTTGCGGGAGCAAAGACTTCAGATACTTTGAGGGAGCGATTGTTTCAGATGCTTCGCGGGAGCGAAGGTTTCAGATACTTTGCTGGGGCGAAGTCTTTGGTGCTTCACGAGAGTGAAGGCTTGGAGGTTTCGCTAGGGTGAAGGCTTTGGTGCTTCACGGGGGTGAAGGCTTTGGTGCTTCGCAGGAACAAAGACTTCTGATGCTTCACTAGGGCGAAGGCTTTGGTGCTTCGCGGGAGCGAAGGCTTGGATGCTTCACGGGGGTGAAGACTTTAATGCTTCGTGGGGGCGAAGGCTTGGATGCTTCGCTAGGGCGAAGGCTTTGGTGCTCTTCTGGAGACACAATGCATTCTCTGCTCCCTTTTCGAGCTGCAAAGGCTGAAACGCTACCTTCAAATGATCGAATGGATCATCATTCCGTAACTATGTTAAATAATAAGGATTGACGGAAAGTTCCGAAGAACGATGAACAACATTCAAGAACTTCGAACATAGTCGATGAACGATGAACAAAGTATAATGAACGATGAAAATGACTGATGAATAACGCTCAAGGACTTCCAAACATAGTCGATAAACGGCGAATGAATTACGATGAACGATGAATGCGATCGATGAACAACGTTCAAGGACTTCCAAACACAGTCGATAAACGACGAATGAAGTACGATGAACGATGAACATAGCTGAAGAACGATGAACATAGCTGAAGAACGATGAACAACGTTCAAGAACTTCAAACATTGTCGATGAACGACGAACGAAGTATGATGAACGATGAACAATCGTGAGAGCTCCCCTTCAGTATTTCTCAATCGGCTCTTAATGAAAGCACCAATTGTTGAAGCTGAAATCTAACCCGTCGCGAAAAGTTCTCACAATTCCTACAAATAGCAAACAATTAGCTATCGTTACCTCGATCGATTACTCGGGGCGTTGTTCGACCAAGAACACTCCGATGCCTAAGTTAGCTTTGAGAGAGGAAAAGAATATACTTTGAAGCAAAGAATTGACTTACTTTTATTGGGAAATATGTAACCCCTATATAGGGGTGAGTGAGATGTTCAATTTCCATAGTTTCGATGTGGGACAAATGCTCCTTGATTTTCATGCTGACACATGTTACACAGATCGAGGGTGGAAAGGCTTCCACATGTCATCCCGATTTAGGCCCAATATTGGGGCTATGTAAGCGTTGTGGGCTTGAGCCATGTTCGGTGTTTTGGCTTCAAGTATTTTTGCCAAAGGCAATTTGGTCATTCTAGAAACTATGGGCCACGTGGTAGCTCCACGTTCTTCCGGTGATTTTGGGTTCCACACATAGTACATGAAGAGCCAGTACTTAGGAATGCTCTCTCTGGGCATGAAGTAGCTGGAGAAGAGAAAAAATCTTCTAAGAACTGTGTAGATTAGAGAGTTTCCCGATATGAAGTCGGGAGAGATAGCACTCACAAACATCCCCAGAGAACTAGTCGTCAACACAATCAGCCAAATCACGAACATGAAAAATGCAAAGGCAGAAACCAAAGGGTTCAATCCTACTACCCAATACAAAGGAACCAAAAACAGAAGAGCCACTGCGAATAAGAAGGGTAGGAACACAATTGTGTTGGCTACCATGTAGGAGGGGATTATAAAGGCTCCCTTTGTGGAATCCTTCAATAAAACTCGCTGCTCATGAAGGTATATCGGTAATGCCTCAACTGTGGAAGATAGGAGAAATATAAGACTGAAAGCAAAGAGGCTTAATCACTCTTCTACTCCTTCTTCATCCTTCCCAACTTTCATGTACACGCTCGCCAACCCATATCCTCCAACAACAGCATGCATTGTTCTTGCCAACAACTATTTCTTTGTTTTGTATATGATTTTATAAAAATATGGAGCACAAATACATAATCTCATACAAAATAAATACATACTCAGTTCTATTGCCGATTACATCGTCTAGCTTTTCTACTATGTTATGTGTCACAGATACTTGATCATCATCATCATGATCAGCTCGAAAAGGATATGAATCTTCGAGTGTCTGTATGATCTCCATGGAAAATTTGATGGCATTTAGTTGCAATGGTATTCACATTCCCAATTTGGCAATGGCATCTTCAAGTAATTCAATGCTACCATTATGGACAACTGAACCATGAGAAAGGATCATAAAGCTTGAGATGTGATAAAGAACTCGATAGCTAGGCTTGTGTATTGATAAAACCACAGTTCTTTGCTTTGATTTTTCCATTGAAGACAACATCTCAATGACTTAGAGTGCATAAGTGCTGTCTAGGTCTGAGGTTGGCTCATCAAGGATTAGAATCAGAGGATCATGAATCATGTCACACAAATGGACACCCTTTTCCTTTCTCTACTAGATATCCCTCGGTTCTCTTCATCTCCAACAAAACAATGTCCCACATGCACAAGACCAAGCTCTTGCATTAGCCTCTCCACCCTATCTACCCTCTCTATTGCATCAATGCCTTTGAGCCGAAACTTGGCAGTGAACATCAAAGTCTCCTTCACAGTCACCAGAGGAAGCAAATTATCTTCTTATGCACCAAATCTGCATACCATCCACAATTGAGCATGACTCGTTATTCCATGACCGTTGACTCAAAATACATTTGGGATCAAAATCTTTATTCCTGATCCTGCCTGAAATGATTCGTTTAAGTGTAGATTTTCCGGTTCGACATGGGCCAACAATGGCAAGAATTTCATAACTTGTGGCAGCAAAAGAGACAAAATTAAGTATGGTGATTGGCTTAGGCTTAGGGTTTTGAAGTAGCTGACAAATTGAACTGGGTGACAAAAATAAAACCCTATGGATGCCATTATTGGCTTAGTCATATGCATTCATGCTTACTTGTGGTTGTGGTTCATGAAAGCCAACAGCTGCCATTATTGTTCACATGGGAGGAAGGAAATACACCAGATATGGATGCCAGAAACATAATTGGTTTGATACATGTGGAACCATAAAATATCGAAAAATTGTAGAGCTGTCACGTGGCTCAAAATGACCAAATTGCCTTGACAACAATATTAATGGCTTGCAGTCACCCGCGCATTAAATAATCTATTTACCAGCTAAATACGTTATTTAATCGGATTAAAAGTCTCTGTAATATTAATATTCTCCTTGAGAGTTAATTATCATTTTTTTAATAATGGACAATTAATATTAATATTAAACCACAATAATTATCATTATTATCATAATGAACCATTATTATAATTATTAAATAATATATTTGATTAATAATATATTATTTATTAATTACAAATTCAACCGACCAATCAGAATGCTCCGAGGCTCCCAAGGATTTCCTATAAATAGCGGAGCTCATTTCATTTTTTAGGTAATTCGGTTTAACGCTACTTACGCTCTTGTGATTTCTCTTTCAAAACTCACTTAAGCATTGGAGCATTTTCGGTCAAACAACCCCCCCGAGTCCCGATCATTGAACGAACGATAACTTACTGTTTGCTGTTTGCAGAAATCCAAGAGGCTTTTGAGTTTAATGGACGAATTCTACTTCAACACTTGCTGCTTTCATTGAGAACTTGGAAATATTCAAGAAGAAGCTCTCATTATCATTTATCGTTCATCTTACTTCGTTCATCGTTCATAACGTTGTTCGAAGATCTTGAACGTTGTTCATCGTTCGACAAAGAACTTTCTGCTCAAGATTCTCCGATTCAGCAAGGCTTGTCAATACCCATCCCAATCCCCCCGGGATTATCAAGGGGCGCTCTTGATCCCGTCTGATACGGAGTGTCAGACCAGGGAAAACTTGAACCTTTAGCCCGAAGGCTTCCAGAGAACGCCAGGATCCGGAGGAGGTATGTGATGTCTCGGTCTCTGCTGCAGTCCGCATCGTGTTCAACCTGAAGGACATTGAAAACAGAAAGATTGTGAGTGGACGAAAATAAAAGAGTTTATAAAACACATTTCATAAAAGACCTTTATGCCCTTCACTAAAAAGCATGCATGCATAGTAAAACCATTTATCAAACCACATGTGTTTAAACAACCATAATCATACGGGCCCCTGCCCAAAACCATTTACAGAAAACTAGAGTGCAATAAACATATGTGGGATCTCAGTCCAAATCCATTTATCAACCATAAACATAATTTCGCAAAACCAAGAAATCATGTTTATCATATATTTCATATAATCAATCCTGTCACGGTATCTAGAGCTATGCGCGTGCTACCCTGAGTCTCAAAGCCCAAGTCTCCCCAAGGTCCACCCAGGTCAATGTCCGTAGATCAATGACCCTCCCTGGGGGTTATAATTCATAGCCTTTCTGAGAGTAAGGAACCCAACGGGGGAGACTCCACTCAGTCTGTGTTCCGTGACTACTCTGGGGTCCACCAAGGCCAACGACCCTCCCTAGAGGTGACAATTCATATATAAAGGATGGTATACGAAAAACCTTTTGAAATCATTCTTAAAACCTTTCAAGGGTTCATGCCCAGTCCCCATAAACCGTCATGAGCCATAAAAACCTTTCAAGGGTTCATGCCGGTCCCCATAAACCGCCATGAACCATAAATCCATTTATGGGTCCTCGACCCGAAATCACAATCTTTAAACATAACTAGGCCCTAAGCCCGAATCCACATTCAAAATGCGCCTCCGGCCCGAATGGTAAACCAACTGGGCCTCGTGCCCGATTTCGTAAACTAAATGGGCCTCATCCCCGATTTTGTAACCAAATGGGCCTCGTGCCCGGTACGTAAGTCAACTGGGCCTCGAGCCCGATACGAAAACCAATTGGGCCTCAAGCCCGATAAGTAAACCAACTGGACCTTCGGGCCAATGCCTTATTAAATCAAATGGACTTCAAGTCTGAGAGTTCGTAAATCAAAGGGGTCTCATGCCCGATTCCATATTTCCAAATCCGAAATCGATTTAAGAACCAATTGGGTCTCTGGCCCGAGAACGTAACTAAATGGACTTCAAGTCCGAGGGTTTCCAAAACAAATGGGTCTCCAACCCGAGTTTACTTTTTCAAATCCAAAACCATTTCATGAAATCATTTTCAAAACTATAAGCACGGAAAGTCAGTGTAAAATCGTAAACCTCGATTTACGTGCAAACACGTAAATCACCTTGAAATGCAAGAAACCATAGAATTCACCAATATCCAAATCAACATCATAGAAACATATTTATAAGCCATTTATGCATGCATCACAGTTTAGAAATCAAGGTCCACTCACAAACCGTCCTAAGTTGCCATCTCGATTTGCGTGCCGTAAGCCTCACCGGCTAATCGTCGTCAGCGGGACTCCCAAACATGTCCAAATCAATCTAAAGGGTTACTAACTACCTTATTAACCTCTCATTGAAGCCCCATAATTTTCCCAAATTTTTTACTATTTTAAAACACGATTCTAAACCTTCGGATGTCCCGAACATTATCGAGACGGTATCTAATTGAGACGAAACCAGTCCAAAAATGTTCGTTACATCGAATAGAGTATTTCACATGTTGAAAACTTCCCCAGAAGGCCCACCACGCGCCTTCACGCACTGTACTATTCATCGTCATCAAGCTGCAGCGAACCCGGTTTGCCTAGTTTGAACCAGACCGGACCGGTCTGAACCGGCGCGACCGGTTCACTGTCCAATCTCCCTTATTTTCCATCCTTTCTTTCCCCTTTCAATTCATAAACCTTCCTATCATCAAACATAATCTTTCTAGCTATTAAAAACACAGAAAAACCCATTGAAATCATACCTTCTATGAACAAGCCATGAGCTTGATCTTCAAGCTCGATTTCTTAGCTTCCTAGCCACCCCTTTCCATCCAATTCGATCCTCATAGTGTTGCCTTGATCCCTAGGTCATAATAGAATCTAAAGGGACTCAAAACAACAATCAAAACCAATTTCCAATTTTTGAAATTAAAACCGGGCTCTCGGGTTTGTTCGACTTACCCCCCCACCTTGAGCCGCCGTGGACTGCCGTCACCGTCATTCCTAGTCCCTCAAGATTCCTCACACGACCGTATTGATGCAAGGTGATGGCGGTGGTGTGATGTGGTGTGTGTGTGTTTGTTCAAGGAAAAGGAAAAATGGTGGTGTTCGGGTTTGTGAGAAAATAGAGAGGGAGGATGATAGTGATCAGGTGAGAGGGAGATGAGAAGGATGACCAAGATGAAGGGGAAGGGTGAGATGAAGGGCTAGGATGGAAAGTGGTTAGGGAAATATGATTAAAATAAAACAAGTGGACCAATCATCATTTAGATCCACAAAATGGGGGTTTGGGCTAATGGGATGAGTGACACTTGTCACTAATCGATGGGTCCCACCTAAATATCTGACCAATTCAGATAATGCCACCTCATCATTACCTCGGAATGCGTGCATAGTGTAATCGAACTTCCGTGACCCATAAATTTCCCGTTCAAAGTCCAATTTCAGCGTGCCGCCTGTCTATGGATTCGTATCGACCCGATATATGTAAAGGTCCTTGGCCCTTGGCCATCGGACCTCGCAGGTCAAAAGTCAACTATTTTTCCTTTTTAACCAAATTACCAAAATAACCATGAACTTTCGAACGTCATAACTTCTTCCTCGAACGTCGGAATCGGACGTGCCACCTGTCTATGAACTCGTGACGTCCCGAACTACGTCACATTCATCGGCCAAAGTGTATTTGACCGCTAGAACAAAAAGTCAAAATTTTGTCCATTCTAGGGGTAAAATCATCATTTTGCACCGTCCGTCCTAAAGTACCCCACTAATCACTGATTAACCCCATTCTAGGGGAAAAATCGTCATTTTGCCACCTGTGTATGAAGCTCACATAGAGACGCTGGAGTAACGTCCAACTCGACTCAGATGTGTGTCCATAGAAGCGCCCGTGGAGACGCAGGGAAGGATGCCAACCTTCAGTTTCAGAGCGTTCCCTTCTCCCAACAACCCAAGTGCTTGCGCTAGGGGAAGGAACTTCAACCATTCAACTAACAGGTGGACAGTGGATGGGGGGATCATCCAGGCTGGGTTAACCCCACCCAAACATGGACCTACGAGACTTCCTAGACGGGCGCCATGACATCCTAGGGAGAACCACCAGCCAGCTCAGGCCAACCTGGCTCGGCAGGTTGACAGATTGAGCAGCCAAGCCCAAATTCAGTTAGTGCTTCTGCAGCGGCTCTTGGTAGAAAGAACAACTCGGGATCTTGAGAGACATTCCACTTCGCATGGAAGATAAGAGAATGTTTGAAGGCGTCCGGGGAAGGAAACAGTCTGATGCCGAACAATGTCTCGGACACCTCACTAAGTAACTCCGTTGAGGAAAGTCACACCCGCAAAGAAAGGAGCTCACAATGCCCAAGGCCATCGGTACATGGGCGGCTTGGAAGTAGGGTCGGGACAACTTCATGGGTGGAGTGCTCACATAGGAGCGGAAGGGAGCGTCAGACCCCACATAAAACCCCAAGACGATCTGCCCAAGGCAGTGAGGGGGAGTATGAGGCTTACTCACTTGCACTACCTCAGAGGTCAAGGGGAGAGGCTCGAGGAGGTTCCCAACAGATAGCGTGTAATGACTCACCGCCTCAGCGAGGTGTGCTACGAGCTAATGATGTTCAAAGGATGTTGGATCGGTACCTTCGTGTTCAACGTGATGGCGATCTAGAAGACGATATGGATTTTCAAATTCAGCTATCCACACCATTCATGAGGGATATTGAGGAGGAGCCATTCCCACAAAGGTTCGCGAAGCCAAACTTCAGTCCGTTCAAAGGAACTCTCGACCCGGTGAAGCACATAGATTACTACCGGTGACAGGACCCTCCCCAAATCCCCCGGGATTAAGGGCTAGGTCATGCTCCCGTCTAACTCACGTGTGTCACAAAGGCTAAACACCCATTCAACCCCTGTGATACACGCAACCAGACAAGGGATACCCAGTTCTGCGTACCAAAAAACCACTTGAGTTAACCAGGGTTCGCAACCTTATTGTGGATTGCGTGTGATGTCTCCGTCTCTCTCTCACAATAGGCCACACCACATCAAACCTGGAGGGTATCGAAAATAGAAAAGACTGTGAGTGGACAACAATAATCAATACATTCAGAAAACTGTTTATAAGAAATTACAATTATACCCTCCACGAAAAACCAATGCATGCATATGAAAACCTTTTCATAAAACCTTTTCATATCCAAGATAAGAAAACCATCAATGAAAACCAGAAATCACATCCTTTTCTCCAATCCATAACTCAAATCAAGGCCTCAGCCCAAAATCATAAATTCTCATCAAATTACGGGAACTCAGCCCAAAAATCATTAAATCCCATCATCCGGGCCATAGCCCAAAACATCTAAAAACCAGTGAAAAACCAAAGTAAAACATCAATCAATCAAGTTGCTGGATCTCAATCGCGCCGAGTCTTTAAACTCAAAACACATGTGCATAATCAAGCCTTCCCGGATATCAACGAGTCTTTAAACTCAAAACACAATCAACAGGCCTCAAGGGATATCACAATAACCGAGTCTTTAAACTCAAAACATATCAATCTAAGGCCCTCCCCCCTCATCAATAAACCGAGTCTTGAAACTCAAAACCAGATCCAGCCATATCCGAGTCTTTAAACCCAAAACCAAGTGAAAATCATAGAAATCCAGAAATCCATTTCCAATTCCGAATCCGAAATCATCATTCCGTAAGCCGGCATCCGGATTCATTATTTCGAACCCAGATCCAGAAATCCACTTTCCAGCTCCAAAACCGAATCCAAATCGTATTTTCGAAATCCGATTCCAAAACCCGAAATAACTTTTATCGAAATCACTTTTATGAATAGGGCGTCAAGCCCAAAATCACGTTCCAAAATCCATTATAAATCATTGAAATCAGATCATATTTCAAATCCCAAAATCAAATCACCAAAACCATGATTAAATCACAACATAAATTGTAACCTCGTAAAACGTGCAAATACGTAAATATCTCAAAATACGTGCAAAATCGTAAATCATCAAGATCATAATCATAAAAATAGAAATCACGTATAGAAAACATATAAAAACATTTATGCATGCATCATAGGTTAGAAAGCAAAGTCCACTAAGAGACTATTATCGTCGCTGCCTTGATATGCGTGCACTTATGCTTTCCCGGCTAATCCACTATCACTGGCTTTCCC
The DNA here is from genome assembly GCA_032719365.1 of Prinsepia uniflora. NCBI lineage: Eukaryota > Viridiplantae > Streptophyta > Magnoliopsida > Rosales > Rosaceae > Prinsepia > Prinsepia uniflora. The sequence goes on along the minus strand of CM064861.1, from coordinate 56,869,824 downwards.
GAACCTGTCTAAATCCCATAATAAGGTCACTAACCATTTCATAAGGCTTCTATTAAATCCCCTTAATTTTTCCAAATTTTTGAACTATTTTTAAACGAGCCCTAAAACCTTTGAACATCTCGAAACCTATCGAAACGATGTCCGATCGTCTCGAAACCAGTGCCAAAATGTTCGTTACATCGTTTACATCATTTCACATGTTGAAAACTTCCCCATCAGAGGCACCACGCGCCCTCACGTGCTGCCCAAAGGGGCTGCGTGTGGGCCTCACGTGCGACACTGTTCATCATCGTCTTCCTTGGTCAGGCCGGGTCTGAACCGGTTCAAACCGGCCCTGTCCAGCCGAACCGGCATCCACGGTTGAACCTTTTAAATCGTCCAATTTTGATCCGTTTTCATTGCTTATTGGTTCTATAGTCTTGTCTCAATGTTTAGGGTTGATCTAGCTAATTAAAACATAAGATTAGGGCCTGTTTAATACCTTTCACAACGAAGTACGATCGAGCAACCTCCCAACATCCAGGTTCCACGTTCCCGGCCACCGTTGGCCTCTATTCCAGTCCGAGTTGACTACCCTGAATGCTCAGACCATTATGACAGTAACCACTTTGATCATCATTCACGAAAATAGGACTTGCCATTTTCTAATGCAAACAAAACGGTCACGGGTCTTACCTCTTCTCGCCTTTGTGGGCCACCGCCATGGCCACCACCATCAACTACTCGACCCCCTTTCTAACTTCCATTCATACTTCATGGTCAAAGAAGTAAGATCAAAGGACTTTGAGAGGTAGGCTGTTCCATGGTCTCTGTTATTTATCCACGGCTTTAGGACCACCGTCCACGATGGTCCTCCCCGATGTCCCCAACTATATCGTCTAATCCTCCCCTTCAAATTTCATGTTCAAAGCACGGGCCAAGGAGGTTGTTTTGAAGGTGTTTGTAAGTTTGGTTTCTCATGGTTTACTCACACACACACACATACTAGGACTCTGTTTTTCCATTCCACCTATGCACACACACACACACACACACACACACACACACACACACACACACACACCCACACACACCCACACACACACACACACACACACACACACACACACACACACACACACACACACACACACACACACACACACACACACACACACACACACACACACACACACACACTCTCTCTCTCTCTCTCTCTCTCTATCTCTCTCTCTCTCTCTCTTTCTGGTGTTAAAATCAAATGAAAGCGGTGGGAAGGATTCTACTACCTTCCACAGAAAGACATGTGTCCAAAATCTGGTGGTCACAGCATCCCAAAACTGCCAAGTGTCCCAATTTCGCTGGGCACAGATCCCTATGGCCTCAAATGACCAAAATGCCCCCACCTTCACAAACTACCATTTTGCCCTTCATGTTCCTAGACCCGTAACTCTGTCGTCCGAACTCTAATTAACGCATGCCTCCTTTCATTGTATTCAGGGGATCGAGACCTACTAACGGTCCTCGAACTTCATGAAAAAGCCTTGTCGTATGGAAAGTCAACAAATTGCCCCTTTTTAACCAAATTATCAAAATACCCAAAATCTTTCGAACATCATAACTTTTTCCTCGAATGTTGGAATCAGATGTGCCACCTGTCTATGAACTCGTGATGTCCCGAACTACGTCACAGTGATCGGTCAAAGTCCATTTCACTGCCCGAACGAAAAGTCAACATTTCTCCCATTCCAAAGGTAAAACCGTCATTTCGCACTGTCCGTCCGAACTTACCCAACTAATCCGTAATTAAGCACTAATCTAATCCCGATTTCTGGGACGGGTGGTTACAACCTGGGATTCATGGTTCCCCATAGACATAATGATGCACTCATATGAAAAAAATTTCAAGCCTTTCTTCAAGGCCATGCCATGACGTGGTTCAATCATTTGCCCATGAGGTAGATTGCTTCTTTTGAAGAGTTGGCTCTAGCGCTCGTGAAGGAGTACTCGCAACTTCTTACGGTCAAGGTAAAGGAAGACCATCTCTTCGCCATCTGGAAGCGAGCAAATGAGAGCCTCCGATAGTACATTTGCAGGTACTATGAGGAAAAGTCTCGAATTGTTGGCTGCAGAAACCTTGTTGCTGCAATGCCATTCAAACAAGGGCTTCCCCAAGAGAGCCAGCTCTACAGACACATTGTCATGGGCAATGCACGAAGTCTCACCAAGATGATCTCTTTAGCAGAGCGTCATGCATGCTCGGCGGATGAAAAGAGTGCTGCACATGCGCAAGATCAAGCCGAGACGAGCAAGAAAGCTTCCACATCGTCATCACCACACAAAGAGGATGTTAGTGGCAAGTTTTCACACGGGGGGTTCAACAAGCGCAAGGCGAACCAAAGTCCTAATGCCACAACCATCGAGAAGCCTAGTATAAAATTCTCAATACCAGTCCACCAGATTCATAATGAGATCAAGGACAAGACTTGGTTCAAAAAACCCAGACCCATCAAGGGCAATCAGGAGAAAGCTGATAAAACCAAATGGTGCGTCTATCATTAATGCTATGGGCATAATATCAGCACATGTATATCTTTCGAAAGATATCTCCAAAATCTCATGAAGGAAGGACATTGCACAGATTACATTAAAAAAAAGACTGCCGATCAGATGGTGAACAAAGAACCTAAGGAGCCTGCATCAAAAGTGATCCGCATCAACTAACTGCATGTTAAAAATTAGAGGGACATAGAAGTCAATGAAACTTTCAATTTTTCTTTTTATTTTATCTTCAAAATTCAAGTACCAAGCATTTGAATTATCAATAAGAATGAAAAATTGTTCTGAATTCACACAAACATATTTGTACATCATATACAATCTTCAAAACTTATTCCCTCTAGCATCAACGCCTTCATCATCGAAGCGACCACGTCTTTGCCTTGCAAAGCACCTAAACCTTCACCATGGGAAGCATCCAAGCCTTCACCATGTGAAGCATCCAAGCCTTCGCCATGCGAAGCACCCAAACCTTCGCCATGTGGAGCACCCAAGTCTTCGCCATGCTGAGCAACCAAGTCTTCGCCATGCGGAGCAACCAAGTCTTCGCCATGCGGAGCAACCAAGTCTCCGCCATGCAGAGCAACCAAGTCTTCGCCATGCAGAGCAACCAAGTCTTTGCCATGCGGAGCAACCAAGTCTTTGCCATGCGGAGCAACCAAGTCTTCGTCGAAGCAACCATGTCTTTGCCATGCGGAGCAACCAAGTCTTCGCCGAAGCAACCATGTCTTCACCATGCGAAGCATCCAAGCCTTCATCATACGAAGCAACCAAGTCTTTTCCATGCGATGATTCCAAACCTTTGCCATGCGAAGCACCCAAGTCTTCCCCATGCGAAGCATCCAAGCCTTTGCCATGCAAAGCAAACAAGACTTTGCCATGCCAAGCAACAAAGCCTTTTCCCTGAAAAACACCCATGCTTTCGTCATGCGATGCATGTCAACCTTCGACTTGCAAACGCCTTCTAGGAAACACTCAAAGCCTTCCGTTAGGAAGCACCCTAAGTCTTCCTTTTGGGAGCACTCTGAGGCTTCCACCTGTAAGCACTTCAAACCTTTTTTTTAAAGAAGTAAAATCCCTCCCTTGAAGGAACACAAAAACAGACGCTAGCCAAGTTAGCTAAAAATGTAACGACCCGTCCCAAATATCAGGATTAAATATTAATTAATTATGGATTTAGTATGACTAATCGGGGATTAGCTGAGATAATTTGGACATACGGTGTAAAATGATCGTTTTGCCCCTGAAATTGGGTAAAATGTTGACTTTTGACTCAGGGAGTCAAACGAACGAGGATCGATGACCATGAGAGATCGGGACGTCATGAGACTGTAGACAGGCGACACGTCAAAAATGAACGTTCGACGGGAAAAATATGGGTCTAAAATGGAAAACGACACTATTTTACGTAAACCAAGAAACTGACACGTGTACTGTTTGGATTGGGAAATATCTGGCTTGGACCCACCACTCATCTGATTGGCCCATTACCCCAAACATTGGGACCCTATTTTGCCTTCATCTTCTTTGATTGTTCAAGCCCGTAAACCCATACCCGTACACCCAAAACCCACACAAACACCCTCCCATCTTCATCCGTTGCTACTCACCCATGAACAAAAGTGAAAGGGGAGGTCGAGACGACCGTGGTGGTGGCCACGACGGTGCACGACGGTGGAGACGAATTGAGTTTGGTTGGTTGTTGAACCTTTCTGTGGATTGAAGGATGCTCATAAGGTCGAGACGAGTCCAATGGTGGCCACAGTGATTCAAGCACGGCGGTGGAACGACCATAAGAGGAATTCGGTGGTAACCAACCCAAAACTCCATTTGGCCATGTAAGCTCAAACCTAAGCCCACAACATGATTTTGAGTTTCCTAGAAGCTAAATGAAGTCCTTTGGAAGTAGTTTTGGCCCTTAGATGTAATCAGAGCATAGGATGAGTTTTTGGGCTGTGAATGGTATGCTAAACCACCATGATTTAGGTTAGTTTTCATGGATTTAATTGCATAAATTAACTCATAGGATAGATTAGAGAATATTGGTGGAAAGAAGGAAGAAAACGGGTTGAAAAAGAGGAAGATATGGCCTTGAACCGGTCACGCCAGTTCGGTTGGACCAGTTGACCAATGGACCGGTTCAGACCGGTTCAACCGAGGAAGAAGAAACACAGTAACCCGACACGTGGACCACATGTGCAGCAACTTTGTACGGCGCGTGGGGTAGTTTTGGGAGTCATGTTCAACATATGAAATCATCCTTTTGATGTTACCAAGATTTTGGGACTAGTTTCGTATCGGTCGGACACCCGTTTTGGGGTAATTTTGGGTGTCTGAAGGTTTAATGAGAGGTTATTGAAGTAGTTAGCAACCCTCTAGTATGATTTGGACAGGTTTAGATATTCCAAGGATAGTGATTTAGCATGGAAGGCTAATGACACGCTTATCGAGGCAGAATCTAGGACAGTCTGTGAGTGGACATTGTTTTCTAAACTGTGATGCATGCATAACTGTTTTATATGTTTTAAATATGTGATTTTTATGATGATGATTGTGGTATTGGTGATTTAGATATTTGCACGTATTTCAAGATGATTTCCGTATTTTCATGTATATCGAGGTTTATGGTTTTATACTGTATTTCTACGTGATTGTGGTTTTAATAATGGTTTAATGGTATGATTTTGGATTTAGAAATATGGAATCGGGATTGAGACCTATTTGGTTTACGAACTATCGGACTTGCAGTCCATTTGATTTCAGGCCCAGTTGGTTTATATGATCCGGCTTGAGGCCCAGTTGGTTTATGAAATGGAATTTTTGGCTGAGTCCCCTGAATTTGGAAATTAGATTTGTGGAAATGGTTTACCAAAGTTATACTTCGGGCACGAGACCCATTTATGGATTACGATGGTTTATGGAAATCCTGGGCATAGCCCTTTGATTGGGTTGAGACGATTTCTGAAATGGTTTTCCATGTACCATCCTTATATCTATGGATTGTCTCCTCCAGTCGTCTGGGATGCTGGAGTAGTCATGGCGCATTGCCTGCGAGGGGTCATTGTATGGAGCAACCAGACTGTATAATGACTCAAGAGTAGAATTGCTAAACGTCTGGGGCGTCAGATATCTGGGATGTTAGAAATTGACTGAGGTTGGGACCCCGCGTAGCACGTGTAGCTTGAACCATGACATGACGTCTGGGAAGTTAGGCGTCTAGGACGCCAGGCATCTGGGATGCCGAGGATTGGTATATAATGATATTGGATTGAATTGTGATTCATGGCTTTACTGGATTATGCATGTGGATTTCTGATTTACTGGATTTATGAAATGTTATTTCACTGTTGGTGGTTTTGGGCAGTGGCCCACATGATTGGATTTACTGTTTTGGGCTTAGTTCCCATATACTTGGATATATGGTTTTGGGCTAAGGCCCTAATAATTTATTAAAGTAGATTGTTTGATTATTGGTTTTCGAATGCATGCATGCTTTTTAGTGAAATGTATAATTTTCTTCTTATGAAATGTGTTTTATTAAACTATTGATTTTTCATCCACTCACAGCTTTTAAATGATTTTAATGCCCTTCAGGTTGATTGCGAATACAGGCTGTAACAGAGACCGAGACATCACACTTCTCCACCGATCCTGGCGCGCTCTTGAAGCCCTGAATGGGTTGTGATTTCGAGTTATCCCTTGTTTGACACTTCATGTAACGACCCAAACTTTTGTAAATATTATTTTAATGTGAATTGACCAATTTGCCCTTGAGGGGGGAAAAAGTTGAATTTTGACCCGAGAAATAATTAGGACATTGACCCATGACCATGATGTAGATCGGGGCGTCACGAGTCCGTAGACAGGAGACACGTCGAAATCGGACTTTGTATGCGAAAGTTATGGTCACGGAACCGATTTTGGCGAAACTTATGAACCGAGAACGAACTTAAAATAATATTAAAATATTAAAATCTGTTCCAGCCCTAGACTTAATCTGGACCCTTGGATGAGTGACAAATGTCACTCATCCTATGGCTACTTTTCCCAAAAACTGGATCTAACCCTATTGGACCTTTTTAAATATTTTATTTTCCCTCAATCCACCCAAGCCGTCCATCTCCTGCCATCACTCAATCTGGGCCCTCCATTTTCATCTCCCCTTTCTCTTATCTGCACGACATCTCCCTCTCACCCTCACACATATTTTCCCACCCGCGAAGAACACACACGGCTACTTATTGTACAAACACCCAACCGACCACAAAACCCTTCATCTTACCGCCAGGTCACACACACCGTCCTCACCACCTTCATCTTCATCATCAGCCACCACCCCCTCATCTTTTTCTCTTTGTATGCAACCCCAAAACACACCCCAAAACCCGACCACCCTACAAACACCGATGTGATCGACTGAGGGAAAGAGAGATCGAGGGACTAACCTGGACGAGCAGACAACGTCGCAGGGAGGAGAACCGCGAATGAGACAAGGCAGAGAGGTAAGGAACTCACGAACCCGAAATTGGGTTTGGAACAGAAAAATGGAACTTGGGTTTCCAATGGTTGTTTACGATTTATGATGGCTCTAATGGCTTCTAGGGACCAAGACGACTGCGTAGGACGAGTTTTCGAAGTAGGAGGTGGCCGCAACAGAGAGTTAATGGCGACTGTTCATCGAGGTAATAGTCAAGATCCCGTCTGTTTTTTATGTTTTTGGATAGATAAAACCCTTAATGGGACTTAGGCGATCGATTAGGGACAAGTCTGGACAAAAATGATTAAGAAACAAGGAAATGATGGCTGGGTCAACTCGCGGGTCTGTACGACCAGGTTGAAGGAATCCGGGTCGGCCCGTCGAGAGGTAGGAGATGATGACATCAGCATGCTGAAGTCATCATGTCAGACCTGTCAGACATGTGGCCCAGTCAGCATTCGACACGTGTCACATGTCAGTGTACAGTCTGCATTGACATGTCAGTGCACAGTCAGCATTGACATGTCAGTGATGTGGCCCAATCAGGGGCTACCACGTGTCACTAACATGTCAGTGACGTGGACTAGTGCCGTGCTGACACGTTTCACCTGTCAGAAGCCAACACGTGGCACTGAAATGGTAGGTATTGGGCCATTCCCGTGATGACACGTGGCACTATCAGAATCTGACATGTTAGACCTGACAGCTGTCAGATGATGTCAATGATGACGTCATGCTGACATTAGCAGTGACGTCATCGATGACGTTATCAGTTACGGTAGCACCGTTGACCCCGCATTGACAAGGCACGTGGGTGCGCATGTGAATAGTGTTTTTGGTGGGGCCGGTACCATTGTCAAGGTTTCGACGATACGGATCCAATGAAGGTGGTTTCGTGTCGATCGGAGATCATTACGATGGTCAAAATGAGGTTTAAAGCGTCGGAAATAGTGTCCGGACTATGTTTCCGGGCCGATTTTGTTCTAGGGTTTTAAGGATGAACTAGTAGGGTCTGTTACTAACTCTTGGACGTGTTATTACAGATTTAGGCGGTCGTTGAGCAGCGAGGATCATGTGTGAGTGGGCTATTTGATTTTTAAAAGATTGCATGCATAAACTGTTTTACTATTCCACTTTATGATTTAGATGGGGATATTATGGGTATTATATGGTGATGCTTATTACATATTATGGTGTTCTGGGCATGAGACCCGTCTGGATTATATATGGAATGTTTTCGGGGATATTCAGGGGGACACAAGGTAACTATACTATTATTGTGTCGTAGTTCCTACCTTACTATCTTTATCTCCTCTAGGGAGGGTCGTTGGCCTGGGTGGACCCTGGAGTAGTCACGAGGCACTGACTGAGGGGAGTTAACCCCCGTTGGGTTACTTACTCTCAGGAAGGCATATTGATTATACCTCGGGCAGTGACCGGGATATCGGGAACTGGTGGACCCTAGAGGATTTCTTGGGATTTGAGACCCTGAGTGGCAACGCGTAGCCTTAGAACCGTGACATCATTTTAGGCATCGGGAGTGCCGGGGTTGGGTTTTACAGTGCACTATTTTGTTGGTTTTCCCTATTCGATTATTATATGATTCTGTGATTATGATTCTATTATGATACTATATTTACTTCAATACATGCAAGTTTTGGAAAACGGAGGGGTAAAACCTTATGATTTATTTATATTATTAAATTGGTTTCATAAACTATTTATTTTCGGCCCACTCACTCTTTATTGTTTTACTGACCCCTCCAGGCCGTGCCACGGAATTAGAGGAGGATCCAGAGGACGAGGCTTAGTTTAGTTTGATGTGCACCTGTACACCCAAGTGGGTAGGTTGAGCACTATTTGTGTAACCTGACTATTGTGCTCATGTTTTGTATTGTACTATCCCTGGTCTGACAGCATATTACTTTGAACTCTTATGTTTAAAGTTATTTATTTAAATTGAAGTATTTTTAGTTCGGTTAAGGGTATTTTTGGTATGTTTGGAGTCGTTGTCAGATGGGAGCGGGACACATCCCCAGGTGGTCCTAGTGGGATTGGGATGGGTCCTATCACTTCGTGTCAGACGGGAGCATGGCACAACCCGCGTTAATCCCGGGGGGATTTTGACAGGACCCGACCCGATCCCACAGGGACCACAAGGGGACGTGCCCTGCTCCCGTCTGACACCCAATAATTCATACCAATTTTAACCTCAAAACATCAAATGCATAAAAACCAAATAAAAGTTATACATCAAATCCGAATTAAACAGATGTCAGACAAGGGATGAAATCCAAAATTACAAGTTGCGAGCACAACTCTAAAGTAAACCTGCGGGTAAACCACCCAACAGGGGTTCAGGTACGCAGAAGTAGATCTATGCCTCAGCCTCAGGTTCCTCCTCTACCTCAGTATCACGACCTGGAGGGGTTACCAAAAACATTAAGGGTGAGTGGACCGAACTCAAGTTTATAAAATCATTTGATAAGTAAAACATATAATTTACCCCTCCGTTTTCCAAACATGCATGCAGCATCATTTAAAATCATAAATAATATAATATGAATCATAAGGCATGTAATAAAACCATAACCATAATTTTATCCACTGCACTATACACTCCAATCCCGACATCCCTGATGTCTGACGTCCCTGACGTCCAATAAGGTCACAATCACAAGGCTACGCGTGCCACTCGGGTCTCAATTCCGAGTTCAATCCCCGAACCCTGTTCGGTTACAGCATCCCCGATGCTTAGCGTCGTAGACGCTGGACGTTCTAGACGTCCGTGACCTCTCCGGGGTACCTCATCCGGAGGAGACAATATAATATGGAAAGATCTATACAGTGCAGTACCAAATACATTTTATTGATATCCAAATGCAAAGCATATATGTATACATAGGTAAAATCTGAACCGATCGTTACGTTTCACCAGACGGGTCTCATGCCTAAATACCGTGAAACGTACCATAACCGAAATTTCAATATCATCAAAACCATTTATCGATTCCAGCATGTGAACATATAAGTAAATCAGAAAACATTTAAGCATGCAAGGGTTTAATGAAAACGGGCCCACTCACTGTACGATTCCGCTGCGAATCTGCGCGTACGGACCTGTACCGAGATTATCGTACACTTCCTGTCAGTTCAATTCACACGTAAGGGTCACTACAAGTCCTTAATATTTATTCAAAAGAAAGTTCGAAACAGAAGCCGGTTCGGAGAAGCCGTCCAACACGTTTCCCGAGGCAACCGGCCCTAAACTGACCCATCAAAACTATCTCAGATCAACATGGTTAATTCACCAAAAATGTTCAGAATGATGAGAGGAATAAAAGTCATGTTGATCGCGATCAGAGATAAGCCCCAACGCGTCCTCACGCGCCGCCCAAAGTGGCTGCGCGTGAAAGTCACGCCCCTGACACTGTAGCTACAGTGTCAGCACCTTCACCCGTTTGTCTGTAATTCGGGCCTGCCACCCGCGGCTTGACCCGGTTGATTACCCATCAATTCCTACTCGAATTCAATCCAATTTGATCCTAACATGTTATTTAAACATCTAATTTAAGTTCTGAGTTATTAATGATCCAAATCCAATCCTTAAATGGCCCTTCGACTCGTGATCTACCAAACGGGTCAATCACCAGAACTCACTGGTTTCAAACCCATTGTCTAATTAACTTCACAGGAAGTATAATAGGATCAAAACGAACCAAAATGAACAATCAATTGTGTCTGAAAGTACCTGAAGGTCGTCGTCCCAAGCTCTGCGATTTCCCTGAAAACAGTAGTCACCGTCCCAGCTCAGCCGTGGCTGATGGCCTTCGATTTCGATGTGGTTGAGTTCCAAACACTCCCAGAAGACTAAACCAGGCCTTGGTTTGGTCCAACGATCACCAGAAATCAAAAACCCGATTTCCCTCCAAAAATTCCCGAAATGGTTTCTCCCTGGTTCCACTCTTATTTTCAGTCCTTTCAACACCAGAGTGAAGCTCATACACTATATAATCAGTTTTAAACAATTTCAAGCCATCCCAGAGGCTCGTGGAAGCCTCACTGTCCACTGAATTTTGTTCCCCGAAAAAGCTTCGAATCCCATTAATCAATTCGATCGTGCAGGTGGATGGTTCATCTCACGTTCTAAAGCAATAGACAGCCCAATCTTTCCAGCACACAATTGCATAAACAATTGCACACTGAACCACCGTACATGGTGGTGCTGTCCATGGTCCCCGCGGTTTGCTACAGTAACCAGGGCAAAAAGACCAAAATGCCCCTGGTTCAAATAATTACCAAAATGCCCCTCACTTTCTAGACCCGTAACTCAGCCATACGAAGTCCGATTTCGGCGTGCCGCCTGTCTACGGACTCAGGACATCGAGACCTACCTAACGGTCCTTGAGTCATGTGAAAATTAGTTTCCGAACGAAAAGTCAACATTTCCCCCCTAAAGTCCAAATTATGGTAATGCCCCTGAACTTCCGATAGTCATAACTTTTTCCCTGATCGTCTGAATTGGACGTGCCACCTGTCTATGAACTCGTGACGTCCCGGACTACGTCACGGTCACTGGTCAAAGTCCATTTGACCCACCAATCAAAAAGTCAATAATTTGGCCATACCATTCACAAGGGTAAAAACTTCAATTCATATATTAAATTACAATATTAAAATCCTCGAATTTCTGGGGTGTTACAACCTTCCCCCTTAAGAAATTTTGTCCCGAAATTTCAAAGAAACAAGTGAGGAAATTGTTCTCGAATCTGAGCCTCAGGCTCCCATGTAGCTTCTTCCACATTCTGGTTCCTCCAGAGAATCATCACGAGAGGAATCATCTTCCGACGTAGTACCTTGTCCTTCCGATCCAAAATCTGCACTGGTTGTTCCCCAAAGCTCAAATCCCCTCGGAGTTCGATAGGTTTTTCCCCCAGTACGTGGGAAGCATCATGTACGTACTTCCGCAGCATCGATAAGTGAAAAACATCGTGAACTCTAGAAAGTTCTGGAGGTAGCGCCAATCTGTATGCCACCCTGCCAATCCTCTCCACGATCTCATATGGTCCGATAAAACGCGGACTCAGTTTCCTCCGTCGACCAAAACGGATAATCCCCTTCCACGGAGATAACTTCAGGAAGACAAAATCCCCCACTTCAAACTCCAAGTCTCGAATCCGTCGATTAGCATAAATCTTTTGGCGATCCTGTGCCGCCATCAATCTCTCCGTGATAACACGAACAGTTTCCAGCGTTAAGTCCATCAATTCTGGCCCTACAGCCGCTCGCTCCCCTATCTCCATCCAGCAGATAGGTGTCCTGCACTGTCGACCATACAGTGCCTCTTAAGGTGCCATCCCGATGCTTGTCTGATAGCTGTTGTTGTAAGCGAATTCCATCAATGGCAAATGAGTATGCCAAGAATCCTGAAACTGTAGTACGTAAGACCTCATCATGTCCTCCAGGGTCTGAATGGTCCGTTCAGACTATCCATCGGTCTGTGGATGGAAAGCAGTACTGAAACGTAAGGTTGTTCCCAAAGTAGCTTGCACGCCAGAACCTGGAAGTGAAACGCGGATTACGATCGGACACGATCGATTCCGGCGTACCATGCAATCGTATGATTTCCTTTACGAACAATTGAGCCAGTCGGTTAGGTTTATAAGTTTCCTGAACTGGCAGAAAATGGGCTGACTTGGTTAATCGATCCACGATCACCCATACTCCGTCCACTCCACTCTGAGTCCTGGGTAACATAAAGACGAAGTCCATGGTGATGTGATCCCACTTCCACTCGGGAATCGGAAGTGGCTGCATAGCCCCATACAGTCTCTGCCATTCCGCCTTAACCTGCTGACAAGTTAAGCATCTGCTCACGAACTCAGCAATATCCTTCTTCATCCCTGGCCACCAATAATGGTTCCGGAGGGTACGGTACATCTTTGTACCTCCCGGATGCATAGCATAAGCCGAACTATGGGCCTCCTCAAGAATCTCGGCCCGTAACTCTGCCACCGCAGGTACACACAAACGGCCCAACTTCACAAGTGCCCCATCATCCCGGATGGTAAAATCCTCTCTCCCATCCGCATCGACCTCAATCCTTTAAATACAGAGTACCGGATCCTGGAGTTGTGCTTCGATGATCCGATCAATCAGTACAGGTCGTACATGGAAACTGGCCAACAAAGCTCCATGCTCATCAGTCTCCAACATAACTCCCGCCTTCCGGAGTTCCACCACGTGTGCAACAGATCCCGCTGACTTCCTACTGAGTGCATCTGCCACCACATTGGCCTTACCCGGATGGTACTCAATTGTACAGTCATAATCCTTCAGCAGCTCTAACCATCTCCGTTGTCTCATGTTAAGCTCCTTCTGAGTGAATAGGTACTTTAGGCTCTGGTGGTCGGTGTATATCCGGCACGTTGCGCCAAATAGGTAATGTCTCTAGATTTTTAGAGCATGAACCACCGCTGCCAAATCCAAATCATGAGTAGGGTAGTTCAACTCATGAGTCTTTAGCTTTCGGAATGCGTAGGCGATAACCTTGCCAGTCTGCATCAACACGCAGCCCAGAGCTTGTAGTGAAGCGTCACTAAAGACCACGAATTCTCCACTGTCATCCGGCAATGCAAGCATAGGTGCAGTGGTCAATCGATCTTTCAACTCTTGAAAACTCTGATCGCACTGCTCGTCCCAGATAAACTTCACTCCCTTTCGAGTCAAATGAGTCAATGGTGCAGCAATTTTGGAGAAACCCTCCACGAATCTCCGGTAGTAACCTGCTAATCTGACGAAACTCCGCACCTCGGTCACTGTTGTCGGTCTAGCCCAGTTGGTCACCGCTTCTGTTTTCTGGGGATCCACGCAAATCCCATCCGTCGATATCACGTGTCCCAGAAAACCAATACTGCTCAGCCAAAACTGACACTTGCTCAGCTTGGCGTACAATTGTTCATGTCTCAGCCTCTCCAAGACCAACCGTAGATGTTCCTCATGTGCACGGGCACTCCTCGAGTACACCAAAATATCATCGATGAACACAATCACGAACTTATCCAGGTAGGGTCGGAAGACCCGGTTCATCAGATCCATGAATGCTGTTGGAGCATTCGTCAAGCGAAAAGGCATAACGAGGAACTCGTAGTGTCCGTAACGGGTTCGAAAAGCAGTTTTCGGAATATCCTCCTCCGAAATCCTCAGTTGGTGATACCCAGACCGCAAATCAATTTTCGAGAAACACTGAGCTCCCTGCAACTGGTCAAAAAGGTCATCGATCCTGGGTAGAGGATACTGGTTCCTCAGTGTCACCTTGTTGAGTTGTCGATAGTCAATACACAAACGGAGACTTCCCTCCTTCTTCTTTACGAACAACACCGGTGCTCCCCACGGTGAAGTACTCGGTCGGACATATCCCAAATCCACCAACTCCTGCAATTGAGTCTTGAGTTCTCGTAACTCAGCCGGCGCCATCCGGTATGGTGCCTGGGATATAGGTCGGGTACCAGGGAGTAGTTCAATAGTAAATTCGATCTCCCGCGATGGCGGTAATCCAGGTAAGTCTTCCGGGAACACATCCGGAAACTCACGCACCATCGGTATCTCGTCGATACCCGAAGTATCAACTCGATCCGACACGACATGCGCCAGATAACCCTGGCATCCCTTCCGTAGAAGTTTGGTGGCAGTAAGTGAAGAAATCACCTCTGGAGGTGAACCGTCACGTTCTCCCTGGAAGATAACCTCCGGCAAACCCGGGCTTCGCAAAATCACTTGCTTGCTACAGCAATCGATGAGCGACCCATGCTCCGATAGCCAATCCATTCCCAAAATTACATCGAAGTCGTGAATATCCAGAATAATTAAGTCTGCTGGCAAATTCACATCCTCAATTCTCACCGGGCACCTCCGAATCACCTGATTCACAAGGTACACGATGCCCATCGGGGTGCCAACACCCATTTCACAATCTAAGGCTGATACCACACAATCAAGCATACCAGCACAACTCTTCGAAATAAAAGAATGTGTAGCCCCCACATCCATCAACACACGTACAAGAAAGTTTAAGGTATGTAGTGTACTTGTAACCATGCCTGGGGCAGCCCTCGCCTGCTGCTGGGTCATTGCAAACACTTGAGCCCTAGGCCCTCCATTTCGTCCGCGTCCGCGCGCACCACGCCCAGTACCACGGTCACCTCCCTGACCGCGACCTCCATTAGTGTGGGAAGCCGTGCTCTGCACCACACTAGAGCCCCCAGCGTCGTTGCTCTTGGACAACAGCGGGCAATCACAGGCATAGTGGCCCTCCTCTCCGCAAGCAAAGCAGGTTACGGGCCTCGGCCTGTCCGAATGCCCACCAGAAGCACCGCTCCAAGATGAACGCTGCCCTGAGTTGTATCCTGATCCTCTGCCCTGAGAGCCTCTGCGTCGACCCGACCAGCCACGACCCTTGAAGGATGAGGGCGCTCCCCTGTAGCCCCCTCCCTTGTTGTTCTTCTGGCTTGATAGCCCACGGTGTAGGCGATCCTGACATCGCCCCTCGCCCGAAGGCTGTCGTGTCTGGTGTGCCGCCAGACTGGCCTCGACACGTACCGCAGCGTCGACCATATCTCTCAGAGAAGCATGAGTAGCAGCAGCCACACTTGCCCGGATCTCCCCTCGGAGTCCAAGCTCAAACCTTTGGCATTTGTCCTCCTCCGTGCTCACAAATGATGCAGCGAACCGGGATAGTTTTCCGAAAGTCTGCTCGTAGTCCGCAACGGACATATCCCCCTGGTCCAGCCGCAGGAACTCAGCCTCCCGTGCCGCGCGAAATGATCGCGGGTAGTACTGGCCCAGAAATCTGGAACGGAAAGCTTCCCAAGTAGTGGTATGAACAGACCACCCAAACATTTCAAGGTCGTGCCACCACTGGTAGGCTCCTCCATCCAGCAAGAAGGCTGCCAAAGTTACCCGTTCTCCCGGAGGGCAGTGCATCACCGTGAAGATCCTTTCCCATTTGGTGATCCAATCATGAGCATCTTCGGGGTTCGATCCCCCGTTGAAAGGAGTGGCCCCCAGACGTTGAGCCCGCTTAATACTTGCGCATTCCATTTCCCTTTCCATATCCTCGTCAGTTCGTGTATGAGGAATTCTCCTAGGAGGCATAACCAACTGTCAAGAGGCATAGATCAGAAAACAATATTCTTAAAAGTCGAAAAGTAACTAGTACTAATCGCTAGTCTAGCATGCTGACCATAACCTAGTACTGACCACAACCTAGTGCTCTGATACCAAGCTGACAGGACCCGACCCGATCCCACAGGGACCACAAGGGGACGTGCCCTGCTCCCGTCTGACACCCAATAATTCATACCAATTTTAACCTCAAAACATCAAATGCATAAAAACCAAATAAAAGTTATACATCAAATTCGAATTAAACAGATGTCAGACAAGGGATGAAATCCAAAATTACAAGTTGCGAGCACAACTCTAAAGTAAACCTGCGGGTAAACCACCCAACAGGGGTTCAGGTACGCAGAAGTAGATCTATGCCTCAGCCTCAGGTTCCTCCTCTACCTCAGTATCACGACCTGGAGGGGTTACCAAAAACATTAAGGGTGAGTGGACCGAACTCAAGTTTATAAAATCATTTGATAAGTAAAACATATAATTTACCCCTCCGTTTTCCAAACATGCATGCAGCATCATTTAAAATCATAAATAATATAATATGAATCATAAGGCATGTAATAAAACCATAACCATAATTTTATCCACTGCACTATACACTCCAATCCCGACATCCCTGATGTCTGACGTCCCTGACGTCCAATAAGGTCACAATCACAAGGCTACGAGTGCCACTCGGGTCTCAATTCCGAGTTCAATCCCCGAACCCTGTTCGGTTACAGCATCCCCGATGCTTAGCGTCGTAGACGCTGGACGTTCTAGACGTCCGTGACCTCTCCGGGGTACCTCATCCGGAGGAGACAATATAATATGGAAGGATCTATACAGTGCAGTACCAAATACATTTTATTGATATCCAAATGCAAAGCATATATGTATACATAGGTAAAATCTGAACCGATCGTTACGTTTCACCAGACGGGTCTCATGCCTAAATACCGTGAAACGTACCATAACCGAAATTTCAATATCATCAAAACCATTTATCGATTCCAGCATGTGAACATATAAGTAAATCAGAAAACATTTAAGCATGCAAGGGTTTAATGAAAACGGGCCCACTCACTGTACGATTCCGCTGCGAATCTGCGCGTACGGACCTGTACCGAGATTATCGTACACTTCTTGTCAGTTCAATTCACACGTAAGGGTCACTACAAGTCCTTAATATTTATTCAAAAGAAAGTTCGAAACAGAAGCCGGTTCGGAGAAGCCGTCCAACACGTTTCCCGAGGCAACCGGCCCTAAACTGACCCATCAAAACTGTCTCAGATCAACATGGTTAATTCACCAAAAATGTTCAGAATGATGAGAGGAATAAAAGTCATGTTGATCGCGATCGGAGATAAGCCCCAACGTGCCCTCACGCGCCGCCCAAAGTGGCTGCGCGTGAAAGTCACGCGCCTGACACTGTAGCTACAGTGTTAGCACCTTCACCCGTTTGTCTGTAATTCGGGCCTGCCACCCGCGGCTTGACCCGGTTGATTACCCATCAATTCCTACTCGAATTCAATCCAATTTGATCCTAACATGTTATTTAAACATCTAATTTAAGTTCTGAGTTAATAATTATCCAAATCCAATCCTTAAATGGCCCTTCGACTCGTGATCAACCAAACGGGTCAATCACCAGAACTCACTGGTTTCAAACCCATTGTCTAATTAACTTCACAGGAAGTATAATAGGATCAAAACGAACCAAAATGAACAATCAATTGTGTCTGAAAGTACCTGAAGGTCGTCGTCCCAAGCTCTGCGATTTCCCTGAAAACAGCAGTCACCGTCCCAGCTCAGCCGTGGCTGATGGCCTTCGATTTCGATGTGGTTGAGTTCCAAACACTCCCAGAAGACTAAACCAGGCCTTGGTTTGGTCCAACGATCACCAGAAATCAAAAACCCGATTTCCCTCCAAAAATTCCCGAAATGGTTTCTCCCTGGTTCCACTCCTATTTTCAGTCCTTTCAACACCAGAGTGAAGCTCATACACTATATAATCAGTTTTAAACAATTTCAAGCCATCCCAGAGGCTCGTGGAAGCCTCACTGTCCACTGAATTTTGTTCCCCGAAAAAGTTTCGAATCCCATTAATCAATTCGATCGTGCAGGTGGATGGTTCATCTCACGTTCTAAAGCAATAGACAGCCCAATCTTTCCAGCACACAATTGCATAAACAATTGCACACTGAACCACCGCACATGGTGGTGCTGTCCATGGTCCCCGCGGTTTGCTACAGTAACCAGGGCAAAAAGACCAAAATGCCCCTGGTTCAAATAATTACCAAAATGCCCCTCACTTTCTAGACCCGTAACTCAGCCATACGAAGTCCGATTTCGGCGTGCCGCCTGTCTACGGACTCAGGACATCGAGACCTACCTAACGGTCCTTGAGTCATGTGAAAATTAGTTTCCGAACGAAAAGTCAACATTTCCCCCCCCCTAAAGTCCAAATTATGGTAATGCCCCTGAACTTCCGATAGTCATAACTTTTTCCCTGATCGTTCGAATTGGACGTGCCACCTGTCTATGAACTCATGACGTCCCGGACTACGTCACGATCACTGGTCAAAGTCCATTTGACCCACCAATCAAAAAGTCAACAATTTGGCCATACCATTCACAAGGGTAAAAACGTCAATTCATATATTAAATTACAATATTAAAATCCTCGAATTTCCGGGGTGTTACAGATTTGGGATGGGCCGTGTTAAAAAAACCTAGGGTTGGACGTCCATGGCTACAATAGGGGCATCTATTGAACAAAATAGTTTGGTTTAGATCAAAGCAATTAATAAAGCTTGGCAAAGACGATGAAAACTCAAAATTCTTCATAAGTGCTGATTTCATTTATTCATTTGAAGGATGGTTGACAAATCACATGTCAATTTCTCAAAACAATTATTAACTATAAGAAATTCAAATACAATCATTGGCATAAAGAAGCAAAGTAACTAAGGATGCACGTTTTCAAAGCCCATCGTTTTTTGAAACTCTACGCACTCTTCTGCTGAAAGTATCGGAACATCATCAAATAGTGTCTCGTTAGTTTCGGGAACGTCACCTTTCTTAGCCTCCAGCTCAGGCTCCTGTTCAGGCTCAGGCTCCATTTCTAGTTCAAGCTCCAGCTCTTTGGTGGTGATCCCACTCCAGCTCTCTATACCTAACTTTTACGCTTCATCTTCCTTAAAACACAAAGTTCTGGGGGCATGTTATGGCAGTAGGCAATCAGCTCTCAAGTTTTGGGATTCAACATCCAGCCATTTGACTTTCTCTTCAGAATCATGCAAGCGTCTGTGCAACTAGAAAAAGCCTCTTGTTGGGTTGTGACATGCCTCACATCAAGTGATGAGACTCTTTGCCTCCCTTGCTAAAAGCTTCGACGTTGGGTCCATCTGCACTTGAAGATGACAAGTCTATAAATGCACCAAGCTCTTCTATCTTCCAGGCACCACATGCATGGTAATTGGAAGTACGCCTCGTGCAACACTTTCAGCTCCAACCAGGCATTGCCTTATATTATGCTATGTCTTGATCCTCGTGTGGCAAACCCTTCTATCTTCCAAGCACCACATGCATGGTTGACCTCCAAGCTTTCTTCCTTCAATTATACAATGGCGTACACCATCCGGAGCTTCGCAGGGGGCATGATCAATCCTCCGTCTTTATGCTCCATCTTGTAGTCACCCCATTTTGAGCTCAACATGGCCTGGAATGTCAGGTCCCTAGAAGGTCCTCCACCGGCCAAAACAACTCCTCGGAAAGCTTCATTCACTCCATGGCACCACATGCACTTCGCCTCGCATCATGGGATACCTTGTCTTGCCTTGCACTTTGGCAAGTATCCCCGTGCCTTGCACTTTGGCAAGTATCCCCGTGCCTAACTTCAGGTCATGGGGTGCCGCACCTCTTGTGGAAGAAAGCCTAGACAGGTCATGGTGCAACTTACTCCCCATGTGTCAAACTCTTCTATCCACATGCACCAAGTGAATGGTCGCTGGGAAGAACACCTCATGTCATTCGGCGCATCACCTCTTGCTCCAACCTTTCCTTCCCTTGCATTGTGGCACACTTAGCCTTGGAGGTAGAATGCCTTACATCGCACTTGCAACATGCCTCGTCTTGTAGTTGAACCATGCCTCGCCTCGCAGTTGTAATGCACCCTGCCTTGGGTTGTAACACTCCTCACTTCGAATGATGGAACTTTTCGCCTCTCGCTATTGAAAGTTTTGATGCATCATGGCATATCGCTCGCAATGCGCCGAGCTTTTCAATCTGCAAAATGCCACGAGCGTGTCAATTGGATAAGCATCTTGATGTCAACTTCATCCTCTCTAGAAGTCGGAAGCTACAACAAAATTCAAGACACGCAATCAGATGGCCTTACAACTTGAGCTCCCACAAAATGAACCTTTTGAGCTTTCACTAAAAGTATTCCTTCATGCATCTTGAAATGATCGTCTTTCCAATTGAAGCGCATTTCCACTTGAATCATCGCAATCGGACTCCGTAGCTCTCGAAATTATCAAAAAACGAAGCTGGGAAAAAATATATATTAATACATATATAAAAAGCATTGCTTGAAGCAAATAAGCAAATAAAAAAAACATGAAAGTATATCCCCTACGAATCTATGCTGCAAGTCTTTGCTAAAAGTATATAATTAATATATTATAACATTTATAGTATATATGTAAAGCAAGTCTGCAGCCTCCTGGCCGTGCGGTTGAGTGCATTTGCATTTTGACTCTCATAGTCTTAGGTTTGATGGTTGGTAAGTGATGACAATGATGATGATAATCATATCCAAAACAACCAAAAAAAAAAAGGGAAAGTTGCACTTGCCATCATCAATCCGCCTGTTATGTCGCCATTATCAATCCGCCTGTTATGTCGCCATTATCAATCCGCTTGTCCAATGGACCTCAATGCAAGGACATTCCCACTTTTTGAGGAACCGTACCTCACCTCTGCTGTCAAACATCCCAAGCAAAAATAACAACAAAGAAAAAGCATAAAAGGAAAAAAGAGGAAGAAATCATTCACATGCTCGTGCCAACCTTCCACAATTCCATATTCCTTCAGCTCACCGCCAACACGAGGAAAAGGATGGAGAAAACAATCAGTTGATTACTCCCACCATGTCATCCACATAACAAGAGGACTCTATTGAATGGAGACAACCAATGCACTTTTATTAAAAAAGAAAAGAGATGACAAAAGCAATTAATAGAAATAAAAGAAAAAGGAGAATCTGACTCTCTCTTTATTTCAATTAGGTAAAAACTGCAATTCCTATTAACTCCTCATTTTAATATGGAGTTAATTGCAAATGCAACTCCTGCAACCCCTTATTTTAATAGGGAGCTAATTCCAAGTCTACCACTTCTGTTTCAAGCTCGAGTCACAAAATAAGCTCAACAAGACTTCAACATCAACACAAAATATGCAAGAGAAGACGGAGTCCTACTCCAAACAAAATTTACTGGGACTACCAAAAACCTACTTCCCTTGGGATTCCTTGAATTCCTAAGAGAAGTAGGAGCATTTTTGGAACCATAAAACATCGGAAAATTGTAGATCTGCCACGTGGCTCAAAATTTCCAAAATGTCCAAATTGACCCTGGCAACAATATTAGTGGGTTGCATACACCCGCACATTAAATAATCTATTTACCAGCTAAATACTTTATTTAATCGGGTTAAAAGTCTCCGTAATATTAATATTCTCCCCTAGAATTAATTGTCATTATTTTTAACAACGGACAATTAATATTAATATTAAACCACAATAATTATCATTATTATTATAATGAGCCATTATTATAATTATTAAATAATATATTTTATTAATAATATATTATTTATTAATTACAAATTCAACCAACCAATCAGAATACTCCGAGGCTCCCAAAGATTTCCTATAAATAGCGGAGCTCATTTCACTTTTCAGGTAATTCGGTTCAACGCTACTTAAGCTCTTAAGGTTTCTCTTTCAAAGTTGACTTAAGCATTGGAGTGTTCTTGGTTGAACAACCCCCCGGGTCTCGATCATTGAACGAACGATAGCTTACTGTTTACTATTTGTAGGAATCCAAGAGGCTTTTGAGTTTAAAGAACGAATTCTGCTTCAACAATACCCCCAAAAAAGTTGAAGTTACACCTTAAAAATCAATTTTGCATGCAAAGTTGTGCAAATTTTCAATGTTTCATTTTTGTTCATTCACATTCGTACATCAACTATAAATATGCATGCATGAGAAAAGGAGGCTAGGAATGGAGGAGCTAGCTAGGTGATGAATACTTATAAGTTTAATGGAGAAGATGACGAAAGTAGAGGTGACCAAAAAGGGATGAAAGTCATTTCTTGTTGGGTAAGGTAATAAGCTAAGTGTGGTTGGTGATGTTCGGTTACCTGCGAAAGCTAACTTCATTTGAGAGTTGAAGCTGTCTTACACTGTTAGTATCAGACTATTAGTGAAGTGGTTTAGAATTTTACAACCACTTAGACATTCCTCAAGACTTCTTACAGGATAACTGGATAAATCAAACTATTTTTATTATCAATCAATGAAATTGAAGTGACAAAATTCAGACCATAAATTTCAATATCAAAACTTTTAATTGGAAAAAGTTCATAACTAAGGAATATGATTAGGGAGAAAGGAATAAAAGTTGAAACCGAATAGAGAAATCGGAAATAAAAGGATAGCAAACTTGACCTGTGAGTTAATGATGGAAGAAGCCTGGGATTGGAAACTTCCTCTGCTGGGCATGGGTTTATGCTCTTAAAATGCCACCCAAAATATTTTTCTCGTTTTAGGAGCCGAATTGTAACAACCCAGAACCCCGATAAGGGTAAAATTGGGAAAAGTAAAAAGGAAATGACCATTTTGCCCCTAAAGGGTCAATGGTTGAGTTTTTGACAATGAGAGTTTTTGGATATTCTATTAAGGTCGTTGTTAAGGTCTTAGCGTCCTCAGTACGTAGATAGGCGACATGCCGAAAATGAAGTTTGGACAAATTTGTTTTGGGTTTAAATCGTATAGGGGCATTTTCATAATTTGCCAATAAGGGCATTTTAGTAATTTTCTTTGGAGGATTTTTTCTTATGCATGATTGAGATATGGACAAGTATCCATCATCTCATATGGGAATGTGCAACCTACCTTGGCATGTGGATGTTCTAAGTTGGTGTGTGTGTGTGTGTTGTGCGGCAAAGAGGAAAAGAAAAAGAAAATCGAAGAGGGAGAACTAGGGGAGAAGAGGAAGAGAGAAGAGAGAAGAGATGGAGAAAAATGAAGAAAAACTAAGGAGATAAAGAAATAAGAACTCAGACCCGAGAGAGAGAGGGGAAAACCTGAGAAAAAAAATGTTGGAGCTTGGTTGAACCAGGATTTTGTGAACTAGAACCTTGAAAACAAGTTCACAAACCATTACTAAGAGGTCCTACGAGTTCAGGAAACAGCTAACTTGGCGTGTTGAACGTGGGAACCGCCTAACCAATCCGCGATAGTGACAGACGGCCGAGAAAGGGAAAGAATTTAGACGAGATTTTGAGATAAGTTCTTGGTTTTCAAATCATGTATCCCTTCCTGGGTTGCTATAGAATAGATTGCACAAAAAAGAAATAAAAATAGTGAAGAATTGAATGAGTTTTGACTAGGTTGGGTGACCCGAAAAACTAGAGAAACATGCAACATGGATGATTGAATAGTACCAACGCATGGGGGCATATGCCAGTGTATCTTGGGATGCAGCCAACAAGTTTTTCAATCTTTTCGATGTTATAGACATTTTGGAACTGGTTTCAAGACAATCGAACACCTCTCGAGGTAGTTTTGGGTGTTTGAAGTGCGTAGTTAATGTTAAAAACTAATATTTAATTCTCGGGAGTTAGGGTTTGTACTAGGAGGTTATTTAAGGGTCTCTGGGACTTTAGTGACTGGAATTTATGATTTTGGATAGGAGACCTAACCCCTGGAGTCAGCAAGGAACATTCGGAACGAGAATAAATGGCGAAATCGCATTGTGAGTGGACTTTTATTAAAATATAATGCTTGCATATTTATGTATTGTAAATGTTTTTTCTATATGATTTCGGTGATATTTGGTTGATAATGATTTTTCAGTGATGTTTGGTTGATAATGATTTCTCGATGATTTTTAACGGTTTAACGAAAATTGGCTTATTGCAAGTTTTACGAGATTTCCTTTAGATTATGTTTCTTAATTTTTCTTAACTTCTGGATTTGGATTGAGTATGGTTAAAGTGTGTTTCTCGATATTTGTGATGGGAAATATTTGTGATATTGGATTGTTCATGATTATGATGATTTTTGGCGATTTTACTAAAATATCATTTGTGTACGTTTTATGAGGTTTGGCATAAAATGTGTTTTGGGCGTAAGCCCAGGTTACTGAAACATGGGTTTGATTGTGAAATTGATGTGCAATATAAATTTGTGGTTTTTCAAGATTTGTATGTTGTGATATGAATAATGTGTGTGAACAACCCTCCTCTAGATGCGTGTTGGTTGATTGGTCAATTTTAGACGTCAAGTAGGCCTATGTATCCTGAGACTGGTATTGTGATGGCGACTTAGATGTTGAGCTGGGCTATGTATCTTACGTTGGTTTTCACTCGGACATCATTTCGAGTGGCGTGCCTACCAGTAGTGTGCTGTTAATGTGATGGTTGATATAGTGCATCAAGGATGGGTTAATTGTATGTTATTGTTGTGATGGTTTGTGTTTGTGTTTGTTGAGCTGGTTTATTGTTACGATTTGCTTTATGTAAGTTTTCACGAACATCGAGATTGTGAAGTATGTTATATGGTCACTACGTTTTAAACGATTTTATATGCATGGATAATTTTCATAAAACAGAGGGTATAAATGATACATCCCGAACAAAAAATGCGAATCGAAAATTAGAAATTACCATTTTACCCATATTTAATTATTCGGGACTCAGTGTGTCACGTCTTGGGTTGGTCCAACTTGGATGGGCCTTGAGAAATAATATTTTTGCTAAACCCAAAACCCTTTACCCAAAAGCTTTGTTGTACTAAGTTGCACTAATTAATGGGCCCAACAATTTAAGCCTATTCTTGGAAGCCCATAACCCTTGCTTGGACTAGTTGAATAGCCTTGTCCACGTATCAGGCCCTATAGATTAAGTTCTTGATACTCAAGCCCAAGTCTATGGTATTTCTAGAAGCCCAATTGAAGGCCTAAAGCTCAATTGATTAATCTCTAGATCCAAACCCAGTGTTTACCGCTGAACCCATCTTCTCCTGGTGATCGACCAAGAATAGAGAGACACACACACCACATCTCGTGAAGAGTTTGTGAACTTTCTACTTGGAAATAAACCCCCCCTTACCACATCAACTCCTACTTGATGAACCAATTGACAAGACCTATCTCGATCCCTCTGGGACCACCGGGGATGTGCCCTGCTCCAGTATGACAATAACCCTAAAATACCGAAATTATCCTTAACGGGCTTAAAGTTTTTCAAATTAAAATAAATAAAGTCAAACATACTAGTTCAGAGTTTAACACTATCATACCAGATATAGTACAAATACGAAAACAATGTCAAGTTACAAAACGATGCTCAACCTACCCAATAGGTTGTACATGTGCACAATAGTAACGTCATGCTGTCGTCACTTGACAGCTGTCAGGTCTGACACGTGTCAGACTCTAACAGTGCCACGTGTCACTCCAAGATTGGTCATAAGTTAGACAAGTTTGACATGATGATGTCAGCATAATGACATCATCATATTCTACCTCAGACCGGGTTGACCCATTTACGTGAATCGGGTTGCACAGACCCGCATTTTGACTCTGCTCCCAAATCCTCATTTTCGACGGGGTTTCTTCCTAAATCTTCGTATCGACCTAACTAGAGGATCTACCTCAATAAAACTAGGAAAAACTAACAAAATCCTTACCTTTGATCGATGCACCGCAACCAGGTTTTCAAACCCTATTCACACTCGACTCAGGTCACCAAAACTTCTCCAAATCAGTCCAAGGAACTCGTCCTGGTTCCTCTCCATCGTAGCCTCACCGTGCTCCGCCCTTCACTGTCGCGTCGTCCTTGTCTCTGGTCTCACACTCACAGTCTCCCTCAGTTGGTCACAATGACAGATGAAGGTAATGGCGTGAGGGTTATGGGGTTTGTACGTAATGGGGTGCATGGGTTTGAAGAAAAAAAAATGAGGAAGATGATTGAATGATACATGGTAAGAGATGAGAGATGTGGGAGTTAACTAATAAAAAATATTGGCCAATAAACACAGATCCATAATTCAAGGAAAAGTGACTAATGGGATGAGTGACACTTGTCACTCATCCAAGGGCCCACATCAATTCTCTCAACCAATCAGATTTAGCTATTAATTAATACGAATCCTGAGACGTTAAATTCCTGATTTCAATCCCGTGACCATAACTTCTCCTTGCGATGTCCGATTTTGACGTGCCGCCTGTCTACGGACTCGTGACATCCCGATCTACGTCACAGTCATAGGTCAAAGTCCAAAAAGATTCCCCGTTCAAAAGTCAACTTTTTCCCCACCAAGGGAAAAATGGTCATTTTACATTAATTAATAGAAAATTACAATAAATTAATGTTCGGGTCGTTACACCAACCCTTGAAACCCAAGCGACTAAGTGGCCATCGTCTTTCCTCTCGTTATGTGTCGAAAAGCTGCAACCTCACAATGAGGAAACTGAGCTCACCATGGCGAATCTAGGATACCGGTAACAAATATTGAACCCTGACGACCCTAATTGCATTGTTTTTCAGTCGCGAGGTCGTGGCGATCGATTCTGAACCTCGAGGACCATCGAGTTACAATCGGCTAGACAGATCCGACCTGTGACCCAACTTTGAGCATGCGCTGTTTAAAGGTCCTTCAGGTAACCTCGAAACTTAAGAGTTGAACCAATGGAATCCTGACATTGAGAGCTTTCTAACAAGCTATTTGCATTCTGAATCTGAGGTGGTGGCGGTGGTGGCGACGGAGGCCGAAAACCAGAAGGCTACCTGGGAACTCGAGTTTTGCGATGGTTAAGGTATGATCGTTGCCTGAAAACCTTCATGTTAAGCTCGCCTCCTCATTGTGAACCTAACCCTACTATTGCATGTTGTATTTGATGACCTTGGACACGATTTGGACTCACTGGAAACTAGGTAAGATTAGTCCCCAAATTATGCTTTTTAATCTTCTGGGAACAAGACATTTAGGCCAACGAGTTCACTGATTATTTTGTGTGAGGTATAACGACGATGAATGTCGATGTAAGGTACTGAGCCATCATCTTCTCGGCATACCCACGGCCAAAGCAGGTAGCTTTTAAGCCATAGACTTAAGTTTCTGAATTCCTAGTAGAAAATAGGTCCAATTTGGTTAATTGCATGTTACATTTGAGTTATAATTGAGAAAGGAAGACCTCGTGAGATTCTGGGATTTTTCTTGCAAAAAATGCAAAAGTCGGCCACTGTTGCCATGGATGGAGGCGATGTCAGTGGTCTAATCACCATCTCCAGCGAAGATCCAACGACGGTGGTCTACGGTGGTCGTCGTTAGTCAACCGTGAAGTCAACATCAGGTCAAGATTAAACTCAACAGTCAACTAAGGAACCATTAGTGGAATATTCCATTACATGTGACTTGTGCTAGGAATTATAGCTAACACGTGTGGCACGTGGGACACTGTTCCCTAACATGCACAACGCATGTGATGCGCATATGGGTGTGTGACCAGTGCGTGACCAGAGCGTGAGGGCTCTTATCGGCCTGTGATAGCGCGTGGGCCACCTTCTTGATCCTAGATTAACGTGTGGTGAAGTGTGGGGCCTTTTTCCAGTCCACAACGACACGTGGATTTTGTTTCAGGCCATTTTGAGTTGTTTTAGGCAGTTTTCCAGCCCTAATAAGGTTTACATGCTTAATTGTGTCGATTTTGTCTATAAAACATAGCTACAGCTTGTAAGTTCTAGTTTGCATGAGCATTTGCATTCAATTAGTAGTTTAAGACATGTAGCTTTGGCTGCAACACTCTTAAACTCCCCCCATTACATATTTTTATTCTTTTTACTAACTATTGTTAAATGTCCCTCAATTCCCCGGTCCAAACAAATAACAACCTATTAATACTACAATCTTCAAAATAGGGTTTAAGTTGAGCATGTGTGAATTAACTGTTTACTTAAGTGTGTAGTTCCTACTTATCAAACAAATTAGTC
This sequence comes from Prinsepia uniflora, assembly GCA_032719365.1. Lineage (NCBI taxonomy): Eukaryota > Viridiplantae > Streptophyta > Magnoliopsida > Rosales > Rosaceae > Prinsepia > Prinsepia uniflora. The sequence continues at coordinate 56,841,364 of CM064861.1, read as the reverse complement.
CAACCACTCACATGCCTAATATCAAAATTAGGAGGAGAAAACAATCAACATTCAAAACAACCGTTAACTAATAAGTACTTAATTCCACATAATTGAAGAGAACTCAAAATAAAACATTAAGTTTAGAATTGCATAATGACTCGAATGAAGATGGAATAGAAAAGCCACAAAAACTTTGTCTTAAATGTGTTGAAACGACTCCTTGATGTCTTGTGGCTCCTTGGCATAAGAGAACTCGAAGGCTGTGATGATGGATGCACGAAAGAAAACACGGCAAGGCCTTAATTTGCGGGTGGGGTCAAATTTGGACCAAAAGGGAACCCCTTAGTCGTCCCTTAAGTTCCTTTATTTATAAGGATGAATCTTCAAAGGTCAAGGAGAATTTTTTGAAAAGGAATCCTATCCAAAGATGGACTTACCATCTATTCCTAACTGGACCTGATAAGCAAAATCGATTCCTAGTAGGATAAGGGTTATTTCGGAACAAGGAAGCTTGATAAATATTTATTGACCTTTCTTGCATGCCAAGAAAGGTTCTAGGGTCTCTTGATGTTTCCTAGACGTCGTCAAATAGTTGGAGTTTTCAAGACATTGGGAACATAGCTAGAACTCATTTGGACCCTAAAAACAACCCAAAATGGGCATATAGGGAATATTTTGAAAGTGAGTAAGCCACAAATATTGACCAATGAGCTAAAGCATGCCTTTGGGCTTAATAATGTCATTAACAGAAGTTTTAGGATCAAAGATAACTTGGAAAAAGTTTGAGACATCGAATCTAGGCCCAAGTCTTGGCACAGAACATTTTTGAGAACAACTTTAGGTCATTTCTGGGACATGTTCCAAAATAGGCCCTGATAATGTGCTAGTATGAAGTGTTTGATAAGTGTCACAAGTACGCCAATAGTGAAGGAAAGCACACTCATGACATTTTCGGCACAAAGGTGCTAAATTGATGTACTACTCGCGCCCACGACATGTCGAGGACATGTCTAGAGACATGTCAAATAAATTAGCTCTTTTTTGGCTGGGACGTGTCCAGGGTTAGGTTCTCAATGATAAGTTGATCATTCAGCGTTATTTTGATGACATTCCATATCTCTTTACTTGTCTTTTGTTATGAATTATGTAAAAAAAAAAGGAGGAAATGACTAGTCTTGTGAGCCTTGTGCATAATGTCAATATATGGCCAAAATCAATACTTATGTGAAGGAAGGACCCAATTCGAGCCAAAAGTGAGGAAATACCCCAACCAAGGTCTTGTGATAGCACCTTGTTACTACTGCTTCAATGGACCCATGCCATGTCACTAAACCCAAATGATGTCAATAGCATGTCATTGGCCCTGCCGTGTGTCTGTGCCTAGTTCCATCTCGTGTTCCAATCAAGTACCGGGGACATTTCACTAGTGACATGTCCTTGGCCGTGTTCCAGCACCAGGCCATGTTCTAGTTGATACGACCCATCTTAATCCTCCCGGGCTTAACACGGGATGTGTCGTGATCTCGTCTGACACGGAGTGTCAGACCAGGGAAAATTTAAACCTTTAGCCCGACTGGCTATCAGAGCGCGCTAGGATCCAGTGGAGGAGTGTGATGTCTCGGTTTCTAATACAGTCCGCATCCGTAATCAACTTGAAGGGCATTGAAAAACAGAAAAGACTGTGAGTGGACTAAAATAAAAGAGTTCATAAAAACATATTTCATAAAAGACCTTTATACCCTTCACTAAAAACCATGCATGCATAGGAAAACCATTTATCAAACCACATATGTTTAACCAACCATATTTAGGGTCTCAGCCCCAAGTTCCGTAAATTCAAGTCACACGAGCCCCTACCCAAAACCATTTATACAAATCCATAACATAGTAAACATATGTGGGATCTCAACCCAAATCCATTTATCATTCATAAAACACAATTTTGCAAATCCAAGAAATCATGTTTATCATGTATATCATATAACCAATCCTGTCACTAAAGCTATGCGCGTGCTACCCGCGGTCTCAAATCCCAAGTCTCCCCAGGGTCCACCCAGGTTAATGTCCATAGATCAATGACCCTCCCTGTGGGTTATAATCCTTAGCGTTCCTGAGAGTAAGGTACCCAACGGGGCCGACTCCAATCAATTAGTGCTCTATGACTACTTCGGGGTTCACCCAGGCCAACGACCCTCCCCGGAAGAGACAATCCATAATATATAATGATGGTATATGAAAAACCATTTGAAATCATTCTTAAAACCTTTCAAGGGTTCATGCCCGGTCCCCATAAACCGTCATGAACCAGAAATCCATTTATGGGTCCCTGACCCGAAATCACAATCGTAAACCATGACTGGGCCCTAAGCGCGAATTCATATACCAACTGGGCCTCGAGCCCGATTTGTAAACCAATTAGGCCTCTTGCCCGATTTCATAAACCAAATGGGCCTCGTGCCCGATTTTGTAAACTAAATGGGCCTCGTGCCCGATATCGTAAACCAAATGGGCCACATGCCCGAATCGTAAATCAATTAGGCCTCGGGCCTGATACGCAAATCAACTGGGCCTCGAGCCCGATACTTAAACCAACTGGGCCTTGAGCCCGATACGTAAACCAACTGGGCTTCCAGCTCGATACGTAAACGAACTAGGCCTCCGACCCGATACCTTGTTAAATAAAATGGACTTCAAGTCCGAGAGTTTGTAAATCAAATGTGTCTCATTTCCGATTCCATATTTTCAGATCCGAAATCAGTTCACGAACCAATTGGGACCTTGGCCCGATAACGTGACTAAAAGGGACTTCGAGTTCGAGGGTTTCCAAAACAAATGGGTCTTATGCCTGAGTTTACTTATCAAATCCAAAATTATTTCATTAAACTATTTCTAAAACCATAAGCACGTATAATAGTGAAAAACTGTAAACCTCGATTTACGTGCAAATACGTAAATCGCCTCGAAATGCGTGAAATCATATAAATCACTAACATCCAAATCATCAACATAGAATCACATCTATAAACCATATAAAAAATTTATGCATGCATCACAGTTTAGAAATCAAGGTCCACTCATAGACCGTCCTAAGCTGTCGCCTCGATTTGCGTGCGGTAAGCTTCCTCTGGCTAATCACCGTCACTGGGACTCCCAAACCTGTCCAAATCAGTCTAGAAGGTTACTAACTACTTCATTAACCTCTCATTGAAGTCCCGTAATTTTCTCCAATTTTTAACTATTTTTAAACTCGATCCTAAATCTTCGGACGTCCCAAACAATATCGAGACGGTATCCGATCAACACGAAACTAGTCCCAAAATGTTCGTTATATCGAATAGATTAAAAGTCATGTTTAAGTCATCCCCAAAAGACCCCCCCCCCCCTCCCACGTGCCCCCACCACGTGCCCCCACACGCCCCCCAAAGGGGTTGCGCTTGAATACTGTTCATTACCCCTAACCTCTACAGACTGGCCGGTTCAGACCAGTTCAGACCTGTCTGGTCCAACCGAACCGGTGGTCACTGTTCACTGCCATTCCTCACCCGTTTTCCTCCATTTTAATCCCTATAGGTTCCTCTAACAATTTCTTATCCATTTAGCCACTTAAAACATGAAAAAGGGTTGCGAATCTCACCTTCCCAAACAAAGAAACTCACGGCCAACTTGCACCTTCCACCTCCATTGTCTCCGGCCACCTCAGCCTCCATTTCCAATCCAACTCGACTCCTTGCAACCTCAGAAGCAGTTTTCAATGAACCAAAACAATTATCATTACTTAAAACAAGATCTGCCATTAATGGCTCCAAAACAACCATTTTCAGGAAAGTAAGCTTACCGTCGCCGCCGTTCATGGCCGTGGCCTCCCCTAGGTTTGTCTCAGCCCCCAGGACCCGTTGGGTCCAACCAGAACGATCAACAGGCTCCCCAAACCCTAGTTATGCCAGTTGGAACCATTTTGGTCACTGGCCTCCGAACCTGGCCACTGTCCACGACGACCCGACCCGTGGCCTCCAATCGACTCGCCTCAATCACCCCTCTAAGTTTCCTTGAGGTTTCATAGGTCAAAGATGAAGTTTGAGGGCTGTGAGATTAGTTATACCGTGTGTTTGTTTTCAGAGGAAAAAATGATGAAGTCTTGATCGATGAAGAAGAAGAAGGTGAGGTTTAGGTGTGAGTGAATGGATGGCTGAGATTGAGAGAAAGTGGTTAAAGGATATTATAAAATAATCCTAAAACTAATATTATAATATTAAACCCACCAATCATGATTAAGACCTACTTTTTGGGGTTAATGACCAATAGGATGAGTGACACTTGTCACTCATCCAAGGGTCCCACACTAAAAAGTGAACCAATCAGATTTAGCCAAGTGTTTCCACCTCGTAATGCGTGCATAGTTCAAACGAACTTCCCGTGACCATAAGTTTTCCGTCCGATGTCCGATTTCGACGTGCCACCTGTCTACGAATTCATATCCACCCGATCTACGTAACGGTCCTCGGGCCTCAACCATCGGACCTCTCGGGTCAAAAGTCAACATTTTTCCCACGACTAAGAGAAAAACGATCATTTTGCGTTGTCCGTCCGATTTTGCCCAACTAATCACCGATTAACCTCACTAATCCTTGATTAGTCACTAATCTAATCCCAGAAGTCGGGACGGATCATTACACTAGCACCGTGTTCCAATTCCTAGTCCATGTTCCATTGGAGTACCTAGTGGCTCGTATTCTAGCGGTAAGCCAGCCTTGTGCCAGCCTTGTGCCAACTTGTGTGCTAGTGACATGTCACCAGAACTTGGCCCAGGCCCAGTTTGTGCCCCAAAACCTTTAGAAATAAGGAGTCCTTAGTGAGTCCTTCTGCGACAAGGACCCTTTGACATGGCTTGAAGATTTCAGTGATAAGGAAAGTTCCTAAGTGTTTTGATGTGATTACCAAGCAAGATCCCTATCTTATAGCGATAGGATTAGGGCATGGATTAGAGTCCTTGATCCATTGGGATTTGAGCTAGGGCTTGTCCTCTATTTAATCCAAGGCTTTCATCATTCAAGGGGTCGCCGTTTTACACCTCCTATGGTCTCAAAGTTCTGCTAAATTCTAGAGTTACTTTTACTTAGTTTCAATTCAAGTTTTTATATAAGGAGATTGAAGAGTGGCTTGATCATCTGTTGAAGTTCATCATTCCTTTTTTTAACTATAACGACCCAGAGTCAACTCCTTCCTAAAGGTTATGGGTACCTCTGCAGGCACACACGACCCCACTGTCACTATTCGCATCACATCACCAACACCTGACTCACTTGGAGTCTTACCATGGTACCTCGTACTACAATTCTCTTAATGTAGCGTAAGATTCTATCGTCACAATGGCACAAATCTCGTCTCACCGTATCATGCTCAAAATGGTGGTAATTTGCAACCTCGGTACTCACATCAGTAAACACCCTCAACAATCCATGCTGACATCGTACATCACCTATGGTTACTCTAACTACCAACTCAAACAACCTGGGTATAACTAGACCCCATCGAATACTTGCCCCAACAGTGACAACACAACTGCATTGTTAATTATCCACGGCTCTGAGCCCTCGCTCACATCAGTCACTGAACCTTACCAGATCATTCTGGCCTCGCGTACAATATGCAATGTCCAACCCACCACCTAGATAACTCCCTACATCGGAAAGGTTCCAATTGACATCACTTCTATCACCATTACAACTGGTGCATCACATACACCCACGTATCTCAACTGCCCACAACATGTCTGGGGCCTACTCTAAGCGGTAACTCACTCACGCCAACCAATGCGTTCTCCACGTCCACCAACCCACTACATCGGCACTAAGCTGATCACCAGCACGTCCACCATCACCAATGGTGCATCCGCAGCACACTCAACATCCTCGTATCTACACTGCTCACACCATGGATCTAATACGGCTACAACATCGCTCGTAGCCAATCACACTTAAATTCTGGAGCCCATCTATCTAATCTTGTACCAGACAGATCACCACTCTAGGCCTAAACACATCCTACTTATTTCTTGGCTATTCATCTTTTCTTGATTTCCACCCTAGGTATCACCTCATACTAGACTAACTTCGAAAAGAAGTCATCCCCAACATTCTCCATATCGAAGACCATACCCACTCACGTATCCGGAACAGAGGTTGGATAATAATTTCATTATATTCCAAGAGATTCTTCGACTGGCTTACAGTACGATTCTCCTCTGTTCGAAGCTTAGCATAATCAGTAATACGAAGTCTGCCAGCACGGCACAACATCACGATCCACGTGATCCTGATCCATCACAACATCACCCAATCATCCACATCGCGATCCTCGATCATCACAACACCCTATATCCTCAACATGACGATCCTGATCCACCTAGGATCCTCACATGATCACTCTCAACTAACTACCAGGTTTCTGGTCATATGGTCTTACACCCTCTTTGAATCCTTATACTATCACACAGCTCTCATCAAATCTCCACATTTAATCACTCAGTCAAAGACGGAACACATCTAGACTGTGGGCCCTCTTCAATTATCTCATATCGATCTTCATCATTCCACGTCATCTTCCTCCTCATCTTGTTCTATTTGTACCTCTGATCAGATCAGTCACCTCAACACCACAACTTGAGGATTTTCCCCACTTAGTCCATGATAATGTCTCCTCGGGGTAATCGAAGATAATGACATCAAGATTCACCCTACATGAGTGCTAACACAATACCAACTACACTCACCATGTTATGTCACACCGACATCGTCTTCCACCAAGCAGAAAAGGAAAATTCACCCTTATTGACTTCAGAATACCCATTACCAACATCATCAACTTCATCCACTGTTCTTCTTTCAAGACTCAATTCGGAATCAAACACAACTTCTCTTGATTCCGAAGCCCAACCATGTTGGAATCATATCTACATCTCTACCCAAATGGGTGTCAAGTCCAACCACGGGATGTTCCAAATCCTCGGCTCACTCGGACAACCACTCATGTGTCTGTATCAATCTAACTTAGCAACCACTTCGCCTTTCCGTTTGTCACCATTTATGCACATCCTAACTGAGTCCCCGTCTTCGCTCGTGGCTCATCGGCTTCTATAATTATTGTAATCGCCATCACATAGGGCGCGAATCAAATCAATCTTGAATCTCTGCTCATACCGAGCAACATCACTTGACTCCCTTGTTAGCCAGTCGTTGCTACATGGCTATCGACCAACTGACCACGCTATGAAGGCTCCGTACCCACACGTCAACACTACCAATCGGTCCACCCTGGGACCCCATATATCACCTTACGATTATACTTGGGGATCAGATTCCACATTTCACTTCGTGTCAGGCCAACTAATCTTTGTGGTCTACTAGACTCCACTAGAGTCGTCCATTGGGTCACTCACGACCTTAGCTGCAATCTGCAGCGCAGCCTCGAATCTGACCTACTTGATTATCTAGACTCCGAGAAGTCGTCCAATACACAACAACTCATTACAGACTCACGTTTTAAATCGTAAATCACAAACTAGGGTTAGCGGCATTCGACTGTTCTCAGCAGCACCACTATCATCTGGCATGACATGACCAACTAACGGTCTCAACTCTGCACCCTCGACATGGATGACCCTAGCAGCCGATCTTAGAAGACATCATATCCAACCCCACGCGGGTCGAATCACACTGACGCACGGCGTATCGGGATGAACATCCTCTTTCCATGATTCCATCCCACTTACTATCTTACTCTATTGCCCTAACTTTCAGGTTGATGACAGGCTGTTCCTCATAAAGACCTCACATCCGGGGTACAAACGCAAGTGCAACCTCAGTCCGATACCATCTTGACATGACCCATCCCAATCACCCCAGGATTAACGCGGGATGTGCCATGTTCTCGTCAAACACACGTGCCACTCGAGGTAACACGCATGCCTGACAAGGGATAATCCAAAATCCTGATCCCAATGAGCCTTCAGTGTGTGCAAGATCAGCCGTGGAATGTGAGGTTTTGGTCTCTACTACAGCTCCTATCCGTTATCAACCAGAAGAGCATTAAAATCATTAAAAGCTGTGAGTGGATGAAAACAAACAAGATCATAAAATTTTTTTACAGAAAAAGGCATTTATGCTCTTAGCTTAAAACTATGCATGCATTCAAAAACCGTTAACTCCAATACAATAAAAACCGTCTAAAAAACCAAATCATTAGGGCCTTACCCAAAACAATAAATCTAGTCAAGTGGGAACTCAACTCAAAACCGTAAATCAAAATCATGTAGGTCACTGCCCAAATCTACAAACATAGCAATACTATTTCACAAATCCAATAAATCGGTAATCCAAATACTTAATGTTTACCAAATACCGATACTCGGCATCCCAAATGCCTAGCGTCCTAGACACTTGACGTCCCAGACGTCATATATATATCATGGCTAAGCAACGTGTGCTTCCCGGGGTCTCTCCGGGTCCATATCTCTGACATCCCAGATGGTTGACGTCCCAGACGTCTAATCATAGCAATCCTGCTCCTGAGTCACTATACGGTCCGGTTGTTCTGCGCAATGACCCCTCGCAGGAAATGCGCCGTGTCTACCCTAATGTCCCAGACATGGAGTGTGACCTATCCACATATCATCATCTCAAGATGGTAAATGGGAAACACCCTTTAAAAACCGTTTCAAACCATCTAAAAAGTCTTTCAAAGGGGCCTTGCCCGAAATTTCCATAAGATCATAAAAATCCAGAAATCAAAGTACTCAAATCCAAATCCGTTTTCCAAATCCATTTATCCAAATCCATATAGGGTCACCGATCGTAGTCACATTTATAAAATACAATTGGGCCTCATGCCCGATTTCATAAACCAACTGGGCCCCCAGCCCGATCGTATAACTTAAATGGGTCTCACGCTCGAGTTCATCTTTCCAAATCCAAAGCCATTCTATAAAAACACAAGCACATACAAATCCAATATAAAACCATACGCCTTGAAATACGTGCAAATATGTAAATCATAAACACCAAAAATATACGTATTCCAGGCTTTCAAAGCATAGTTATAAAACATGTAAAATAGTTATGCATGCATCATATTTATAAAACAAATGTCCACTCACAGACCGCCCTAGCTGCCACCTCGATACGCTCGCCATAAACTTTTCCCACTACAACACCATCACCAGACCTTCCAAACCTGTCCATATCACACTTGAAGGTCACTAACTCCTTCAATTCGCCTTAACATTAATCCCCCAAATTTTTCAGAATTTTTAAACGTATTTAAAATAGAACCTACACCTTCGGACACTCAAAACTACCCCGAAACAGTGTCCGATCGACTTGAAACTTGTGCCAAAATGTTCATTACATCGAAAGGATAAAATTGCATGCTAACCGTACCTTGAAATATGGGCCCTCATGCCCTCAGGCGTAGCTCAAAGCCACTGCGCGTGAAACCCACACACCTATGAATAGTGTCATCCCTATCCTCGCATCGAACCGGTTCTCTGGTTATCCGTTTCCATCAAACCGCCGCAACCGATTCTCCGCCATTTTAACCCAATCTTAATCTTGTTAATTCCTACTTGATCGTTTGCATCCCCTAACTCATTCTACGTAACAAAAACGATGGGAAAGTGTCTAAAACTACCTGTTCGAATCGATGACCAATGGTCGTCACTTTCAGTCCTTCCCTGAGCCTGTTCAACCATCCTACGCCTTCGGTTTCATTCCAAATTAGCTAGTACGACCATGTAACGACCCGTCCCGGAAATTAGGGTTAAGACAGTGAATCATCAGGGATTAGTGAGCTTAATCGGTGTTGAGTTGGTTACGAGAGGTCCGTTGGCGTAGAATGACGATTTTGCCCCTAGTTTGGGCAAAATGTTGACTTTTAGTTTGGGGGTCAAATGGATATTAACCGATGACCGTGACGTAGTTTGGGACGTCACCAATCCGTAGACAGGTGGCACGCCCGATTCTGACATCCGAGGAGGAAGTTATGATGTTCGGAAGGTTGAGGGCATTGCCGTAATTCGGTTAAACTAGGGGGAAAAAGTTGACTTTTTGTGTAACAAGGTTTAGACATGTTGAACTAGGACAGTTACGTAGATCTTGTCGTCCTGAATTCAACGACAGGCGGCACGTGTCCATCGGACCTAGGATGTGTGAGATACGGGTCTAGAAAGGTAGTGGCATAATCGTAATTTTGGGTTCAAAGAGGGGCATTTTGGTCTTTTTCACATGGGGCTTGGTGCAGCCGGATTTGGACAGTGTCCAGGGCAGAGAGGAGATTTTTGTGTGAGGCTTGAAAGGATGGTGACACGTGGGGCTTGGCTAGAAGTTTCTAGGGAGTGCACGGGTGTGTTCAAAAATTGTGCAGTTGTGTGCCCGTGTGTGTGTTCGAACCAGAGAGAAACAGAGGAGGAAGCTTGAGAGAAAATTGGACGATGGTTGTGGGTGTCCTGGTGAGGGAGTGAGTGACCAGAGATCGTGAGAGAGATAGTGAGTGAGGTGAGGAGGTTGGGAGGTGTCGTGTCCGTGTGTGAGGAGGGTGTGAGGTTCCAGAAAAAAGAGAGGAGTTTGAGTGGTGGTGCTGCCGTGTAAGGGACCAATCGAGGTTGGCGGAGGTGTCCAGAGGACGGAGGTGGACTGGAGGAGTCGTGTTCTCACGACTGAGCTCACTGTGGTGGTTAGTGTACAGGTAATTCCTCATCTTCTTTTAATTGCTCTGTTTTGATCGTGAACTTCAAACTGTAAGTCGTGGGTTTTGAGGTCGAGTCGAGGGGGCTGGTAGGTGCTAAATGGTTCCCTAGGTCCCTAGGAAGCTGCTGGTTGTGCAACCGTTACGAGGGAGTAGGTGGTTGGACAGATTGTAAAACAGGGGTTTTGGGTGGTTTTGTTTCGAGTTAGGGACATTGAGAATTAGGCCGTGATGGAGTGTTTGGAGTAGGGGAATGGCTTGCTGGGTTTAGGAAAAAGAAAATGGTGGAGAGAGGGAAGAAAACGGTTCAGGCACGGTGGAGAACCGGCCACGCCGGTTCGAGTTGCAGAGGCTGGACTGAACCGGGTCGATCAGAGGTTGCTGGTGACACTGTTCACGCACGTGGGTTTCACGTGCAGGGGATTTCAGACATGCGTGGGGGCGCGTGAAGGGTAGTTTGGGGAAGTTTCCATCAAGACTTCTAAAGTATTCGATGTAACGAATATTTTGGCGCTGGTTTCGAGTCAATCGGATATCGGCTCGATATGTTTCGGATTGTCCGATGGTTTTAGACTTCGGTTAAAAATAGTAAAAACTACGGGAAAATTTCGGGGCTTTAGTAGAAGCTTAATTAAGTAGTTAGTGACCTCGTTATGGGATGTGAATGGGTTCGCGAAAGCCGAGGATAGCAAAATAGCCCGGAATGGCGTAAGTACGCGTGTATCGAGGCGACGACGGAATGGTCTGTGAGTGGACTTTGCTTTCTAATTTTTGATGCATGCATATATGTTTTTATATGTTTTCATATGTGATTCTATGATTTGATTATGAATTGTGATGGTTAATGATTTTTGCACGTTTTTCGAGGAAAGGATGGTTTTCATGTTTTACGAGGTTTTGATAAATATCATGATTTGATTTTAAAGAAAGTAAGAGGATTTTTTAAAAGGGTTTTCGGGCTTGAAGCCCAGTTCAAAAAGTGGTTTTGAGAAATGATTTCGGGTTCTGAATCGGATGTCCGGATGACGCTTCGGGATTCGATTCAGGATTTGAAATGGATTCCGGGTTTGGGTTCAGAATGGTTATTCCGGATGCCGGCTTACGGAATGATGGTTGCAGACTCGGATCTGGAAATGAGATGGATATGATTATGGATTTGGATTCGGAATGACGGTTCTAGATGCCGGAAGGGCGTCAGACCAGTGGCTTCGGATTCGGGTTTGGATATGGATTCAAATTGGTTTTCAAATGGTTTTGGATTGGATTTTCTGGATCTGGATATTGGGTTTAAAGACCCGGATATTGTGATTGACGGGGGATGGGCCCGGATTGGGTTTAAAGACCAAGATTTAGTTTAAAGACTCGAGAGTTTAAAGACTCGGATTATATTGAGGCCTGGATTGAGTTTAAAGACTCGGGAGTTTAAAGACTCAGATAGATCCAACAGGTTCATGGATGAGAATGTGGTTTCAAATGTATTTTGGATTTCACGGAGATGTGATAATGATGGTTTATAAAATGGTTTTCGGTGGTTTTGGGCTGAGGTCCGGGATTTGAGAAAAGGAAAAATGTGTTTGATTTTTCGTACATGGTTATATGACATGAACTTGATATGCATGCATTGGCTTTTAAAACGGACGGTATAACTGTATGTGTTTTCTGATTACTTTTTTAAACTTAAACTTTTTTTTTTGTCCACTCACAGTCTTTTTGTGTTTTGGATACCCTCCAAGTTGTTGCGGTGCGGGCTGTTGGTCGAGAGAGACGGAGACATCATACGTACGATCCACAGTAGACTCTGCGCACTCTGGGAAGTTCGGAAGTTTTGGGACGGACGGATCGGAAATCCCTTGTCCAACTTATGTGTCACACGGCAATTAGACATCTGTTTGGCTCTCGTGTCATGCGTAAGTTAGACGGGAGCGGGGTTTAACCCTTAATCCCGGGGGATTAGGGGTGGGCCCTGACAATTGGTATCAGAGCCAGGTTTTGAGTGTTCTGCGTGAGGTTTGGTTCCCAGTCGTTGGTTTGTCGACTTGGGTGGTGTGAAGCTACTGTGGATGTGATGTCTTGATGCGGAACAGCCCGTCAGTAACCTGGACATGATAGTGATATTATGTTCGAGGTGGTTAGATAGCAGTGATTGAGGGTACTAGTCGCTCGATACGCGATGCGAGGTAAGACACATGTTGGTTTAAGACCGGAACAGACCGTAGGGTTGGAGATACGGAGGCCGAAGAGGCCGGTTGTGGGTGGCCGGTTGGGCCGGATGGCTGGGGATTGGTGACCTTTGGTTAGTTGGGTTGAGTGGCAACGGCGGGTTTGGGTAACTCGAATGAAAAGGATGCTTTGAGGTACACTGTGGGATTACTGGATTGTAGTCTTTGAGGCTTGGGCCGACTTGCGGCCGGATTGGAGATGTTGCTGCTAGGTGCAGCCGATGTAGTGGTTGGTATGGACAGGTTTGACCATTGCTGGGATTAAGGTCGCAAGGATGGTCGAGGACCGTGGTGAACTCCATTGAAGGAGGATGGATTAACGATCGTTATGAGGTTATTGAAGAGAAGAGAACCCACAATCTAGAGTTTGCCTTTAGGACTTTGTTGGTTTATTTCGATAAGTGGTCGAAATAGCAGCCGAGGGGCGTAAGGGAGTGAGCCGGTAGGCAGGCTTCCCTTTGGACTAGATTGTTTCTAGGCTAGGATGTGAGTTGGTTCCGGAAGGGGTAGGTAGTGGTATGTAAGGATGTACTCTTTGAACTCTATTGAGGTATTCTAAACTACCTTTGTTTCTTTACGTTCCTATAGTTTCCCTTTGCGTACATATAGTTGGGGTTGGTGTGAGATACCCAAGGTGGAGATTATAGACATGAAACCTAGGAGTAGTTGTTGTTGAGTTAGTATGGATCACTGGGTAGGAGACCCATAATGTTGGGAACGAGCTGTGGAATTTCGGGGACAAAATTCTTTTTAGGAGGGTAGGTTGTAACGACCCGTCCCAGAAATTAGGGTTAAGACAGTGAATCGTCAGGGATTAGTGAGCTTAATCGGTGCTTAGTTGGTTACGAGAGGTCCGTTGTCGTAGAATCACGATTTTGCCCCTAGTTTGGGCAAAATGTTGACTTTTAGTTTGGGGGATCAAATGGATATTGACCGATGACCGTGACGTAGTTTGGGACGTCACCAATCCGTGGACAGGTGGCACGCCTGATTCTGACATCCGAGGAGGAAGTTATGATGTTCGGAAGGTTGAGGGCATTGTCGTTATTCGGTTAAACTAGGGGGAAAAAGTTGACTTTTTGTGTAACAAGGTTTTGACATGTTGACCTAGGACAGTTAGGTAGATCTTTTCGTCCTGAATTCAACGACAGGCAGCACGTGTCCATCGGACCTAGGATGTGTGAGATACGGGTCTAGAAAGGTAGTGGCATAATCGTAATTTTGGGTTCAAAGAGGGGAATTTTGGTCTTTTTCACATGGGGCTTGGTGCAGCCGGATTTGGACAAGTGTCTAGGGCACAGAGGAGATTTTTGTGTTATGCTTGAGGGGATGGTGACACGTGGGGCTTGGCTAGAGGTTTCTAGGGAGTGCACGGGTGTGTTCAAAAATTGTGCAGTTGTGTGCCCGTGTGTGTGTTCGAACCAGAGAGAAACAGAGGAGGAAGCTTGAGAGAAAATTGGACGATGGTTGTGGGTGTTTGTGTGTCCTGGTGAGGGAGTGAGTGACCAGAGATCGTGAGAGAGATAGTGAGTGAGGTGAGGAGGTTGGGAGGTGTCGTGTTCGTGTGTGAGGAGGGTGTGAGGTTCCAGAAAACAGAGAGGAGTTTGAGTGGTGGTGCTGCCGTGTAAGGGACCAATCGAGGTTGGTGGAGGTGTCCAGAGGACGGAGGTGGACTGGAGGAGTCGTGTTCTCACGACTGAGCTCACTGTGGTGGTCAGTGTACAGGTAATTCCTCATCTTCTTTTAATTGCTCTGTTTTGGCCGTGAACTTCAAACGGTAAGTCGTGGGTTTTGAGGTCGAGTCGAGGGGGCTGGTAGGTGCTAAACGGTTCCCTAGGTCCCTAGCAAGCTGCTGGTTGTGGAGTCGTGACGGGGGAGTAGGTGATTGGACAGATTGTAAAACAGGGGTTTTGGGTGGTTTTGTTTCGAGTTAGGGACATTGAGAATTAGGCCGTGATGGAGTGTTTGGAGTAGGGGAATGGCTTGCTGGGTTGAGGACGAAGAAAATGGTGGAGAGAGGGAAGAAAACGGTGCAGGCACGGCGGAGAACCGGCCACGCCGGTTCGAGTTGCAGAGGCCGGTTCGGGTCGATCAGAGGTTGCTGGTGACACTGTTCAAGCGCGTGGGTTTCACGTGCAGGGGATTTAAGATGCGCGTGGGGGCCCGTGAAGGGTAGTTTGGGTAAGATTCCAACATGACTTTTAAAGTATTCGATGTAGCGAACATTTTGGCGCTGGTTTCGAGTCAATCGGACATCGGCTCGATATGTTTCGGGTTGTCCGAAGGTTTTAGACTTCGGTTAAAAATAGTAAAAACTTCAAGAAAATTTTGGGGCTTTAGTAGAAGCTTAATTAAGTAGTTAGTGACCTCGTTACGGGATGTGAACAGGTTCGGGAAAGCCGAGGATAGCAGAATATCCCGGAATGGCGTAAGTACGCGCGTATCGAGGCGACAACGGAATGGTCTGTGAGTGGACTTTGCTTTCTTACTTTTGATGCATGCATATATGTTTTTATATGTTTTCATATGTGACTATATGATTTGATTATGAATTGTGATGGTTAATGATTTTTGCACGTTTTTCGAGCAAAGGATTATTTTCTTGTTTTACGAGGTTTTGATAAATATCATGATTTGATTTTAAAGAAAGTAAGAGGATTTTTGAAAAGGGTTTTCGGGCTTGAAGCCCAGTTCAAAAAGTGGTTTTGAGAAATGTGATTTCAGATTCTGAATCGGATGTCCAGATGACTCTTCGGGATTCGATTCAGGATTTGAAATGGATTCCAGGTTTGGGTTCGGAATGGTTATTCCGAATGCTGGCTTACAGAATGATGGTTGCGGACTCGGATCTGGAAATGAGATGGATATGATTATGGATTTGGATTCGGAATGACGGTTCTGGATGCCGGATGGGCGTCAGACCAGTGGTTTCGGATTCGGGTTTGGATATGGATTCGAATTGGTTTTCAAACGGTTTTGGATTGGATTTGCTGGATCTGGATATTGGGTTTAAAGACCCGGATATTGTGATTGACGGGGGACGGGCCCGGATTGGGTTTAAAGACCCGGATTGAGTTTAAAGACTCAGATTATATTGAGGCCTGGATTGAGTTTAAAGACTCGGGAGTTTAAAGACTCGGAGAGATTCAGCAGGTTCATGGATGGGAATGTGGTTTCAATTGTATTTTGGATTTCACGGAGATGTGATAATGATGGTTTATAAAATGGTTTTCGGTGGTTTTGGGCTGAGGCCCGGGATTTGAGAAAATGAAAAATGTGTTTGATTTTTCGTACATGGTTATATGACATGAACTTGATATGCATGCATTGGCTTTTAAAATGGAGGGTATAACTGTATGTGTTTTCTGATAACTGTTTTTAAACTTAAACTTTTTTTTTGTCCACTCACAGTCTTTTCGTGTTTTCGATACCCTCCAGGTTGTTGCGGTGCAGGCTGTTTGTCGAGAGAGACGGAGACATCATACGTACGATCCACAGTAGACTTTGCGCACTCTGGGAAGTTCGGAAGTTTTGGGACGGACGGATCGGAAATCCCTTGTCCAACTTATGTGTCACACGGAGGTTAGACATCTGTTTGGCTCTCGTGTCATGCGTAAGTTAGACGGGAGCGGGGTTTAACCCTTAATCCCGGGGGATTAGGGGTGGGCCCTGACAACCACCAGGAAACAGTTCTGGTCGCTAAAACTGATCATCAACCTTAAAACCCAATATCAAATTTTAAACGTAACTGATCGTATCGGGTGTCATGCCCCTGCCGTTGCTCCATCATGCCTCAGTCGTCGTTGTTAATCTCCACTGACTCATAAAACCACCAGAAACACAGCCAAATCAACAAAAGCCATCCTAAACGTCCAAAGCAAGAAATCCAACTAAAAACTCGAATTGGTTTACTTGTTTCCCCCGCCGTGATCCCTGCGGTCCATAGCGTCCTTCTGCTTCTCACGACTCCTTCCAGTCCCTTAATCGTCCCTAGTTACCCTCAGGATATCTCAACCGATCAAGCAATGGGAGGGGATGACTGGGGTGGTTTGGGTTTCTGGATGGTTCGAAGGGATAAATGTGGATGAAGGGCGGTGGCATGCATGTATGTATGTTCAGAACAATTGGTAGCTTTCCTCGTAACACGTGCTACCATGAATAGTATCTAAAATAATTCGTGACCCGTAACTTTCCAGTCGAACATCCGATTTCGACGTGCCACCTGTCTACGGACTCGTAATGACCTGATCTATGTCACGGGCATCGATCAAAGTCCATTTGACCACCCGGGTTAAAAGTCAACATTTAGCCGGCTCCCTAGGGACAAAATGATCATTTCACCTCGTTCGCCCACCATCTCTCAACTAATCCTCGCTTAGTCACACTAATCCTTAATTAATCGCTAATTAATCCCGAAATTCGGGATGGGTCGTTACACCCTGACCTGGTCCGTTCTCCCTCGTCTAACCACCAATCTTCACCAATCTTCGGCCAATCTCAACGTCTCTCACCTAGAAAAGGGTTCTTAGGCCTAAAAGGTGAGGAAAATACCTGAAAATGGATGGCCACTATCGAAAACTTACGGCTGTTCTTCAAGCTCCTCTCCAAGGTTCTCCAGTGGCCCTCAGCCTTCCATTCTCGTTCTTACATGCTCGTAAGAGCTCAACGAACACACCTAAGGCATCAAATTACTGCCCAAACGTCCAGAAATCGAAACGGGTTCACGGGTTACCTGTTTTCACGGGTTTCTCAGGCCACCGCCGTGCTCAACCGTCCATCATCATTATCTCATTCTCCAAGTCTCATCCTCAGCCTTACTCTTAATTTCTCTATGGTCCTCAAATCAGAACAAAGGAAAGGGAAAAGGGAAAGGGGTTTTGGGTTGTTCGATTGAAGAGGATGAGGATATGCATGTAGGTGGGATAATGGGCCAATGGGATGAGTGACACTTGTCACTCATCCATTGGTCCAGCTAGATATTTTAGGCCCACTAGCAAACAAACTAAAATTCAACCGTTTTCGAACCGTAAAATCCAATCGATTCTTTCGTGACACGTAACTTTCCTGTACGATGTCCGATTTTGACGTGCCTCGTATCTACGAACTCGTATCGTCTCGATCCATGTAATGGACCTTGGGCCACGTTCATTTGATTTCAGGGGTCAAAAGTCATCATTTTCACCTATTTAGGGGCAAATTCGTAATTGCTCCCTGAACATCCGACCATCCTCTACTTATTCCCAATTAGTCTCGCTAATCCTCAATTAATTCTCGATAATCCTGTAAATTCGGGATGAGTCATTACATCTCACACCTTCCTTAGCTTTTCCCTAAAAAGGGAAAGAACCTAAACTAAGGAGGAAATCCTCCTAGCCGTGAAAACACCCCCCTAGCTGCATTCTTGATCCGTCTTGAATAAGGAATCCTTTTTTTTCTTCTTTTTCTCCACTTATCACTTCGACTTTAACTAGTAATTCATTTAATCTCTTGTCAAATTAGATCACAAGAATCCTAATACAAAAAGGAAGTAAGAATGCAACTAGAAGGTTCCTTAACCCTTAGCCGTAAGTTTTGAGTTCCTTGGCTTGCAAGGAACTCCTTTTCCTTGTTTCTTGCTTATTTGACTTCAGGTTTGATTAGGCAATCCTTGAGTCTTCTTTTCCAAGTCAATCCACATTATTCTGTATATAAAAGGGAAGGGAAATTGCGACTAGAGAATTCCACAATGGACACGAAACCCTAATTACCCCTACTCGTAATTTATGGACAATTTGGGAAGTCTTGGTGCCCTTGGTGAGTCATTTCCGTGTAAATGAGAGGTGTGGCAGTTTAGGAGAGTTGCAAAGATATACTTTCTTATTGTAGCATGTGTATCGTTTAGTCCATTGGTGCCTTTTATAGCTGTTAGCGTGCTTGCACCCTTGTTGGTGGTGATTGTAACGACCCGTCCCGAATTTACGGGATTTTTGAGAATTAATTGAGGATTGGCGAGACTAATTGAGAATTAGTCGAGGATTATCGGACATTCAGGGTCAAATTACAAATTTTCTCCTAAATAGGGGAAAATATTTATTTTTGACTCCGGAAGTTACATGCACATGGACTAAGGTCCATTACCTAGATCGAGACAATACGAATCCGTAGACAGACGACACATCGAAATTAGACATTGTACGGTAAATTTACGGGCCTGGAACGACTTCGGGTACGATTACATAAATTACGAGGCAAGTGGACTTTTGTTTCTAGTGGGCCAGATATTTGTACTCAGGCCCAATGGATGAGTGACAAGTGTCACTCATCCATTACTCCTTATCTTTCATACAGGCATCTATCCCCCTTCATATTTCACTCATCTTACCTGAAACCCATCCCCTTGCCCTTTTTGTTTCGATCTGGTTTGAGGACCACAAAGAGATTGAGAAGGATTGAGGGTGAGTGACAGGACCCATCCCAATCCCCCCGGGATTACTGTAACAACCCGTCCCGAGAATTGGGATTAGTAGAGTGATTAAGGTGTGATTAGTAAGGTTAATCAGGGGTTAGTTGGTCCCGATGGGGTCACTAGTGGAGAATGACGATTTTGCCCCTGGGTCGGGCAGAAATGTTGACTTTTATTTCGGGTGGTCAATTGGGGATTGACCAGTGACCAGGACGTAGTTTAGGACGTCATGAACCCGTAGACATGTGGTATGTTTGATTCCGACATCCGAGGAGGAAGTTGTGATGTTCGGAAGGTCGAGGGTATTATCGTAATTTTGGTAAAATAGGGGGGAAAAGTTGACTTTTCGAATAATCGAGTTTTGGTAGGTTGACCTAGGATGGTTAGATAGTTCTTGTCGTCCTGAGTTCGATGACAGGCGGCACGTGTTCATCGGACTTACGAGGCGAGAGTTACGGGTCTAGGAAGTTTCGGTAAAACCGTAAAAATGTGTTAAACAGAAGGGTATTTTAGTCTTTTTGGGTTTATGGGGATTTGTGCAGAGAGAAAGGAATGGACGGCTGGGGTTTAACCAAGTGGGATAAAGATTGAAGGGATGGTGACACATGGCAAAGGGCTAGAGGATTCTGGTGGAATCCTGTGTGTTCACAGCCCAATTATTTGGGTGGAACCGTGCATACCCGTGTGTTCTTCGACAAACACAGAGAAACAGTGTGAGAATTGAGGAGAATTGATCGATCTGGGTGCAAGGGTGAGTGATTAGCGGGTTGTGAGAGTGACAGTGAGGCAGGGCGGAGCTGGTGGTCGTGATTTGGCGGTGCAATCGTGCACGGCGGAGCTGCACTCGAAGGTGAGATTCCTGTGCTCTGTTTTCCCGTGGAAATTCAATTTGAAAGTCGTGAGTCTAGGTTTAGAGTCGAAGTGATTGGAGGTCAGGGTTATGTTCAGGGAGGTCCTAGGAATGATTTGTGGTGGTCGCCGTGACGGGGGTGTCCACGGCAGAGCTCAGTCGCAGAGGGGTGCTCTGTTGCTCTGTTTCGGCCGTGAGCTTCGAACTCAAAGTCGACGAGTTTGGGGCTGAGTCGAAGGTAAAGGAGGTGTGGTCTAGGTTCAGTGAAGCCTTAGGGATCGTCTGGTGTTGCCACCGTGACGGAGGTGACCGGAGTAGCCGGATCGTGAAACAGGGGTCTGAGGGCCGTCTGGTTCAAGCTTCAGTCGTGAAGCTGGGAGTTGAATCGAACCAGGAGAGTGAGGGGAATGGATTCGTGGGGTCTGGACGAAGCTGTAGGAGAAGAGAGGGAGTGACTTGGTGGCCGGACGGCAGAGAATGTCTCTCGCCGGTTCAGCCTGCGACGGCCGGTTCAGCACAGGTTGAAGGTGGTACTGTAGCTGGCGCGTGGGGCCACGCGCAGCCACTTTGGACGGCGCGTGGGGGCGCGTGCGGCGGCGTATGGAGAAACGATTAACTTGACTTTTGGTCTAGGAGTTGTGTTGAGTTTAATGGAGTTGGTTTCGGGTTAATCGGAAGTCGTTTGAGTTTAGTTCCGCGAGGGTGAAGGTTTAGGGTCCCGGGGTTCTAGGTCTTCGGTTCGGGGATTTTTGAGGAAATTTAGGAGAATGTTTGTAGACGTATTAGTGACGTAATTTGACGGTGTTTGACAGGATCGGGATTACCCGAGGAAGCCGAGGAACGGGCTGGACGTTCGGGACGCGAGTAGGGCTCAGTACTGTGAGTGGACCCCTTTCTTTAAACTCGAGCATGCATAACTGTTTTCTATAACTGTTTTATGGTTTGAGTATATATGTTTTGGTTGGTTTTACATTATTACACGTTTTACGAGGAATAGTTGGTTTCTGAAATTGATGCTATGGTTTTGGGATTCCAAATGTTAAGTGGTTTTCAATGATTATAAAGGGATTTTGGAACGTGATTTCGATGATCAAGGTTTTCGGTTTTCGAATCGGATTTCGGAAAGCAGAATTTGATTTCAAAGTTGAAAAGTGGATTCCGGATTTGGGTTCGGAATGACGGTTCTGGCTGCCAGAAGGGCATCGGACCAGTGATTTCGGATTCGGGTTTGGATGTGGATTGGTGAATGGTTTTCAAATGATTTTGGGATTGGATTTGCTGGATCTGGATATTGGGTTTAAAGACCCGGATATATGTGACGGGGGACCGGCCGGATTGGGTTTAAAGACCCGGATTGAGTTTAAAGACTCGGGAGTTTAAAGACTCGGATATATATATTGATTTCCCCCGTAGGCCTTGAGTTTAAAGACTCGGGAGTTTAAAGACTCGGATATGATTAAGGCCTGGATTGAGTTTAAAGACTCGGGAGTTTAAAGACTCGGAGAGGTCCAGCAGGTTCGATCGGGAAATGAGAATTTGATACGGTTTCTGATACTCATGCTATGGTTTCTTATGATATTTTATAGTGTTTCTGTTTCTTATGATGTTTTATAACGATTATTTTATAACTGTGTTCATAACTGTTGGTTATGCATATGGTTTCAAAACGGAGGGTTTAAAGTCGGTATTCTTATAAAATGGTTTTTTTGAACTTTTGTACCTTCTGGTCCACTCACATTTTCTGTTTTAAATTGCCCTCCAGGTTGTGGAGCTAGCGCGGGGTCTTGACGTCGAGGCAGAGTCTGAGGCATAGAAGTGACGTGAGGGATCCTAGAAGAGTTTAAAGACTTCTGTGTGCGTGTACTTTATCGGTTTTTATTTTCCTTATAATGTAGTGCTATGCTCTGTAAACGATAAGGTTGGGATATTTTGTAATTACTCCTGCGTTTGACTGGGTTCGAGTGAGTTTTACTTGAGTTTTGTGTCGGGGAGTCAGACGGGAGCGGGATTTACCTCGGGTTTCGGGGTGAAACCGGGGTGGGTCCTGACAATTGGTATCAGAGCATAGGTTTGTCGGGTTTGTGGGGCTTGTTGGGTTGTGAGGTTGTGTTTTAGTTTCTTAACTACTTCTATGCCTCTTTCAGCGTGCGGTTGACGATGCCTCCGAGACGTAGACCCTCTCCACAACCTGAAGAAGTAGCTAGAGAGACGGAAAGTGCCACGATTGAGCGAGCCCAGCGGCTCGGGGCTACTACTTTTAGTGGTGGGGCTGATCCTGAGGAAGCCCAGAGGTGGATTACTAGACTGGAGCGGATTTTTGCGGTGATGCATTGTCCGCCGGAGGAGCGCGTTTTGCTGGCTACCTTTTTACTAGATGGTGCAGCTTATGAGTGGTGGTATACTCTTGAGTTGTCCGGTTGGGATGTCCATAGTGTGACCTGGGAGACGTTCAGGGAACGGTTTCTGGAGCAGTATTATCCTCGTTCTTTCCGGGATGCCAAGGAGGCGGAGTTTCTGCAGCTCCAGCAGGGGAATATGACCGTGGCAGAGTATGAACGGAAGTTCCAGATGTTGTCTCGGTTTGCTCCTGCTTTTGTGGCCACTGAAGCCGAGAAGTACCGAAGGTTTGAGCTGGGTTTGCGCGGTGAGATTCGAGCCGTAGTGACGGCTGGATCTTTTGCTACCCTTCGAGACTTGTCGGATGCTGCGGTGCGAGTTGAGGCTAGTTTGCCGGTGCGACGCCGGGAACCTTCTATTCCTGGAGTTTCGAGCCAGCGGACACCGAAAAGAGGTAACTTCGGTGGATCGTCCTCGTCGGGCGATGATCGTTTTGGTAGGCCTGGTAGTGCCCAGAGTTCAGGATTTTGGGGTTACCGAGCACCGCCGACTCCGCAAGCGAGTGCGACGTCGGTAGCGTCTACGGGGAGACCGAGCAGTGGACCAGGCTGGAATGTGTGTTTCTACTGTGGGGAGCGAGGTCATTTCCGACGTGAGTGTCCACTGTTGCCACAGGAAGGTGGTGTAGGCAGAGGAGTAGCGGAGTCCGGACAGAGTACAGCGTCAGGGACAGCGGGCACTAGAGGAGGTGGTGGCACAGCCACGAGTAGTTCGAGGGGACGTGGTAGAGCGTCAGGATCTCAGGCCCGGGTGTTCTCGATGACTCAGCAGGAGGGTCAGTCGACACCAGATACGGAGACAGGTACTTGTTTTACTTTTGGTTGTTCTGTTGGTTTGGTTTTTGGATTTCGGGGTAGAGTCTAGGAGTTTTCCTAGAGGACTTGGAGTGTACAGTAAGTTCCGTAGCAGGTTGCCGGGAAGTAGAGGAAAGGAGTGACTATAACTGATCGATCTGAGACTATTGAAGGAGAGAACCCACAAGCTAGAGTTTGCCTTTAGGACTTTGTGGAGTTAATCCGCCCGTGGCCGGATTAGTAGCTGAGGGAGATGGGTGGTTGTATACGAGGATGTACTCTATGACTTCTGTCGGGTACTGTGAAATGAGGTATTTTATAATACCTTTGTTTTCTGTTCATAGAGTTTCCCTTGCGTACACCATGCAGTTGTTACATAGCTAGGGTTGGCTGTGGTAACAGTAGCTGGGATGGAGTGAAATACCCAAGGTGGAGATGATAGACAGGAAACCTAGGAGAGGTTGTTCCTTAGGAGACCCTAGGTGTCGGGGACTAGCTGTGGAATTTCGGGGACGAAATTCTTTTTAGGTGGGTAGATTGTAACAACCCGTCCCGAGAATTGGGATTAGTAGAGTGATTAAGGTGTGATTAGTAAGGTTAATCAGGGGTTAGTTGGTCCCGATGGGGTCACTAGTGGAGAATGACGATTTTGCCCCTGGGTCGGGCAGAAATGTTGACTTTTATTTCGGGTGGTCAATTGGGGATTGACCAGTGACCAGGACGTAGTTTAGGACGTCATGAACCCGTAGACATGTGGTATGTTTGATTCCGACATCCGAGGAGGAAGTTGTGATGTTCGGAAGGTCGAGGGTATTATCGTAATTTTGGTAAAATAGGGGGGAAAAGTTGACTTTTCGAATAATCGAGTTTTGGTAGGTTGACCTAGGATGGTTAGATAGTTCTTGTCGTCCTGAGTTCGATGACAGGCGGCACGTGTTCATCGGACTTACGAGGCGAGAGTTACGGGTCTAGGAAGTTTCGGTAAAACCGTAAAAATGTGTTAAACAGAAGGGTATTTTAGTCTTTTTGGGTTTATGGGGATTTGTGCAGAGAGAAAGGAATGGACGGCTGGGGTTTAACCAAGTGGGATAAAGATTGAAGGGATGGTGACACATGGCAAAGGGCTAGAGGATTCTGGTGGAATCCTGTGTGTTCACAGCCCAATTATTTGGGTGGAACCGTGCATACCCGTGTGTTCTTCGACAAACACAGAGAAACAGTGTGAGAATTGAGGAGAATTGATCGATCTGGGTGCAAGGGTGAGTGATTAGCGGGTTGTGAGAGTGACAGTGAGGCAGGGCGGAGCTGGTGGTCGTGATTTGGCGGTGCAATCGTGCACGGCGGAGCTGCACTCGAAGGTGAGATTCCTGTGCTCTGTTTTCCCGTGGAAATTCAATTTGAAAGTCGTGAGTCTAGGTTTAGAGTCGAAGTGATTGGAGGTCAGGGTTATGTTCAGGGAGGTCCTAGGAATGATTTGTGGTGGTCGCCGTGACGGGGGTGTCCACGGCAGAGCTCAGTCGCAGAGGGGTGCTCTGTTGCTCTGTTTCGGCCGTGAGCTTCGAACTCAAAGTCGACGAGTTTGGGGCTGAGTCGAAGGTAAAGGAGGTGTGGTCTAGGTTCAGTGAAGCCTTAGGGATCGTCTGGTGTTGCCACCGTGACGGAGGTGACCGGAGTAGCCGGATCGTGAAACATGGGTCTGAGGGCCGTCTGGTTCAAGCTTCAGTCGTGAAGCTGGGAGTTGAATCGAACCAGGAGAGTGAGGGGAATGGATTCGTGGGGTCTGGACGAAGCTGTAGGAGAAGAGAGGGAGTGACTTGGTGGCCGGACGGCAGAGAATGTCTCTCGCCGGTTCAGCCTGCGACGGCCGGTTCAGCACAGGTTGAAGGTGGTACTGTAGCTGGCGCGTGGGGCCACGCGCAGCCACTTTGGACGGCGCGTGGGGGCGCGTGCGGCGGCGTATGGAGAAACGATTAACTTGACTTTTGGTCTAGGAGTTGTGTTGAGTTTAATGGAGTTGGTTTCGGGTTAATCAGAAGTCGTTTGAGTTTAGTTCCGCGAGGGTGAAGGTTTAGGGTCCCGGGGTTCTAGGTCTTCGGTTCGGGGATTTTTGAGGAAATTTAGGAGAATGTTTGTAGACGTATTAGTGACGTAATTTGACGGTGTTTGACAGGATCGGGATTACCCGAGGAAGCCGAGGAACGGGCTGGACGTTCGGGACGCGAGTAGGGCTCAGTACTGTGAGTGGACCCCTTTCTTTAAACTCGAGCATGCATAACTGTTTTCTATAACTGTTTTATGGTTTGAGTATATATGTTTTGGTTGGTTTTACATTATTACACGTTTTACGAGGAATAGTTGGTTTCTGAAATTGATGCTATGGTTTTGGGATTCCAAATGTTAAGTGGTTTTCAATGATTATAAAGGGATTTTGGAACGTGATTTCGATGATCAAGGTTTTCGATTTTCGAATCGGATTTCGGAAAGCAGAATTTGATTTCAAAGTTGAAAAGTGGATTCCGGATTTGGGTTCGGAATGACGGTTCTGGCTGCCAGAAGGGCATCGGACCAGTGATTTCGGATTCGGGTTTGGATGTGGATTGGTGAATGGTTTTCAAATGATTTTGGGATTGGATTTGCTGGATCTGGATATTGGGTTTAAAGACCCGGATATATGTGACGGGGGACCGGCCGGATTGGGTTTAAAGACCCGGATTGAGTTTAAAGACTCGGGAGTTTAAAGACTCGGATATATATATTGATTTCCCCCGTAGGCCTTGAGTTTAAAGACTCGGGAGTTTAAAGACTCGGATATGATTAAGGCCTGGATTGAGTTTAAAGACTCGGGAGTTTAAAGACTCGGAGAGGTCCAGCAGGTTCGATCGGGAAATGAGAATTTGATACGGTTTCTGATACTCATGCTATGGTTTCTTATGATATTTTATAGTGTTTCTGTTTCTTATGATGTTTTATAACGATTATTTTATAACTGTGTTCATAACTGTTGGTTATGCATATGGTTTCAAAACGGAGGGTTTAAACTCGGTATTCTTATAAAATGGTTTTTTTGAACTTTTGTACCTTCTGGTCCACTCACATTTTCTGTTTTAAATTGCCCTCCAGGTTGTGGAGCTAGCGCGGGGTCTTGACGTCGAGGCAGAGTCTGAGGCATAGAAGTGACGTGAGGGATCCTAGAAGAGTTTAAAGACTTCTGTGTGCGTGTACTTTATCGGTTTTTATTTTCCTTATAATGTAGTGCTATGCTCTGTAAACGATAAGGTTGGGATATTTTGTAATTACTCCTGCGTTTGACTGGGTTCGAGTGAGTTTTACTTGAGTTTTGTGTCGGGGAGTCAGACGGGAGCGGGATTTACCTCGGGTTTCGGGGTGAAACCGGGGTGGGTCCTGACAATTACCATGGAATGTGCCCTGCTCCCGTCCAACCAGGGGTGTCAGACAAGGGATGACCAAGAGCCACTGCCCAAACGGGGCATCCAGAGTGCGCAAGGATCGATGGAGGAGGTGTGCAATGTCCCAGTCCCTGCTGCAAACGCATCCGTGATCAACCTGAAGGGCATTAAAACCAAAAGCTGTGAGTGGACAAAAACCATTAAGTTTACCAAATACATTTATAAGACATTTATGCCCTCCAATAAAAACGTATGCATGCCACAAAAACCAGTAACCAAAACGTTTGCTCAACCGAGCCATTAGGGCGTTAGCCCAAAAACCGTTAACCAAAAACCAAGTGTGGGAACTCAGCCCAAAACTGTGGAATACCACCACTATACATATTAAAACCATGTGGGTCACCACCCACGACCATAAATGAACATCAATCCATAAATCCAAAACCATTTAGGGTCCCTGACCCGACATACCATTTCATAACCAATAATCCATTTTTACCACATAACACATATCCAACCAATAAGCCATTTTATTCATTAATCCATATTTTACCATTACCATCACCAGCATCCCAGATGCTTAGCGTCCCAGACGCTAGACGTCCCTGACGTCATATCTTAGCAATCCTGCTCCTGAGTCATCATACGGTCCGGCTGCTCCGTATAATGACCCCTCGCAGGCAATGCACCGTGACTTCCCCAGTGTCCCAGACATCTGGAGGAGACCATCATATATCCTTGTGTCCAGATGGTATATGGAAAACAGTTTTATTTAATCCTTTTATCATATTATTACCATTGGGCCCTGCCCGAAATTTCCATAAAACCACATAATTCCATTTACGGTCCTTGACCCAAAATTACAATTATTAAATATAGGGTCCCTGACCCGAAATCACATTTATTATCCAACTGGGCCTCATGCCCGATTTTATGAACCACTGGGCCCACGGCCCGATAACATAACTCAAATGGGTCTCAGCCCGATTTCATACCAACTGGGCCCCTGGCCCGATTTCATTAACCAACTGGGCCCCCGGCCCGATTCTCAAATGGACTCCAAGTCCGAAATTTCCAAAACAAGTGGGCCTCAAGCCCGAGTTCATCTTTCCAATATAAAAACCATTTTATCATAATATTTATTTAACCACAAGCATGCAAAACCACAAATAAACCGTTAATCCCGATACACGTGAAATACGGAAAACACCTCGAAATACGTGCAACATACCCAAAATCAATACTCACAAATACCATCATAGAAATCATGTATATAAACCATATAACACATTTAAGCATGCATAGGATTTATAAAACCAAAGTCCACTCACAGACCGTTTTAACCGTGTGCCTCGATACGCGTGCCACCGGCCCTCCCGGGCCACCACTATCACCGGGACTCCCAATCCTGTCCAAATCACATTAGAGGGTTACTAACCTCATCATTAACATCCTATCAAAGTCCCGTAATTTTCCCGAATTTTTACTTATTTTTAAACTTAATTTAAAACCTTCGGACATCCCGAACACTATCGAGACGGTGTCCGATCGACCCGAAACCAATCCCAAAATGTTCGTTACATTAAATAGGACAGAAGTCATGTTGACCTCACCTCGAGATCCGTGCCCACACGCCGCCACGCGCCGCCGTGAGTGGCTGCGCGTGAAACTCACGCGCCTGCTACAGTGTCACCAGCCCAACCCGTTTGTCTGGTAAACGGGTCCAATTCACCCGCGACACAACCCGGTTCCAATCCTTTCAATTCGATCCTAATTCCTTCAATTGATCATTCCATTAGCTTCGTTTTAAGTCCAATTATAAGTCTGTAACATCAATTACACGATAACTTACCCAAATTCCATCGATTCCACGATGAACACGAAGAACACTCCAGTCACTGTTCAATCATGGGATTCCTTCAATCTCGATTGATTTCCCTAAATTGGTTCAACCAGAAGCATCAGTGGACTCCGTTAAACATTTCCCCCAACTTAATTGCATCAAACCTGTGCTCAATCGTCACGACTCAAGCTCGAGCACCGTCACTGTTCAACAATGGAGTTCCATCGATCTCGATCGGTTTCCTTCAATTGATGATCCCAGAAGCATCGTGGGATCATGAGGAGTCATTTCCCCACAACAATTGAGTCAATCACAGCCCCAAACTCCACGACTCAGCCTCGATTTCTTCCTCTGTCACCAAGCTCGATCAGAGCCAAAACGGCACCAATCCTTCTCGTTTTTGACGTGGATCGACTCGTCACAACCTCAGTAAGATGTTTGTAACCTCCAATTCGATCATCACAGCCTAACACTCAGTATTCGAATTTTCCCTCTCATTTTCCCGAAATCAAAAATCCAAAATTCAACACTCTCACAACCCCTCGTGTTTCCCCGTTAATTCCCTCAACTTAGTCTCCCATTTTCTCACAAGAACAGCAGAAGAAGGGAGCCAATTCTCCCTAATCCGAATCCCACATTTTGTGCACGGTTTAGGAACAAAGAGGAGAAAATTAGGGGAAATGGTGGATTAGATGATGATGATGTAGTAATGATGATGTTTGGAGGGAAACAAGGAGCTGGAAACAAGGGATGGGTGACACTTGTCACTCATCCAGGTGTGTAGGGTCAACGGTCACTATTCATTATTATATTATTATTTTAATCCCGGCCTCGGTTCGTTAGTTCGTTTCCTTGACCATAACGTCGTCGTCGGATCTCCGATTTCGGCATGCCGCCTGTCGTTGGATTCGTATCGACGATACCTACGTAACGGTCCTTGGCCCTCGCCCATCGGACCTCCCGATCATAAAGTCAACATTTGGCCCCTAATAAGCCAAATTACCAAAATACCCCTCAACTTCCGAACACCATAACTTTCTCTACGAATGTCGGAATCGAACGTGCCACCTGTCTATGAACTCGTGACGTCCCGAACTACGTCACGGTCATCGGTCAAAGTCCATTTGACCGCCCGAACAAAAAGTCAACATTTTGCCCACGACTAGGGGCAAAACGGTCATTTTGCACATTTTGTCCGATTCCGCCCTACTAACCACCGTTCAACCTCGCTAATCAAGATTAGTGACTAATCTAATCCCGGAATTTGGGACGGGTCGTTACAGTGAGACTGGGAGACGTCGAGGGATGTGACGGAGCCCTGGACTATGGTCTAAGAACCCAGAAACCTAGGTAAAATCGAAACCCGTGAGTTTGAATATTTAGTTTTAATTTTTGGACGTTTGGGGTTCGTTCTAATGCTAGGGGCGTGTTCGGCGAGCTCATACGAGCCTGTAGGGACGAGAATGGAGGATTTTTGTTGCTGGAACAGCTTGGGGGACAAGGCCGAAGGTGACGCATGAGAGGTCGATCTTGGTTGGCGATTTTAAAGTACGTTTTCTAAGTTTTTGTACCATAGATCATTTTCTGGGAGGAAAAGGAGACAAGGGGTTGTCTTGGATCAAAGAATAGGTAAGAAATGACGAAGAGTGGATCAGGCCAAGGTTGCGGGTCGAGTGACCTAGTTGTAGGAAAAAGGGTCGACCCATAAGAAGTTGACGATGATGAAGTGGTAGGCCACGTCATCACCTGTCAGAAATGTTAGGCCACGTGGCCAACCAGAGGGTGACACGTGGCAGGTTGTCAGGCCCAATCAGTAGTGATGTCGCAATGCCACGTCAGACATGTCAAACCACGTGGACCAATTAATTGGTACCACGTGGCAGCTATTTAAGTGTGTCAGTTGATGTGGCAGCTGACGTGGCAGGTCTACATCATCATTGTCATACCACGTTGACCAACGAGGTGGTGCCAAGTGTGAGTGTGTCAGGTTGTCAAAGCTAACGTCTTAGTGACACGTGGTAGTGAGGACGTTAGCAGGTGTCATCATCACGTGATGAGGAAATGTTAGGGGTGACATGTGGCACCAGTTAGGGAGTGTCATGTGGTAGATTGTCAAACCTGATAGGTGTAGACCTGTTAGGCTTACATCAGCAGTGATGTCGGCAAGGGGTGACGTCAGCAGATGACATCAACAGATGATGTCAACATTGACCGGGGGCTTTGATCGGTGCGTGAGGGCTTGTGAGCATGAATTTTGAGGTGAAACTGGTTATGTTTAAAAGGTTTCGACAATCTGATTCCAATGGCAGTGGTTTCAGGTCGAATGAAGGTCGTTTGATAAGTCATTTGGAGATTTTTAGCCTCGGGACACGTTGACTGTTCTGGGAGTTTTGAGGGTTTATGATTAGGACTTGTATCGATGGATAGTAACCCTTGAGTATGATTTGGACAGGTCTGGACATCCTGGAGACTGTGGATTATCTTCCAATTGGCTTACGGCGCAATTTTGGAGCGCACAGCTTGGACCGAGTGTGATTGGACTTTGGTTTATAAATGATGCATGCATATATGTTTTAATGTTTTATAAATATGGTATGAAATGCAATGTTTGCATATGGTTGGATTGATCAAATGCATAAATGTTTTGTATGCTGGTTGATTATCGGTCTTGAACGGTTTTATAGATTTCGGTGAAAATGGCTTTTGGGTATGAGGCCTAGATGGATTATGGTTTTGACTAAGATTATAGTCAAATGTTTTATGAAACTATGTTTCGGGCTTGTTAGCCTATTAAAGTGATGTGTCAGGCTTATGACCCCATTATGATGAAATTCTGAGCTTGTGACCTTGTTGAGATTCGGTTTTGGGCAGAGATCCCACGTAGAACACATGATTTGACTGTGAAATGATTTGAGATTGCAAAATGAGAACTGGACACTGATTTTACGAGATTTTGTGGAAACCATGCTTTGTGCCGAGACCCTGTGCAATACAACTGATATGATTTGAATAGCAAAAATATGTTTCCACCATTTTTACTATGACCATTCTCTGAGATGATGAGTATGAGAGAGCTTCCAGTTGTGAATATGTTTCCCCGGAAAGAACACTGGTGATAACGCTCGCCTCCGGGATCGGATGTGTTCGCCTCGAGAGGCCGCAAAGCACTGCCTGTTGTCATGCAACTGAGGGAGGCTCGACTCAAGAGTGCTGGTATTATATGGAGATCGATCGGTGATGCATTCAAGACGATCTGGAATGTTAGCTGGTGATGTGTTCATGACGATGTGCTCGGATCTAAGCCGTCCTGGAGCTTATTTGCATGTGTTGCACGGATGACATGACTGATGATGATATGAGATGTGACAGAGGTTGGATGTGTGAATGAGTCTCAAGGTTTTAAACCATTTATTTGTGTTCAGAGATTATAACATGTGTTGGTTTTACGATGATTGCATCGGTTTTCGTATATACTGTTTTAAAAGAAAGAAATAGTTCTTAAATTGATATGCATGAATGCTTTGTAAAATGGAGGGTGAAATCAATATTTTGGAAAATGATTTTAATAAATGTTTATTTTTGTCCACTCATACTTTTGGTTATTTTTGGCACGCTTCAGGTTGATCTTGGATATGGTGTAACGACCCGTCCCAAATTCCGAGATTAGATTAATGACTAATCACGATTAGTGAGGCCAATCTGTGATTAGTTAGGCGAAATCGGATGAACGGTGCGAAATGACCGTTTTGCCCCTAATCGTGGACAAAATGTTGACTTTTCATTCGGGCTGTCAAATGGACTTTGACCGATGACCGTGACGTAGTTTGTGACGTCATGAGTTCATAGACAGGTGGCACGTTCAATTCCGACATTCGGGGAGGAAGTTATGACGTTCGGAAGTTTAGGGGCATTTTGGTAATTTGGTTAAAAGGGGAAAATAGTTGAATTTTTGACCAGGATGTCCGATGGCCGAGGGCCAAGGACCGTTACGTAGATCGGGACAATACGAATCCATAGACAGGCGACATGTCGAATTCGGACGTTCAACGGCGAATTTACGGTTCACGGAAGTTTAAGGGTACTATTGCACGAATTACGAGATGACTTAAGTTTTGTCTTTTGTGGGCCCCAGATATTTAAATCCTTGCCCAATGGATGAGTGACAAGTGTCACCCATCCACTGGCCCTTAATTCCCATTCATGCATATCATCCCTTCATTAATCATTCTTCATTTCAAACCAAAACCCACCCGATCTCACCATTCCTCTCCCATGTGCAATCTAACCCTTCCATGTGAGCATGCCTGAGTATCTAGAGAGTGATGAGAGGATTGAAGAGGTGGCTAGACGGCCAGACCCGCCGTGGACGGCGGCTGGAGGAGACAAAATCGAGAGGTACTCGGTTAACCATTTTCTATTCTTATTTCGATTTTGCACGATATGGTTGGTTTTAGATGATTAGGAAGTTTTCATTAGGTTTCTAGGGAAATTTTAGGAAGGTTTTTAATGGGTTTAACGGCTAGGAAGCCATGGAAGGGAAAATGGAAAACTTTGAACTGTGAGGTCCATTTTAGGTTCACGGGTTTTAGGCGGTTTTAAGGGTTTTGGTTAATTGGGTTGGATAGGAAACTTGAAAATAGGAATTTAGGGATTAATTAGGGACCAAACGGACAAAAAATGACGATTGTATGAGCTTGGACCGGTCACACCGGTCCAGGCAAACCGGCTGCACAGGAAACTGGTTCGGACCGGTTCTGGAGGTTGAAGATGCAGCTACAGTACCCTGGCGCGTGAGGCCCACGCACAGGGCCAGTTTTGGGCGCGTGAGGGCGCGTGTCCAGTACTTTGGGTAAGTGCTCAACATATGAAATCTTCTATTCGATGTAACGAAGATTTTGGGACTGGTCTCGTGTCAATCAGACATCGTTTCGATAGGTTTCAGGTTGTCCGAAGGTTTAGGATTGGTTTAAAAATAGTTAAAAGTTTGGGAAAATTACGGGGCTTTGGTAGGAGGTTAATTAAGTAGTTAGTAACCTTCTATTACGATTTGGACAGGTTCGGGAGTCCCGATGATGGTGATTGGCTCGGGAGAGCCGTATGGCACGCAAATCGAGGTGACAGCTCGGACAGTCTGTGAGTGGACCTTGTTTTTCTAAATTGGTGCATGCATAAATGTTTATTATATGTTTTAATACATGTTTGATGATTCCATGGGTGCATTTGTATGTGGTTACGTATAAGCACGTATTTCGAGGGTTCGGTCTTATACGGTGCTTATACGGGTCTATATTTCTTTATTGGTTTAAATGATTTGGTTTTAGATTTCTAAAAGGATAAACTCGGGTATGAGACCCATTTGGTTTTGTCTCGGGCATATGACCTCAGATATCGGGCACGGTGCCCATCTGATGTCCTATGTTCGGGCATGAGACCCAGGTTACTTTACGGTTTTGATTTCAGGTTAGGGAACCTTAAATGGATTTCCCGGTTCATGACGGTTTATGGGAACCGGCATGAACCCTTGTTGTGGTATCGTGGTTCATGACGGATTATGGGGACTGACATGAACCCTGGTTATGTTTATTGTACATGACGGTTTATGGGAACCAGCATGAACCCTAGTTAAGTTATTATGGTACATAACGGTTTACGGGAACCGGACATGGAGGATATGGTCTATATGTATATGAACTGGATATTATGGATCATGACAGTTCAGGGGAACCGGGCATGGATATTTGTATTATGTATATATATGTGCATATACCTTCCTTTACTTCTATTATCTCCTCCGGGGAGGGTCGTTGGCCTGGGTGGACCCCGGAGTAGTCACGGAGCACCGACTGAGTGGAGTCACCCCCCAGTTGGGTTCCTTACTCTCAGGAAGGCTATGGTTACTATAACCTCGAGTAGGATCAGTGGTTTGAGGACATTGACCTTGACTTTGACTTTGAGAAGACTCGGATTGAGACCCGGGTAGCACGCGCGTAGCTTTGGATACCGTGACAGGATTGGTTGTGTGACTTATATGTATATATGATATACGATATGATATATGGATGTGATGTGTGGTTACACAAGTTTTGGGCTGTGGCCCGTATGGTTGGTTTCATGATGGTTTTGGGCTGAGTCCCGTATGGTTTTTGGCAGTGGCCCGTATGGTTGAATCTTTACGATTCTTTGGTATGTGGTGTGCACAGGTGTGCACAGGGTTGAGCCGTGGCTCCTGTATTTGATTTGATTATGATTTTGGGCTTAGTTCCGACAGATGGTTCCATTTGGTTAAATGGTTTTCGAATGCATGCATGTATTTTAGTGAAGGGTACAAATGTCTTCATATGAAATGTTTTTATAAACTTTGGTTTTGTCCACTCACAGCTTTTAATGTTTTGTCTGCCCTTCAGGTTGACATCGGATGTGGACTGTAGCAGAGACCGAGATATCACATACCTCCTCCGGATCCTGGCGTACTCTGATAGCCCGGAAGGGTAAAGGTCGGAAATATCCCTTATCTGACACTTCGTGTCAGACGGGAGCAGGGTCATCCCGCGTTAATCCCATGGGGATTGGGATGGGTCTTGTCATATGGACTATTGTAGAGACCGAGACATCACATGCCACTGCGTACTCCACAAGTCAATGCGCACTCTGAAAACCCTGAGCAGATTTACGGTTTTATCCCTGGTCTGCCACGTGATGTCAGACGAGAGTAGGTACATCCCACGATAATCCAGGGGGATTCGGATGGGTCTTGTCAGTGATTGCTGCTACTATGGCTAAAGAAGCTATTGAAGATTGGAGGCGAAGAACATAGGTAATTGTTTCTAGGTTATCTAAATTTGTTATGTTTGAAACACTCTGAAAAGAATTTGGATTATGGTTGCATTAGAATTATGTTCCTCAATTGAGAGCTACTCTTTTTGGGGCCGAGAGAAGAAGGGTGGCCTAGAGTCTGAAAGATTAAAAGCTAATCATACAATCAATATATATTATTTGTTAATGAATTTATGGGAAGGTTAGTTACTATTTCTTTAGTAATTGACGACCTTTTAAGATTTTGCACTGATTTTGGATTTTTTTTTTCTTTCGTTTCTTATTGGTGAAGATTGTGGATTTTTTTGGTCAAGTAGTAATCTTTGATTACTTAGTTTTAACTAAGAAGTCATTTGTGAGTCAGTTCGGTTGAAATTTGGGATCACCACTCCAATAATGAACGTGAAAGTAGCTGAAGGTGAGATGGTCCAATTTCATCAGTAGCTGAATGTTATCATAATTGTTGATTTTTTAGATTGAATATCTTCTCAAATGATGGAATAGTAGCTTAATTGATTCAAAATTGCATTTTCTTCAACAATTACAATACTAGTAATCTTACAAGTATAGGTAGAACTAGAATATCCATGGAAGAAGGACAAGTTGAAGGTGATGAAGATGTTCCTTCAGTTCCACTTCCAAAGCTTCTAACCAAAATCTTATGGCTTCAGATTCTCACAAGGCTACCAGCTAAATCCCTGATGCACTTCAAGGTGATTTCCTAAACATGTATGTCAGTTGGTAGATTGATCAAGTTCATGGTGAGTATGTGGGTAGAATTTTTAGGAAACTATGTAGCATAGGTTTAGGTAGCATATGAAATGATTGTACAATTGATTTGCATGAGCTAACACATGTAGTTAGCTATATAGCTAACTCTTGTACTTTTGGGATATCAACGTACAACTATCTTTTTGGCTTTCATTTGATTTATTATAAGAATCATGTTTAATGGATTTTTTATTATTGATTGAAAAAAAAAAATATATGTGAATCAACGACAGGTGCTCGAAGAATTGGCACACAAATGTCATTTTTTACTAAGATCAAAAATTTTCATACAGCAGTGAATTATTGTTATCTTAATTATAAAAAAACTGTAATCTAAAAGTATATTACACAACATCTCTTTAAAAAAATCGTTTCTATGTTATCATAGACAACACTTTTACTGAAAAAAAGTGTTGTTTGATAGTGCATCAGACGACACTTTTACACAAAAAACATCATCTAATGCACCATCAAATGACACTTTCCTGCATATAAGGTGTCATCTCTATTAAGCTCAGACGACATGCCCAAGGATAAGGCACATTTTGGAGAAGAAATAGAAAGAGGGTTAGTGGTATGTTACAAGGAATGCAGGGAACAAATTATTTCAAGCCAACCATCAAAGTGGGAGATAGTTTAAAGTGGAGTTGAAACCCAAGAAATGTTCATGTAGAGCATGGGACCTATTTGGAATCGCATGCCTCTATACTTGTGCAGCAACAGTCAGAATGCATGGGAAACTAAAAGCTTATTTATGTGAATGCTACATTAGGCTTACATGAGATGTTATGACAAGATCATTGAACCAATAACCAGTGAAGATCAATGGCAGTCTTCGGGTTTACCTTCTTTGAAGCCCCTAACATACCACAGACAACCAGGCAAACCAATGAAAAGCAGGAAGAAGTCTACTGGTGAGACGGATCTACCTCAAAATTCAACAAAGCTTCGAAGGTTCTACACTGAGATGAAATGCAAAAATTATGGTCAATCAGGGCATAGACTTAGCAAATGGAAGTTATAGATCACTTTAGTTAAGAATGCTTACTTACCTCATTTGGATGCTTGTTTGATTTCTTGTTTTTATTTTATTTCACAGGATCCTATAACAAGCAAGGTCGAAAGCTTGGGAAGGAAAAGATTTGAAGCTAAAGAAAGGAGGGCACAAGCCAAGGTAAGTAGAACAAGTGCAAGTCAGCACGAAGGATCCCCAGAACCCAAACCCCAATTAGAAACCCATCCCGAACTAGAACCCCAACCCCAACTGTAGCCCTAATCACAACCACCTCCAGTTGTGCTAGACTTGTCTCATATCACTAGATCTCCACAACCACAAACCCTCCTCCAATGACTCATGTCTTTCCTCCTAAGAAACACACGTTTAAATCTCTAGCAAGGAGGAAAAAGTAGCATTGACAATGCTAGGTATAGGGTTTTGGAGTTGGGATTATTTTGGTGTATTCTGTTAAGTTAGGTTTACGACTGTGAGATGTATGCTGGTCAGTGCATGCTTGTTTAGGGTATTAAGTGTATGCTAGTTTTGAGTTTAGATACACCATATACTCGCACTTATGTGAGATCTTTGAGCTTGATTGCCTTTCTTTCTGAGTGATCTACTTGTTTCTACTCTTAAAAACTCATCAATTTATTCTTAATTGCATGATCTCGTTCTAATTGCATTGATGTTTAAAGAACCATATCTATTGGATGCTCTTGATTTAATGTACAATTTTTTTATGAGATATAATATAGGCTATGTGTGTTTTATCTCCTAAAGACCCTTCTTTTCCTCGTCCAAATTGCATGCTCCTTAAGGCCCTTTGAAGCAAAAAATTCCTGCTTTTCAACTAACAACTCAACTTGTTTCTAGATAAGTTATGCTCTCGCTAGTCTGGTCCATTCATTATCACTATCGTTTTCCCTCATGGTGCAATAGAGATTCAACATCCAGTTAAGAAAGAACCATTCCAGGTGAATGGCCGTCGACTCAAGCCCTACTATGGGACGTCTCCCATCCCCCTTGAGGCACCCGTGGCCCACTTGCACGCCCCTACATAAGTTGTTGTCTTCATCTCACCTAGATGTTAAATAAAGCGCTCCTAGGAGGCAACCGAGCCTTAGCTTGTTTCCTTTTCTTGGTGGCCATTTTTCACTTGTTTACCACCCTTACTCTAATGTATTTTGTGCTTACAACGGGACAATGTCTCATTTAGGTTTAGGGGTATGGACTTTAAAATCTGCATGTTTTGGGATACACAACTAGGTTTCTGTTTTTTTTTTTATTGTTGTTTTTCAGTTTATGTTTTAAGTTCTTTGCTGTTTTTTGTTGTGTTATGCTCGTTTTTATGCTTAAACATGTTAATGTAAATGTATAGAATGTGAGAATTGGTTGTACTTACTAAGAATCCTTGCCATTGCCATTGAACTCACACTTGCACTTCACGATACCATGATGAAGTGATTAAGCAACCTAAGAAATTGAATTTGAGCATACTTATAAAATTAGTGGAGACTACCATTGTGAGATCTTTGAGCTTGATTGTCTTTCTTTATGAGTGATCTGCTTGTTTCTACTCTTAAACACTCATCACTTTGTTTTTAATTGCATGATCTCGTTCTAATTGCATTGATGTTTAAAGAACCATATCTATTGGATGCTCTTAATTTAATGTGTAATTGTTTATGAGATATGATATAGACTTGTGTGTTTTAGCTACTAAATGCCCTTCTTTTCCCTGTCCAAATTCCATGCTCCTTAAGTCCATTTGAAGCCAAACACTTTGTCTTTTTGTTCTTTACCTACAATATGACCTAACCAAGTTTTGAACCCTTCATGATGGCTACACCCTATAATCTAAGCTTGTGTCAAGGTTGCATCAAATGAGATTCATGGTGAGGAGGAAATATGTTGATGTTTTCTGTTACTTATACTTATGTGATGGAAGTATGCTTGAATGGAAAAGAACGTTCGTTTATTTGTAAAGTGACAAATTTATTGCATGTTGTTGGCTCATCTCATATATAAAAAAAAAGTTCACCAAGTTCATTAGTGAAAAGAAAAAAAAAACAAGAAATTGCGATTAGCAATTGGAAAAAAAAAACAAAAGAACAAAATGGAAGCAATTAACTTTGAGTTGAGTCAAGTGATGTCAGGACCCGTCTCAATCCCACCGGGATTAACGAGGAACGCTCCTGATCCCGTCTGACACGGAGTGTTAGACCAGGGAAAATTAAAACCTTTAGCCTTCCGGCGTCCAGAGCACGTCAGGATCCGGAGCAGGTATGTGATGTCTCGGTCTCTGCTACAGTCTGCACCGTATTCAGCCTGAAGGGCATTGAAATCAGAAAGACTGTGAGTGGACAAAAATAAAAGAGTTGATAAAAACATTTATAAAAGATCTTTATGCCCTTTACTAAAAAGCATGCATGCATAGTAAAACCATTTATCAAACCACATATGTTTAAACAACCAAATCCATATGGGCCCCTGCCCAAAACCATTTACAGAAATCTAGAACATAATAGACATATGTGCGATCTCAGCCCAAATCGATTTATCAATCATAAGACACAATTTCGCAAAACCAAGAAATCATGTTTATCATAATTCATATAACCAATCCTATCACGGTATCTAGAGCTACGCATGTGCTACCCGGGGTCTCAAAACCCAAGTTTCCCCAGGGTCCACCCAGGTCAATGTACGTAGATCAATGAACCTACCTGGGGGTTATAATCCATAGCCTTTCTGAGAATAAGGAACCCAACGGGGGCGACTCCCTTCAGTCAGTGCTCCGTGACTACTCCGTGTTCCACCCAGGCCAACGACCCTCCCTGGAGGAGACAATTCATTTATAAAGGATGGTATACGAAAAACCTTTTTAAAACATTCTTTTAACCTTTCAAGGCTTCATGCCGGTCCCCATAAACCGTCATAAACCATAAAAACCTTTCAAAGGTTCATGTCGGTCCCCATAAATCGTCATGAACCAGAAATCCATTTATGGATCTCCGACTCGAAATCACAATCTTAAAAGCATAATTAGGCCCTAAGCCCGAATCCACATACAAACTGGGCCTCTGGCCCGAATCGTAAACGAACTGGGCCTCATCCCCGATTTCTTAAACTAAACGGGCCTAGTGCCCGATTTCGTAAACCAAATGGGCCTCGTGCCCGATACGTAAGTCAACTGGTCCTCGAGCCCGATACG
Source organism: Prinsepia uniflora (assembly GCA_032719365.1). Classification (NCBI taxonomy): domain Eukaryota; kingdom Viridiplantae; phylum Streptophyta; class Magnoliopsida; order Rosales; family Rosaceae; genus Prinsepia; species Prinsepia uniflora. The sequence continues at coordinate 56,800,898 of CM064861.1, read as the reverse complement.
CAAGCTAACTGGGCCTCCGGCCCGATACGTAAACTAATTGGGTCACTGGCCCGATGCCTCGTTAAATCAAATGGCCCTCAAGTCCGGGAGTTCGTAAATCAAATGGGTCTCGTGCCTGATTCCATATTTTCAAATCCGAAATCGATTTAAAAACCAATTGGGCCTCTAGCCCGAAGACGTAACTAAATGAACGTCGAGTCTGAGGGTTTCCAAAACAAATGGGTCTCGAACCCGAGTTTACCTTTTCAAATCCAAAACTATTTCATGAAATTATTTCCAAAACTATAAGTACGGAAAATTAGAGTAAAACCAAAAATCTCGATTTACGTGCAAGCACGTAAATCGCCTCGAAATGCGTGTAGCCATGTAAATCACAATAATCCAAATCATTATCATAGAATCATATCTATAAACCATATAAAACATTTATGCATGCATCACATTTTAGAAATCATGGTCCACTTACAGACCGTCCTAAGCTGCCGCCTCGATTTATGTGTCGTAAGCCTCACCAGGCTAATCGTCGTCACCGAAGCTACCAAATCTGTCCAAATCAATCTAGAGAGTTACAAACTACCTAATTAACCTCTCATTGAAGCCCCGTAATTTTTTCAAATTTTTAACTATTTTAAAACACGATCCTAAACCTTCGGATGTCCCGAACATTATCGAGACGGTGTTTGATCGACACGAAACCAGTCCCAAAATGTTCGTTACATCGAATAGATTAAAAGTCATGTTGAACACTTCACCATAGGACCCACCACGCGCCCTCACGCGCTGCCCAAAGGCAATGCACATGAAATCCACGCGCAGCCCAAAGGGGCTTCGCGTGAAAGCCATGCGCCATTGAACAGTGTCACCCCTAACCTCTGTCGAACCTGTTCTCTAGTTTTGAACCGGGCCGGACCGGCCTGGACCGGCGCGGCCGGTTCAGTGCTATAACTCTCTCATTTTTATCCCATTTTCCTTCCTTTCAATTCCTATCCCTAAGTCTCAATCTTTGGAACCTATTCACGTGATTAACACAATGAAAAACTGAACAAAACCGTACCTTCACGGTTTGGTTTCCACGGCCCAGAAACCAGTCGCCATCCAAGGCGTCTGCACTGTCCTCGACTGTCCCTTCCTATTCAAACCTTCCCATTAAGCTGCCAGAAAGCCAACCCCATTAACAGAATCGACTAAAAACCTCCCATACTCATATTCAAAATTTCAAACCGAAAGCTTACCATCTCGGGTTCTCCGGCCACCGGCCACGATGACCCATGTCGTAGCCACCGTTCGACTTGTCATTCCTCACTCTCTAATTCTCGTTCAAACATGAAAGGTGATAGGTGAGGGTGTGAGGATGTGTGAGAATGGGGTTCACAGTTTTGTAGTAATGGTGAAGCTTTGATCGATGAAGAAGAAGAATGTGAGTTTAGGTGTGATGATCAGGTGAGTGGACGGTGAGGATGAGGGAAGTGAGGAAATGAAGGGCTAAGATTGAGAGCGAGAGAGATTAAGGGATATTATAAAATAATCTCAAACCCAATATTATATTATCAATCCCACCAATCACATCTTAGATCCACTAATTGGGGGTTTGGGCCAATGGGATGAGTGACACTTGTCACTCATCCATTGGGCAGGAAGTAAATATCTGGGCCCACTAGGTTATAAAAGTAATTCATCTCATAGATCGTGGATAGTGAAATCGAACATCCGCGACCCATAATTTTCCCGTTTGAAGTCCGATTTTGGCGTACCGCTTGTCTACGGATTCGTATCGTCCCGAACTACGTAACGGTCCTTGGCAATCGGACCTCCCAAGTCAAAAGTCAACTATTTGCACCTTTTAACTAAATTACCAAAATACCCATGAACTTCTGAACGTCATAACTTCTTCCTCGAACGTCGGAATCAGACGTGCCACCTGTCTATGAACTTATGACGTCCCGAGCTACGTCACAGTCATTGGCCAAAGTCCATTTGACTGCCCGAACGAAAATTCAACGTTTCACCAATTCCATGGGCAAAATCGTCATTTTGCACTGTCCGTCCGAAAGTACCCTACTAATCACTGATTAACCTTACTAATCCTTGATTAGTCACTAATCTAATCTCGAAATTTAGGACGGGTCATTACAAGTGAGCCAAGTTCCTCAATTAGAGCATTTTTGTGAGCTTAAGCACGGTTTCATCATCTAATACTCAAGGTCCGAGTCATGGCATCGCATGCCTTGATGGTGTTTAGGTTCTTTGAATTCCAACCTTCCTTTCTAAACCCAAGAACCTAGCCCCATTACAACCCTTGAATGAAGACCTATTAATCTTGTGAATGGTTATGCAAAGGATTAAGGTACATATCTCTGTTCTTAAACTTCAATTCCTTCGTGAGATCATTACTTACATATAAAGTACTTTTCTTCATTGAAATTCATATGTGATTAACTTGATTGGCTTTACGTAAACTCATCACATATGCTTGTTGAGTGAATGCCTTAGGATTCGTGTGTTTATTGAGTGATTCCTAGTGAGGATTAAAGTCGAGATGAAATCTTTCTAGGGTGTTTAGATGACGTTGTTTTCTAGTTTGATCATTTGAGATGTTGGTATATACACACGGTTATGGCATGTTCCTTGGTTTGTGTGAGTTTTTTTTTTCTATTCTTGGTTCTTTTTAACATGTTGATGCATGATTTCTAGCATTTTAGTTGTGTAAGCAAAACGTTTCTGGGTATCGTGCTGCTCTAACCTTCAGGAGACAAAAATCATCCTACTAGGTGAACCTAGAGGTTTAAATGTTTATCTTAACTAGATCGAGTATTTTGTTTTCTGTTTTGCTAAGGGACTAGCAAAAGATAGGTTTGGGGGTATTTGATAAGCCACGAATTTAGCATTGTTTCAATGTTGTTCTCTGTCCCTTTTACTTATCTTTTGATTATAATTTCTCCATCAATAGGATAAAATGATCTCTTTTGTGAAGTTTATGCATATTATTTAGTTGAGGTTTAAATCATGTTTTTACAATGAAATGTGATCTTTCCAAGGCTAATTCTTCAAGAACTCATCAAGGACTCACAAAAGGACACATCATCTCCCAATCACATGGCCAAGATCTACCAAGAGATCTCCTAAAATGCGGCTAAGTCCCTGATTACACCCTAAAATGCGGCTAAGGAGGATAAATGGGATTACTTGTGCATCAAGTAATCCCTAGCCGAATTTGCCTTCCCTTTTCAATGAGGAATGATGTATATTGACTTGGATAAGAAGATTCAAAGATGTCCTAATCAAATCTAAAGTTAAAGATGCAAGAAATAAGGAAAAGGAAGTTTCTTGCAAGCCAAGAAACCAAACGTCACTGCTAAGGTTAAGGAATTATCCTAGCCGCATTTTTTTATCCCCTTTCCTTTATTTTAGGACTTTGTGATCTGATTTGGAACAAGATTAAATGAACTCCTGGTCAAAGATGAAGTGTTAAGTGGAGAAAAAGAAGGAAGGATTCCTTGCTCAAGGAGGAGCCACAAAATGCGGCTAGTGACAGAACCCATCCCAATCCCACTGGGACCACCCGGGGATGTGTCCCGCTCCCGTCTGACAACGACTCTAAACATACCAAAAATACCCTAAACCAAACTAAAGTCTTTCGAATTTGATAAATAAAGTTTAAAACATGCAAATTCAGAGTTTAATGCCATCATACCAGGGATAGTACGAATACAAAATACGAGCACAATGTCAGGTTACAAAAAATAGTGCTCAACCTACCTAACTGGGTGTACAGGTGCACAACGAAGTAATCTAAGCCTCGTACTCCGGATCCTCCTCTTCTACCTCAGTAGCACGGCCTAGAGGGGTTAGTTAAACAATAAAGAGTGAGTGGGCCAAAAATAAATAAATTTCCAAAACCAATTTAATAATATAAATAATCATAAGGTTTTACCCCTCCGTTTTCAAAACTTGCATGCATTGAATAAAACATAAGTAATCATACTATAACATAAATCATAGAATCATATAATAACAGAATAGGGAAAACCATCATAAAAGTGCACTGTAGAACCAAACCACCGCACTCCCGATGCCTAAATGATGATGTCATAGTCCTACGGCTACGTGTGCCACTTAGGGTCTCAAATCCCGAGAAATCCTTTAGGTCCACCAGCTTCCGGTATCCCTGATCGCTGCCCGAGGTAAAATCAAATGACTTCCTGAGAGTGAGTAACCCCACTGGGGTTGACTCATCTCAGTCAATTCCCCGCGACTACTCCAGGGTCCACCCAGGCCAACGACCCTCCCTAGAGGAGACAATAACAGAAAGGTAGGAACCTACAACACAATAGTATTATAGTTACCCTGCATCCCCTGATAGTCCCTGAAAACATTCTGTATATAATTCAGATGGGTCTCATGCCCAAAACACCTTAATATGTAATAAGCATCATAATATAATACCCATAATAGTCCCATCTTAATCATAAAGCGGAATAGTAAAACAGTTATGCATGCAATCCTTTAGAAATCAAATAGCCCACTCACACACGATCCTTGCTGCTCAACCGACCGCATAAACCTATACAAGTACATCCAAAAAGTCACTAAAGGACTCCACAAGTTCATCCCTAAAACCCTAGAATAGAATCGGCCCGGAAACGTAGCCCGGACACGTATCTCGAGGCTTTAAACCCTATTTTGACCAATTTAACGATCTCCGATCGACACGAAACCACCGCCATTGGATTTGTATCATTGAAACCACAAAAATGGTACTAGCCCCACCAAAACAATATTCACACGTGCCCCCACGCGCCTGGTCAACGCCTCGGTCAACGCTGCTACATTCACTGCTGACGTCAACATGATGTCATCCTTGACAGGTGTCAGATGACACGTGTCACTCTCTAGTTAGTCCCTAGTCTGACATGTCTGACATGATGATGTCATCATAACGTCACTGCTGACGTCAGCATGATGACGTCATCATAGCCATTCGGCTGGGTCCTGCCGAATTCCTGAAATCGGGTCACCGATGACCCGCCGCCTGACCCGGTCATAGTTTCCGTTTTCGGCCACCATTTTCTACGGGGTTTGTTCCTAGGGGTTCGTCTAAGTCTGCTCTACGGGTTGGTGACCTCAAAAACCAGAAAGGAAGCCGAGATCTATACCTGTAACTCGAAGAAAACCTGCAGCCTACTCTGGTCGTCTTCCCCGTTACCTCAGCCCTTTTCCAGCCTCGAAACTTGCCTCTCCTAGGTCGTCACCATTCCTAGAACACGTTCGAACAAAAAGAAATGATTCATACACATCAAAACCAAACATTCGAAAACTGGGAAAAACAGAGGCTCTCGGGCTTTCCGGTCTACCTCCATCGTGTCGTCGTCGTGGGTCATCCCGTTCATTTCTCAGTCGTCCTGACGTCCTAACAGTCCTAGCCCAATGTTTGTTCGAGGTGTAGAGGTGTGGGTTAAACGGTTTGGGTTCCTGGATCCGTTTGTCCGTCTCGGGTCTGGGGGTGGTGTTTCGGGGTTGCGGACAGAGAAGAAGAAATGATGGTGGTGGCTGATGATGAAGATGATGTGTGGTGAGGATGGTGTGTTCGATCTGGTGGGTGGGGATGAAGCAAGTAGATGGGGAAGGTGGTTGGTGGTGTGTTTGTTCGAGATGGGGGGTTGTGTGTTCTTCACGGGTGAGAAATGTGAGAGTGAGAGGGAGATGAGTGTTCAGAACAAAAAGAAAAAGAAGATAGAATGAAGGGTGCAGATTGAGGGATGGACAGAAAATGGACGGCTGGGGTGAATTGAGGGAAAATAAAATATTTTAAATGGACCAATAGGGCAAGATCCATGTTTTGGGGAAAAGTAACCATGGGATGAGTGACACTTGTCACTCATACAAGGGTCTAGATTAAATCAAAGGCTAAATCAGATTTTAATATTTTAATATTATTTTTATTTCGTTCTCGGTTCGTAAATTTCGTCAAAATCGTTTCGGTGACCATAACTTTTCAGCCCAGCGACTTTTTTGGACGTGCCACCTGTCTAACGACTCGTGACGTCTCGATCTACATCACGGTCATGGGATAAAGTCCTAATTATTTCCCGGGTCAAAAGTCAACTATTTCCCCCCTTAGGGTCAAAATGGTCATTTTGGAATAAAATAATATTTATGAAAGTTTGGGTCGTTACAGCTAGTGGTTTTCACGGCTACACTTGGATTTTATCCTTAGTATTATGGTTGTTTTCCCTTATTTTTAGGGAGAAGCTAGGGCAGGTGTGAGACTATATATATTTAATGTTTTATCAATGTTTAGGAAGTCGATTCTACCTCCTAAGGTCTCAAACTCTGTCAAAATTCATACCCATTTTCATACTAAAGTTAGCCACATTTTACGTTTGTTCTTCAAGCTTTTGGATTCAATTCTTTCACTTTGATTGTGACGTGAAGCTTGGGAGAAGAAGAAGTGTTTTTGACACTTCGCTTATGCCTCATCCCTCTTAGTATTGGTGTCTCTTAATCCTTAATCTCTTTAAGTTTATATGAATTCAATTATGATATTTGTTAACTTAGATATGTGTGAGTAGTTTCCTTTAGGATTAAGGCTGTTTGAAGCCCTAGCCATGTTAGTTCGTATTTAGATTTCCGGCACTTGACTATGATTGTTATGCATGACTGAATTTGTTAGATTACTACGATTCATGAACTCAATTTACGCTTATAAGCTTGATCACCTTGTTTGTGTATAATTGTAGATGTGATTGCTTGACAGACCATAATATCATCTTGCAATTTTTAGCATCACGTTTAAGAGGGGGAATTATATTTGTAATCTAAACTCATGACTTTCTAGAATTGTACTTCACTTTTCTAGGGATAGTGTAGTGTCATCAAATCTTCTTTGTGTTTTATGCATTATCATGCACCATCGATAATAGACGTTTTAAAAGGGGGACATCATGCTTAAAACATGCAATCTAAAAGAAGATAAGAGATGTGGGGTGAGTCTTAGCCGGACCTCTGCACAGGCACTTAATTCAGAAACATGCATAGAAATTAGATCAAGGAAATCTAATGAGAATTATAATTGGTAAAGGTGGATAATAAGACTTAATTCATCTTAATCATCCAATTAAGTTTCCATTGTTTTGCACTTTTTTTTCCTTTTAAAAATTCGTGCTAATCATCATCATAACCCCCCCCCCCCCCCCCCCCCCCCACCCCAACAAACATTTTGTGTCTTTTTAACCAAGTTATTTAATTCTAAACTAAGTGGATTCACGTTGAACTAGTACTCGAGGGATTGACCTTTGCAAATCGACTATAATCGTTATATGATTTTGTGCACTTGTAAAGCATTACATTAGCAATTATCATTCATAATCTCTTGTTTGATAAAACTTCTATCGAGTTTTTGGCGGCGTTTCAGGGGATTTGTCCCCCAACGGTGTCCATATAGTTTGGAATTACTTAACTTGGTTTCTTTTGATTCTTTTTCAAGGTACTAGTACATGTCACGCAGCTCCTCAGTGGAGGGTGCATCTCACGACTCAACTCCATCCTCACAGAAATCTTCAATCCACGGGAGCCCACCACCAAGTCCTTGTGCGATGGCTAATCGAAAGGATCGTGCTCTTGTCCCTCCACTTGCCCCTAGGCTCCTTCAGGAGTTCGATGCCCCTCATGTGCCCAAAGACCTATTTCCCATTGTCTTTCCCACAAGCACAATTGAGAACTTCGAGCTCAAGTCCAGGACCATTCACATGTTGCCTACTTTTCATGGACTCTTTGGTGAGGATCCTCACCTTCATATCAAGGACTTTCTCCATGTTTGTTCCACTCTTCGTATCAATGGGATGAATGAGAATGAAATTAGGTTGAGGTTGTTTAACTTTTCACTCAAGGATCGAGCTAAGGCTTGGTTTCATTCACTAGCACCAGCCTCTATTCATACTTGGACAGAATTAACTAGTTTGTTCTTCAGAAACATACATAGTAATTAGATCAAGGAAATCTAATTGAACTATAATTGGTAAAGGTGGATAATAAGCCCTAATTCGTCTTAATCATCGAATCAACTTTCCATTGTTTTGCACTTTGCTTTCCTTTTACAATTTTGTGCTAATCATCCTAAACCAACAAACACCCCCTCCCCAACGTTTTTATGTCTTTTTAATCAAGTTATTTCATTCTAAACTAAGTGGATTCACATTGAACAAGTTCTCGAGGGATTGATCTTTGCAAACCTACTATACTCGTTATATGATTTTGTGCACTTACAAAGTATTAGATTGGGAATTATCATTCATAATCTCTTGTTTGATAAAACTTCAATTAGTAACTCATCCCGACCGTTTGATGCTGGTAATTGAAACAATAACGAGTATGTAAATTGTGACAAATGCTCGAATTCATGGTGTATTTATGTTAATAAGCCAAATGGAAATATCGAAGGGCAATATCCAACAGCGGAAAGTTTGAGGACAAAATCGTCCAATCATTGTATGAAATACCAAATATCACAGGGAGAATAATAGATTTGAAGGGTATTTTCAAAATTACACTGTTGATGAAATAGAAGGCTTCTGAATCACAAGAATGTCCGTTATTGTTCCTCCAAAAAAGATTTGTGGAAGAAGAAAACTTGAGGGCCTCATCCATGGTTTCACTTTCAGTAACGAAAGACGTGTGAATTAGTGTTCCTATTCCCCCCTGTAATGGAGTCACGCGAAAACCAACAACCCATAAAACCCAACCGACCTCCCACAATCTCGTCTTCCACCTCAAAACTGGAACTCTTTGCACTCTACTTACCATCCATTATAATTGTCATCCTCGCAGTTGCGTTCAGTCTCACCAAAACAACCCAACTCCAAAAGCGGAAATTGTCTACATACCCCACCATTTGTCAACCTCTGGTTGGAGTTGGGTTCCTGCAAGCCAGCAAAAAACCCAACGAAACCCACTCCCCAAATCCCATTCCCAAGTCCCCCTATTGTGTTCTATGGATGGCTCCTTTCCTTTCGGGTGGTGGGTACAGTTCAGAAGCTTGGTCATATATTTTAGCCCTTTATGAGCACACCAAAAACTCCAACTTTAAAATCTCCATTGAGCAACATGGAGACCAAGAATCCTTCGAATTCTGGGAGGGCTAGCCTAAATATATGAGGGACTTGGGCGTTGAGCTTTACAGGACAGTGTGTAGTATAGAGGAGACCGTAGTGATATGCCACAATGACCCTGGTGCGTGGAACCCCCCATTGTTTGAAACACCCCCTTGCCCACCAACTGCTTACCAAAAATTCAAGTCCCTCATTGGCCGGGCCATGTTTGAACCCGATAGGGTGAATCCTGAGCACGTGAAGCGCTGTAATCGAATGGATTATGTTTGGGTTCCTACCCAGTTTCATGTGTCTACATTTATTCAAAGTGGGGTTGATCCTTCCAAGATTGAGAAAATTGTGCAGTCTATTGATGTCAACTTCTTTGATCCACTAAAGCATGAGCCCTCCAAACTTGCCTCTATTATGAAGTTGGTTATGGGGAAGAGAACCCGCCATTTGAAACCAAAATTGAAGAAATTTGTGTTCATGAGTCTGTTTAAGTTGGAGTATAGGAAAGGATGGGATGTGTTGCTGAAATCTTATTTGGGAGAATTCAGTCAAGCAGATGGAGTAGCTTTGCATCTTCTAACAAATCCATACCACTCTGACAGATTTCGGGAATAAGACAGTGGAGTTCGTGGAGAAAGGTGGGTTAAAAGAATCGGTTAATGGTTGGGCTCGAGTGTATGTGATTGACACTCACATAGCTCAAACTGATTTTCCTCTGAGGGTACAAGGCAGCCGATGCATTTGTTCTTCCATCAAGAGAAGGGTGGGGAAGGGCTATTGTGGAAGCTATGGCAATGTCGCTGCCGGTGATTGCAACTAATTGGTCTGGCCCGACAGAGTATCTGACCGAAGAAAATAGCTATCCATTAGAGGTGGAGAGGATGAGCAAGGTAATGGAAGGGCCTTTCAGAGGACATCTCTGGGTAGAACCTTCGGTTAGTAGGCTTCGTGCGCTGATGAGACATGTGATTAATAACGTGGAGGAAGCCAGGGCCAAGGGAAGAAACCAAGGGAAGACAAGATCACAAGGTTCTCACCGGAGACTGTTGCAAGGATGCTTGCTAAACATGTACAAGACATAATTGAGAAGGCAGAAGATCACTAGTTGCACTCTTTTCCCTTTCCAAGTCATTACATTCCAGTTATCTTAATTAAATAAGGCTTATATTGCTCTTTCTTGAATCTACATTAACACAAGGACTTGTACCACCACAATCACATTATAAACCCATGAAGGATTTTCCAAAATCCAACATTGAAAGCATGAGAAAATGTTATTCATCGACATGGTCAGACGGATCACTGGACCAGTAGAGACTCACTAATTGTATCTTTGTTCTCGCTACGCACAAAACTAAAGAGCCCAATCTTTTTCTTACATTAGTTTTGTTGGCAAAAGAGTGTACATCAAGGACATAGAAAAAAAAAATACCTCACAATCTGTCGAACACTTGTAACGATTGTGTCAACAAACAATGAAACAGGCTTTCCCACGAATGAAAATGATACTTGTCCATAGAGTGCAAGAAGATGTAGGTGATATCCAGCAGTTGTAATGGTCAACCCGAGGCTATTGAAGATACGGTGCAAAAACAGCAAGAACGTCCTTGTAAACAGGCTTCTTGAAATCGACAGCCTGCATCAAAATCAAAGAATGAATACATGTTGAACAATAAGCATATAACAGTAGCTATTGAAACAACACTATGGTAAGGTTAACCCACACGATCAATTATTTCATCTCTTGATATCCATGACCACTCCCCAAACTCAGGTTTTTCGGTGCCATCACCTAAAAGGTTCACTTCTTCATCTTTCCCGGTGAATTTAAGAAGAAACCTGGGAAATGAAACCGTGTCAATGTGACAATGGCTGGCACACACACACACCCAAGTTCAATAATTTGTACTGTACCTAAAAGAGCAAATGTAACATTTGAGATGGTTTGACAAATAAGTTTCAGCACCAATTCATGCGCAAATGTGTATACTTGTGCACATTGATAGCATCCCTAGACGATTGAACTTGTTACAATAGTTTAAACTAGTTGATGGCAGCCTTTGTAGATATGAACTGGAATATATATTTTGTCATCAGATATTTTGTCATCAGATAATGTATTTAACAGGTTGCAGTCTATGAAACATGAAACACATTATGATCCTGATACTAACCACTTCTGGGCTTGGCCTTTCCAGTCGGATCCCCACTGTTTCCGAAGTTTTTCCCTGACTTGAGGTGGGAAATCATAGGTTAACCAATGAGGTGCCTGAAACATAAGAACTTCTTTCGTGAGGAAAACAATCATGTCTAAGACTTTTCGTACACGCAAAAGTGTCACAGAAAACATGGATAAGTCTAATAGCCAGCTACCGAACATTCTTGTATTGTAAATAGTAGTTTAATGTTTTCTCTCTAAACGTCAACATGCCACAATACATGGCTGCTTATACAGGACTCCGAGGCATAAAGTACATGACAAATAATCAGCAATTAGACAAAATGATTAATGACCCACCTGTATCAATGACATTCCCCTCAAGCTAATTATTAGACATGAAATACCCCAACTTGCTACAATGAACTGAGACAATATCCAAGTGAGATGAGACCCAAGAAGGGATATCAATTAGACAAGAAACAAGACGAGATCTCATCAAGATAGGAAACAAGATAAGTTTAGAGGCAAAATAACTAGACAAGAAGAAGGAACTGGGATGGTGGTTTTGAACCCCGGGCCTCCTGAAAAGGGAAGGATATATGCCCATCTCCCTCTTTCAAATTTCATACTACTGCAACAACGGTGGACTGATCGAGATGCGTGGTTCATCCCAAGTTTAAGGCAAGCTCCTAGAATGCAAGTTACATAGAGTTTAAACCAGAATGTCTCAACCTCTTTAAGAACACATATTCAAACTAGCACCGTTGGCACGTCCCATTGAGGGAGGGGAAAACATAAACGCTTTCCCATTCACGAAGAGCTGCCTATATACATACCTGTACAACAAAGACCTTTTTCGGCCCTGACCTTCCTTGTGGGAGATTAAAGAGGTTTGAGTCCATGGAAGTGATGAAAAAAGACTAATCCAAAGATATGGGTACAATCGACAATGAGGAGCTGTAACTAGTCAATATGTTTTGTGCTCTTGTTGACGAACACCTTGGCTGCTGACAGTGACAGATGGTTGGGTGAGATGAATAACTACAGCACAATATATGGTTTACTTACACTACTCAATGGCACCATAAGCATCCACAATGGAGTACTGGCTCAAGCCTAGAAAGCCTAAGCTTCAACCAAAGGTCATGGCTAATTTTTTTTTTTCCAATATAAATTAAAATAGAATTAAAAAGAGCAAGCAACAATATCTATGAAAACTAACTTAACAAATCAACATCTAATAATACGAGCTAAAGATAAAATTTCAAAAACAAACCAAAATAAAATTTTCACAGCATCTTACAATACAAGGGGTCTTGAACTATACAAAAGGATCAATTTTGATTTAAAACTTCTAAGGACAACTAAAACAATTCATAATAAGTGGAGTAGAACTGCATGATTAGCGCCAATATTAGAGCAGACGTACGTTAGGTTCTCTACTCCAACTACTTTTTCCCCTTGAGTTTCAACTTCAATGATTTAAAATTTTTCTTAATCTTCTGATTATAGATGGAGTTCTATTTATTTGCATCTCCGAGCTATGGCGATGTGGGAGCGCCAAAAATGGGATCGTTGGTTTCTAACAAACCAACATAGTAATAAACAAGTCAAAATTTCTATATAGTACACCGGTTATTTCAGGTTATCTCATGGTTTCCTTTTAACTGTTTAATATCACCTTTCCTTCACAAGAGTTGACTAGTGCCTGACAACCAATTAAAATGATCAGCAAAATCTAAAAAAGATAGATAGCTATGAGTATTATCTTTTTGCATTATTTCACTTTTTCTTCAACCAAATGCAGACTAAGACATTTATTTTCAAAGATATTTAAAAAGTCTTACAACAATGAAACGGGAATGAAAGAAACACCAGACAAAGAATCCCACCTCTGCAAGAATTTCTGCTGAATTAACTCCTGTCTCTTCTCTTAATTCCCTGATGACTGCACTTCTTGGATCTTCACCTTCATCAATGCCACCCTTTCAAGCATAACTTTATTAGATAACATTTCAGTGAAAAGATAAAAGAAAAACCTTGCAAAAAGGAACCAAAGTTTTCTGAGATCATACGATCATGTAATGGCAGCAGCTTGTAGCTAGAGTTAAATATAATTAACCCTAAAATATAGGTTGGAGGACTATAAACACTTACATGTTCATGTTACAAGCCCTATCCTTTCCTCCTTTTATCTATTCAGAAATTAGTAAGCCAAAATTCTTCTAGTCGTACATGCACTAGAGGTGCAATTCCATGTTTACAGAAGATGAGTAGAAACTGAAAACAAAATTCAACTTTGATAAAATATTATTATTATGCTTGGATATTGGAAGCATTAATGACTTACATTGTCTTGTAGAGCTAGATATTTTTACCTACGAAGCATGGATACGTAAATTTGGTAGCAAATCTTATATGATACTCGCATGGATATGACACGCATCAAATATGGTTGTACACACATCAAGTACGCATTTGGGCAATGGATACATATTTGATCTAATGCATTTGACTGCAAAATTTGGTCAAAGCACAACTTTGTAATCAAATGCAGTATTTGGCTATTTGCAATGCATGCTCCAAATAACCTTACATTATACATGTGTATATGTGTGTGCCCGCAAGTTTGTCAGGTACAAACTTACACTTAGACACTAAAAATTAGTATTGGAAGCCATTGAACACGACCTGAATCAAGATAAGGTATGTCCCTCATGTGATCAAATATTTTCTTCGCTAGGGTAAATATCCAACATCCTCTACCTTAGGAAAAAGAACAAAAGGAGAGTTTGCAATGAGACACAGAGCTCCTGTTTTTAGTTTTTTTCTGGATTGAAAACTGGGAACGAATGCTCAATTTTATTTTTTATTTCGGTTGTTTTATAATTTCTGAACTAAAAACTGGAACAGAAGCTGAGGGCATTTCTCTTTCAATCTTGATTTTAATCATTGTTCTGAAATTATTGCACGGTGTCACACTTTGTTTTTGTCTTCATGATTCTAATGCAATAGAACTTTTTTATGAACTAAAGCGGCCCTTAAGCAATCATAATATATTTCCCAAAAGTAATAATAAGTCAATCTCCAATATGATTAACTAGCAAAATTGCATCCTGCAATCCTGCAATATCAGAAATAGTAAATTCACAAAAATCTATGTATCCAACTCTAATACCAACCCTACTTCTCATATTATCTATTGCCATATTCCAGAAACCAAAAAGTACCAAATAGCAGTAAAACCGATCAAATTGCCCACGAATAAAAAAAATTTGAAAAATCCCACACATTCAATCCACAAAGTTTTAAATTTACCTGCGGCATTTGCCAAGCATCGGGTATATCGAACCTTGAAGCAGCAAATATCTGTGAAGAAAATAAAAATAAATAAAGTCAAAGGTTCAGTCCAGATGAATATAAATGCGCGTATAGGGTCGAATCTAAAAGGAGATGGAGCTGACCTTGTTGGAATCGTTGATGAGACAGATGCCGACATTCCTTCTGTAACCTGGCGGAGGAGCTTCCATTGATGATGATGATGATGATGATGATGAGGCGGAGGAGGAGTGTGATGGAGATTGGGACGAGCTACAGAGGAGTCTAGTGTAGATATTAGGATTTGAGAGGAGTGGCTGATATGGCGAAAATTTGAATATTTGAGAGGGTGGAGTTGGGAAAGATGGAAATGGAATACAACGCCTGATGTGAACAGATAAAGGAGGAAGTTGAAGCGGGGAACTAAGCAACGCGAATCGCCATATATCCATTCAATTCGGTAAAATAGTCTCTTAACAGCTCCTGCATTTCTTTTTCCTCTGCTTATGTAATAAACGACTGACTCTTTCTATGAGCACATATCATTTTGATGGACTTTAATAATTAATATGTTCATCAATACACTTCGACTTTTAAAAATTACCATTAAATTCCAATTAAATATAGCAGGATAAATTCGTCATAATTCTAATTGAATACATACATAAAGATTGGGTGATCATGGTATTTCAATTTCATCATTTTACAACATTTGATTCATATTTTTTTTTGTTAAGTCAAAATTGTATTAAAAAAAGGCAAGTCTTAACAAGCTCAAAGAGTTACCTCAACCACAAAAGGGCATAACCACCACACACAAAGAACAGAAAAACTATCCAAGAAGCTGGCCAAAAGAACAAACCTCAGAACTACTGAAAATAACAAGCAGCCAAAGACAAAAAACCCAAACCAAAACCAAAGACACAGCAAACAACAACACTACATCAAAACCAAGCCATCGCTCAAGGGACCACCTCAACCGAAAGACCAGAACAACGAACATCACCAAGCCCACAAAGTAGCACACTCAGCACACCATATCCCAATATAATTAAGATCCATTTCCACGAAGAGCATTTTTGGTATTAAGGAACACTAAAAAAATGTAATGGCCCAGCCCAAAAATTTGACTAAATATTAGGATTCGATTGAAAAATGACGATTTTGCCTGGGTTTAAAGCGTGTTGAAAGTCAATTTGAGTCTAGAAAGGCTTTGGATGCTTTTTCTTGAACAATTGCATGGGTCTTGAACTCATGAATTCGTAGACAGGCACAACGCGAAAAATAGAGTCCAAATGATGGAGTTAAGGGCGTAAAACAGTACGTTCGTATATGTATCGTGACAAGACCCGCTCCTAAAACACTTTGATAATCTTGGTCCTGCTCCTGCATGAAAAAAAAAAGGACAAATTTTCGATATTGCCCTCAACACTTGGTAGAAAAGGATACTTATACTGATTAACTGTTCATGCCTCCGTTTCTCGATTAGTCCCAAATTTCCATGCAACAACCTGAAAGGTCAATAAAATCATTAAAAAGTGTGAATGGACAAAAAAAAAGTTTTTAAAAACACGTTTTTTAAGGAAAATAAACATTTACCCTCCAATTTCTAAAATATGCATGCATATCAGAAAACAGTAAAAATAATCAGATTTCAAAACAAATATATCATACATCGAGGGTCTAAAAATCACAAAATACCAGTAACAGCCTATGGCCCACATTTTCCCTGAAATCTCACTCATAAAATCACATGAAAACAAAATATCAAAAAATCAAACCAAAACCTATACAAATCCAGTATTAGTAAATTAGACGAACAAATGTGAAAACATCTGGACACAAGCATCCATAATCTAACCTAACTAACCAATCATTGATACTCGAATATTAGTCTCAATAAGCAAATCGCACTACGTGTAGGCAAACTCGGAGAAACAGAGCCGAGCTTTGGATGTCCGAGTAAACTTAGGAAAATTGAGTCGAGCTCTGGACATACGAGTCCTAATCACATCACCAGTCTCAGGAAAATGTAGTTGTGCTCTAGACGTCTGAGAGCTAATCAAATCTCCAGCCTAAGAAAAATAGAGTCGTGCTCTAGACGTTCAAGCGCTAATCATGTCTGAGGATGGTTGATCATCGCATATAGTCCATAAAACCAAGAAAACTCAATTAACACAATTCTTGACTCAAAACCAAGTCAAAACACATTTAAAATCGGGCATGTGCCCAAACATAGTTTTTGCTAAAAATCGGAAAATCGTATCTAAAAATAAATCAATAAATCCAGAAAATCATTAAAGAATCATTTCGAAATCATATTCAAACCATTGCCACATAAAATCATGCAATAAAAATATTAAAATATTTAACTATGTATGCGTTATAATTTATATAAATAAAATGCACTCACACACCGTCCTCGTAGTTCAATTCCAAACTGTACGCTCCTCCGAAGTTCCGGGAGCTATCCAGCCTATCAACAATAATAAACAAGGGTCATTAACATCTCAAATAGTCTTATATAAATCCCCTAATTTTTATGGATTAAAAACGAATTTCAAACCTAAACATAATACTTCTTACATCCAAAACTACCGCAAGACGATATCTGATTGACTCGAAAACTGCACCAACGTGTTCGTAATGTCAATTACACTGAAATACGTGTTGATCATACCCATATGGCACGTATCCCCACACACCTTCTATGCTCCATGAGTGTGGGCCTCATGTAAGACTCGTGAGCTTGTGAAGCAAGAACGGTGAGCAATACCTATGAGCTTGGGACGTACGAATAATGAGCAATCCCACATCGCTTGGGGAGGGAAAGGTGAAGCGCCTTTTATGTGTGGATGGTGTCATCCTAGCAACGGGGCATGTTGGGAGCTCACTTCTTTGGATTGCTTAGGAGCTCCAAAGTTAAGCAAGATTGGACTGGAGCAATTCCAAGATGGGTGACCTATTAGGAAGTTGCACATGAGTTCCCAGAAACAAAATTGTGAGGGCATTACCCAAAGCAAACAACATCGTGCTAGGAGAGACGGGTCATGACACAATGGTATCTGAGAGGACCCATCCCAATCCCCCTAGATTATCTGGGGATGTGCATACTCCCGTCAAACACCATGTGCTAAACAAGGGATAAAACCGTAACCCGCTCGGGGGTTATCCAGAGTACGTAAGGATCTGTTAGGTTATGCATCGACATGTGATGTCTCGATCTCTTCTTCAGCCCACATTCGCGATCAAGCTGAAGGGTATCAAAAATCATAAAAGCTGTGAGTGGACAAAAACAATTAGTTATAAAAACAATTTAACAAAATGACATTTATACCCTTCACGTAAAAGTATGCATGCATCAGAAAATAAGTATTTCAAATACTTTTCTCAAAAGAAAATCATTTTTCTTTTCAAACAAAACACAGTGAAAAATACTTCTTAATCAAAACCATTTCCATAATAGGGACTCAGCCCAAAACCAAATCATACAGGGTCTTAGCTCAAAACAAATCACGTGGGACCTCAGCCCAAATATCAAACCATGTGGGATCTTAGCCCATCATCATCAGTCACGAATCCAATCCAAGCAACGCGTGCCCATAAGCTCAAGGACTGCTCTTATCCTGAGCATGTCACCATGAACACATCATCGGCAGACAATCTCTAGATCGTTGTGAACATATCATCGATCAATCTCATATACCGCACTCCTATGTCGAGCCTCCCTTAGCTACCACCTGTCTCGGTTACTCGACAGCAGGCGCATCGTGACCTCTTCGTACCTTGGAGGCGAGCATTATCTCCATGGTGTTTTCCGGGGAAACATATTCACAATCGGACCCTCTCATAATCCGAGTCTTTACATTCCCGAGTCTTTAAACTCAAAATCATAATCATCATTTTGAAAACCGTGGAAACACTTTCATAACTGTTGTAACTCAAATCAAAACAGTTATTTCTCATAAATAATCTCAACAGTGATAGGACCCACCCCGATCATCACCTTGATAACCGAGACGAACCCTGCTCCCGTCTGACAATCACACTTAAAGTACCAAAACAACCTCAAGAAACCATAAGTATAACTATCAGACCAGGGAGAAAATGTAATACAACAGTAACATAGAGCATAGTGTTATACACGACAGGCACAAAAGTCCTACTAGGCTATCCACGCAACAGAAAAACACCCCAAAACTCTATGCCTCTGTCCCTGCCTCAACGATCACCCCGACGCTTTTCACCACGACCTGGAGGGTAATTTAAAATCAGAAAAACGTGAGTGGACTAAAAAGAAAACAAATGTATGAAAAAAATTTATAAAACAAAACAGGATTTTCCCTCCGTTTTAAAGAAAACATGCATGCCTAACTAAGTACTAGAAAACAATGATATAAACAGTAAGCAAGCATTCCAAAAGCGTATCACAAAAACAAGATGTACCGATAGTAATGTCCTGATCAAACCTGCTGGGTCTATCCGAGTCTTTAAACTCCCAAGTCTTTAAACTCAACAGGCCTACGGGGGTAATATCGTAATATCCGAGTCTTTAAACTCCCAAGTCTTTAAACTCAATCCGGGCCCGCCCCCGTCATATATAATTCGGGTCTTTAAACCCAAAATCCAGATCCAGCAAATCCAATCTAATCATTTGAAAACCATTTTTAAATCCACATCCAAACCCGAATCCCAAACCAGTGGTCTGACGCCATTCCGGCATCCAGAACCGTCATTCCGAATCCAAATCCGAAATTCCACTTTTCAACCTTAAAACCAAATTCCGTTTCCCGAAATCCGATTCTAAAACCGAAAACCATGTTTGTCAAATCATGTTTCAAAACCCATTTATCATCATATAAAATCAGTAATGAAAACATGGCATGGAAATCACATATATAACATTTCTCAGAAACGTGCTAAAACCCGTAATTGCCTCGATAAACGTGCAACAAGTAAAACAGATATAATATAGGCAATGATCATGAAAACATGCTTAAAAACATAAAACATGTAGATAAAAACAGTTAGGCATGGTCGTTAAAAGAGAAAGAGTCCACTCACAAATCCGTACGCGTCAATCGCGCTCCGTACGTTCCTCAACCGTCTCAGGAGTGTCCCGTCCTGTCAAAAGTCACACAATCGGGTCACAATTACTTTAAATCCAGTCCTTTCAATCCCAGAAGTTCCGTCCAATTCCCAGCAACCATTTCTACTCCTAAACTCTAGGAATCATGGCCTCAAAGCCGTCATCTGCAAGCTCGAACCAAAACTACCTGAAACCCATGTTTCAGTTCCCGGCCAACCATAAACTCCCCCGTCACGATATCAACCTTAATCGACTCCTAGGAACCTACTAAGTCTCACACAACTCACAGAAACCATCGACTCATCCTCAAAAGCCACGACTTTCAAAATGAACAAAACGGGAAAAACAGGGGATTTTGGGCTTACCGTCGATTTGTCCTCCGCCGTTCGCACCGCTGTGCACCTCTGTGTCCACTGGGTCTCCCTCAGTCGTCCTAGCTTCCTCTCAGCCTTGATTGGATCAACACACGGCACAAACACCACCAGCTCCCTCGACACCTCTCTGTTTCCCTGAGAATTCAAACCTCACACCCTTTTTTTCCCTTGCACGATTTCCACTTCCAATCCAGTTACCAGCTCCCTTCTCCTCTCTGTCACTCTCACCAATCATCGAAACCTCACACACTCATTGAATCGATCAAGAATCCTCATAATTTCCTCTCCCTGTTTTCTATTCTTCGACCCAAAATACACGGTTTAAAAGTGGACAAGTTGTGACCGTGTACACAATAACCCCTCCTAAAAGCCTCTAGTGTGAACCCACGTGTCCCATTTTCAATGGACAGCAATACAAATAACCAATCCCACTAATCCAACTGGCCTTATCTGATTGGCCCAAGGTGAAAAGACTAAAATGCCCCTAGGTCCATAATTACCATTTTGCCCGTCAACTTCCTAGGCCCATAACTTATCCGTCCGACGTCCGATGACAGCATGCCACCTGTCGTTGTACTCAGGACGTCGAGACCTATCTAACGGTCCTCGGTCTACGTGAAAACTAATAGTCCAGCAAAAAGTCAACATTTCCCTATATTTAACCAAAATTACGGTAACGCCCTCAACCTACCGAACGTCATAACGTTTTCTCCGATTGTCCAAATCGGACCTACCACCTGTCTACGGACTCGTGACGTCCTAAACTACGTCACGGTCAATGGTCCACGCTCGTTCAACCTACAAATCAAAAAGTCAACTTTTGGCACTTTATTCACAAGGGAAAAATCATCCTTTTATACAAATATTTTACAAAATTACATTTGTACCCTTTCTGAAGGTACGGGTTGTTACAAACAGGGCCCACGCCCAAAGTATAGTTTCAACAAATCAGTTTCCAAAAAACCGTCATAAAAATAGTGTCTAGCAACACTTCATAAATCCAGGATTCCTCGAATCCTATCAAATCCACAACTAGGTCTCATGCCCAAAATATCTTTCATAAATCATAAATGGGTCATAGCCTGATATCATTTCCTTGCGTTTAACTATAATCTAAGTCAAACCATAAATCAACTGGGACATATGCCCGAAAGATATTTCCAAATCTAAAAACTAATCCATTGCTCAAAATAACCTTTGACTATCATCCGAGTCAAAGTCTAAATTAACTGGGTCTCATTATCTAGAACAACATTTCACGCATCCCTGTGAAATCATTTCAAAACCATTAATCAAGTCCTCGACTTCACGCATCTCCGTGAGATCAGTCATTATATAAAATACATGAAACAGTAAATCTCGAACTGCGTGCTATATCAAATTTTCTATATAAATCATATGCACTCAAGGCATGTAACACCTCGGAAATTCGAGGATTTTAATATTGTAATTTAATGTGTGAATTGACGCTTTTACCCTTGTGATTGGTATGGACAAATTGTTGACTTTTTGATTGATGAATTAAATGGACTTTGACCTATGACCGGGACGTAGTTCGGGACATCACGAGTTCATAGACAGGTGGCACGTCCAATTCGGACGATCAGGGAAAAAGTTATGGCTATCGGAAGTTCAGGGGCATTACCGTAATTTGGGCGTTGGGGGCGAAAATGTTGACTTTTCGTTTGACAACTAATTTTCACTCGACTCAAGGACCGTTAGGTAGGTCTCGACGTCCTGAGTCCGTAGACAGGCGGCACGCCGAAATCGGACTTCGTACGGGGAAGTTATGGTCAGAAACGTGAAATCGGGAGGTTCGTGTCTCGGTTTTCGTGTCGAATATTTTATTCTGAAATTCTGATTGGAGGACACCTGGGGAGTGACAAGTGTCACTCACCCATTGGCTGGATTGGATCAAGCTCCACTAAGCATTTATTTAGGATTTAAATCACCTTTTAATCACAGCCCTTGATCTGATATACCCCTGATCTAATCTCAGCCCTTGATCTCATTTCTGAGATCTAATCTGGGCCGTCCATCCATTTCCCTCCATTTCTATATATTTTCTCACCCGACACCCTCACTCACTGTCCATTGATCCAACACTGGCGCACTACACCTTGTCTCTGTGTCTGTGTGTTGCTGGACTCTCGGGGAGGGGCTGAGGCACGGCAGTGAGCGGCGGTGGACGGCGGCGAGGTAGGAAAATCTCAAAAACCCGAAACGGTTTCAAAAACTCAAGATTTGGTAACTTGAATTCCAACGTTTAGTTTTGTTTTCTATTAACCCTAATCGACTCTAGGGACTAATAGGAACCTATTGGGCTCAAGTTCATGACCGGAGGTGATCTAAACGGTGGTTAAACGGCGACGGGAGAACCGGGACTGTGCATCGAGGTAAGTCTTCGATTCAGTCCCTGTTTATCGATTTTGATTCCATAGAACTATTTCTGGGATTGAGGCGAGTATGTAAGAACAAACCAGAGTCAAAATGATTGAGAATTGAGGAAATGGTGACCGGGTCATGATCGCGGGTCTGATCGACTCGAGTTGTAGAGATACGGGTCAACCCGTCCGAGGACAGAGGTGATGACATGGCACCCTATCAGATCTGTCAGGTGACGTGGCACCCTGTCAGATCTGTCAGGTGACGTGGACCAACCGTGAGCCGATACGTGTCACATGTCAGTGCACAGTCAGCACTGACATGTCAGTGACGTGGCCCAGTCAGGGACTACCACGTGTCACTGACATGTCAGTGACATGGACCAGTGCCGTGCTGGCACGTGGCACATGTCAGATCTGACACGTGGCCTGACATATCAGTGAGGTGGAATAATCGGATGTTGACACGTGGCACCTGTCAGAGTCTGACATGTCAGACCTGACAGCTGTCAGATGACGTCAGCGATGACGTCAGCAGGGACTGTTCCTACGTTGACCGACACGTTGACGGGCGCGTGGGGGCGCGTGTGAACAGTAATTTTGGTGGGACCACCACCATTCTTTAGGTTTCGACGATCCGGATCCAATGGCGGTGGTTTCGGGTCGATCGGAGATCATTAAGTTGGTCAAAATGAGGTTTATTGCCTTGGGAAGCGCGTTCCGACGGCTTTTCCCGGCCGTTTTCAGCCTAGGATTTCATGGTTGAATGTTAGGGGTTTAAATTGACCTTTAGGAATACTTTGGACTTGACAGGGATTGTACATTTGTACCAGGACGAGGGTATACGTTCGGTTCCTAGTAGGATTGTACTGTGAGTGGGCCCGATTTCATTAAACCCTTGCTTGCTCAAATGTTTTTTGATTTACTTATATGTTCACATGCTGGAATCAATAAATGGTTTTGATGATATTGAAATTTAGGTTATGGCACGTTTCACGGTATTTAGGCATGAGACCCATTTGATGAAACGTAACGATCGGTTCGGATTTTACCTATGTATACATATATGTTTTGCATGTGGATATCAATAAAATGTATTTGGTACTGCACTGTATAGATCCTTCCATATGATACTGTCTCCTCTGAATAAGGTACCCCGGAGTGGTCACGGACATCTAGAACGTCCAGCGTCTATGACGCTAAGCATCGGGGATGTTGTAACCGAACAGGGTTCGGGGATTGAACTCGAAAATTGAGACCCGAGTGGCACGCGTAGCCTTGTGATTGTGACCTTATTGGACGTCAGGGACGTCAGACATCAGGGATGTCGGGATTGGAGTGTATAGTGCAGTGGCTAAAGTTATGTTTATGGTTTTATTATATGCCTTATGGTTTATATTATATGATTGATGGTTTTAAATTCGGTTGCATGCATGTTTGGAAAACGGAGGGGTAAAATTATATGTTTTACTTATCAAATGATTTTATAAACTTGAGTTTCGGTCCACCCACCCTTAATGTTTTGGTAACCCTTCCAGGTCGTGCTAATGAGGTAGAGGAGGAACCTGAGGCTGCGGCATAGATCCACTTCTGCGTACCTGAACCCCTGTTGGGTGGTGTACCCGCAGGTTTATGTTAGAGTCGTGCTCGCAACTTGTTGTTTGGATTTCATCCCTTGTTTGACATCTGTTTATTTCGGATTTGATGTAAAACTTTAATTTGGTTTTTTATGCATTTGAACGTTTAAGGTTAAAACTGGAACATTATTTTGGGTGTCAGACGGGAGCAGGGCACGTCCCCATGTGGTCCCAGAGAGGATCGGGGAGGGTCCTGTCAAGGCATCTCAAATCATGTTCATAAAACATATAAAACAGTTATGCATGCATCATATTTATAAATCAAACGTCCACTCACAGATCATCCAAGCTGCACGCTCCGAAACCCACAATGTAAGTTCCTCCGGGTCTAATCCATACCCTCCGAGACTTCCGGACCTATCCAAATCATATACAAAGGTCACTAACCATCTATACAAGTCTATAACAAAGACCCTCACAAATCCCGAAAAGGTCAACGTGTCCCGAACACGCTGCCCGATGATAAAAACCTCTAAATGACCTATCAAACGATCTCTGATCGACCTGAAACCACCACTATTGTATTCAGAACGCCAAAACTTTGAAACAAGACTAGTTTCACCCAGAAATTCGTGCCCAAGTGCCCTCACGCACCGGTCAAAGTCCACACGCGCTAGTCAACGACCGTCAATGCTGACGTCATCCGGACAAGTCTAAAACCTATCATTCCCTCCAAAGCCACTTGAGCTCCGAAAAGGCCTAGTGCTAGATAGGTGTGTGCCTACACCTTTAAGGCACACCACCATCTTCTCCCAGACCATTCGCCCTCGCATGAATGTGGGATTGTTCACCGTTCCCTTCAGGACAAGGGTCTTACAATCCACCCCCATCAGGGCCCAGCGTCCTCGCTGGCACACTTCCCGGTCGGAGTCTGGCTTTGATACCAAATTGTCAGGACCCGACCCTCCTCGGTCAGGACTTGACTCATCTAGCACCATATTGTCCGCTTTGGGACTCGCCCCCACGGTTTTGTTTTCGGGAGCTCATGGTGCAACTTCCCAGGGGGTCACCCATCATGGAATTGCACCAGCCTCAACTCACTTAACTTTGGGGTTCGAATCTCCCCCAAAGCCACTTGAGCTCCCAAAAGGCCTAGTGCTAGATAGGTGTGTGCCTACACCTTTAAGGCACACTATCATCCTCTCCCAGACCATTCCCCCTTGCAGGAATGTGGGATTGTTCACCGTTCCCTCCAGGACACGGGTCTTACATGTGGCACACCTTATTGGTGCCACATGTCACCCTCTCACACTGCCACATCACGTGATGATGTCATAAGCTGACGTCATCACTAACACGTCAGGTCTAATAACCTGCCACCCTACCACATGGCACCACCCTATTTGTCCATGTGGGCTAACAACCCTAACATGACCTGACACGTTAGCTGCCACATCATCTGACACCCTCTGACACGTTGCCATGTGGCACCACCCCACTAGTCCACGTGGTCTAACATGGCTGACTGGACCTGACAGTTTCTAACAACTCGCCAGGTGACACCACCTAATTGGCCACCTGGCCTGACAGGTCTGGCAGATGATGATGTGGCTTGCAACATCATTGTTGTCAACCTCTCGCGGGTCGACCTATTTTCCTGCAACCAAGTCACTCAACCCGTGATCCTGACCCAGTCTATCTTCTTCATTTCTCAACCATTTTCCATCATTCTTTCACCAATATTTTTGTCTTTCACCCAGAAACATCCATATGCCCACAAAATCAAGAAAACGGATCTAGAAATTACCTATCACCAACGACCATTGATGTGCTAATTTCTAACACACAATTTAATACCCTACAAAAATTGTAGTCTATAATATAGGATAAGCAAGGATCGTTCTACGCTAGGGATTAGAGGGCATGCTAACTAACATGAAAGAAAAAGAAATGAAAACCAAAGAAAATAATTAAATTGGGGGTGTTGTTGGATTTAATCTAACAAAACTAATGCAAATGTTATAAAAATCAAGGCAAGATTGAAATGTGAGTAACTTGCTAAAGGTTCAATGTCCATACACCAAACATATGCACATGAATTAATTTCAAGATATTTTTTTACAAACTAGTGAATGACAAAGTCTAGAATCAATTGTGAAAAGCACTATTAATCCTATTATTTTCCCAATTTTTGTTGAATTAAACTTCGCGTCGCTTTCAACCCATTCTCTACATTTCATTTAATCATGAACTGCAAGTTAAATAAATAAGTAGAGATCATTAAACTTTATGTAAAATTTAGACATTATCTAGGCAAACATAAGTATGAACTGCATCTTAGTTGAACCTAGGCTATGATTAACATACCAACGTCCATTGATAGTTGCTAGTTATGAATATAAGATCATAACTATTAGGTGAAACTCTCTTATATTCTAGTATCAAATCCTAGCATGCTTATTGGCCTACGAGCAAAGAAGAATAAGTTATCTATAAAAAAGATAAGCAAAACACATTCACCAATGAGTAAAGAAATACTAAATAAAATCAATTTATTAAACACATGTTTGGGGCTTTGAAATCACCCCTAGCTATAAAGAAAATTAGCTAGACATATTCATTATGTTTGAAACGCAATACATAATCAAATATGAAAGTGAAAATAAGTGTAAGACAAGAAAAGATAAAGCTAGAGAAAGAACGACAAACGCCACAGTCAATCTTGGAATGGTGAAAAATTTGCTTCTTGTCAAACGGCAAAAACTGTCCGTGAAAAAGATGGAAACTTGCTGCCTAAAAGCTCTCCCCTTGTCACTGCAGAATCCCTTTAGACTTTTTTCTGTTGCTATTCGTGTGTTTGGACAACAATTGCTGCTGTCTTTTATAGAGGAAAATGAGAGAACAGTTTCCTTTTCACCTTTCAATGGTGGAGGCATTTCAGCTGATTATTAAGGAGTTTTATGACTCTTCATTGCCTCGTTACCAAGTAAATGTGAGGTTTGAATGCTCCAAATAATGGAGATAAAACGTTTGTTGCTAATTGAGTTATTGTCATAATGAGGGAGAGCAAGCATTTGTTTCTCTTGTGTGCATGTTCATTTCTTAAAATAAACGGAATACTGAATTCCCGAGCAGGCTGGCCTTACTGTACTAAAATGCCCATAACTCCTTATAGAAAATTCCAATTCATGAACCGTAAAATTCCCTAGAAACTAGACTTCCGTATCTTTCCAATGATATATGGCCTATCAGCTAGTACTTCTTGAGCATGTGCAGTTTATTCCGAGAATTTGACACATAATCTACAGATAGTTTCAAAGTTTTTTCTTTAATTTTCCGAAACAACAACCAATTAACTCCTTTTGTAAATTTGCTTCCAAAATTCTTACAAAACAAGAAAACATGATAAGTACTAAGAAAACATAGAAAATAAGCTAATAAATGCATAAGAAAACAAGATAAAATGTCGCAAAAATATGCTCCTATCAAATTCCCCTATACTTAGCTGTTGCTAGTCCTCGAGGAAGACAAAAACAAAGAACCAAAGAATCAATGATTCAACCAAATTCTTCCAACATTTATCTCAGAGATTTTCAACGGATCTTGACATATTAAGATTCATCATAAGTATAACATTGGTCGACATAATTTGAGAGTTCAAATGCATTCATAGAAATCATATACAAGCTCACAATTAAATAATCAAAGCAAGAGAGACACAACATACACATACTGAATAGAATTAGCTCAAAAATCTCATGGGATATTCTCTTATTTTACCTCATATTGTCTAGTTAAGTAACTCTTCCTATACTAGTTATATGTGATAGGATTGATGATAAAAGGAAAACAAATTGCTCACATATGATATAACAAGAAAGAAAGGCACTTCAATATCTTTCTTTTGAATATGATCTCATGAAAGGAATGCTACTACTTGAATGCAGGAACTAGTGACACCATATGCTCATACCTCATTCAAATCTCCACATATTGATATAAGCATAACAAACAAGATCAAAAGGTCTTATGTAGATTGTAATGGGGCCAATGGGTTAGAGGTTAAAGAAAGAATGGATATGGATAACACAAGATTCTTACAGAAAACTAGAAGCATGCTATGATATTATAGACATAAGAACTTATTTCACCATCAAGGCTTAAAAATCATTTAAGTACCGAGCAAGTTCATACACTCAATGGCCAATTTAAACATTATGGACCATACTTCAACAAGTAATATATGAACGATCATGGCATAATAATTCAAATAACACCTTTATATTTTCCTTCTCTTTTTTTTTTTCTCATGCAGATTCCAAATTGTGTACAATTCTTACAATTTTTAAAAAAAATATTCCCCCACACTTGCTCTTTTAACTCTCCTTGATTTACAATTAAGTCTCTAAATTATGCTTCACTTATCTTTTTCTCTTATTTTACCTCATATTGTCTAGTTAAGTCACTCTTCCTATACTAGTTATATGTGATAGGATTGATGATAAAAGGAAAACAAATTGCTCACATATGATATAACAAGAAAGAAAGGCACTTCAATATCTTTCTTTTGAATATGATCCCATGAAAGGAATGCTACTACTTGAATGCAGGAACTAGTGACACCATATGCTCATACCTCATTCAAATATCCACATATTGATATAAGCATAACAAACAAGATCAAAAGGTCTTATGTAGATTGTAATGGGGCCAATGGGTTAGAGGTTAAAGAAAGAATGGATATGGATAACACAAGATTCTTAAAGAAAACTAGAAGCATGCTATGATATTAGAGACATAAGAACTTATTTCACCATCAAGGCTTAAAAATCATTTAAGTACCGAGCAAGTTCATACACTCAATGACCAATTTAAACATTATGGACCATACTTCAACAAGTAATATATGAACGATCATGGCATAATAATTCAAATAATACCTTTATATTTTCCTTCTCTTTTTTTTTTCCTCATGCAGATTCCAAATTGTGTACAATTCTTACATTTTTTTAAAAAAATATTCCCCCACACTTGCTCTTTTAACTCTCCTTGATTTACAATTGAGTCTCTCTAAATTATGATTCACTTATTTTTTTCTCTTATTTTACCTCATATTTTCTAGTTAAGTCACTCTTCCTATACTAGTTATATGTGATAGGATTGATGATAAAAGGAAAACAAATTGCTCACATATGATATAGCAAGAAAGAAAGGCACTTCAATATCTTTCTTTTGAATATGATCTCATGAAAGGAATGCTACTACTTGAATGCAGGAACTAGTGATACCATATGCTCATACCTCATTCAAATCTTCACATATTGATATAAGCATGCATAACAAACAAGATCAAAAGGTCTTATGTAGATTGTAATGGGGCCAATGGGTTAGAGGTTAAAGAAAGAATGGATATGGATAACACAAGATTCTTAATGAAAACTAGAAGCATGCTATGATATTAGAGACATGAGAACTTATTTCACCATCAAGGCTTAAAAATCATTTAAGTACCGAGCAAGTTCATACACTCAATGGCCAATTTAAACATTATGGACCATACTTCAACAAGTAATATATGAACGATCATGGCATAATAATTCAAATAATACTTTTATATTTTCCTTCTCTTTTTTTTTTTCTCATGTAGATTCCAAATTGTGTACAATTCTTACATTTTTTTAAAAAAATATTCCCCCACACTTGCTCTTTTAACTCTCCTTGATTTACAATTAAGTCTCTCTAAATTATGCTTCACTTATCTTTTTCTCTTATTTTACCTCATATTGTCTAGTTAAGTCACTCTTCCTATACTAGTCATATGTGATAGGATTGATGATAAAAGGAAAACAAATTGCTCACATATGATATAACAAGAAAGAAAGGCACTTCAATATCTTTCTTTTGAATATGATCTCATGAAAGTAATGCTACTACTTGAATGCAAGAACTAGTGACACCATATGCTCATACCTCATTCAAATCTCCACATAATGATATAAGCATAACAAACAAGATCAAAGGTCTTATGTAGATTGTAATGGGGCTAATAGGTTAGAGGTTAAAGAAAGAATGGATATGGATAACACAAGATTCTTAAAGAAAACTAGAAGCATGCTATGATATTAGAGACATAAGAACTTATTTCACCATCAAGGATTAGAAAATCATTTAAGTACCGAGCAAGTTCATACACTCAATGGCCAATTTAAACATTATGGACCATACTTCAACAAGTAATATATGAACGATCATGGCATAATAATTCAAATAATACCTTTATATTTTCCTTTTTTTTTTCTCATGCAGATTCCAAATTGTGTACAATTCTTACATTTTTTTTTAAATATTCCCCCACCCTTGCTCTTTTAATACTCCTTGATTTACAATTAAGTCTCTCTAAATTATGCTTCACTTATCTTTAAGAAATAGGGTAAGGATAAAAGTGTTTAGGCTAGGTGAGGAAGATGAGGGTTAATGAAACGAAAATGCTTAACCAAAGGCTTAACATGGGTTTACCTAGAGGAAAGTGTATCATGGTCAATGACCATTTGGCAATAGTACTTGTCTAGGTGCCTTAATCATCTCAAGTATGTTATGCAAATCAATTCAATGCCTCAAAAAAAAATTAGTACAAGTTCTAGCATTTAGTTCCAATGATGATAAGAAATTCAAGGAGCAACCAAGCAAAGAAAAATGAGATCATGCAACGACGTAATTCATAAGAAAGTGATAGATTAAACAAATAAAACTCTCTAAAAGGAGGGATAAGGCTCAAAAGCTCACAAAAGGGTTGTATTGAGCTTTATTCAATTAAGCATGTTTATAGGTATCATTTACTCAGGTGATTACAGGTGAATTTGCATTTGATTACCATGAACAATTTATTAACCAAAGAATAATTTTAGACCAAACATCATGCTTATAAATCATCTTAAACTCATGCAATTAAAAACCAAATATCATCATTGTGTTGGAAAGAAACCTAAGACACAAAAAATATCAAAAGACTAATAAAACCAACAAAACTAAAGCTAAAAAAAAGTTTTTTTTTAAATTATTTTATTTTTTGAACCGACTAAAAATCAATGGAAAACACGAGTATTCCCCCCACACTTAAATCTAACATTCTCCTCAATGTTTGAAAATTAAAGTATAAACAATGATGCATTTAAGGAAAGAGAAACATGCAACAACATTCAAAGATAACATAAAACAAAACAAAATAAATAAAATGAAAACAAAGTTAAAGATAAAGAAAGAAAGGATGAGAGGAAGCAAATCTGATTATCATTTTGGCGAAACTGTCGTCATCCTCTCCACATAGGTTGCCTCCTAAGAAGCGCTTACTTTAACGTCATTCAGCTAGACAAATATGTCTAATCAATCCGTAGGAGGAGTGGCAACATGGAGTGAGATGTCTTCCACGTCATGCTCAACAAAAGACTCATAATAGGGCTTAAATCGATGCCCATTCACCTTAAACTCCTTACCCATCCTCATACTTGGAGCTTTCTGTACAACAACAAACGTCTTCCCAAGAACCATGTGATCATGAACAGATTCCGTTTTCTCCTTGTTAATGCGGGTACTCTCATATTCTTCAGTCCTAATATCCTTCCGCTCATTTAACTACAATGTTCTTTGTTTACTAGCATCCTTGATTTTAGATAAATTATGCACTGGATCATCAAGATTGTCAATGGAAGAGCAAGAACGTAATTCACTAGGATACCTCGTAGCTTCAAAGATGTTAAAGCTTCTGATGTCACCATTAAACTCCATTTTCAAAGTCCCCTCATACACATCAACCTTGGTTTGGAAGTTCTCATGAAAGGTCGACCAAGAAGGATAGGTGTGGGTGTGCATGATAGCTCATCCTCCATCTCCAATACATAGAAGTCAGTCGGAAAAATTAACTCATTTACTTGCACCAAAACATCTTCCAACAAACCCCTTGGATAGTTGTTAGAACGATCAGCCAATTGAATAATAACACCATCCTTTTTAAGTTCACCTAGACCTAGAGATACATAAACTGAGTAAGGCATGACATTTATAGATGCACCTAAATCTAACATAGCATACTCAAATCTAGTGTTACCAATTTTTATCGGAACATTAAAACTGCCTAGATCCTTACATTTAGGAGGGAGTTTCCGTTGAAGCACCGCTGAGACATTCTCACTCACCTTTACGGTCTCATTCCCCTTTTGCTTTCTCTTCGTCGTGCAAAGCTCCTTCAAGAAGTTAGCATATTTTGACACTTGATTTATTACATCCAAAAGCGGAATGTCACTTAGACCTTCCAGAATGTATCCAAAATTTCTTTCTCATGTTCCTCCTTCTTTGATTTAGCAAACCTGCCTGGAAAAGGCAACCAAGATGTAGATGGATTAGCATGGACTAAAGTTGGAATCACTTTCTTACCTGGAAGTGCAAGATTTCTTTGGTGGAAGAGTTACTCAAAGTTTGTTTCGACTGCCTTTGCTCAACTGGTCTCGTGGCTGGGTCCTTCTCAGGCTCAACTATGATTTCAGCCTCCACATTTCTGATCTCTTTAGAGGCTCTTGGCTCATTATCAATCTGCCTACCATTTCTTAGTGTGATGGTGTTTTCTGTCTCAAATCCCCCTTTCGAATTTGGAATGGTGGAACTAGGGAGTTTGGCTTGTTCTCGAATTTTTCCCATAAATTCAGCTATCTGCCCCATCTGTAGCTTTAAATCTGATATGTCCTTCGCTTGATTTTGTTGGCCTTGAACCAACGAAGCACGGGAAGTAGTTAGTGCTTTCAAAATTTCATCATAGTTAGGAGACATACCTGAACCATGCTGAGGTGGTGCTTGCAGTCTCTGAAAGAAACCAGGTGGTTAACGGTTGAAAGCTTGTTGATGAGGCTGTTCCGGATCTCTCCATCTGAAGTTGGGATGATTTTTCCAACCCTAATTATAAGTGTTAGAAAAAGGATCATTCCTAGGTCGATTTTGCCCTTGAAATCCAATGGCATTGGCACTTTCCCATCCACCATTCTTTATAAGCTGAGGACATTGATCAGTAGCATGTCCTTGCATAGCACACACACCATAGGCCTGTGCAACTGCTTGCAGTTTCGCCTTCTCCAAGACCTGAGACATAAGAAGTAAGTTTAACAATTTGAGCTTCTAAATTAGATTTACTGCTCACCTCATGGACTTGGTGTGAAGGCTCTCCAACACCCTCATATTGTTAAGTATTCAATGCTCGATTTTCAATAAAGGTTTTGGCATCTGTTGGGGTTTTGTCAACTAAATCTCCTCCAGCTGCTGCATCCAATGTGACGACCCAGAAATTCAAAAAAGGGAATCTTGGAAAATTTAGAAGGAAATGACGTTTTTGCCCCTGTATTTATTGTGGTCAAAAGTAGACTTTTCTTGTGACATACCTTTTGCACATTTTTTTAAGGACCGTTGCAAAGGTCTCGAGACGCTGAGTCCGTAGACAGATAGCATGTCGAAATCAGAGTTTGGATATGAAAGTTACGGGTCTAAGAAGACTAGGGATATTTTGGTAATTTTGTAGGCCAAAGGTAAAATGGTCTTTTTGCTGGATTTTGATGAGTCACTTGTGTTTCTGTTCTAGCATGACACCTATCATGGTCAGATTAACATTTGCTGACATCTGTCACTTTAGAAGTTGGAGTAGTGGCCTTATTGGAGCCTAACCCGTGTGTGTGAGTTTGTTGAAAAACAAACCAAAAAAACAATGGTGCTTGATCAACTATTGAATAGACCTGAGATCAAGAGTAGAAACACAGAGATGAAGAGACAAAAAATAGAACAAAAGAGAGGAAGAGGAACTCAACAAGGAACTTAGGAAGAAACAAAATACCCAAAAACCCGTAACTCAAACCCAAGAAATTAAAAAATATTCGAATTTCAAATTTGAAGTTTTTGTACCTTTACTGTTGGAATTAAGCTTTGTTTAAGCTTCCTAAACCCCCAACGAATTGAACCAGCACAAAAACGAAAGAAATCGATGAGGTTTTGGTCCATCACAAAGATGCGACTTCTTTGAATTTTAAATTCTAATTCGAATCATTGGAGGTGATAAATCATATAATTCAGTTTCAATTCAGTTTTATATAGATCCTAAGATTATTTATGGTTGATTATAATGGAGAACACATTGGAATTTGATGGGAATTGAACCCATAATAGATTCGTGACTCATTTCGAAGTTTGGATTGGAATTGAATACCTTGAGGTAAGTATTCGTCAAATTGACGTTATGGACCCTAAATTGAGATGAATTTGATACTATTAGATGATTGAATTGTTGAAATTGATGCAGAATGGATTGAATTCCAGCCAGGTGGAACATGCGGGTCGAAGGAACCATTTTGCAGAAAACGGGTGAAGACGATGAACAGTGCTGGTCACTATAGAAGGCGGGTGACTTTCATGCCCAGCCGCTTGCGGCGGCGCGTGGGCCCTATTTTCGAGGTACAATCAACATATGATTTGATCCTTTCGATGTAACGAACGTTTTGGCACAAGTTTCGAGTCGATCAGATACCGTTTCGATATAATTTTGTGTATCCGAAGTGCATATATATGTTTTTAATCAGTATTCAAATCCCAAAAAATTAGGAGATTTTAATGTGAGATTATATGAGGTGTTAGTGACCCTTGATAATGATTTTTAACAGGATTTGTGATTCCTAGAAATTACAGAAAAGCGTGCAATTATGAAGCTAGTAGTTTGGACTGTGTGTGAGTGGACTTTTGTTTTATAACTTTGATGCATGCATAAATGTCTTATATGCTTTATCGTATGATATGAGTTGAAATGATTTGAATGATAAATTGATATCATTGCTTGATTATTTGTGTATTTAATTATCGGTTTATGAACAATTTTACGGATTTGCGTGAAAATGGTATTCCGGGCATGAGACCCAATTTGATAATGATTTCGGCTTTGATTTGGAGTCAAGTGTGAATACATGATTGAATTGATGGTTTTTGGATTTATGAAATGAGTTCTGGACACTGGTATATGACGGATTTGTGGAAATTGCTTTGTGAAAGCTATGTCTCGGGCAGGGGCCCTATTGAAATGTTTTTGACTTGATTTGCGACATAAATGGTTTTAAAATGAATTTACTGGATTCAGTGACTGTTATATTGAGTTTAAAGACTCAGAGTTTAAAGACTCATTAACTTGGGAGGCCTAGTATGATATTGAGTTTAAAGACTCGTTAACTCGGGAGGCCTGATAAAATGTTGAGTTTAAAGACTCGGATTCTGATATATGTGATCATTCTAAAATCTAGTAGTTTGATTTATTAATATTTGTGTTCAGATACTTTATGTCATGAACTGATTTGATGAACATGAGGTTTGGAAAATCATGGGCCATGGAAGTCTTAAATCATGTTATAATTTTATTGGTCCACTATTGATACTTGATTTGATTTCACCCGACTCATGTTTTATGATATGCATGCGTGTTTACGAAACTGGAGGGTAAGAATGATTTTCCTCAAAATTTATTAATAAATGTTTATTTTGTCCCCTCACACATTTGATGTTTTTATTGACCCTCCAGGCCATGACACGAAGACCGGGGCTGATCGTGAGGCGGAGGCATGAGTGAGAGTTGTGAGGGTATCCCTTGTATGGCAAGTGCTGAGGGTAGTTTTGGAACTTCAGTTAACTTTTCAGACGAGAGCAGGACCGGGCACGGTTATCAAAGTCCTTTTGGGATGGGTCCTGTCATCTAACATCTGACGCTTAAGAGGGAGCAGCCCTTCATAGAAGTACCGAATCAAGAGCTCCTCCTTCATTTGATGCTGAGGACATGATGCAATGAGAGTCTTGAAACGCTCCTAGTATGTTGGATATGACTCTCATGGACCCTGCTAAATACCACTGATCTTCTACCTCAACAAGATGATTTTGGATGTAGGGAAGAATTTCTCCAAGAAGGCTTTCTTCATTGTGTCCCAGGAGTTGACTATTCCAGAAGGTAAGTCATATAGCCAATCCTTAGCCTTGTTTTCCAGTGAGAATGGAAAGGCCTTTAGCTTCAGAATACTCTCATCCTCATTGGTTGGTGTCATACTGGAACAAAATATCTCAAATTTCTTGAGATGCTTATTCGGATCCTCTAGAGAGAGAAAGCATGCAACTTCGGAATATGGTGAAGCAAACTGGACTTCAGCTCGAACTCATCTGTCTTTCCTTGAGTTGCTCTCGGATGCTAAATGCATAGAGGCACAGGGTTGTCTAAGGTGGAGGCCGAAAGCTCCTTAATGGACTTGTTGTTCGCTACCATGTCTAACTCATTCAAATCAGATTCCGAACTAGACCTTTCGGATTCTGCAATTTCTCTCATGCGTCTATGGAATGTTCTCTCAGGTTCCGGATCGTATGCTACAAAATTCTTACCAAATGCCTTAGTGCTCAAAAATTAGTACCTGAAACCAATAACAAATTTTAGGAACCAAAAATAAAAACAAAAGAAGAACGGAAAAAATAAAAAGAACGAAAAAGTAAAATAAACAAAACAAGTTAATCAACAATTTACTAATCCTCGGCGACATGGCGCCAAAAATTGATGTGCTAATTACTAACACACATTTTAACACCCTAATTGGTGTCACATGTCACCCTTTGACACTGCCATGTCACGGGATGACGTCATCTGTTGATGTTATCACTAAGACGTGTCACTGGCATGTCAGCTCTAACAACTTGATACCGGGGCACCACCTCATTGGTCACATGTGGTCTGACAACACTAACGTGGACCTAACACGTTAGCTGCCACGTCATCTGACACCCTTTGAAATGTTTCCACGTGGCACCACCCCACTAGTCCACGTGGTCTGACATGGTTGACGTGGACCTGCCACGTCAGCTACTAACTAAACTAGATAGCTTCTGACAACTCGACACGTGGCACCACCTAATTGTCCATGTGGCCTGACAGGTCTGACAGATGATTATGTGGCTTGCCACATCATCATCTCAACCTCTCGCGGGTCGACCTGTTTTCCTGCAACTAGGTCACTCGACTCGCGACCCTGACCCAGTCCTATCTTCTTCGTTTCTCAACCATTTTCCACCATTCTTTCACCAATCTCTTCGTGTAACAACCTATCCCAAATTTATGGGATTAATTAAGGATTAATGGAGGAAATCCTTGACTAATTTGGAAATTTCGGACAATCGGCGTAAAATGACGATTTTACCCCTCAGAATGGACAAAAAGTTAACTTTTGACCTGAGTGGTCATATGTGCGAGGGCCGAGGACTGTTACATAGATCGGGACGTTACGAGTCCGTATACAGATGACACGTAAAAATAGAACGTTCGACAAGAAAGTTACGATTCAAGGAAGGAAAATGGTACTATTTATGCAAATTGAGAAATGAGGACAAATGGAATTTTTAGATTGGGTTGAAACAGGTAAATTGTAGATCGTTTTTCTTATTTTTGATTAGTTAGGACGATTACTAGGTTGAGGACGATCATTTAGGAACAAACTAGGATAAAAATGGACTAGACGATGAAAGTAAATCCGGGTCTGACCCGTTACTAGGTAGGGGACGATGACGTCAGCATGTTAACGTAATCATGTCAGGCTGTCAGGCCAGGTAGCCCAATCAGGAGTCGACACGTGGCAATTGTGAGTGCCTAGTTAGCTTGGCATGTTACTGACGTGGACCAACCGTCTGGTGACACATGGCACCTATCAAGTTTGACATGTAACAACCCGTCCCAAATTATCACGATTAATTAAGAATTAATGATGGATTAGCAAGGCTAATCGGGGATTAGACGAGGATTAACAGACGTTCAGGGTGAAATGACGATTTTGCCCCTACAATGGGCGAAACGTTGACTCTTCGTTCAGTTGGTCAAATTGACTTTGACCAATGAGTGTGACATAGTTTGGGACGTCACGAGTTCATAGAAAGGTGGCACGCCCGGTTCCGACGTTCGAGGAAGAAGTTATGACGTTCGGAAGTGCGGGGGTATTTTGGTAAATTGGTTGAAAAAGGGCAAACAATTGAATTTTGACTCGGGAGGTCCAATGGCCGAGGGTTGAGGATCGTTACGTAGATCGGGATGATACGAATCCATAGACAGGTGGCACGTCGAAATCAGACGTTCGACGAAAAAGTTACGATTCACGGAAGTTTCAGGGAATTATTTATAGTGACACGTTTTACGAGGTAAAAAGTGGAGTTTTGTCTTTTGTGGGCCCAGATCTTTCCCTAACCCCAGGGGATGAATGACACTTGTCACTCATCCATTCCCTATTTTCCCACATTCATGCATATCATCTTTCTTCTCTGTTTCATTCCAACAACCCGAAACCATGCCCAAATCCACCACCCAACCCTCACTTACCTTCATCCACCTCTTGCCTGTGAGACTGAGTGAGAGAGGGACTGATGTTGGTGGCTGGGAGATGACAAACTTTCGTGGACGGCGGCGAGGACCCATGAATCGTGAACCCGCGCAGGTACAGGTTGGATTGAATTTGGAATTCGAATTGGAGTGATTATGGGACGTTCTTTTTAATTTAGTTTTGTTTCTAGGGATCAGGCGAGGCTGGGAGGACTGAAATCATGGGCAAAAACCAGTTGAACAACCCAGGAAATCGGTCGAAAAAATGGGCGACGGTTTCTCGATAAAAAGGTATGAACTTTGGCCATTTCCTTTGTTTTTAAGGACGTAGGATGATGGGGAATAGGTAGACAAAGGTGTAGGGATGAAAAGGGAATAAATTGGACCGAAAATGAGGGAGGTAGGAGCCTAAACCTACTCCACCGGTTTGGCTGGATCGGCCGCGCTGAAAACCCAGTTCGGACTGGTCTGGAGGTTGAAGACGACTGCACAGTGCACTGGTGTGTGAGCCACATGCGCAGCCCCTTTGGGCGGCGCGTGGTAGGGATTGTGGGGAAGGTTCCAACATGTAATTTCATCTGTTTGATGTAACAAACATTTTGGGACTGGTTTTGAGTCGATCAGACATCGTTTCAATATAGTTCGAGTTGTCCAAAGGTTTAGGATCGACTTTAAAAATAGTTAAAAATTCTGGAAAATTGCGGCGCTTTAGTGAGGGGTTATTTAAGTAGTTAGTAACCTTCTATTACGATTTGGACAGGTTCGGGAACCCCGGAGGCGACGATTGGCCCGAGAGAGGCTTATGGCGTGCGTATCAAGGAGCGGCTTTGGACGGTCTGTGAGTGGACCTTCCTTTCGAACTTGATGCATGCATAAATGTTTTATACGTGTTTTAATATATGTTTTGTGATGCCATGAGTTCATTGGTTGTGGCAGCCTAGAATTGGCATATTTGCACGTATTTCCAGATTTTCGGTTTTATACGGTGCTTATACGTGCTAGGTTTTCAATGGGGATTTAATGAATGGATTTTGGATTTTGGAAATATGAACTTGGGCATGAGACCCATTTGATTTACAAACTCTTGGACTTGGAGTCCATTTGATTTGACGAGGAATAGAACTGAGGGTCCATTTGAGTTATACGATTGGATCGAGGGCTTCGTTGGTTTAGGAATTCGGGCTTCAGGCCCAGTTGGTGGTAATCTTGGGCTTGAAGCCCCACTGACTGTAGTATCGGGCTTGAGGCCCTATTGGTTGTGAAATCGGGCTTGAGGCCCCGTTGATTTATGGTTTCGGGCTTAGGGCCCAGTTAGTTGTGATATCGGGCTAGAGGCCCAGTTGATTGTGAAATTGGGCTTGAGTCCAGTTCAGTTTATGAAATGAGAATTCAGGCATGAGACCCTGTTGAACTGAGGATTTAGGCCGAGGCCTGTGAAAGTGAATTTGAATCAGATTCGAGGAATCCTATTAAGATGAATAGGGTATGAGACCCAGTATGCTTTGAGAAAGAAAGATTTTTGAAAATGTATTATACCCTCCATATGATTTATATGGTCTCCTCCAGACGTCGGCCTGGAGAGTCACGATCCACAGACCAGAATGGGTATCCCCATAGGGATCCCGTTCCAGGAGTGGAAGTTATGATGCGGTCCCGGACCAGATTCCGTAGAGATGATCGGACTAGGTTCGAAGATAGAGCCTCCCAGATGGAGTATTCCTGGGGGTAGAATCGGAGTGAGACTCCGAGTAATGTGCACACTAGTATTGAGATGAAATCGTGACATATATCGGGGATGTGTTCCCTAGGGGCTGTGTGCCGCGAGTTGGCATCTTCTCGGAAGTGTTGCAGATGGGTTATACGTATGCATATACGTATGAGGTTTACGGAAAGTGATTTGGGGGCGGAGACCCCCTTGTTTTAGAAAGTGATTTGGGGCTGAGACCCCGTATTTGATATTTTGGAAATGGTTTGGGGCGGAGACCCCGTATTCAATGTTTTAGTATTTCACTGAGAACAGTTTTGGGTTGAGACCCACGTTTACTGGATTTGGGAAAAGTCCCACTTGTGTTTGATTTGGACTGAGTTCCCACGTATTGATTTACGGTTTTTTTGTGATTTTGGGTCGGGGACCCATAAATGGATTTATGGTTCATGACGGTTTATGGGGATTGGGCATGAACCCTTGAAAGGTTTTGAGAATGTTTTCAAATGGTTTTACGAACGTTTTGGTAAATGATTTTTGAATGCATGCATATACTTTTAGTGAAGGGCATAAATGTCTTATTATGAAAACATTTTATTAAAATATTATTTTGTCCACTCACAGTTTTCGTGGTTTTTAATGCCCTTCAGGTTGATCGCGGATGCAGGCTGTAGCATAGATCGAGACATCACACTCCTCCTCCTACGTTCCTAGCGTACTCTGGAAGCCCCAGTGAGGGCTAGAGACGGAATTATCCCTAGTTCGTGTTAGACGGGAGCAGGCACGTACCATTTTAATCCCGAGGGATTTGGGACGGGTCCTGAAATGACACGTGTCAGATCTGACAGTTATCACGATGACATCATGCTAATATTAGCATTGACCGTTGACTTTGACTTTGACCAACGTGTGTGGGCACGTGAGCCCAAATCTCGAGGTGGGACCAGTGCCATTTTAAAGGTTTCAATGATCCGAATCAAATGGTGGTGGTTTAAGGTCGATTGGAGATCATTAGGTAGGTTTAATTGAGGTTTAAAGCCTCGAGAAGCATGTTCGAGATGCTTTCCTGGGCTAGGACTGTTCATGGGTTTTATGTATGAACTTATAGAGTGCGCCAGTAACCTTTGAGTATGATTTGGACAGGTTTGGATGACCCAGAGAGGTTGAATTAGCTCGAATAGGCTTACATCACGATTTTCGAGGTGTAGCAAGGACGGTCTGTGAGTGAACATTTTTTTTATAAATGTGATGCATGCATAACTGTTTTATATGTTTTATATCCATGATTTGAGATGTCTTAGGTGCATATGATTGTGGTATTTGTTATTTACGTATAAATGTGCAATTGCACGTATTTTGAGGTTAATGATTTTATATTAGGTTTATACGTGCTTGTGTTTTCAATGATTTGAATAATGAAATGATCTCGGATTTGGGAATATGGAATCATGCTTGAGACCCATTTGACTTATGAACTATCAGACTTGAAGTCCATTTGATTTAATGAGGTATTGGGTCGGAGACCCATTTGATTATACTATCGGGTTTAAGGCCCAATTAGTTTATGATATCGCGCTTAAGTCCCAGTTGTGGTTTACGTATGTGATATGTGGAAATGGTTTATGCAAGTTATACTTCGGACATGAGACCCAGTTGTGGATTTACGATGGTTTTATGAAAACAGAATGGATGAAACTATATTGCGGGCATGGGCCCCTTTGAGAGGTTTTGAAATGATTTTTGAAATGTTTTCCATATACCATCCTTATGTGTAGATTGTCTCCTCCAGATGTCAGAGACACTGGAGTAGTCACGGTGCATTGCTTAAGAGGGGTCACCCTACGGAGAGACCGCATAGAGGCTCACGTAGAGAGGCCTCAAGATCAGGATTGCATGAAGGTAAAACCTCCCCCCAAAGAGGGTCATTAACCTGGGTGGACCGTGGGAAGACTCGAAATTGAGACTTTCGAGTAGCACGCGTAGCTTGGGACCGTGACATTATGACATCTGGAATGTCAGGCATCTGGGATACCGAAGATTGGTTAAACTACATTTTACTGGAATGGTATTTCTATGTTAATGGTTTTGGGCTGAGTTCCCACATGGATTTATGGTTTTAGGCTAAGTCCCTAATGATTTGAGGAAGGAAATGGCTTTGATTGATAAGCGATTTTATTAAGTTTGATTTGATTTGAGGAATGATCGAGTTAATTGGTTTTCGAATGCATGCATGGTTTTTAGTGAAGGGTATAAATTTCTTTCCTGAAATGTGTTTTATTAAACTTATTACTTTCATCCACTCACAGCTTTTCTGGTTTTTAATACCCTTCAGGTTTATCGCGGATGCGGGCTGTAGCAGAGATAGAGACATCACATTCTTCTACATATCCTGGAGCGCTCTGGAAGCCCCGAGAGGGTCAAGGATTGGGTTATC
The DNA here is from genome assembly GCA_032719365.1 of Prinsepia uniflora. Classification (NCBI taxonomy): domain Eukaryota; kingdom Viridiplantae; phylum Streptophyta; class Magnoliopsida; order Rosales; family Rosaceae; genus Prinsepia; species Prinsepia uniflora. The sequence goes on along the minus strand of CM064861.1, from coordinate 56,758,360 downwards.
CCTTGTCTGGCATGTGGTGTTAGACGGGATCATGGCACATCCCGCGTTAATCTTAGAGGGGGATTGGGACGGGTCGTGTTAGAGTGGTATCAGAGTGGTGTTGTCAGTTTGGAATCAGAGCACAATTTTCTCTTGCAGTGCGCGCTCGTGCAGGATGTGATGTCTCTATATGGTGGCAGCCCGTCATGAACCTAAGATTTCGGGTAAAAGTAGGAGAGTTAGTGAAAATGAATCGTGGGTAGGATGTGTTTGGCATTTTGTGTCGTAGTTATGCCGTGGTTGAGTAGTATTAAGACCCGAGTATGGCTGAGTAAACCCGTTTAGGGCAGGGTTTTCTTGTGTGCTAGCTGTTGGAAACCGTAAAGTGTCGGTGGATGAGGACTTGGTGTCGCGACTTTCGGAGTCGAGACCGTTGGATGGTCCAGTTGGTGTTGTTGCTGAGGGCAGCTGAGGTCGTAGGCAACCCTAGTGGAGAATTTTGAGAATTGGTTGACGTTCGAGGAACTTTCTTTTCTTATGCAGTTTACCAGAGCTGTTACATTTGAAAGGAGGCCAAGTTCCTCCGACATGATCAAGTGATTGGTTGTTAGCTTGTACTGAGCTGACGAGCACTAGATAGGAGATAATGAGCATGTGTTATGGGTTTTAGCTCAGATCGAACTGTGTGCGACAACGAGAGGAGATGACGAGCTACGAGAAAAGGATGTGACTCAATTGTGGTGTGCTCGTGTTCAGTGTTGACCAGAAGATAAGGATTCGTTGGTTTATGTTGGGCCTTGGGAGTGTGACCCGAGTGACGGTTGTGACATCTCAAGTAGAGAGGTGTCCGATGGAATCCCAATGTTAATTGAGTGTTTCTGGATGACACATGGAAATTTCATAGGGATTAGTGGATTTGGGGAGCTAACGATAATTCTCCGAGACTTGAGTGGTAGTCGAATGTGTATATTGGTTGTTGAACGAGATAGTGAGGATCCTGAATGGCTCAGTGTAACGACCCGTCCCAAATTTTGGATTAGTTTAGTGAGTAATTGCGGATTAATGCGACTAATCGGGGATTAGTCGTGAGATTTCGGAGGGACGGTGCAAAATGATGATTTTTCCCTTGGGAATGGGCAAAAAGTTGACTTTTGACCCAAGCGATCAAAGGGACTTTGACTGATGACCGTGACGTAGATTGGGACGTTACGAGTTCGTAGACAGGCGGCACGTCGAAATCGAACGTTCGACGGGAAAGTTACAGGTCTATGAAGTTTTATGGCACTATTCATGAAAACTGAGGAATTCGACACTTGCCATGATTTGATTGGGGAAAAAAATCAGGAAAGACCTACCAGATGAGTGACAAGTGTCACCCATCTGATAAGCCCAGGACCCAATTAATTGGGGTCCTTATCATCAATCATCTTCATCCTCATTTTCTCTATTTTTCTCCCAAACCCCGTTAAACCCATAACCCATGAACACTTAAACCCCAATCCCACACAAACACCCCCAAAGCTTCATCTGATGCTACTGGGCCGTGAATGGAAGTTGAAGGGGGAGTCAAGACAATCGTGGTGGTGGCAATGGCGAAAGCCCAATTTTGAGTTAAAAAATGTTGGATTTTATTTCGATGATTTCTGATCGATTTGGATGGTTGGATGAGGTTCCTGAGGACGAGACGAGTTGTTTGGGCTTGGGATCGAGAACAACGGTGGCCGGAATCGAGAGAACTCGACAAAGGAATTCTGGGTTATTATTCCTCGAATCATAGGTATAGTTTTACCCTGTTTTTCATTGTTTGGAGTCTACAGATAGATTAAGGGAGGTTAGACGAAGTTATAGGAAGAAACGGGGATGAAATTGGAGTTGGAATGGAAGTTTTAGGGCCGAGTCGGGGTTGCGGCTCTATGCTATTCGATTACAAGCAGTCAGGTTGACCCGGCTGAAGGACATGGATGACATTATCAGCGATGATGTCATCAGGGTGACATCATCATGTTAGGTTTGACAATGTCGGACTGACATGTCAGAGGTGGACCAACAGCAGGCATACATATGGCACTATCAGATCCGACAGGTGTCAGATTTGATAGTTGTTAGAATCTGTCAATGCTGACGTCATACGATGATGTCAGCGTTGACTGTGTGTTGACCACGGGCATGGGAGGACGTGAGCTAGAATTTCAAGATGGGACCAGTTTCATTTGAAGGGTTCGACGATCCGATTCCAATGGTGGTGGTTTCGGGTCGATCAGAGATCGTTAGGTTGGTCAAATCGAGGTTTTTCACCTCCGGGACACGTTGACATTTTCGAGAGTTTTAGGGGTTTATCCTATAAACTTGTATAGATAGTTAGTGACCTTCGGGTATGTTTTGGACAGGTCCAGAAGTTCCGGTGACACGACCCACCCCCAATCCCCCGGGATTAGGGATAAGTCATGCTCCTGTCTAACCCATGTGTGACACGAAGGCTAAACACCTGTCTAACCTCCATGGAACACGTAAGCCAGAAAAAGGATACCCAGGCCAACGTACCAAAAACCAACTTGAGTTAACCAGAGTTCCCAGCATCACTGTGGATCGCGTATGTGATGTCCCCGTCTCACTAACAACAGCCAGCACCGCATCAACCTGGAGGGTATCGAAAAACATAAAAGACTGTGAGTGGAAAAAATATATAATAAGTTCATAAAATATTTCATAAGAAAAGACATGTATACACTTCATGTAAAACCAATGCATGCATTCGAAAACCATTTAATTTCCGAGATGATAAAAACCGTTTATGAGAACTGAAATAATTTCCATTATCCCGGGCCTCAGCCCAAAACCATCAAAATCCATATCATCCGGGTAATAGCCCAAAACATCTGGAAACCATTTGAAAACCATCAGTGTATCACAGAAATTTGAAACACATTTCTACCAATCAAACCTGCTGGATCAATCTGAGTCTTTAAACTCAATATATATTCGAGTCTTTAAACTCAATAAGCCTCAATATCAATTCGAGTCTTTAAACTCAATAGGCCTACGTGGGAAATCATAATATCTGAGTCTTTAAACTCCCGAGTCTTTAAACTCAATCCGGGTCTTTAAACTCAATCCGGGTCTTTAAACTCAATCCGGGTCTTTAAAACCAATCACATATCCGAGCCCGCCCCCGTCACATATCATATCCGGGTCTTTAAACCCAATACCAGATCCAGCAAATCCAATCCAAAACCATTTTATCAAATTCAAATCCATAAATACATTTCCAATTCTGAATCTGAAATCATCATTCCGAATCCCAATCCAAAAATCATGTTTATCGAAATCACTTTTCCAAATCCATTCATAAACCATTATAATCAAATCATAATTCAAATCCCTAAATCATAGTATCGAAACCATTATCAAATCATAACATAAAATCATATCTCGTAAAACGTGCAATTACGTAAAATTCCTCGAAATACATACAAAAGCATAAATCGTTAATATCATATCATATCACAATCGTCACGGTAACCTGAGCCTATCTAGCTTGAAAAGACTCGACTACGTCCATCGATAGCAGCGTCTGCTACAACCTCGTGCAGACCAATCTCAGAAACACTGTGCTATCGAGACTCCAAATCCATGCGGTCAATTCACCGCAGGTACCAAGCGTTCAACGCAAAATCCGTCCATTGGTCCCCTCGGGTACCGATCCACAAGTACCACTCTCTTGGTAACTTGTCCAATCGATTTCCCAAAGCCCTTATCACAACCTGGCTACCCGTTGTAGCCCAACCATCCTGACCGATCCCTCACTCTCGACTCCGAAGAGTCGTCACACTCCAATACTATTATCATACCAACTAATAACCACGATCTAAGGACCTCGTACTCTCGTAACACTACGACGCTCAACCGCTGGCCTCTACAAGAACTTGGCCATATTCCTTGCCTAACACTGCACAAGTACTACATGCGCAATCGCTTCCTATAGCGCCACACGACAACCACTCTAGGACGTATCCTGCCAGTCGACGTCCTTCCGGGATTCAACATACTGAAATATGGCATCATATACTACATAGGGTCAACGTTCCTATTCCAACCAGTCTCAACTAGGGTCATCGTGCCCCTGACTGCTCCTAGCAACACAATTTCCGATCCTTGCACCGTTGTCATGGACCACTCTGATATCCGACCTTCATTGATTCCTCTTTGGTCCGATCCAGGTCCGTCATGACTACTCGACGGTCCCGACTCTCGGGTCGTCCTACGGTCTCTACTGATCCACTGGATCCCATCTCTAGTAACACTACGGCTATAAGCCGTTGGATTCACACGAATGTTGATCCCACTCGGGATCGAACCTCTCGGAGAACGCGACATCCAATGCCAATCGAATCCTAAACTATCGCACCTCGTGTAAAACAAATCTAACTAGGATCCGATTCCACGGAATCCCCGTACTAATACCTTAACTATCAAGTTGACGATGGGCTGTTATAACTATAAAGACATCACATCCTCAACCTTCGAGCACACCAAGAGCAAAACACGCTCAGATACCAACTGGTATCAGAGTACCATAGGTATCATATGAGCCAACCTGCTCTGATACCAACTTGATAGGACCGGTCCCAAATCCCCTGGGATTAACGTGCTTCGTGCCTGCTCCCGTCTAACACGAAGTGTCAGACCAGGGATAATTCCATCTCTAGCCCTCACCGGGGCTTCTAGAGTATGCCAGGATTGTAGGAGGAGGAATGTGATGTCTCAGTCTCTGCTACAGCCCGCATCCGCGATCAACCTGGAGGGCATTCAAAACATCAAAAGTTGTGAGTGGACAAAACAAATATTTTAATAAAAACATTTCACAGAAAGAAGATTTATTCCCTTCACTAAAAACATGCATGCATTCGAAAACCATTTATCAAACATTTACAAAACCGTTAGGGCCTTGGCCCAAAATCGTAAAACAAACCGTATGGGAACTTAACCCAAATCAAACACAAGTGGAACTCTGCCCAAAACCATATCCAAAACGTAGAACACGGGGTCTCAGCCCCAAAACCACTTTCCATAAAACCTCATACATATACGCATACGTATAACCCATCCTCGGCACTCCGAGAAGATGCCAACTCGGGGCACACAACCCCTAGGGAACACATCCCCGATATATGTCACGATTCATCTCTATACTAGTGTGCACACTACTCAGGGTCTCACTCCGAGTCTACCCCCAGGAATTCTCCATCCGGGAGGCTCTATCCAACATCCAGGATCTACGACGTCTGGATGGCTATCTTCAGACCGAGTCCGAGACCATATTATAACTCTCACTCCTGAAATGTAATCCCTATGGGGATACTTATCCCAGGTAGTGGATCATTGATAGAAGATTTATCAACCAAGAAATTATGAATGATAACTCCTAATGTAATACTTTGCAAGTGCACAAAATCGTATGACGAGTATAATAGGTTTGCAAAGGTCGATCCCTCAAGGACTTGCTCAACGTGAATCCACTTAGTTTGGAATGAAACAACTTGAGAAAAAGTACAAAAACGTTGGGGGGTTTTGAGTGATGATTAGAACGAAATTAAATGATGAAAACAAGTGCAAAATGATGAAAAAAAGTGCAAAATGATGAAAAACTTGATTTGAAAGTTGATTGGATGATTAGGACGAATTAGGACATGTTATCCACCTTTGCCAATTATAGTTCTCCTTAGATTTCATTGATTAGATTAATTATGTATGTATCTGAATTAAGTGCCCATGCAAGGGTCCGACTAAGGCTCACCCTACACATTTATGTTCTCTTAGATTCCATGTTTAAGCGTGATGTACCCACCCTTAAACAACTATTACCGATGGTGCGTGATAATGCATGAAACATGAAGAAGATTTAATGACACTACACTATCCCTAGTAAAGTGACGTGCAATCCTAGGAAGTCATAAGTTTAGATTACGAATAAGATTCCTCCTCTTAAACATGATGCTACAAATTGCAGGGTGAACACACACATCAAGGTGAACCGTCAAGCAATTACATCGACAATTATACGCAGATAAGGTGATCAAACTTACAAGCATAAATTAGGTTCATGAAGCATATTAATCTAGCAAATCTAGGAATACATAACAACCATAATCAACAGCCAGAAATCTAATTATAAACTAACATGGCTAAGGCTTCAAACATCCCTAATCCTAAAGGAAACTACTCACACATAACTAAGTTAACAAACATCATAATTGAATGCATAGAAAGCTTAAAGAGATTAGGGATTAAGAAACACAAATACTAAGATGAATGATGTGTGAGAGAAGTGGCACAAACACTTCTGCTTCTCCCAAGCTTCACATCACAAAGAAGATGCAAGACTTGAATCCAAAAGCACGAACAAAAGGGTAAATTGCGGCTACTTGTGTATAAACTTTGAGCATAAATTTTTGCTAAGTTTTGGGACCTTAGGAGGTAAATTGGACCTCCAAAAACAATGAGAAAACCTCTATTTATAACCCCTAACACCTACCCTAACATCTCCCTCAAAGAAAAGGGAAAACAGCCCCAAAACAAGGAGGAAAACTCCTTGTTTTTGTGAAAAACCATAGTTGGCCCTTTTTTTGTATCCTTCTTGTACAAGGAGTCCCTTTCCTTCCTTCTTTTCACTTCTTGACTTTATCTTTGACTAGGAATTCATTTAATGCTATCCTAAATCAGATTACATTGCCCTAAAATAAAGGAAACATGATAAATTGTGGCTAGGGAAGTTAATTAACCCTAGCCATGTACAAGATGGTTTCTTAATTTCCAAGAAACTTTCTTTTCCTTATTTCTTGCCTCTTTAACTTCAAGATCTGATTAGGAGATCTTTAGGTCTTCTTATCCAAGTCAATTCATGTAATTCCTCATTGAAAAGGGAAGGAAAATTCGTCCAAAGGGAAGCTGCCCCAAATCCCTAAAAAGTAGGAACTTGATAAGGCAAGAAATCCTAGTTTCTTGGGTTCCAAAGAACAGATAAGAACCTTTTTTTTAATGGATCTTTTGGCCAACTTCCCCAGCTGGATTCCAGGGCATAATGTCTGAAATAGCCCACTTAATCTAGGCGTGCAAGGCTGGCAAGGCTAATCCAAAAAGTCACACACACACACACACACACACACACACACACACACATACACACTCCTTGTAGGATTAGGAGTGCCTCTCGACCAAGAAAGGCAAGAACCCCTTTTCTTGGTTAATCTTGATTGTCTTGGATTTCCTCCATTATTTTTTCATTCTCTTTAGAAATGACTTAACTTTCATAATCTACACATGTCTCACAAAATGGATCATTTTCTCCTATTGTTTGTACAATTATAATCAAAAGATACATAAAAGGGATAAGAAATAACATTGAAATGATGCTTAATTTGGGACTTATCAAATACCCCCAAACCTATCTTTTTCTAGTCCCTTAGCAAAACAACAAAATAAAAGACTCGATCTAGTTAAGATAAACATTTAAACCTCTAGGTTCACCTAGTAGGAGGCGTTTTGTCTCCTGAGGGTTATAGCAGCACGATACCCACAAACGTTTTACTTAACACAAAGGACACTAGAAGTCATGCATCAACAAGTTAATAAGAATCAAGAATAGAAAATAAACTCACACAAACCAAAGAACATGCCATAACTGTGAACTCAAGGTGTCAAGTGTTTATACCAATATCCCAAATGATCAAACTAGAAAACAATGTCATCTAAACACTCTAGAAAGATTTCGCCTCGACTCTAATCCTCACTAGGCATCACTCAATACGCTCAAGAATCCTAAGGCTTTCACTCAACAAGCATATGTGAAGAGTTTATGTAAAGAAAATCAAGTTAATCATATATGAATTTCAATGAAGAAAAGCACTTTATCTGAAAATATGATCTCACGATGGAATTGAAGTTTAAGAACAGAGATACGTACCTTAATCCTTTGCATAACCATTCACAAGATCAATAGGTCTTCATTCAAGGGTTGTAATGGGGCTAGGTTCGTGGGTTTAGAAAGAAAAGTTGGAATTCAAAGAATCTACACCGCATCAAGGCATGAGAAGTCATGACTAGGACCTTGAGTCTAGATGAAACCGTGCTTAAGCTCACAAAAATGCTCTAATTGAGGTACTTGGTTCACTTGACTCAACTCTAAGTTCATTGCTTTCTTTATTTTTTTTAATCACAAATTTTCTTTTTCTTTTTCCTTTTTTTTTCTTTTTTTCTTCTTCTTTTCACTAATGAACTTGATACATTTTTTTATAGATGAGCTAAGCCAAGATCATGCAATAACTTCAGCACTTTACAAATAAACGAACGATCTTTTCCATTCAAACATACTTCCATCACATGAGTATAAGTAGCACAAAACATCAACATATTTCCTCCTCACCATGAATCTCATTTGATGCAACATTGACACAAGTTTAGATTATAGGGTGTAGCCATTATGAACAGTTCAAAACTTGGTTAGGTCATATTGTAGGTGAAGAACAAAAAGGCTAAGTGTTTGGCTTCAAAGGGGCTTAGGGAGCATGCAATTTGGATGGGGAAAAGAAGGTCCTTTAGGAGCTAAAACACACATAGCCTATATCACATCTCATAAACAATCATACATTAAATCAAGAGCATCCAATAGATATGGTTCTTTAAACATCAATGCAAATAGAAAGAGATCATGCAATTATGAACAAAGTGATGAGTGTTTGAGAGTAAAAACATGTAGATCACTCAGAAAGAAAGGAAATCAAGCTCAAAGATCTCACAATGGTAGTCTCCACTAATTTTCTAAATATGCTCAAATTCAATTTTTTTGGTTGCTTAATCACTTGATTATGGTATCGTGAAGTGCAAGTGTGAGTTCAATGGAAATGGCAATGATTCTTAGTAAGTACAAGCAATTCTCATGTTCTATACATTCATATTAACATGTTTAGGCATAAAAACTAGCATCACAAAACAAAAAACAGAAAAGAAAACAAAACAGAAAACAAGGAATTAAGAGCAGAAAATAAAAAACAGCAAGGAAAACAAAATAGAAACTGAATTGTGTACCCCTAAACTTAAGTCCAATACCCCCAAACCTAAATGAAACATTGTCCTCAATGTTTTTATCATAAAAGGAAGACAAAACCATTAGTTAGAAGGTGAAAAACGTCCATAAGGAAAAGGGAACAAACCAGGGCTAGGTTGCCTCCTAGGAGCGCTTGATTTAACGTCTAGGTGAGACGAGGATAGCAGCTCATGAGAGAGTAGGTGCAGGAGCCTCAAGGGGGATGGGAGATGTCCCATAGTAGTGCTTGAGTCTATGGCCATTCACCTTGAAGGGTTCGCACTTAACCGGATGTTGAATTTCAATTGCACCATGAGGGAAAACATTAGTGATAATGAATGGACCAGACCAGCGAGAACGTAACTTACCGGGAAACAACTTGAGTCGAGAGTTGAAGAGCAAGACTTGTTGGCCAACTTGAAAGACCTTCCTTTGAATGTTCTTGTCATGAAAGGCCTTGGTCTTTTCCTTGTAAATTCGTGAGCTTTCATATGCCTCATTGCAAAGTTCATCAAGCTCATTCAGTTGCAACCTTCGTTGAATTCCAGAAGCGTCTAGGTCCATGTTCATGTGCTTAACCGCCCAAAAATCCTTATGTTCGAGCTCTATAGGTAGATGAAAACCTTTACCAAAGAGTAATCGAAAAGGGGACATACCTAAAGGTGTCTTGAAAGCCGTCCTATAAGCCCAAAGTGCATCGTTCAACATTAAGGACCAATCCTTACGGCTGGGATGAACTGGGTAACGACCCGTCCCAAATTCCATGATTAGATTAGTGACTAATCACGATTAGTGAGGTTAATCGGTGATTAGTTAGGCTAAATCGAACGAATGATGCGAAATGACCGTTTTGCCCTTAGCGTGGGTAAAATGTTGACTTTTCGTTCGGGCAGTCAAATGGACCTTGACCAATGGCCGTGACGTAGTTCGTGACGTCACGAGTTCATAGACAGGTGGCACGTTCAATTCCGACATTCGAGGAGGAAGTTATGACGTTCGGAAGTTTAGGGGCATTTTGGTAATTTGGGTGAATAGGAGGTCAAAAGTTGACTTTTTGACCGGGAGGTCCGATAGCCGAGGGCCGAAGACCGTTACGTAGATGAGGACGATACGAATCCATAGGCAGGCGGCACACTGAAATCGGACTTCGAACGGGAGAGTTATGGGTCACGGAAGTTCGATTTCACTATGCACGAACTTCGAGACGGGGACGATTTCGCGAAATCTGATTGGGCAGATATTTTAGTGGGCCCCATGGATGAGTGACAAGTGTCACTCATCCCATTGACTTGATCCCCCAATTTGTGGATCTACATAATTAATTAATATTATTTAATTAATTTTATAATCCAATCCCCACCTAATTCAATCCTAGCCATCCAATTCAATTCTAACTTTAAATCCACACCCTCCATCCCATCTCTCTTTCTCTCATCAGCCATCCCCCTTCTTCTTTGTTCATCCTCCCACCCGAAACCCATAACCCCATTTTTCTTCATTTTCTTCATTTTCTTTCAAAAACCGAAACACAACCCACACCCCACCTCACCTTCCCTTATCTGAGTCATAAGTGACCGTGGGAGGAGTGTGAGAGGCAGAGGACGGAGAGGCTGGACGGTGGCCCACGGTGGAGGCCACGGCGGAACGAACCCGTGAGGTAAGGAAATATTTCAAATTTTGAAATTTAGTTTTGTTAGTTGTTATTCGATTCTAAGGGTTAAGTTAGGTTGCTGGTGGTCCTAGGAGGAGGTTAGGATTGGTTTTAGGGCTTGGGGTGGCCTGGAACGGTCGTGAACGGCGGAGGAAGTCACGGCCGCCATGGCCGAATTGGAGGTACGAGTTTTAGTTGTTTTCCTTCCATTTTAATGTCATAGAACCTTAGCTTAGATTGATACAAGTAGAATGGGACAAACGGGAACGATTTTGGTGGCCGAACGGCGGAGAACCGGCCGGGTCAAGTCGCGGGTCACGGCGACCCGGTTGCAGGGTTCGGGTCGACCCGTCGAGTGGTTGAAGGTGGTGACGTGGCATGATGACGTGGCACCAGTCAGATTGTCAGGTGACGTGGACCACTCATCAGCCGACACGTGTCACATGTCAGTGCACAATCAGCACTGACATGTCAGTGACGTGGCCTAATCAGGGGCTGACACGTGGCACTGACGTGGACCAGTGCCGTGATGACACGTGGCACATGTCAGACTGCCACGTTGCACTGATAGCACAGTGACGTGGACCAATGGGAGCATGACACATGGCACCTTTCAGAGTCTGACATGTCAGACCTGACAGTTGTCAGATGACGTCATGCTGACGACAGCGATGACGTCAGCATGTACTGTAGCAGGCGCGTGAAGCCCACGCGCAGACACTTCAGGCGGCGCGTGAGGGCGCGTGCCAGGGAATTTGGGGAAGGTTCCAACATACGAAATCATCTATTCGATGTAACGAACATTTTGGGACTGGTTTCGTGTCGATCGGACACCGTCTCGATATGTTTCGGGGCATCGGAAGGTTTAGGTGCGGGATTAAAAATAGTTTAAAATACGGAAAAATTACGGGGCTTTGGTAGGAGGTTAATTAAGTAGTTAGTAACCTTCTATTACGATTTGGACAGGTTTGGGAGTCCCGGTGACGGTGATCGGCTCGGGGAGCCGTATGGCACGCAAATCGACGCGGCAGCTCGGACGGTCTGTGAGTGGACCTTGTTTTCTAAATTGGTGCATGCATAAATGTTTATTGTATGTTTTATTACTTGTTTGATGATGCCATGGGTGCATTTGTGTGTGGTTACGTATAAGCACGTATTTCGAGGTTTAAGCCTTATACGGTGCTTATACGGGTCTGTATTTCTTTATTCGTTTTAATGAAATGGCTTTGGATTTATAAAAGGATAAACTCGGGTATGAGACCCATTTGGTTTTGTCTCGGGCATATGACCTCAGATTCCGGGCACGGTGCCCAGCTGATGTCCTATGTTTGGGCACGAGACCCAATCACTTTACGGTTTTGATTTCAGGTCAGGGAACCTTAAATGGATTCCCAGGTTCATGACGGTTTATGGGAACCGGCATGAACCAAACCGGCATGAACCCTTGTTGGTTATTACGGTACATGACGGTTTATGGGAACCGGCATGTTACCTCGGTTATGTTATTACGGTACATGACGGTTTATGGGAACCGGCATGTTACCTGATTATGGATATTATGGATCATGACGGTTCAGGGGAACCGGTTATGAATGTTTATGTTATGTATATATATGTTCATCTACCTTCCTTTACTTCTATTATCTCCTCCGGGGAGGGTCGTTGGCCTGGGTGGACCCCGGAGTAGTCACGGAGCACCGACTGAGTGGAGTCACCCCCCAGTTGGGTTCCTTACTCTCAGGAAGGCTATGGTTACTATTACCTCGGGTAGGGTCAGTGGTCTGCGGACATTGACCTTGACTTTGAGATGACTCAGATTGAGACCCGGGTAGCACGCGCGTAGCTTTGGATACCGTGACAGGATTGGTTGTGTGACTTATATATATGTATGTGATGTATATATGGTATATGATATGTGGTGTGCACAGGTGTGCACAGGATTTGAGCAGTGGCTCGTGTACTTGGTTTCTTTATGGTTTGGGGCCGAGTCCCGTATGGATTTGGGCAGTGGCCCGTATGGTCGTTTTCATTGTGGTCCTTTCGACCTTGGTTTATATCTGCTTTGGGCTTAGTCCCACATATGGTTTGTTTTTGGATAAATGGTTTTCGAATGCATGCATGCTTTTTTAGTGGAGGGTACAAATGTCTTATGAAATGTTTTTATAAACTCTTGTTTTGTCCACTCACAGTTTTTAATGTTTTGACTGCCCTTCAGGTTGACATCGGATGTGGACTGTAGCAGAGACCGAGATATCACATGCCTCCTCCGGATCCTGGCGTACTCTGATAGCCCGGGAGGGAAAAGGTCGGAAATATCCCTTGTCTGACACTTCGTGTCAGACGGGAGCAGGGTCATCCCGCACTAATCCCGGGGGGATTGGGATGGGTCCTGTCAACGTGGTATCAGAGCGGGATTGTCTCTATTCGAGCAACCGTGTAGCTCTTGGAGTATGTACGCAGGTCGAGGATGTGATATCTCAAGGGGCTGCAGTTCGTGGTCAACCTGATTGTTGGGGTGCCGGTACGATAGTTCGTAGGATTGGCATGCCTTGGTTCGGCATTTGAGGCCGGGGTTGCCATAGTTCTGTCAAGGTTGACAGTGTGAGACCCTACGGAAGGGATGACGTACCAGTACGTTAACGTTTTGATTGTGAGACGGTTAGTTGGGATCGTCTTTCACGATGTCGTAGGATTGGTTCCGACGACTAGTTGGGAATTGTGATCATCGGATGGTCGAATATTGTTCAGTTGGATTGACGGTAGGATTGGATTGACGTCTTTATGATGTCCACGAGGTCGGCCAGATCGTGGATTTTACTGCCTTATGCAGTTGGGTTCTGGGGAACTCTAGGTGTGATCGTGGAACCCTACCGTATGTGTATGGTTCAGAAATGTGAGTTGACGAGTGGTTTGACTTGGACGACTATTCGGATTTGGATTCGTTAGTCGGTCTAGTCATGTCAGCTTGTGTGGGGGCTGCACTTCGCAGTCGAGGTTGTACTTATCGGTTAAACATAGTTGGTTGTCATGGTACTTTAGTTGTCGTTTGGTGCAACTAAGGTCATTGGTGACCTGGTAGAGGACATTGGGTTAGTCGAGTTGCGACTGGTTAGAGTTTGGTTGGACAAGTTATCAAGGTTGGTACTTGTCGATGGAATCCCTGAGTGGGATACAGAGTAGTTGGTACGGGCGATTGATTCCGTTGGATACGGAGTCTGGATATAGCGAGGTCTGGTAGTTAGGTCTGCACGAGTCTGTGGAAGGCACTACTACCGAGAGTGGTTGTAGCTGTGGTTGTTGGGAATCGGGGACGTTCAGGGGACGTTTCCTTTTCTCGTATGAGTTGTCAGGGTGACCGTACCCAGAGTTGTAGGGTACGAGGGAGGCAGAGTTCTCCTATTCGAGCAGAGGTACGGGATCGTCGCTCGGTATGAGCAGAGATCCAGGGTTGTCAGTTTTGCACATGGTGTGCCGATACTGATGCTGGTTGCGTGTACCGATAGTATTGTGGGCCGGCGCTGATACTAGCGCTGGTGCCGGTGATCGTGATGACGATGAATTACGTATCGGGATGTGACATCCGTCGTGATGGGCATATGTTCGGCATCTGTGGTTCGAGAGTGGATCACGGATAAAGTTAAACTGGTAATGGACACGTAGATGATGTCCAAGTACGTTGTTTCCAATCTTGTTGGAACTTCGAAATCGCGAGTGGTTGCGATTGAGGTGACGAATGGAACGCGGGTTTTCCGCATTGGTATTGAGTATATCGAAGTCGGGTGACTGAAATTTCTCATTTTCTGCTTGGTGGCAGACGATGTTGGGTTACATGACGTGGTGAGTGCAGCGAGTGTTGTTTGCATTCACGTAAGATGAATTTTGTTGTCATTATCTTGTATCATTCTTGGTTTTTCCTCGGTGGAATGATAAGGATCAATACGAGGTAATCAGTGAGAACCCACAGTCTCGGCGTGTCTCGTCGCTGACTAATCTGTTTAGATGTGGGAATTGGTTTAGGACTTTGGGTATCGTTATGGATCTGGATCGTGGTCTTGATGATCCAGAAAGGTGGAGAGTTTATCGCTCATACTTGGATGTTTGAGTGGGGCATGTTGGGACTGAACTTCTTTCCGAGGTAAATCCCATATGACTTATTACTCACCTGAGTAGTTGTCCGATAAGTAGATTTCCGACGTGGTCGGATATGGTCAGCCTTAGAGCTGTGTGGATGTTGGGATTGATTTCTCTATGAGGTCAATCTAATGTATGGTGTGTAATCGGTTGATCAGGTAACCGATAGGTTCGGTTTTGATACGTCTCGGTAGACGTGAACGATATTTCGAGTTTTGGAATCAGATTTCTAGATGACGATTTAGGATTTGATTTTAGAACTTGAAAAAGGATTTCTAGATTTGGGTTTTGGAATCGGATTCTGGGTGACGATTCAGGATTTGATTCTAGAGCTTGACTATAGATTTTCTTTTATGGATTTGGGTTCGGAATAGTTATTCCAAATGTTAGCTTGCGGAATAATGATTTCGGATTCGGATTTGAACATGGATATGGATACGACTTCTGGGTTTGGATTTGGGATTTCTTACGAAATTGCGGATCCGGATTCGGATTTGGAAATAAATAATGGGTCGGAGTTTCGATTTGTCTAATACTGGATTGGATAAATGGACTCCATCGTAGAAACGTGATTGGCTATGACCTAGGTGGTTGTAGTCTGATTGATGGGTAGATGTACGTACCTTGTACGTTGTTCAAGGTACGATACTAGGCAGACTTATCGTGCCTGGTGACGGTATATAGGAGATACCGGTGGTGCGTTGGAGAGCGTATTGGTAGTCGGATTGGTTCTGATACCATCGGATTAGTTGAGGTCGTGGACTGGACATTAGATACTGTGCAGTGGGTCATGGCATTTCTGATGGGTCTAGTTACACACAAGTCGAGTGAAATGCTTGTGGTTAGTGTAACCACGAGTGTGTGTCATATCAGTTTTTGACTGGCGACTGTCAAGTGGTGGCAGTTTGTCAGATGTGTCAGCGTGGATCGTTGAGTGGAGATTTAGTAAGGAACCGTCGAGTTGTTGTGTCAACGAAATGGTAGATCTGACAAGTGGTGTCAGTTCGGAGCGTACGACTTCTGTCATTCGACGTGGTCGAATGTAGTCGATACGACGTGAGTGTTAGTCGTACGTCTGGTTGCAGACGGTTATCGTTCTGGTTAGTGGGTGCACGAGTGTACACGAGTTCCGAGGTCGATTCTACTTTCCACGGGGTGGATGTGGAATCAAGATAATTGGAGTTTCGAGAATGAAACTAATTAAGGAGGGAAGAACGATTGGATTTAGGTCGGTTGGAATTTCGAGGACGAAATTAATTAAGGAGGGAAGGTTGTAACGACCCGTCCCAAATTCCACGATTAGATTAGTGACTAATCACGATTAGTGAGGTTAATCGGTGATTAGTTAGGCTAAATCGGACGAATGATGCGAAATGACCGTTTTGCCCCTAGCGTGGGTAAAATGTTGACTTTTCGTTCGGGCAGTCAAATGGACCTTGACCGATGACCGTGACGTAGTTCGTGACGTCACGAGTTCATAGACAGGTGGCACGTTCAATTCCGACATTCGAGGAGGAAGTTATGACGTTCGGAAGTTTAGGGGCATTTTGGTAATTTGGGTGAATAGGAGGTCAAAAGTTGACTTTTTGACCGGGAGGTCCGATAGCCGAGGGCCGAAGACCGTTACGTAGATGAGGACGATACGAATCCATAGGCAGGCGGCACACTGAAATCGAACTTCGAACGGGAGAGTTATGGGTCACGGAAGTTCGATTTCACTATGCACGAACTTCGAGACGGGGACGATTTCGCGAAATCTGATTGGGCAGATATTTTAGTGGGCCCCATGGATGAGTGACAAGTGTCACTCATCCCATTGACTTGATCCCCCAATTTCTGGATCTACATAATTAATTAATATTATTTAATTAATTTTATAATCCAATCCCCACCTAATTCAATCCTAGCCATCCAATTCAATTCTAACTTTAAATCCACACCCTCCATCCCATCTCTCTTTCTCTCATCAGCCATCCCCCTTCTTCTTTGTTCATCCTCCCACCCGAAACCCATAACCCCATTTTTCTTCATTTTCTTCATTTTCTTTCAAAAACCGAAACACAACCCACACCCCACCTCACCTTCCCTTATCTGAGTCATAAGTGACCATGGGAGGAGTGTGAGAGGCAGAGGACGGAGAGGCTGGACGGTGGCCCACGGTGGAGGCCACGGCGGAACGAACCCGTGAGGTAAGGAAATATTTCAAATTTTGAAATTTAGTTTTGTTAGTTGTTATTCGATTCTAAGGGTTAAGTTAGGTTGCTGGTGGTCCTAGGAGGAGGTTAGGATTGGTTTTGGGGCTTGGGGTGGCCTGGAACGGTCGTGAACGGCGGAGGAAGTCACGGCCGCCATGGCCGAATTGGAGGTACGAGTTTTAGTTGTTTTCCTTCCATTTTAATGTCATAGAACCTTAGCTTAGATTGATACAAGTAGAATGGGACAAACGGGAACGATTTTGGTGGCCGAACGGCGGAGAACCGGCCGGGTCAAGTCGCGGGTCACGGCGACCCGGTTGCAGGGTTCGGGTCGACCCGTCGAGTGGTTGAAGGTGGTGACGTGGCATGATGACGTGGCACCTGTCAGATTGTCAGGTGACGTGGACCACTCATCAACCGACACGTGTCACATGTCAGTGCACAGTCAGCACTGACATGTCAGTGACGTGGCCTAATCAGGGGCTGACACGTGGCACTGACGTGGACCAGTGCCGTGATGACACGTGGCACATGTCAGACTGCCACATTGCACTGATAGCACAGTGACGTGGACCAATGGGAGCATGACACCTGGAACCTTTCAGAGTCTGACATGTCAGACCTGACAGTTGTCAGATGACGTCATGCTGACGTCAGCGATGACGTCAGCATGTACTGTAGCAGGCGCGTGAAGCCCACGCGCAGCCACTTCAGGCGGCGCGTGGCAGGGAATTTGGGGAAGGTTCCAACATACGAAATCATCTATTCGATGTAACGAACATTTTGGGACTGGTTTCGTGTCGATCGGACACCGTCTCGATATGTTTCGGGGCATCGAAAGGTTTAGGTGCGGGATTAAAAATAGTTAAAAATACGGGAAAATTACGGGGCTTTGGTAGGAGGTTAATTAAGTAGTTAGTAACCTTCTATTACGATTTGGACAGGTTTGGGAGTCCCGGTGACGGTGATCGGCTCGGGGAGCCGTATGGCACGCAAATCGACGCGGCAGCTCGGACGGTCTGTGAGTGGACCTTGTTTTCTAAATTGGTGCATGCATAAATGTTTATTGTATGTTTTATTACTTGTTTGATGATGCCATGGGTGCATTTGTGTGTGGTTACGTATAAGCACGTATTTCGAGGTTTAAGCCTTATACGGTGCTTATACGGGTCTGTATTTCTTTATTCGTTTTAATGAAATGGCTTTGGATTTATAAAAGGATAAACTCGGGTATGAGACCCATTTGGTTTTGTCTCGGGCATATGACCTCAGATTCCGGGCACGGTGCCCAGCTGATGTCCTATGTTTGGGCACGAGACCCAATCACTTTACGGTTTTGATTTCAGGTCAGGGAACCTTAAATGGATTCCCAGGTTCATGACGGTTTATGGGAACCGGCATGAACCAAACCGGCATGAACCCTTGTTGGTTATTACGGTACATGACGGTTTATGGGAACCGGCATGTTACCTCGGTTATGTTATTACGGTACATGACGGTTTATGGG
The DNA here is from genome assembly GCA_032719365.1 of Prinsepia uniflora. Classification (NCBI taxonomy): domain Eukaryota; kingdom Viridiplantae; phylum Streptophyta; class Magnoliopsida; order Rosales; family Rosaceae; genus Prinsepia; species Prinsepia uniflora. Next base: position 56,739,818 of record CM064861.1, on the reverse strand, counting down.
AACCGGCATGTTACCTGATTATGGATATTATGGATCATGACGGTTCAGGGGAACCGGTCATGAATGTTTATGTTATGTATATATATGTTCATCTACCTTCCTTTACTTCTATTATCTCCTCCGGGGAGGGTCGTTGGCCTGGGTGGACCCCGGAGTAGTCACGGAGCACCGACTGAGTGGAGTCACCCCCCAGTTGGGTTCCTTACTCTCAGGAAGGCTATGGTTACTATTACCTCGGGTAGGGTCAGTGGTCTGCGGACATTGACCTTGACTTTGAGATGACTCGGATTGAGACCCGGGTAGCACGCGCGTAGCTTTGGATACCGTGACAGGATTGGTTGTGTGACTTATATATATGTATGTGATGTATATATGGTATATGATATGTGGTGTGCACAGGTGTGCACAGGATTTGAGCAGTGGCTCGTGTACTTGGTTTCTTTATGGTTTGGGGCCGAGTCCCGTATGGATTTGGGCAGTGGCCCGTATGGTCGTTTTCATTGTGGTCCTTTCGACCTTGGTTTATATCTGCTTTGGGCTTAGTCCCACATATGGTTTGTTTTTGGATAAATGGTTTTCGAATGCATGCATGCTTTTTTAGTGGAGGGTACAAATGTCTTATGAAATGTTTTTATAAACTCTTGTTTTGTCCACTCACAGTTTTTAATGTTTTGACTGCCCTTCAGGTTGACATCGGATGTGGACTGTAGCAGAGACCGAGATATCACATGCCTCCTCCGGATCCTGGCGTACTCTGATAGCCCAGGAGGGCAAAGGTCGGAAATATCCCTTGTCTGACACTTCGTGTCAGACGGGAGCAGGGTCATCCCGCACTAATCCCGGGGGGATTGGGATGGGTCCTGTCAAACTGTCTTTTCAACTATCGCTTTGATCTCCCTATTAGACACTTTGGCTTGCCTACTTGTTTGAGGATGGTAGGGGGTGGATACTCTGTGATTTACACCATACTTCCTCATCGAAGCCTCAAAAGAACGATTGCAAAAGTGGGAGCCTCCATCGCTTATGATGGCCCTTGGTGCACCAAACGTAGCTAGAATATGGTTTTGAATGAAACTCACAATAATCTTAGCATCATTAGTTTTAGTGGCAAGTTCCGCAATGCATTTAGATACATAATCCACACCAAGATATATGTAAACATTACCAACAGAATTAGGGAAAGGCCCCATGAAATCAATGCCCCAAATATCGAAGATCTCAACAACTAAAATCGGGTTCAAAGGCATTTGATTCCTAGGACCTATGTTACCTTGCCTTTGGCATCTATCACATGTGAGCAGGTATTCATGAGCATCCTTGAAGAGTGTGGGCCAATAGAAACCACTTTGAAGGACTTTATACGCTGTTTTCTAGGCCCCAATGTGACCTCAACACGCAAAATAATGACAAAATTCAAGGATAGAACGTACCTCACAGAGTATGGTTCGAGTCAAGGATAGAACGTACGCAAAATAACTACTAGTTCATGTCACGCAACTCCTCATTGAAGGGAACAACTCACAGCCCTACTTGTTCCTCCCGGAACTCTTCAATTCACGACAGCCCCCAGCAAGCCCTCGTGCCATGGACAACCTACAACAACGTGCTCTTGTCCCTCCTCCTGCCCCTAGGCTCCTTCGGGAGTTCGCAGCCCCTCATGTGCCCGAAGATCTCTTCCCCATTGTATTTCCTGCAAGCACCGTTGAGAACTTTGGGCTTAAGTCTGGGACCATTCACATGTTGCCTACGTTTGATGGACTCTTTGGAGCAGACCCTCACCTTCATATCCAGGACTTTCTCCAGGTTTTTTCTACTCTTCGTATCAATGGGATGACTGAGAATGAAATTAGGTTGAGGTTGTTTAACTTTTCACTTAAGGATAGGGCTAAAGCTTGGTTTCATTCTCTTGCACCCGCCTCTATTCATACATGAAAAAAATTGTCTACTTTCCTCACCTAATACTACCCCCATTGAGAAAAATAACGAGTTTAAGGCTAAGATTATGAACCCTAGACAGCTCCAAGATGAAGCCTTTTATGTGTATTGGGAAAGGTTTAATGAGATGCTGCGTGCTTGTCCCCATCAAAACATTTAGGATCATCACCTCATGATGTGATTTTATGGAAGTCTTAGTTATGGGGATCGTACTATGGTGAATTCCCTATCTCAAGGTATCTTAGATGGCACGGTAACCGAGGCCCAAATTGCATTTGAGAAGATAGCTCAAAGAGAGAAACATTTTAGTTACCGAGGCCATTCATCTAGCTCTTTGGTCAAGACTAGGGACAAAGATGGATCTATTTCTGAACTCACGACTTTGGTGAAGCAATTGTGCAGGGATAAGGTTAAGAATACCCTGGTTTGTGAGGTGTGCTCAGTCCAAGGACACTCTTCGGATGAGTGCACACAAGTGGGTGAAGCCAACTATGTTGGCGGCTACAATGCTTCAAGGCCCCAGAATGATCCTTTTTGAACTCTTACAATCCGGAATGGAAGAACCATCGGAATTTCAGGTGGAACAACAACCAATCCGTGGCTAACCCCTTGCCACCCCCTGGATTCCAGCAACCTCACGTTGCTGCCCCTTCTATGCAGCCCCAAGGTACATCCTCATCTCAAGGTTCAACCGGTAAGTCATGGGAGGATGCACTTGCAACTATGGCACCTCATACTAATGCCTTCATGAATGAATTCGGACTCAACAAGCAGCAACCAATGCCTTCATGAATGACACTAAACATGCCATTACTAACTTGGAGAGGCAACTTGGGCAAATTTCCAATCAACTCAACCAAAGAGAGCCCGGTAAGTTCCCTAATCAAGCTATGGTGAATCCGAAGGGTCCCCATAGACCAACAGTGAATTCCATCACCCTCTGGAGTGGCACTAAACTTCCAAGCCCAGAGTGCACCCCAAGGAATCATACTTCAAGACCCCAGGTCCCTGCTGTCAAAAAATCACAGCCATAAACTTAAAATCCAGCAAGCTACCCGAGTACTCAGTGCTGGAACCATCAGGAAATTCGAGCACCCTATGGCGTGTAATCTGCCCCATTTTTGGCCTCGAATGAGCCCACCCACGTGGCACCACCTCCAGCTCACTTTCAAGATGAAGAACCATAGGTTAAGGTCCCTGGAACCCATGGCCCAAGCACCCAACTCAGCCCTTGAACTTGAAAGACAAAGCATTGGAACATGATGCATCCATTTCGGCTACCCGTGCATTACCCCAGCAACATGCTGGACTTTCTAACCCTAAAACTCTTTCTAATTCCAATAAAATGTCTAAGAAGGTGTCTTTTGAGTTATCTAAAAATGTCTCATATCCATTCCCTCGCAGGTTTCAAAATCAAAACAAAAACAAGGAAGGGTTCAAGGACGAGATCATCAAGAAGCTGCAGAAACTTTAAATCACACTTCCTTTTTCCAAAATCCTGGAGCACATGCCCATCTTTTCCAAGCTTATCAAGGATCTAGTTGATGGAAAAAGAGGATTTGAGGCCCCAAATGTCGTGGACCTTCCCCGAACTTTCAAGGCAGCCCTTGTTTCCATGCCCCCGAAAGTCAATGATCCCGGGGCCCCTTCACTTCCTTGTTTCATTCAATCTAAACGTTTTGAACATTGTTTATGTGATACAAGAGCTTCAATTAACATTATGCTTTTCCATATTTATAAGTCTTTGAGCTTAGGAGATCTTAAACTTACTCATCTTTGTGTTCGATTGGCTAATGCATCGGTTTCTAACCTTGTAGGGGTGCTGGAGGAAGTTGTGGTTCAGATTGGGGATACATGCATTCCCGCAAATTTCTATGTCTTGAAGATGGATAGAATTGACAAGAATGGGGAGCCCCCATTGATCTTTGGACGTCCATTGTTGGCTACAGCTGAATGCCTCATTGATGTGAAGAATGGATAGGTATCTATTCGGGTTTTAGGCAAGCTTCATACTTTCTCTATACATGATACAATGCAATATCCAGCGGAACCTATTGATGATTTCTGTTTGAATATTATGGATATGCTTCTTAATGATAATCTTAAGCTATAATGTGTGGGAGATGACCTAGAAAGAGCCCTCACCTTCCCTAAACTCGAAACCACAATGGACCCAAACACCATGGCCGAATTGCTCTCCCTAAATGCCTTGCCGAACATGCACTTGTCCAAGGCCCCCTATGAAGCCTTGCCCCTCACCACCATAGAGACCATGCCCTCTCATGTGTCTCCTCATATCCTTGAGCTAAAACCCCTTCCAGAAAATCTCAAGTATGCCTACTTGGGTAGCAACCAAACTCTCCCAGTCATCATTGCCACGGACCTTACTCCATCTGTGGAAGACTTGCTTTCTCACGTCCTTCACACCCATCAAAAGGCCATTGGGTGGACTATTTCTGACATTAAGGGCATTAGTCCAGCCAAGTGCATGCATAGGATTCTTCTTGAAGAAAATTTGAAGCCTTCCCGAGAGGCACAAAGAAGGTTGAACCTACCAATGAAGGAAGTTATCAAAAAAGAGGTGCTAAAACTTTTAGATGTGGGCATCATCTATCAAATACGCGATTCTAAGTGGGTAAGTCCAGTGCAAGTAGTGCCTAAAAAGAGTGTAACCACTGTGGTTAAGAATGAGAAGGATGAGCTTGTACCCCAAAGGATACACACGAGTTGGAGAGTATGCATTGGTTACCCAAGGCTCAACACTACCACTCGTAAGGATCACTTTCCCTTGCCTTTTATTGATCAAATGTTGGAACGATTGCCAGGGAATTCTCATTATTGTTTCCTAGATGGATATTCTGGGTATAACCAAATTCCAATTTCCCCAGAAGATCTAGATAAAATGACATTCACTTGCCCGTATGGAACATTCGCTTACCGGCGCTTGCCCTTTGGTCTATGCAACGCACAGGCCACTTTTCAAAGGTGTATAATGAGTATGTTTTCGGATATGGTTGAGGATATCATTGAGTTATTTATGGGTGATTTCTCTGTGTTTGGGCATTCGTTTGAGTTGTGTTAATTAATCATTCCCAGGTACTTGAACGCTGCGAAGAAAGTAACGTATTGCTGAATTGGGAAAAGTGTCACTTCATGGTTCAACATGGTATTGTCTTGGGCCACGTGATTTGTAGCAAGGGTATTGAGGTGGACAAGGCTAAGTTGGATGTTGTTGAGAGATTAACATACCCAACCACGGTCAAAGAGGTTAGATCTTTCTTGGGACACGCTGGATTTTACAGGAGGTTCATTTAGGATTTCAGCAAGGTATCGCAGCCTATGTGTGCTTTGCTTGCTAAGGATGTTGTATTTAACTTTGATAGAGAATGTAGGGAGGATTTTGACACTTTAAAAGAGAAGCTCACGAGCTCCCCTATCATTATGCCCCCCGATTGGGACCTTCCATTCGAACTTATGTGCGATGCTTTAGATTTTGAGATAGGTGCTGTTTTGGGACAGCGACGCGATAAACTTTCTCATGTCATATACTATGCAAGCTGAACCCTTAATGATGCCCAGTTGAAATATTTGTTAACCAAAAAGGATGCAAAGCCTAGATTGTTGCGATGGATGCTTCTCCTTCAAGAGTTTGGCTTGGAAATTCGGGACAAGAAGGGGAGTGAGAATGTAGTTTCTTATCATATGAGTTGTCTCATCCATGGCTCGAATGAAGAAGAGGACCACTTGCCCTTGAACGAGACATTCCCCGACGAACAACTTTTCAGCATTGAAGCAATCAATCCATGGTAAGCTGATTTGATTAACTTTATTGTAACCAAGCAATTCCCTTCTTTCTTGAACAGGTACCAAAGGCATAAGCATGCTAAGCAAGCTAGGTATTACATTTGTGATGAGCCCTACCTATGGAAACATTAGCATTCCCGATTGTGAGGTACGTTCTATCCTTGAATTTTTTTTCATTCTTTTGCGTGTGGAGGTCACTTTGGGGCAAAGAAAACAACATATAATGTCCTTCAAAATGGTTTCTATTGGCCCACACTCTTCAAGGATGCTCATGAATTCATGCTCACATGTGATAGATGCCGAAGGCAAGGTAACATAGGTCCTAGGAATCAAATGCCTTTGAACCCGATTTTAGTTGTTGAGATCTTTGATATTTGGGTCATTGATTTCATGGGGCCTTCCCTAATTCTTTTGGTAATATTTACGTATTGCTTGCTGTGGATTATGTATCTAAATGGGTTGAGGTACTTACCACTAAAACTAATGATGCTAAGATTGTTGTGAGTTTCATTCAAAACCATATTCTAGCTAGGTTTGGTGCACCAAGGGCCATCATAAGCGATGGAGGCTCCCACTTTTGTAATCGTACTTTTGAGGCTTTTATGAGGAAGTATGGTGTAAATCACAGAGTATCCACCCCCTACCATCCTCAAACAAGTGGACAAGCCGAAGTTTCCAATATGGAGATCAAAGCGATATTTGAAAAGACAGTTCATCCTAGCCACAAGTGTAACGACCCGTCCCAAATTCCATGATTAGATTAGTGACTAATCATGATTAGTGAGGCTAATCCGTGATTAGTAGAGCGAAACCGGACGAACGATGCGAAATGACCGTTTTGCCCCTGGGCGTGGCAAAACGTTGACTTTTCGTTCAGGCGGTCAAAAGGACTTTGACCGATGACCGTGACGTAGTTCGTGACGTCACGAGTTCATAGACAGGTGGCACATTCAATTCTGACATTCGGAAGTTTAGGGGCATTTTGGTAATTTTGGTTAAAAATGGGCAAATGTTGACTTTTTGACCGGGATGTCCGATGGCCGAGGGCCGAGGACCGTTACGTAGATAAGGACGATACGAATCCATAGACAGGCGGCACGTCGAATTTGGACGTTCGACGGAGAAATTACGGTTCACGGAAGTACGAGGGTACTATTGCACGAATTACGAAACGACCTAACTTTTGGACTTTAGTGGGGCCCAGATATTTAATGGAGGCCCAATGGATGAGTGACAAGTGTCACCCATCCACTGGACATTCCTTCACATACATGCATCGATCATTTTTTTTCTTCCATTCAAAAACATAACCCGATCTCACCATTTTCCTCTTCTCTGTACAACCCAAAACCCATCCAACCCAACCCCATATGATCACCTATGAGACCAGAGATGGAAGGGAGGACAGGAGGAAGTGGTGGCCGGCCCAGGATGGCGCCACTATGCACGGCGGAGACCCAAACCCGAGAATGCACCCGGTTAGCCATTTTCGATCCATTTTTCCATTCTTATTGTTATGAGTCATTTTGGTTGGTTTTAATGAATTAAATGGGTTATTAGGATGGTGTTAGGAAGGTTTTAGGAAGCATAGGACGGCTGTACAGCCATGGGTGCAGTTTGGAAGCTTGAACCGTATGGTTCAAAGATTAAACCACAGGATTTTGGACGGTTTTAGGTAGTTTTAGTGAGGGGAATTGATAGGGAATGAAGAGATATGAATTATAGGATTAATTAGGGTTGAAATCGGACCAAAATAGGGCAGGAAAACCCCTGAAAAATTCACGCCGGTTCGGAACAGTGCTGCTACAGTAACCGGTCCAAAAACCAGGAAAAAACCGGTTTTCTGAGGTAGGTGATGATGAACAGTATTTTCGACCTTCTAGGGGCTCGTGAGGACGCGTGGGCCATAATTTGGGAAAGTGTTCAACACAGGAAATCTTCTATTCGATGTAACAAACATTTTGGGATTGGTTTCGTGTCAATCGGACGGTGGGAGGTTAATTAAGTAGTTAGTAACCTTCTATTAAAATTTGGGATTGGTTTTAAAAATAGTTAAAAGCTCGAGAAAATTACGGGGCTATGGTAGGAGGTTAATTAAGTAGTTAGTAACCTTCTATTAAAATTTGGACAGGTTTGGGAGTCCCGGTGACGGTGATCGGCTCGGGGAGCCGTATGGCTAGCAAATCGAGGCGGCAACTCGGACGGTCTGTGAGTGGACCTTATTTTCTAAATTGGTGCATGCATAAATGTTTATTATATGTTTTAAATACTTGTTTGTGATGCCATGAGTGCATTTGGATGTGTGGTTACGTATAGGCACGTATTTCGAGGTTTCGGCCCTATACGGTGCCTATAAGGGGCTGTATGTCTTTATTGGTCTAAATGTAATGGTTTTGAATTTCCAAATGGATTATGAATATGATTTTATGATGTTGATTTGGATGCTTGTGATTTATATGGTTTCACGTATTTCGAGGCGATTTACGTGCTTGCACGTAAATCGAGGTTTTCTGGTTTTATACTGATTTTCCATACTTATGGTTTTGGATATGATTTCATGAAATGGTTTTGGATTCAAAAAGGTAAACTCGGGTTCGAAACCCATTTGATTTACGGAATCGGGCCGGAGGCCCAATTAGTTTACGATTCGGACCGGAGGTCCAGTTTCTATGTGGATTCGAGCCTAGCGCCCAGCTATGTGTTACAAATGATTTTTATGGTTCATTACGGTTTATGGGAACCGGCATGAACACTTGAAATGGTTTTTACCGGTCATGACGGTTTATGGGAACCAGCATGAACCCATGAAAGGATTTTATGGATTATGACGGCTTATGGGGGCCGGGCATGAATCCTGAAAAGGTTTAAAGAATGATTTCAAAAGGTTTTTCATACTCCATCCTTTATATATGATTGTCTCCTCCGGGGAGGGTCGTTGGCCTGGGTGGACCCCGGAGTAGTCACGAAGCACTAACTGAGTGGAGTCGCCCCCCAGTTGGGTTCCTTACTCTCAGGATGGGTATGGTTCGTTACCTCCAGGGAGGGTCATTGATCTACGGACATTGACCTGGGTGGACCCTGGAGAGACTTGGGTTTGAGACCCCGGTTAGCACACGTGTAGCTCTATTTCACCGTGACAGGTTCTGGATATGAAATATAATGGATAAACATGATTTCAATTGGTTTGGGAAATTGTGTTTATAATGATAAATGGATTTGGGCTGAGATCCCACGTATGTTTACTATATTATGGTTTCTGTAAATGGTTTTGGGCAGGAGCCCGTATAACTTGTATTTACAGAATTTTGGGGCTGAGACCCTAATTGTGGATGTTTTAACATATGTGTTTGGATAAATGGTTTTACTATGCATGCATGCTTTTTAGTGGAGGGTATAAAGGTCTTTGATGAAATGTTTTTATAAATTCTTTATTTTTGTCCACTCATAGTCTTTCTGTTTTTAATACCCTTCAGGTTGGATACGGTGTGGATTGTAGCAGAGATCGAGGTATCACATACCTCCTCCGGATCCTGGCGTACTCTGATAGCCCGGGAGGGCAAAGGTCGGAAGTATCCTTGTCTGACACTCCGTGTCAGACGGGAGCAGGGTCATCCTGCGTTATTCCCGCGGGGGGGGGGGGGGGGGGGGGGGGATTGTGGATCCTGTCAACAAGGATTGGTCCTTAAGGTTGAACGACGCACTTTGGGCTTATAGGACGGCTTTCAAGACACCTTTAGGTATGTCCCCTTTTAGATTAGTCTTTGGGAAAGGTTGTCATCTACCTGTAGAGCTCGAACACAAGGCTTTTCGGGAGGTTAAGAGTATGAACATGGACCTAGACGTTGCTGGAATTCACCGAAGGTTGCAACTGAATGAGCTTGATGAACTTCGCAACGCGCATGTGAAAGCTCACGAATTTACAAGGAGAAGACCAAGGCCTTTCATGATAAGAACATTCAAAGGAAGGTCCTTTAAGTTGGCCAACAAGTCTTGCTCTTCAACTCCCGACTCAAGTTGTTTCCCAGTAAGTTACGTTCTCGCTGGTCTGGTCCATTCATTATCACTAATGTTTTCCCTCATGGTACAATTGAAATTCAACATCCGGTTAAGCGAGAACCCTTCAAGGTGAATGGCCATAGACTCAAGCACTACTATGGGACGTCTCCCATCCCCCTTGAGGCCCCCGAGGCCCCTGCACTTGCTCTCTCATGAGCTGCTATCCTCGTCTCGCCTAGACTTTAAATCAAGTGCTCCTAGGAGGCAACCTAGCTCTGGTTGGTTCCCTTTTCTTATGGACGTTTTTCACCTTCTAACTAATGAATTTCTCTTCCTTTTATGCGCAAAACATTGAGGACAATGTTTCATTTAGGTTTGTGGGTATTGGTCTTAAGTTTAGGGGTACACAACTCAGTTTCTATTTTTATTTCCTTAATGTTTTTTTTATTTTTTATTTTCTGCTCTTAATTCCTTGCTATTTTTTGTTTTGTGATGCTAGTTTTTATGCTTTGAAAAGTTAATATGAATGTATAGAGCATGAGAATTGCTTGCACTTACTATGAATCGTTGCCATTGCCATTGAATTCACACTTGCACTTCACAATACCATAATCAAGTGATTAAGCAACCAAAAGAATTGAATTTGAGCATGCTTAGAAAATTAGTGGAGACTACCATTGTGAGATCTTTGAGCTTAATTGCCTTTCTTTCTGAGTGATCTACTTGTTTATACTCTTAACACTCATCACTTTGTTCTTAATTGCATGATCTCTGTTTATTTGCATTGATGTTTAAAGAACCATATCTATTGGATGCTCTTGATTTAACGTGTAATTGTTTATGAGATGTGATATTGGCTATGTGTGTTTTAGCTCCTAAAGGTCCTTCTTTTTCCTGTCCCAATTGCATGCTCCCCAAGTCCCTTTGAAGCCAAACACTTAGTCGTTTTGTTCTTCACCTACAGTTTGACCTAACCAAGTTTTGAACCATTCATAATGGCTACACCCTATAATCTAAACTTGTGTGAAGGTTGCATCAAATGAGATTCATGGTGAGGAGGAAATATGTTTATGTTTTGTGCTACTCATAATCATGTGATGGAAGTATCTTTGAATGGAAGAGATCATTCGTTTATTTGTAAAGTGAGGAAGTTTTTGCATGATTTTGGATCAGCTCATATAAACAAAACTGTATCAAGTTCATTAGTGAAAAGAAAAGAATAGAATGCAAAAAAAAAATATTGTGAAAAAAAGGCAAAGAAAACAAAAGGGTAATGAACTTTGAGTTGAGTCAAGTGAGCCAAGTACCTCAATTAGAGCATTTTTGTGAGCTTAAGCTCGGTTTCATCTAAACTCAAGGTCCGAGTCATGACTTCTCATGCGTTGATGCGGTTTAGGTTCTTTGAATTCCAACTTTCCTTTCTAAACCCAAGAACCTAGCCCATTACAACCCTTGAATGAAGACCCATTGATCTTGTGAATGGTTATGCAAAGGATTAAGGTACATATCTCTGTTCTTAAACTTCAATTCCTTCATGAGATCATTACTCACATATAACGACACGACCCATCCCAATCCCCTCGGGATTTTACGTGGGATGTACCATGCTCCCGTCTGACACGAAGTGTCAAACAAGGGATATTACATACCTTAGCCCGTACGGGGCTCCTAGAGCGTGCCAGGAACGGTGGAGGAGTGTGATGTCTCGGTCCCTGCTACAGCCCGCATCCGTGATCAACCTGAAGGGCATTAAAACCATTCAGAACTGTGAGCGGACATAAATCAACAATTTCCTGAAAACACATTCATAAAAAGATATTTAAGCCCTTGACCAAGTGGGCCACTGCCCAAATCCGTAACCACAAATCCACAAAGACAGAAATACCATTTCATGACCTCAATAATCCATATTTACCATATAAACATCTTTGGCATCCCAAATGCCTAGCGTCCCAGACGCTCGACGTCCCAGACGTCATATCTCACGGTAATAAACAACGCGTGCTACCCGGGGTCCCTCCGGGTCACCATACAGTCTGGTAGCTCCGTATAATGACCCCTCGCAGGCAATGCACCGTGACTTCCCCAGTGTCCCAGACACCTGGAGGAGACCATCACATATTCTCGTATCAAGATGGTATATGGAAAATAGTTTTACAAAGTCATTTCGAAATATCTCAATGGGCCTTGCCCGAAATCTCCATAAAATGCCACAATTCCATTTAGGGTCCCCGATCCGAAATCACATTTATAAAACTCAACTGGGACTCATGCCCGATTTTGTAAACCACTGGGCCCCCGACCCAATCACAAGACTCAAAAGGGTCTCAGCCCGATTTCGTAAACCAACTGGGTCCCTAACCCGATCACATAATTTAAATGGGTCTCATGCCCGAATTGATCTTTCCAAAACCAAAACTAGGCCATAGAATCATTATTGAATTTACATTCACATAGCAATAGTATACACTCGTAAACCTCGAAATACGTATAAATATGGGTTTACCACGAAATACGTGCAATCATATAATCCACCAGTGCCACAATCATCATCATAGAAATCACATATGTAAAACATATAAAAATAGTTATGCATGCATCAAAATTTAGAAAATGAAGTCCATTCACAGACCGCCCTACGTTGCCATCTCGATACGCGTGCCATTGGCCTTCTCGGGCTCCACCACTATCACCGGGACTTCCAAACCTGGCCAAATCACACTAGAGGGTCACTAGCCTCTTCACTAACCTCCTATCAAGCCCCGTAATTTTTCTAAATTTTTAACTATTTTTAAACTCGATTCAAAACCTTTGGACTCCCCGAAACATATCGAAACGGTGTCCGATCGATACGAAACCAGTCCCAAAATGTTCGTTACTTCGAATAGATTAAAAGTCATGTTGAACAATTCCCCAAATTATTGTTCACGAGCCCTCACGCACCCCAAGAAGGTCCTGTGCGTGAAGCCCACGCGCGAGCACTATTCATCACCACTAACCTTCAGCGAATCGGTTTTCTGCAACTTGAACCGGCCAAACCGGTCTGGATTCAGTGCTATACCTCGTTCATTTTAGGTCCATTCTTTCCTATTTCGATTTATAAAGCTTCCTAATCATAAACCTAATCGATCTATGTCCTCAAAACACAAGAAAACGAGGTAAGACTTACCTCCACAATCGAAGACCGAACCAGCCACCTGCAACTGCTCCTCCCCCTCGTCTCCGACCACCATGGCTCCTGAAACCAGTCCCACTCGACTCGTATGGGTCCTAGTATCATAACCATATCAACCAAATCGATTGTAATACCCTAATGACCAACATTTGAATTTGAAAATGGAAGAAAGCTCTCGAGGTTGCATACGTCCGCCGTCCACCATCGTGAGCCGCTGTCCATCCCATCACTATCTGCCCTCATCATCTCAGTCCCTTCCTACCTTGGTCACTCTCACGGTTGCACACACACACAATAAAATGGTGGGATGATGTGTTTTGGGTGTGTGTTTGTGTGGAGGGGGTGTTCGGGGTTTGGGAAAATGAAAACAAAGAAGGAGATGATGGCTTGTGAGCATGTCTGAGAGAGGGAGTTTGGACGGCTAGGATGATGGGAATAGGTGAGATGAAGGGTGGAGATTTGAGATGAGAATTAAATAAATTATAAAATAAATAAATAATAATATTTTAATGTACAGATCCACTTTTTAGGGAATTTGACCAATGGGATGAGTGACACTTGTCACTCATCTATGGGTCCCACTTAAAATATCTGGTCAATCAGATATTGCCAAGTCATCATCGCCTCGAAGTATGTGTATAGTGAAACCGAATTTTCGTGGCCCGTAACTCTCCCGTTCTAAGTCCGATTTCAGTGTGCCGCCTGTTTACGAATTCGTATCGTCTCGATCTACGTAACGGTCCTCGTCCCTCGGCAATCGGACCTCTTGGTCCAAAAGTCAACTATTTGCCCATTTTAACCAAAATTACCAAAATTCCCTTAAACTTCCGCATGTCATAACTTCTTCCTCAAATGTCGGAATTGAACGTACCACCTGTCTATGAACTCGTGACATCTTGAACTACGTTACTGTCATTGGTCAAAGTCCATGTGACAGTCAGAATGAAAATTCAACGTTTTACCCAGGACTAGGGGCAAAACGGTCATTTTGCATCGTTCATCCGATTTCGCCTAACTAATCACCAATTAACCTCACTAATCACGATTAGTCACTAATCTAATCTTGGAATTCGGGACGGGTCGTTACAACCTTCAAACCTTAATTAATTTCGTCCTCGAAATTCCAACCGACCTAATTCCAACCGTTCTACCCTCTTTAATTAATTTCGTTCTTGAAATTCCAACTATCCTGATTCCATATCCACCTCATGGAAATAATTCGATCTCATGACATGTGTACACTCGTACACCAACTAACCCGAACGAAACTCGTCTGCACCCAGATGTACCACTAGTACACACGTCGTATCGACTACATTCGACCACGTCGAATGACAGTAGCCATACGTTCCGAATTGACACCACTTGTCAAATCTACCAATTCGTTGACACGAACAACTCGAAGGTTCCTTTCTCAATCCCAATCTATCCTGACGTCTGCTCCCACTGGGAGTCATCAGACCTCACACAACGATCCTCGCTGCCACATCCTGACAATCTGTCACCACTTGACAGTTGTCAGTCGAAAACTGACACTATACTCGCTTGTGGTTACTCTAACCACCAACTCACTCAACTCGAGTTTACATTAACCAACACCTCACACGACCTGTGTGTAACTAGACCCATCAGAAATACCATGACCCAATGCACAGTATCCAATGTCCTATTCACGTCTTCAACTAATCCAACGGTATCGGCTAAGGCGACTACCAATACACTCACCAACGTTCCTCTGGTATATCCTATATACCGTCACCAAGCATCACAAGTCTGCCCGGTATCGTACCTCGAACAACGTACAAGGTACATACATCTATCCATCAACCAGCCTACAACCACCTAGGTCATAGCTAATCACGTTTCAGTTCTAAAGTCCATCTGTCCAATCCTGTACTAGACAGAGCACAACTCCTACTCAACATCCATTTCCAAATCCGAATCAGAAAGCATCATTCCGTAAGCTAATAACCATTCCGAACCCAAATCCAGAATTCCACTTTCAAGTTCCAAAATCGAATCCTGAATCTTCATCCAGAAATCCAATTCTAAAACTCGAAATCTCATTCACGTCTACCGAGACGCACCAATTCCGAACCTATCAATTACCTATTCAATCGATTACCACATTACATTCGATTGACGTCATAGGAAAGCCAATCACAATATCCACACATCACTAAGGCTGACAAAATCAGACCTCGTCAAATACTTACTCGCCCGAGTAATATACCATACGGGATTTACCTCGAAAAGAAGTTCAGTCCCAACATCCTCAACTTAAACTATCCAAGTAAGAGTAATAAACTCTCCACCTATCTGGATCATCAAGATCACGATCTAGATCCATCACTATGTCACCCGACAATAGAAGTCACGATCCTCGATGGCCACGACGCCCAAAGTCCTCAACATCAAAATCCCGATCCACATCGCGATCCTAGGTGGATCCACATAGTTTAACTACCAGATTCCAAACCATAGGGTCTTACACCCTCAACGAATCTGCATAATGTCGCATCGTTCATCAACCAATTCCCACATCTAAAGAGATCAGTCAACGACGAGACACGCCGAGACTGTGGGTTCTCACTGATTAGCTCCTATCGATCCGAGTCATTCCACCTAGGAAAACCCAAGGATGATCCAAAACGATGACAACAAAAACCATCCTACGTGAATGCAAACGAACTCGCCGCCCTCACCACGCCATGTATACCAACCTCGTCTGCCACCAAGCAGAGAATGAGAAATCTAAGTCACTCAACTTCGATATACTCAACTCCTCCTGATGACCCAAGACAAATCCCAGGTCCACCAACCAATACACGACCAGCGTACTGATGACAAAAAATATCATCTGCAATCCTCTGCTATGGCAGAACCTGAGAAGTCACCCTAATTGCGTCGAAATACCCATTACCGATGCGGAAAACCTACACTCCTCTTGTCACCTCAACCACAAACTCTCGCGATTCCAAAGTTCCAACCATGTCGGAACCAACACACTCGGACATCATCCACGTGTCCGTAAACAATCAACTCACATATCCGTTTATGACCATATATGCACATCCAAAAGGGTGTCAATTCATCCTAATCTGATGTACCGCTCTACTGAAGAGTCACAACGGACACCTGCTGTGATCTGCAGTCAATCTCTGCATACCATCATATATGACCAATTCTTACCAACTCTGGCCAACACTAACCAACTGGTCACTAAACCCTGCGACATATCGATTCTCACGTCTTAACTACTGCCGGATCCAATCCAGTCCATCACTATCTGTGATCCACTCTCGAACCACAGATACCGAACAAATGCCCATCTTGACGGAGTCACATTCCGACTCGTAACTCATCGTCATCACAATCACCGACACCAGCACCATCACTAGTACTAGCACCAACGCACTATCACCTGTTAGCATCAGTATAAAGCGTGTGAATCAGATAATCCTAGATCTCCGATCATACCGAGCAATGACTCCGCACCTCTGCTCGAATTGGAGAAACTCTGTCTCCATCGTACCCAACAACTCTAGGTACAGTCACCCTGACAACTCATACGAGAAAAGGAATCGTCCCCTGAACGTCCCCGATTCCCAACAACCATAACTACAACCACACTCGATAGCTAGCCATCTCCATATGACTATCGACCAACAGTCATCGCTATCGTGATCCGCATCCACCCATCACACTATTATTCGGTCCAACCCCGGATTCCATATCTTATCTCATAACCGTACCCGTGGATCGAATCCCATCAATTCACTTCATTTCTGCCAACCAATTTCTATAGTTCTAACTAGGCTCACTAGAGTCATCCACATGGTCATCCACGACCTCAGCCGCTCGTCACAGCACAAGTTCCAATCCACCAGTCACAATCTGGATTTCGACTCGACAGACCATCCCGACTTCGGAAAGTCATCCAATCCTCAGTAACTACGGACTCATAATACTAGTTCATCAATCACAACTAAGGTTCACCTTTTCAATCCATCATAAACTAGGGTTCCCCAATCACACCCTATGGTTCCTCTGAACCCAACCGCTCTCTGCAATATAATCCACAATCTGACCGACCCCGCGGTCCTGACATCGTATGGACGTCGATCCACTCCTACCATCAACTCCATTGGGGTCATACCACAAAGGTCACTAGCTAACCTCGATGTACCAACATCCCTCACACTAGAAATCACCAATAAGGTTCACATTCTCAGACCATCACTCATCTGAGGTTCACATTTCCTGATCACTACACAAATAGAGTGCCCCGACCTAGCTGCTCCCAGCAGCACCACAATATAGAAACTCATGACCGAACCTACGGTATCACATTACCAATTCGTCAAATACAACCCTATTTGGGTCGAATCACACTAACGCATGACGTATTGGGCCAATCCCGCAATATTCGCTATTCAATCCCAAAAACTATAAATCTAGCATCCTACTATCAGGTTGATAACGGGCTGACCACGTAGAGACATCACATCTTCGACCTGAGCATACCACAAGAACTACTGAATAGCGACAACCTCGCTTTGATACCACTTGACATGACCCATCCCAATCCTCCCGAGATTAACGTGGGATGTACCATGCTCCCGTCTGACACGAAGTGTCAAACAAGGGATATTACATACCTTAGCCCCTACGGGGCTCCCAGCGCGCGCTAGGAATGGTGGAGGAGTGCGATGTCTTGGTCCCTGCTACAGCCCGCATCCGTGATCAACCTAAAGGGGATTAAAACCATTCAGAACTGTGAGTAGACAAAAATCAACAATTTCCTAAAAACACATTCATAAAAAGATATTTAAGCCCTTCACTAAAATGTATGCATGCATCAGAAATCAGTAATCAAACATTTACTCGATTAAGCCATTAGGACCTTAGCCCAAAACTGTAAATCCAAAACCAAGTGGGCCACTGCCCAAATCCGTAACCACAAATCCACAAAAACAGAAATACCATTTCATGACCTCAACAAACCATATTTACCATATAACCATCTCTGGCATCCCAGATGCCTAGCGTCCCAGACGTTCGACGTCCTAGACGTCATATCTCATGGTAATAAATAACGCGTGCTACCTGGGGTCTCTCCGGGTTAATATCTCTGACATCCTAGATTTCTGATGTCCCAGACATCCAACCATAGCATTCCTGCTCCTGAGTCATCATACGGTCCAGTAGCTCCGTATAATGACCCCTCGACGGCAATGCACCGTGACTTCCCCAGTGTCCCAGACACCTGGAGGAGACCATCACATATTCTCGTATCAAGATGGTATATGGAAAACAGTTTTACAAAGTCATTTCGAAATATCTCAATGGGCCCTACAAGAAATCTCCATAAACCGCCACAACTCCATTTAGGATCCCCAACCCGAAATCACATTTATAAAACTCAACTGGGACTCATGCCCGATTTTGTAAACCACTGGGCCCCTGTCCCGATCGCAAAACTCAAAAGGGTCTCGGCCCAATTTCGTAAACCAACTGGGGCCCTGCCCTGATCACATAATTCAAATGGGTCTCATGCCCGAATTGATCTTTCCAAAACCAAAACCATGCCATAGAATCATTATTGAATTCACACTGACATAGCAATAGTATAAACTCGTAAACCTCAAAATACGTATAAATATGGGTTTACCTTGAAATACGTGCAATCGTATAATCCACCAGTGCCACAATCATTATCATAGAAACTTTGTATGTAAAACGTATAAAAATAGTTATGCATGCATCACAATTTAGAAAATGAAGTCCACTTATAGACCGTCCTACGTTGCTGCCTCGATACGCGTGCCATAGGCCTTCCCTGGCCCCACCACTATCACCGGGACTTCCAAACCTGTCCAAAATCACATTATAGGGTCACTAACCTCTTCATTAACCTCCTATCAAGCCCCGTAATTTTTTTGAATTTTAAACCATTTTTAAACTAGATTCAAAACCTTCGGACACCCCGAAACGTATCGAAACGGTGTCCGATTGAACACTTCCCCAAATTACTGTTCACGTGCCTCACGCACCCCCAGAAGGTCCTGCGCATGAAGCCCACATGCGGGCACTATTCATGACCACTAACCTTGAGCGAACCGGTTTTCTACAACTTGAACCGACCGAACCGGTCTGGACCGATTCAGTGCTATACCTCGTTCATTTTAGGTCCATTCTTTCCTGTTTCGATTTCTAAAGCTTCCTAATCATAAAGCTTATCGATCTATGTCCTCAAAACACAAGAAAACGAGGTAAGACTTACCTCCACGATCGAAGACCGAACCAGCTACCTGCAACTGCTCCTCCCCCTCGTCTCCGGCCACCATGGCTCCTAAAACCAGTCCCACTCCACTCGTATGAGTCCTAGCATCACAACTATATCAACCAAATCGATTGTTATTGTAACGACCCGGACATTCGGAAAAAGGGAAATTTCGGAAAACTTGAAGAAAATGACGATTTTGCCCCTAGAATTGGGTAAACTGTTGACTTTTGGTTCAAGCAGTCAAACGGACTTTGATCAATAATTGTGACATAGTTCGGGACGTCATGAGTTCATAGACAGGTGGCACGTCCGATTCCGACATTCGAGGAGAAAGTTATGATGTTCGGAAGTTTGAGGGTAATTCGGTAATTTGGTTAAAAAGGGGCAATTTGTTGACTTTCCAAACGACATGGACTTTTCACGTAATTCGAGGACCGTTAGGTAGGTCTCAATGCCCTGAGTCCGTAGACAGGCGACACGCTGAAAATGGTCCTCGGACGGATGAGTTATGATTCTAGAACGAGGAAGGGTAATTTGGTAATTTTGTGAAGGAAGGGCAAAATGGAAATTTCAAGGATGCACATTGAATTCAGCCGTGGTGGTCTGTTGTGCGAATTGTTTTAGTTGTTTAGTGAATTGTTTAACAATGTTAGTGACGTTGGGGGAATTGTTTAACCTTGTGAGTGACAATTGGCACTGAAAAAGGCTGAGTGGAAGTAGAGGCGTGCTGGTTCCACTGTGAAGACAGAGCACGGGCACCATTGTTTTTGAGTTTGGGCTCGTTGCGGGAAACACAGCCACAATGAGACTGAGAGATTCCCACGAGCTGTTGGGTTGGACGGTTTGATTATAGAGAGTTAGAGTGAGTCGAGAGGATCATTTTGGAGAGGAAAAAACTGAGCCCTTGAGAGAAAACAGAATCGGAAAAACTGGAAATTGGAGGGAAAATTCTAAATTTGATTTGTGATGGGAGATGAGGTAAACTGAGATTGGAAATAGTCTTCTGGACTCATTTCGACTTCAACCACACAAAAATTGAAGGAAATCGATCGCGGTTTGGCCAAGGACTAAAGTTACAGTTTCTGGAAAATTTCGATGTTGAGGACGACTACCTACAGGTAAGGATTTGTGAAATTGGTTATGGTTTAATGTTTAGTTAAGTCTTACGATGCTTCTGTATCAATTAATTTGAAAACTAAGTTGACTTGAGTGAGTTTTGAAAGTTTAACCCGTTTGGTTGATCTTGAGAGAAGTGTTGGATTAAAGGCTCTATGTGTGAAATTAATAATGCAGAAAATAATTTAACATATAATGGAAGGTTTTCGATGGACAAATTGAAGGAATTAAGCTGGAATTGTAGGATATTGGACCGGAGTTGTGTCGCGGGTTTGGGACCCGTTTTACAGAGGAGTCGGGCGAGGAAGGAGCACTGTGCAGGTTACTGTAGCACCGTGTGGCTCCCACGCGCAGCCGATTGCGGCGGCGCGTGAGGGCGCGTGGGCCCGATTCTCGAGGTGAGTTCAACACGACTTTTGTTCTATAGAATGTAACTAACATTTTAGCATTGATTTCGAGTTAATCAGACACCGTTTCGATATTGTTTCGTGGGTCTGATGGTTTATGTTACGTTTTTAGTTAATATTTAATTCCCGGAAAATTACGGGAAATTAGTATGATGTTATTTGAGTCCTTAGTGACTCTGAAGAATGATTTTAGATAGGATTCGAGATTTATGGAAAATGTCGAAAATTACGGAAACGCGTGTAGCTTGAAAAGCGAGCGATATGTACGGTGTGTGAGTGGACTTTGCTTTCGAAAGTTTAATGCATGCATAAATGTTTCTATGATTTCTATGATTATGATTATGACTTATGGTAATTACGATTTTCGTATTTATACGTATTTTGATATGCAATACGTAATTGCACGTAGTTCGAGACTATGGTTTCTCTTATGCTTTGATGATGGTTTGATGAATGATTTTACATGATTTGTGTGTATCATGTTTTAAGGATGTTTTGATTATGAATGTGAGTATGACTTATGGTTTTGGCACGTATTTCGAGATTATTACGGATTTGCGCGTTTTATGAGATTTTGAGGATATTGTGATTTGATCGTGGTTTGATGCTTTGACATTGGGATTTGAAATACGATTTGATTTCAAAGATTTAAAACGGATTTTGGGAAAAGTGATTTCGAGCTTGATGCCCATTTCATAAAAGTGGCATTTGTGAACGAGATTTCGGGTTTCGGAAAATTGAAAGTGGATTTCCGAATTTGGGTTCGGGATGACGGTTCCGGATGCCGTCTTACGAAATAATTATTGCGAATTCAGATTCGGGAATGGATGACAGATATGATTGGGGATTTGAATGTGAAATTCGGTCATGAGTTCCATTTCGCTTAAGTGTGATCTCGGATTTGACTTGGGAAATTGGTTTACGATGGATTCTGGATTTGTTGTGATTGACAAATTGACAGGACCGCCCCCGAAAGGGGCATCGATAACCGTGCCCGGTCCTGCTCCTGTCTGGCAAGACGACTGAAATTCCCAATTTACCCTCAGTACTTGTCAAACCAAGGATAGCCACACGTACTTACTCATGCCTCCACCTCTCGATCGGCCTCGAACATCGCGCCACGCCCTGGAGGGTTAATAAAAACCAAAAGGTGTGAGTGGACAAAAATAAATTAGTTTATAAAAACAGTTACAAAAAAACATTTTTACCCTCCGCGTGAAACCAATGCATGCACACAAAAGTCATTTGCCATTCGGTTAACATTTTCAACATAAGAAAAATAGTGTATCAAATTTCAACATAAAGAAAACCCGTATGAAACTCAAATTATTTTTCCTTTCTCAACCATCGGGTCTTAGCCCGCAATCATAAACACCGGCCTCAGCCCCAAACCACGAATCAACCCCAAGAACACAACATAATCCAAAACCATCAACCATAAAACCGGGCCACTGCCCCACACATCCGAAACATCAGAAACTAACAATAAATCACAAGTCAAACATTTTGGTGGATATCAAGTGCGCCCGAGTCTTTAAACTCAAAACCATGCGCATAAACAGGCCTTCCCAGGATTTCAACGTGTCTTTAAACTCAAAGCATAATCAATAGGCCTCGGGGGTATCACAATAACCGAGTCTTTAAACTCAATCCGGGTCTTTAAATCCAATTTCGGGCCCGCCCCCGTCATCAATTAACCGAGTCTTTAAACTCAAAACGTGCTCCAACAATAGCACCCGGGTTTTTAAACCCCAAACAGTTTTCAACGGGTCTTTAAACCCAAAACATTTGTAAATCACAACAACTCGGGATCCATCGTGATCCAAATTCCAATCCAATCCGAAAACACATTTTTGTCATAACAGGACTCATGGTCCGAATTTCCACATTCAAAACACCAAATCTTACTTCACAAAAACATAATCAAATCATTTAAAACACGGGGCATGTATACTCCTACCGAATCACTTTAGTAAATCCTCTTTTATTCCCGGATTTGAATTCGCAACAATGATTCCGTAAGCTGGCATCCGGAAGCATCATCCCAAACCCAAACCAAGAATCTGTTTTCAAACTTCCGAAACCAAAATCTCGTTCATCCAAAAATTACTTTTATGCCCCGAGTGCCAAGCCCGAAATCACCTTTTTCAAAATCCATTTTAAATCCTTGAAACACCTCATATTTCAAATCTCAAGGTCAAGAAATCAAAACCACAATCATAATCACCAAAATCACGGTCAAATCACAACATACTCAAAATCTCGTAAAACATGCAAATCCGTGTTATTCTCGAAATACGTGTCAAAACCGTGAACCATACTCACAACCGTAATCAAAACATCTTAAAAACATGATACGCACAAAGCATACGAAATCATTCGTTAAATCATCATCCAAAACATACGGCATATCTCGAAATACGTGCAATTTCGTGTGCATATCAAAAATACGTAAAAATATGGAGATCGAAATCAATCACAATTCATAATCATAACCATAGAAATCATAGAAATATTTATGCATGCATTAAATTTTGAAAGCAACGTCCACTCACACATCATTCTTAAGGCTCGGTTTTGGGCCGCACGTGTTCCCGTAATTTCCAGCATTTTCCTGAAAACCCGAATCCTGTCCGAAATCACGTTCTAGGGTCATTAAGGTCTCAAATAACAACATACTAATTTTCCCTAATTTTCTGCGAATTAATCGGTAATTAAAAACGTAACCTAGACCTTCGGACCCTCGAAACAACAACGAAATGGTGTCTGATAATTTCGAAACCAACGTTAAAATGTTCGTTACAATGTGTAGGACAAAAGTCATGTTGGACTTACCTCGAAAATCGGACCCACGCGCCGTCACGCGCCCTCGCAAGCTGCTGCGCGTGACACTCACGGGCCTGCTACAGTGACAGGAACTGTTCATCGTCCTTTCCCGTCCAGCAGCTAAACGGGTCATTCAACCCGCGTGACGACCCGGCCAAATCCCTGCGATAATCAACAAGTTTCCCTCAATTGAACCCTTCATTAAGATCAAAATGAACTCAATTAAAGGTCTGCGACATCCATTTCCATCGGCACGGCCTAAAACAGAGTCAATGGAGCTCAAGTTCTAATCAAGGTTCATGAACCCCAATCACCACAAAGTCCCCCATTTCCTCAATTGATCAGTTAGGAAGGACCGTATACTTACTTAGAAGATGACTTTGCAACCAATTTCACAAGGACTTACCCCCAGGACCACGACTCCAAGCTCGATTTTTCTGAAACACAGTCGTGACTGTCCATGGCTTCCCAGGCTTCGAGCTTCGATCCCCTTGATCTGGATTGACTAAGTGAGGTCCCAGAAGAGTGTTTCGAGCCTCAAATTGGCTTGGGCTAACCTACAACTTGAAATTGGATTTTGAATTTGCTCGAACCAGGCTTCGGGTTCTAGTGCACAGTTTCTACCCCGCTCAACTGTTTCTCCTTTCTAATTCCTCCCTCAAGTTCTCACTACTTCTCTCTCCCTCTCAACGTCTCAGAAATGGACCCAACAGACCCAATTGATCCACCCAGACCGACCAGTGCCCTGTTCAATTTCTCAAAGGGATAAAACAATGGCCCGTGCACTATGCTTTTCACAGTTCATAGCACGGCTGGTACTCACCCTAACCAGCAATCCCATAAACAATTGCAACCCGCACACTGGTCTAAACCACTCAATTTCAAAAACAATTCACAATGCTCTGTTCTCAATTTCCAATAGCACCCTCACGGTTTCAGTCCCCAGTTTCAAACACCCGTGCCCTGCAATCTGTCCCAGCCACGGCAAGGTGTTCCCACAATCTCAACTGACCCGAAAGCACTCACAATTAACAATTCACTTCACTCAGCCTAACCATTTTTCTTCATAAACAAAGACATACCCGTGCTCTGTTTGAAGAATCTCCCCCACACACGGTTGTCCCAAATTCAGCAGCCAAATTACCATTTTGCCCATACTAGCCAAATTACCAAAATGCCCTTCACGCATCGTAGACCCGTAACTTGGTCATTCGAACTCCGATTGACGCGTGCCGCGTGTCTACGGACTCAGGGCATCGAGACCATCCTAACGTTCCTCCGTCGTTGGCCATCAGACCTCCCGGTCAAAAAGTCAACATTTTCACCCTTTCGTCCAAATTACAAAAATGCCCTTGAACTTCCGAACGTCATAACTTTCACCTCGAACGTCGGAATCGAACGTGCCACTTGCCTATGAACTCGTGACGTCCCAAACTACGTCACGATCATCGGTCAAAGTCCATTTGACCGCCCGAATTAAAAGTCAACGTTTTACCCACGACTAGGGGCAAAACGGTCATTTTGCATCGTTCGTCCGTTTTCACCCAACTAATCACCAATGAACCCCGTTAATCATGATTAGTTACTAATCTAATCCCGAATTTCGGGATGGGTCATTACAATCTTCCCCCCTTAAATAATTTCGTCCTCGAAATTCCAACCGATCAAAACTAAACCGTTCCTCCATCCTAAAACCAGTTTCGTGCTCGAAATTTCCACTTATCCTTATTCCACATCCACCACGTGGAAAACATTTTGACCTTATATTTGTGTTCACTCGTACACCAACTAAACACATCTGTACTCAGAGGTCCCATCACAGTCTCACGTCGTACCGACCACACTCGACCACCTCGAGTGAAAATGATCACTTGACGTCTGCTCCCACTGGGAGTCACCAAATCTCACTTGTCAGTCCGTGCTGACGCTACCAGCCAAACTGTCACCACTAAGCCACCCTAGTAAAGTGGCAATCAACAGCCAATTGGTGTCACTCAAAGTAGCGTAAGATCAATAACACGATCTCATCTCGTAGGGCAAGCCGAACCCTGCGGCAAATATCAAGCTCAAAGTCCAATTCACAACAAGTTCCAAGTGTGTCGGAACTAAGCCGAATGCCAACACATACAACCAAACCACTGGTACCTCCCACGTACCGTCACTAGATACCACTCGGACCGTCCGGTACCAATCCTGGTACACCGTACAGGGTACGTACATCCATCTCCAAAAAGTCCACTACAAGGTTCACAGTCAATCACGATCTGACACTGGGGTTTCTTGTCTAATCTCATACTAGAAAAATCGATCATTTCAACTCATCATCCATTCTAGATCCCATGGTCACCCGACCAGTAACACAACATCAACTCCCATACACGTCATCTAAGATGTACCAATCCAAGCACACTCACCAAGGCGCGTACAATCATGCTGAATGAGCATCTAACCTCACTCGCAACTACCGAGGCGTGCCAACTCCGAATCTATCGGGCACTTGCTCAACGGTTACCACGTCACATCCGATTGACTTTGAAAGGAAGCCAATCCCATCAGTCACGAGCCAAAATCTCGAGTCAAATATAAGCATTCCAACTCGCTCGAGTATGGATTAACTTCGAAAAGAAGTTCAATCCAACCATTCCCGGATCTAAACATTTATGACAGAGCAATAAGCTCTTCACCTAGCCTGATCAAGGCGATCACAATTCAAATTCGGTACCACGTCCCCCGACTGGTAACATCATGATCCTAGCTCGTCACTACGTCCAAGACCACAACATCATAATCCAGATCCACCTAGGATCCTCACATGCCCCACACATGCCCACAACTACCAATCCACCTGGAACCTGATCGTAGGGTCTTACACCCACTAGAATTCTTGTCAACCTCACAACACACCTCAACTATTTCCTTATCCAATCATTCACTCAACAACGTAACACATCCACTCTGTGGATCCCCTCCATTACCTCATATCGATCCCTGCCACTCCACCTAGGAGAGACCAAGGATGATCCAATACGATGTCACCAACATCCATCCTATGTGAATGCAAACACAACTCACTGCACCCACCGTACCAAATATCCAACATCGTCTGCCACTAAGCAGAAAAAGAGTATCCCGCTTACCCATACATGCTCAACGTACTAGTATCCACGATCAATGTCTGCTGGCGCAGAAGATAAGAAGTCAACCCCGGTGACTTCCGAATACCAATTACCAATGATCTCCTTATCCTTTCCTATTCAGTAATTTCCTTGCACCTTCTGGGAATGTAAGGAACCCATGGTCACATCAATCTCGGAGTTGACAATAACTCCCCAAATCCTCCAACTTTCATGACATAGGGAAGGTCGTCCCAAGATTCCCCCTGTCTCAAACATACCGTTTATCCACAATCTCTTATCGCCTCATCACTGTTGGGACTTATCCCAACACCACACCAACTCCGCTGGATTCCATCCAGTCCATGACTCAACCACTACTGAATCCCAAATACCAACGTACGCTCATCATGACAGAGTAACACCCCAACTCGTGGCTCAACATGATCTCACTCACTGACACTAGCACCAGCGCTAGTACCAGCACCAACATACAATCATCCACACTAGCACACTGTGTGCAAAGTGGGTAGCCCTGGATCTCCGCTCATACCGAGCGACGATCCCGCATCATCACTCGTACCTCGCAACCATGGGTACCACCATTCAGACAATCCACATCAGGATAATGAACGTTCCCTGAACGCTCCCTGATTCTCAACTACTACCACTACACCAAGTACCCCCGACAATCAGCTATCTCCCCAAGACCACCATTCCACAAAATCAAGCCATAATTTCCTAACTCTCAAATCCTGACTCCCCGTGAGTCCCACATCCACATCTCGGCTCCTCTTGAGTCCAATCTCATACCAAGCCAATCATGTCATCACTGACATACCCAGTCCCCGAGCAATTCCCAATGCTCAACCACATTCTATACGACCAATAGGGCCTAAGAGATAGTACAATTTGCCCAATTATGCGGCCTTCCAGCCATCGGTCTCATTCATCCCTACGGCCCACGCAATTCTATGTCTAACAAATCGCAGTTCACAGTGTACACTACCGACATCTGACCCTCAAACCAGGGTCAATCTCACCCGAGATCTAACACGAGGTCCCAAACACCCTCACCTACTCGTCTTACTACCAGGTCGCGCACGAGGCTTACGCTTCGGAGGCATGATGTGGCAACAGAATCAGCAACCTAGTGCTCTGATACCAAATTGACAGGACCGCCCCCAAAAAGGGCATCGATAACCGTGCCCTGTCCTGTCTCGTCTGGTAAGACGACTGAAATTCCCAATTTACCCTCAGTACTTGCCAAGCCAAGGATAGCCACACGTACTTACTCATGCCTCCACCTCTCGATCGGCCTCGAACATCGCGCCACGCCCTAGAGGGTCAGTAAAAACCAAAAGGTGTGAGTGGAAAAAAATAAATCAGTTTATAAAAACAGTTACAAAAAGACATTTTTACCATGTGCGTGAAACCAATGCATGCACACAAAATTCATTTCGCAATAGGTTAACATTTTCAACATAAGAAAAACAGTGTATCAAATTTCAACATAAAGAAAACCCGTATGAAACTCAAATCATTTTTCCTTTCTCAACCATCGGGTCTTTAGCCCGCAATCATAAACACCGGCCTCAGCCCCAAACCACGAATCAACCCCAAGAACACAACATAATCCAAAACCATCAACCATAAAATCGGGCCACTGTCCCACACATCCGAAACATCAGAAACAAACAATAAATCACAAGTCAAACATTTTGGTGGATATCAAGTGCGCCCGAGTCTTTAAACTCAAAACCATGTGCATAAACAGGCCTTCCCAGGATTTCAACGAGTCTTTAAACTCAAAGCATAATCAATAGGCCTCGGGGGTTTCACAATAACCGAGTCTTTAAACTCAATCCGGGTCTTTAAACCCAATTTCGGGCCCGCCCCCGTCATCAATTAACCGAGTCTTTAAACTCAAAACGTGCTCCAGCAATAGCGCCCGGGTCCTTAAACCCCAAACAGTTTTCAACAGGTCTATAAACCCAAAACATTTGTAAATCACAACAACTCGGGATCCATCGTGATCCAAATTCCAATCCAACATGGGGCATGTATACTCCTACCGAATCACTTTAGTAAGTCCTCTTTTATTCCCGGATTCGAATTCGCAACAATGATTCCGTAAGCCGGCATCCGGAAGCATCATCCCGAACCCAAACCAAGATTCTGTTTTCAAACTTCCGAAACTGAAATCTCGTTCATCCAAAAATTACTTTTATGCCCCGAGCGCCAAGCCCGAAATCACCTTTTTCAAAATCCATTTTAAATCCTTGAAAACACCTCATATTTCAAATCTCAAGGTTAAGAAATCAAAACCACAATCATAATCACCAAAATCACGGTCAAATCACAACATACTCGAAATCTCGTAAAACATGCAAATCCGTGTCATTCTCGAAATACGTGTCAAAACCGTGAACCATACTCACAACCGCAATCAAAACATCTTAAAAAAATGATACGCACTAAGCATACGAAATCATTCGTTAAATCATAATCCAAAACATACGGGAAACCATATCTCGAAGTACGTGTAATTTCGTGTGCATATCAAAAATACGTATAAATACAGAGATCGAAATCAATCACCATTCATAATCATAACCATAGAAATCATAGAAATATTTATGCATGCATTAAATTTTGAAAGCAACGTCCACTCACACACCGTTCTTAAGGCTCGATTCCGCGAAGCACTCGTTCTCGTAATTTCCCTAATTTTCCAGAAATCCCGAATCCTGTCCGAAATCACGTTCCAGGGTCATTAAGGTCTCGAATAACAACATACTAATTTCCCATAATTTTTCGGGAATTAATCGGTAATTAAAAACGTAACCTAGACCTTCGGACCCTCGAAACAACAACGAAATGGTGTCCGATAATTTCGAAACCAACTCTAAAATGTTCGTTACAATGTGTAGGACAAAATTCATGTTGGACTTACCTCGAAAATCGGACCCATGCGCCATCACGCGTCCCCGCAAGTTGCTGCGCGTGACACTCATGCGCCTGCTACAGTGACAGGCACTGTTCATCGTCCTTACCCGTCCAGCAGCTAAACGGGTCATTTAATCCGCGTGATGACCCGGCCAAATCCCTGCGATAATCAACAAGTTTCCCTCAATTGAACCCTCCATTAAGATCGAAATGAACTCAATTAAAGGTCTGCGACATCCATTTCCATCGTCACGGCCTAAAACTGAGTCAATGGACCTCAAGTTATAATCAAGGTTCATCAACCCCAATCACCACAAAGTCCCCCATTTCCTAACTTGATCAGTTAGGAAGGACCGTAGACTTACTTAGAAGATGACTTTACAACCAATTTCACAAGAACTTACCCCCAGGACCACGACTCCAAGCTCGGTTTTTCTGAAACACAGTCGTGACTGTCCACGGCTTCCCAGGCTTCGATCTTTGATCCCCTTGATATGGATTGACTAAGTGAGGTCCCAGAAGAGTGTTTCGAGCTTCAAATTGGCTTGGGATGACCTACAACTTGAAATTGGATTTTGAATTTGCTCCAACACGGCTTCGGGTTCCAGTGCACAGTTTCCACCCCGCTCAACCGTTTCTCCTCTCTAATTCCTCCCTCAAGTTCTCACTACTTCTCTCTCCCTCTCAACGTCTCAGAAATGGACCCAACAGACCCAATTGATCCACCTAGACCGACCAGTGCCCTGTTCAATTTCTCAAAGGGATAAAACAATGGCCCGTGCACCGTGTTTTTCACAGTTCATAGCACGGCTGGTACTCACCCTAACCAGCAATCCCATAAACAATTGCAACCCGCACACTGCTGTAAACCACTCAATTTCAAAAACAATTCACAATTCTCTGTTCTCAATTTCCAACAGCACCCGCACGGTTTCAGTCCCCAGTTTCAAACACCCGTGCCCTGCAATCTGTCCCAGCCACGGCAAGGCGTTCGCACAATCTCAACTGACCCCAAAGCACTCACAATTAACAATTCATTTCACTCAGCCCAACCATTTTCCTTCATAAACAAAGCCATACCCGTGCTCTGTTTGAAGAATCTCCCCCACACACGGTTGCCCCAAGTTCAGCAGCCAAATTACCATTTTGCCCTCACTAGCTAAATTACAAAAATGCCCTTCACGCATCGTAGACTCGTAACTTGGTCATTCGAACTTCGATTGACGCGTGCCGCTTGTCTACGGACTCAGGGCATCGAGACCATCCTAACGGTTGTCGGTACTCGACCATCAGACCTCCCGGTCAAAAAGTCAACATTTTCCCCTTTTTCGTCCAAATTAGGAAAAAAACCCTTGAACTTCCGAACGTCATAACTTTCACCTCGAACGTCGGAATTGAACGTGCCACGTGCCTATGAACTCGTTCGTCCGATTTCACCCAACTAATCAACGATGAACCCCGTTAATCATAATTAGTTACTAATCTAATCCCAAATTCCAGGACGGGTCGTTACATATGAGGGGGGCGGGCCCGGATTGGGTTTAAAGACCTGGATTGAGTTTAAAGACTCGGGAGTTTAAAGACTCGGTTAATGTGATATCCCCCGAGGCGTATTGATTATGTAACGACCCGTCCCGAATATCGGGATTTAATAATATTTAATTGTGATTTACTAATCTGGGATTAGTTGGGCGATTTCGGACGAATTGTGCAAAATGACCGTTTTGCCCCTAGGCATGGGCAAAATGTTGACTTTTAATTCGGATGGTCAAATGGACTTTGACCGACGACCGTGACGTAGTTCGGGACGTCAAGAGTTCATAGACAGATGGCACGTTCGATTCCGACATGCGTGGTGAAAGTTATGATGTACGGAAGTTCAAGGGCGTTTTCGTAATTTGAACGTAATAGGGGGAAATGTTGACTTTTTGATCGGGAGGTCCGATGGCCGAGGACCAAGGACCGTTAGGAAGGTCTCGATACCCTGAGTCCGTAGACAGGCGGCACGCATCCATCGGAGTCCGTATGACCGAGTTACGGGTCAGGATGCGTGAGGGGCATTTTGGTAATTTTCTGCACAAGGGCAGAATTGTAATTTCACATGGGGGGCACTGTTTCATTGAACAGCCGTGAAGGTGGAATGTTTGTGCGATCGATCCCATGATTTGTTTATCAAATTAATGGCTGAATTGGGACAGTGTGAGGTGTGATTGCACATGTATTGTGTTGGCAATCGATTGCACGACATGGGCATTGGTTTGTTTAATTGTTTTCGGGTCAGTGCAGGGGAGCATTACACAGTGGATTTTGGGCACTTTTGGATGCCTTTAACGGCCGAATTGGATTAAAGGAATGGAATATATGTCGAGTGGGTCACTCTGGGATTGAGAATGAAAGGAAATGAGGGAAATTGGTGTTGGATTTCTCTGAAAACCCTAAACTGGTTTCTGGGAAATTCAAATTCAAACTTCTAGTTTTAGGCCAGCCCAAGCCTAGTTGATGATGGATTGAGCTTCCTGGAACTTCAACGAGTCGAACCAGATCAAATGGGGCAAGCTTTGGGGCTCCTACGGCCGTGGACGGACGAGGTGGATGGCCGAAAAACTCAAGCTTGAGTCGTGATGATTGAGGTAATGTCGTGTTCAATTAATCATGTTAATTGGTTCGTATTAATCCTTATAAGCTTCCTGTGAAGTTAATTTGACAATGGTTGAGGATTGATGGATTTTTGGTGATTGACCCGTTTTGGGTGATCACGGGTTGTTGACACGATTAATCGATGGTTGATGTTGATCATTGACACAGAACTGAAATTGGTTGGTTGATGATTGTTATAGGATCAAGAACGGGTCGAATTGATGTCGAATTGGGTGTGTTTGAACCGGATCCTATCGCGGGCTTTTCAACCCGTTTACCAGTCATTCGGGTGAAGGTGGTGACTGTAGCAGTCACTGTAGCAGGCGCGTGGCTTTCACGCGCAGCCACTCACGGTGGCACGTGATGGCGTGTGGGCACGAAACTCGAGGTGAGGTCAACATGACTTTTGTCCTATACAATGTAACGAACATTTTGGCGTTGGTTTCGTGTCGATCGGATTCCGTTTCGATATTGTTCGGGATGTCCGAAGGTTTTAAAACCAGTTTAAAAATACTTAAAAATTCGGGAAAATTACGGGACTTTATTAGGATGTTAATGAAGAGGTTAGTAATCCTCTAATGTGATTTGGACAGGATTGGGAGTCCCGGTGATAGTGGTGTGGCCCGGGAAGGCCTATGGCACACGTATCGAGGCGCTCGGTTAAACGGTCTGTCAGTGGACATTGGTTTTATAAATTCGATGCATGCATAACTGTTTCATGATTTTTATAATTGTGATTAAATGATTTATTTTGGATATCGGTGAATTTAAAATGATTTCACGTATTTCGAGGTGAATTACGTATTTGCACAAAAATCGAGGTTTTCTGGATTTGCACCGATTTCCATAAATGTGGTTGGATATGATTTCATGAAACGGTTACGGATTTGTTAAGATGAATCGGGCCAGGGGCCCAGTTAATTTACGAATCAGGCCAGGGGTCCAGTTGACTTATGAAATCGGGCCAGGGGCCCAGTTGACTTATATATGTGATTTCGGGTCGGGGACACTCAAATGGAATTGAATAAACTATTTCGGATTTGATTCAACTATTTGGACTTATGACGGTTTTATGGAAATTCGGGGCAGGGCCCTTGTGATATTTTGGAAATGAATAATAAAATGTGTTCCATAAAACCATCTCGATATGAGGATATATATATATATATCCTGGTCTCCTCCAAGTGTCGGGGACACTGGAGAAGTCACGGTGCATTGCCTGCGAGGGCTCATTGTACGGAGCTACCAGACCGTATAGTGATCCAGGAGCAGGATTGCTGAACGTCATGGGCGTCAGACATCGGGGATGTCAGAGATATGGACCCGGTGAGACCCCGGGCAGCACGCGTTGCTTAATACCGTGAGATATGACGTCTCGAACGTCAAGCGTCTAGGACGCTAGGCATCGGGGATGCCGGAGATGGAAAAATAATAAATGAACATTACTGAATTTATGAGATAACTCTTGGATTGACTTTTGGGATTTGAAACTATGCTTTGGTTTCCGGGCTAAGGCCCTAATGGTTATTTCTAAATAAATATGGGATTATTGGTTTTTGGTGCATGCATATGCTTTTACTGAGGGGCATAAATGTCTTATAAATGTTTTAAATAGACTTGTTTATTTTCGTCCACTAACAGCTTTTGTTTTTAATGCCCTTCAGGTTGATTCCGGATGCGACTGCAGCAGAGACTAGGTCATCAGTCACCTCCTCCATTGATCCTTACGCACTCTGGAAGCCCGGTTGGGCAATGGCAACAGGTTATCCCTTGTCCGACACCTCGTGTCAGACGGGAGCATGACACATTCCATGGTAATCCCGGGGGGATTGGGATGGGTCGTGTCAAGTGGTATCAAAGCCAGGTTTTGCTCTTTTGTGCGCGAAGGACGAGGGTGTGATGTCTCTTTGGGCTGCAGTTCCGTTGTCAACCTGATAGATAGTTTTGGGTTTGTATGGTTGATTGGGTGTGTTTGGCCCGATACGCCGTGCATTGATGTGATTCAACCCAAGTGGGGTTGTATACGATTAACTAGTAATGAGGAACCGTCGGTTCGGTCATGTGATGATGGATCGTTGTACGACTCGGCACAGCTGGGTTCAGGGAACCCCATTTGAATAATGTTATGGAAATGTGAACTCAGTTGAGTGATGGTCTAAATTATGGACCCTGGTAGTGTTGGCTAGTGTACGGGGTGTTGGTGCATCGGAGTTAGCCGATGACCTTCGTGGTGGAACCCACGATGGAACCCACGTTGAGTTGACGATGGGATTGCATTTGACGTCTATGCGATGTCAGGACCGCGGGGTCGGTCAAGTTGTGGATTTTACTGCAGAAGACAGTTGGGTTCAGTGAAACCCTAGGGTGTGATATTGGAACCCTGATTCATAATGGATCGACAGGAAAAGTGGACTTTAAATGAGAACTTGTGCTGCGACGAGCGGCTGAGGTCGTAGATGACCATGTGGATGACTCTAGTGAGTCTTATGGGTTTCGATCCATGGATGCGGTTATGAGATAAAATATGGAAACTCGTGTTGGATCGAATATTAGTGTTTTGTGTGGATACGGATCTTGACAACGATGACTGTTGGTCGACAGTTGTGTGGAGATAACTGGCTATCGAGGGTATTTAGTGTGGTTTTAATACTTGGGGATCAGGGGACGTTCAGGGAAAGTTCATTATCCTGATGTGTGGATGGCCAAATTGGGGGTACCCATAGTCGTGGGGTACGAGTGGTGTTACGGGATCGTCGTTCGGAATGCAACAGAGATCCAGGGTAACAAATTTGCACACTGTGTGCTAGCATGGATGTTCGTGTGCTATGTATGGATGTTGGTATGTTGGTACTTTTGTGGCAATACTAGTATGGATGCCAGTGTGCTGATACTAGTGTTGATGATGGTGCGTTGGTACTGGTACTAGCACTGGTGCTGGTGTCAGTGATTGTGATGACGATGAGCCACCAGTTGGGGTGCGACTCCGTCATGATGGACAGATGATTGGTATCTGCGACTCAGTGGTGGTTGAGTCATGGACTGGATGGGATCCAGTGGAGGTTGTGTCGGGGTTGGGATGAGTCCCAACCGGTATATGATGACATGTGAGGAATGGATATTAAGGTATGTTTGAGACTTGAGGAATCTAGGGATGATGTTCCCTATCTCATGAGAATTGGTGGATTTTAGGAGTTGTTGTCAACTCCGAGATTGGTATGATGGTATACTTCTTATATCCCCAGAGAGTACAAGGAAATTATTGAAATTGGAAAGGTCGGGGAAAACCATTCGTGGTATTGATGTGTGATTCTGTGATTGTGAATCACTTGGAACCTAAGGATTGAACCTGTAAAGGTTGGGATGTGAGACATGGCAGTATGGTATGCACCTCCAGGCAAAGTTGTGGATATCCCTTTCGGAATCGGGGTGTGTACGTACATGATTATTGACGGACGTGAGGTCCGAGTAATGAATTGATTTTGGACACGTGGTGGTCCAAGTGAGGTATGGACGTGGGCAGTCCAGTGGTTGGACTTGACATCTCACTGGGAGCATGTCTATTTCCAACATGGTTGGAACTCCCGATTCGGGGAGAGTTGTGATTGGGAGACGAGAGGAGTGCTCGTTTCCGCATCGGTGATTGGTATTCCGAAGTCATTGGGGTTGACTTCATATTTCCTGCCGTGGCAGATGATGATTGTTGCTACCAGTACGTTGAGCGTGTATTGGTGGGTGGACCCATGTTTGGCTTGGGGTCATTGGACACAACCAGTTGTGTATGATCTTGGATTTGGTGGTGAAATGCGAGGTCATCTTTCCACCAAGGGAAATTTGGCGAATGATTCAATGAGGGTGTAAGACCCTACGATCAGCTTTCAGATGGATTGCTTGCTATGTGAGCATGTGTGGATCCTAGGTGGATCTGATTTGTGATGTTGTCGACTTTGGGCATGGTGACGATCTAGGATCGTGATGTTACTTGTCCGATGACATAGTGATGGATCTGGATCGTGATCTTGATGATCCAGATGGGTGGAGAGTTTATCACTCTTACCTTGGAGTGTGAGTCGTAAATGACTGGACTGAACTTCTTTTCGGAGTGAGTCCATATGGTTTGTGACTTGGTTGAGTAGGTTTCCGATATGGTCGGATTTTGTCAACCTTTGACGTGTGAATATTGGGATTGGCTTCCTTATGAAGTCAATCGAGTGTTTCGGACAGACAACTGATAGGTTCGTTTTTGTTACGTCTTGGTGGACGTAAACGAGATTTTGGGTTTTGGAATCGAATTTCTGGGTGACGATTCAGGATTCGATTGCAAAGCTCGAAAATGGATTACTGGATTTGGGTGCGGAATGATTATTCCAATGCTAGCTTACAGAATAATGATTTTGGATTTGGACATGGAATAAAATTATGATGTCTGGGTTTGGATTCGGGATTTCTTTCGAAATTGCGAATTCGGATTCGGAACTGGAACTGGATGATGGGTGGAGTTCGTTTTGTCTCATGTTGGTTTGGGAAAAGGTACTTCATTATTGGAACGTGTTTGGCTATAACCTGGGTGGTTATAGGCAGATTGATGGATTGAGGTGCGTATAGGGTACGTTGTACGAGGATTGATACTGGTTAGGCTGAGTGGTGCCTAATGGCGGTACATGGGATGTACCCGTGGTGTGTGATTAAACGTGTTATTAATCGGCTTGGTTCCGACATCATTTGTTTGATTGTGATTGTGGACTGGACATTGGATACTGTGCGCCGAGCAGAGTGATTTTGTCGAGTTCAGTGATTGTATGAGCAGGTGCTCTTAGCCATGGTTGGCTAGTGGAACCCTAGTATTGAGATGTGTGACCACTGCTGGGCTGGTATTCAATGTGTTCCAATTACACCACTTGATTGTGTAAGTTGACGGTATACGTACACTCAGGATGAGTGAATTGGTGGTCTGGGTAACCACGAGTAGCCTTGTGTGACTTGATCCCACCGTGATTTTCCAGCATCTTGGTTCGCTGAGGGAGTCGGCGATTATGGATATTGTGATTAATTTATGTCGCAGGATCAGGCTTGCCCTGCGAATTGAGATCATGTAGTTGATCCTACGCTACATCGGGAGTGATGTAGTACGTGGTGTTGTCACTGACGGACAGATGGTTGGGGCTTTACTAGGGTGGTAAAGCTTAGTGGTAACAGTTTGACTGATGGTGTCAGCATGGACTGACAAATGAGATTTGGTGACTCCCAATGGGAGCAAATGTAAGGATATATTGGCAATGGAAGGGAACTGTTTGGCTGAATGAGTCAGCTAAATGGTTAAGCGATCTTATCGCAGATCAGGTGATTAGGTTCACTCGAGGTGGTCGAGTGTTGTTGTTATGATGTATGACTGTGATGGGATGTCTGGGTACAGACGAGGCTGGTGTTGACCCAGTATGTGGGTGTACAAGTGTACACAGATGGGAGGTCGGAATGTTTTCCACGTGGTGGTTGTGGAATAAGGTTATTGGTAATTTCGAGGACGAAATTCTTTAAGGAGGGAAGGTTGTAACGACACGTCCCGAATATCGGGATTTAATAATATTTAATTGTGATTTACTAATCTGGGATTAGTTGGGCAATTTCGAACGAATTGTGCAAAATGACCGTTTTGCCCCTGGCGTGGGCAAAATGTTGACTTTTAATTCGGATGGTCAAATGGACTTTGACCGACGACCGTGACGTAGTTTGGGACGTCCCGAGTTCATAGACAGGTGGCACGTTCGATTCCGACGTCCGTGGTGAAAGTTATGATGTACGGAAGTCCAAGGGCGTTTTCGTAATTTGAACGTAATAGGGGGAAATGTTGACTTTTTGATCGGGAGGTCCGATGGCCGAGGACCAAGGACTGTTAGGAAGGTCTCGATACCCTGAGTCCGTAGACAGGCGGCACGCATCCATCGGAGTCCGTATGACCGAGTTACGGGTCAGGATGCGTGAGGGGCATTTTGGTAATTTTCTGCACAAGGGCAGAATTGTAATTTCACACGGGGGGGCACTGTTTCATTGAAAAGCCGTGAAGGTGGAATGTTTGTGCGATCGATCCCATGATTTGTTTATCAAATTAATGGATGAATTGGGACAGTGTGAGGTGTGATTGCACACGTATTGTGCTGGCAATCGATTGCACGACATGGGCATTGGTTTGTTTAATTGTTTTCTGGTCAGTGCGGGGGAGCATTACACAGTAGATTTTGGGCACTTTTGGATGCCTTTAACGGCCGAATTGGATTAAAGGAATGGAATATATGTCGAGTGGGTCACTCTGGGATTGAGAATGAAAGGAAATGAGGGAAATTGGTGTTGGATTTCTCTGAAAACCCGAAACTGGTTTCTGGGAAATTCAAATTCAAACTTCTAGTTTTAGGCCAGCCCAAGCCTAATTGATGATGGATTGAGCTTCCTGGAGCTTCAACGAGTCGAACCAGATCAAATGGGGCAAGCTTTGGGGCTCCTAGGGCCGTGGACGGACGAGGTGGATGGCCGGAAAACTCAAGCTTGAGTCGTGATGATTGAGGTAATGTCGTGTTCAATTAATCATGTGAATTGGTTCGTATTAATCCTTATAAGCTTCATGTGAAGTTAATTTGACAATGGTTGAGGATTGATGGAGTTTTGGTGATTGACCCGTTTTGGGTGATCACGGGTTGTTGACACGATTAATCGATGGTTGATGTTGATCATTGACACAGAACTGAAATTGGTTGGCTGATGATTGTTATAGGATCAAAAACGTATCGAATTGATGTCGAATTGGGTGTGTTTGAACCGGATCCTATCGCGGGCTTTTCAACCCGTTTACCAGTCATTCGGGTGAAGGTGGTGACTGTAGCAGTCACTGTAGCAGGCGCGTGGCTTTCACGCGCAGCCACTCACGGTGGCACGTGATGGCGCGTGGGCACGAATCTCGAGGTGAGGTCAACATGACTTTTGTCCTATACAATGTAACGAACATTTTGGCGTTGGTTTCGTGTCGATCGGATTCCGTTTCGATATTGTTCGGGATGTCCGAAGGTTTTTAAACCAGTTTAAAAATACTTAAAAATTCGGGAAAATTACGTGACTTTAATAGGATGTTAATGATGAGGTTAGTAATCCTCTAATGTGATTTGGACAGGATTGGGAGTCCCGGTGATAGTGGTGTGGCCCGGGAAGGCCTATGGCACGCGTATCGAGGCGCTCGGTTAAACGGTCTGTCAGTGGACATTGGTTTTATAAATTCGATGCATGCATAACTGTTTCATAATTTTTATAATTGTGATTAAATGATTTATTTTGGATATCGGTGAATTTAAAATGATTTCACGTATTTCGAGGTGAATTACGTATTTGCACAAAAATCGAGGTTTTCTGGATTTGCACCGATTTCCATAAATGTGGTTGGATATGATTTCATGAAACGGTTACGGATTTGTTAAGATGAATCGGGCCAGGGGCCCAGTTAATTTACGAATCGGGCCAGGGGTCCAGTTGACTTATGATATCGGGCCAGGGGCCCAGTTGACTTATATATGTGATTTCGGGTCGGGGACACTCAAATGGAATTGAATAAACTATTTCGGATTTGATTCAACTATTTGGACTTATGAAGGTTTTATGGAAATTCGGGGCTGGGCCCTTGTGATATTTTGGAAATGAATAATAAAATGTGTTCCATAAAACCATCTCGATATGAGGATATATATATATATATATATCCTGTTCTCCTCCAAGTGTCGGGGACACTGGAGAAGTCACGGTGCATTGCCTGCGAGGGCTCATTGTACGGAGCTACCGGACCGTATAGTGATCCAGGAGCAGGATTGCTGGACGTCATGGACGTCAGACATCGGGGATGTCAGAGATATGGACCCGGTGAGACCCTGGGGAGCACGCGTTGCTTAATACCGTGAGATATGACGTCTGGAACGTCAAGCATCTAGGACGCTAGGCATCGGGGATGCCGGAGATGGAAAAATAATAAATGAACATTACTGAATTTATGAGATAACTCTTGGATTGACTTTTGGGATTTGAAACTATGCTTTGGTTTCCGGGCTAAGGCCCTAATGGTTATTTCTAAATAAATATGGGATTATTGGTTTTTGGTGCATGCATATGCTTTTACTGAGGGGCATAAATGTCTTATAAATGTTTTAAACAGACTTGTTTATTTTCGTCCACTCACAGCTTTTGTTTTTAATGCCCTTCAGGTTGATTCCGGATGCGACTGCAGCAGAGACTGGGTCATCATACACCTCCTTCATCGATCCTTACGCACTCTGGAAGCCCGGTTGGGCAATGGCAACAGGTTATCCCTTGTCCGACACCTCGTGTCAGACAGGAGCATGACACATTCCATGGAATCCCGGGGGGATTGGGATGGGTCGTGTCAGATTATGCCTGAGTTTAAAGACTCGGTGATATCCCGGGAATGCCTGATATATGTGAGTTTAAAGACTCGGTTATTGTGATACCCCCCCGAGGCCTATTGATTATGTTTTGAGTTTAAAGACTTGTTGGTATCCCGGAAAAGCCTGATATATGTGAGTTTAAAGACTCGATTATTGAAATCCAGAAAACTGATTGATTTGTGATTTATTGTTGATTACCGATGTTCGGATGTGTTGGGCACTGGCCCGGTTTACATGGCTTGATGGATGTTTGGGTTATGTTCTGTACCTTGATTGAATTATGATTTTGGCCTGAGGCCATGTATTTATGATTGCGGACTAAGACGCGAAGGTTAAGAAAAGGAAAATGATTTGATTTTCATACACGGTTTTCATCTATTGGAAGTGAAATGGATTGTGAAATGATTTTCGAATGCATGCATTGGTTTTACGCGTAGGGTAGAAATGTCTTTCGGTAACGTGTTTTATAACTGATTTCTTTTTGTCCACTCACACCTTTTGTGTTTTTATTGACCCTCCAGGTCGTGGCACGTTGATCGAGACTATTCAAGAGGTGGAGGCATGAGTGGGTGTCACGACCCGGCTCATCTAACACAATATTGTCCGCTTTGGGCCCAGCCCTCACGGTTTTGTTTTCGGGAGCTCATGTGCAACTTCCCAGTGGGTCACCCATCATGCGATTGCACCAGCCTCAACTCGCTTAACTTTGGGGTTCCAATCCCCCCCAAAGCCATTGAGTTCCCAAAAGGCCTTGTGTTAGATAGATACGTGCCCACACATATAAGGTACTTCACCTTTCCTCCCCGAGCGATGTGGGATCGTTCACCGATCTTACCTTTCCAAGCTCACGGGTCTTGCTCACCGATCTTGCTTCTCAAGCTCACGGGTCTTGCTCACCGTTCTTGCTTCCAAGACCGGGTCTTACAATCCACCCCCCTTGGGGCCCAGCGTCCTCGCTGGCACACTTCCGGTCGGGGTCCGGCTCTAATACCATTCTTTCACGACCCAGCTCATCTAACACAATATTGTCCGTTTTGGGCCTAGCCCTCACGGTTTTGTTTTCGGGAGCTCATGTTCAACTTCCCAGTGGGTCACCCATCATGGGATTGCACCAGCCTCAACTCGCTTAACTTTGGGGTTCCAATCCCCCCGAAAGTCATTGAGCTCCCAAAAGGCCTTGTGTTAGATAGATACATGCCCACAAATATAAGGTACTTCACCTTTCCCTCCCCGAGCGATGTGGGATCGTGCACTGATCTTACCTTTCCAAGCTCACGGGTCTTGCTCACCGATCTTGCTTCTCAAGCTCACGGGTCTTGCTCACTATTCTTGCTTCCAAGACCGGATCTTACAGTGGGCACACGTATGATTATCTCTTGTTTGGCAAGTGCTGAGGGTAATTTAGGAACTTCAGTCGACTTACCAGACGGGAGCAGGATCGGGCACGGTTATGAATGTCCCTTCTGGGATGGTCCTGTCAGTCATACCCTAATGACCAACCTTCGAATTTGAAAATTGAAGAAAGCTCTCGGATTAATCACCTCCGCCGTCCACCACCGTGAGCCGCCGTCCATCCCATCACCGTTTGCCCTCATCATCTCAGTCCCTTCCTACCTTGGTCACTCTCACAGTTGTACACACACAATAAAATAGTGGGATGATGTGTTTCGGGTATGTGTTTGTATGGAGGGGGTGTTCGGGTTTTGGGAAAATGAAAACAAAGAAGGAGATGATGGCTGGTGATCATGTGTGAGAGAGACGGCTAGGATGATGGGAATGGGTGAGATGAAGGGTGGAGATTTGAGATGAGAATTAAATAAAATTATAAAATAAAGAAATAATAATATTATAATGTATAGATCCACTTTTTAGGGAATTTGACCAATGGGATGAGTGACACTTGTCACTCATCCATGGGTCCCACTTAAAATATCTGGTCAATCAAATATTGCCAAGTCATCATTGCCTCGAAGTACATGTATAGTGAAACCGAACTTCCGTGACCTGTAACTCTCCCGTTCGAAGTCCGATTTCAGCGTGCCGCCTGTTTACGGATTCGTATCGTCCCGATCTACGTAACGGTCCTTGGCCCTCGGCCATAGGACCTCCTGGTCCAAAAGTCAACTATTTACCCCTTCTAACCAAAATTACCAAAATTACCAAAATTACCACTTTTCTATGAACTCGTGACATTCTGAACTACGTCACAGTCATTGGTCAAAGTCCATTTGACCGCCAAAATGAAAAGTCAACGCTTTACCCACGGCTAGAGTCAAAACTATCATTTTGTATCGTTCATCCGATTTCGCCTAACTAATCACCGATTAACCTCACTAATCACGATTAGTCACTAATCTAATCTTGGAATTCGGGACGGGTCGTTACATATAAAGTGCTTTTCTTCATTGAGATCCATACGTGATTAACTTGATTTTCTTTACATAAACTCTTCACATATGCTTACTGAGTGAA
This sequence comes from Prinsepia uniflora, assembly GCA_032719365.1. NCBI lineage: Eukaryota > Viridiplantae > Streptophyta > Magnoliopsida > Rosales > Rosaceae > Prinsepia > Prinsepia uniflora. Next base: position 56,696,670 of record CM064861.1, on the reverse strand, counting down.
AACCTTAGGATTCTTGAGCGTATTGAATGATGCCTAGTGAGGATTATTGTCGACATGAAATCTTTCTAGGGTGTTTAGATGACGTTGTTTTCTAGTTTGATCATTTGAGATGTTGGTATAAACACTTAACACTTGAGTTCACGGTTATGGCATGTTTCTTAGTTTGTGTGAGTTTATTTTCTATTCTTGATTCTTATTAACTTGTTGGTGCATGACTTCTAGCATCCTTTGTGTTAAGTAAAATTTTTGTGGGTATCGTGTTGCAATAACCCTCAGGAGACAAAAATTCTCCTACTAGGTGAACCTAGAGGTTTAAATGCTTATCATAACTAGATCGAGTCTTTTATTTTTGTTGTTGTTTTGCTAAGGGACTAGCAAAAGGTAGGTTTGGGGGTATTTGATAAGTCACAAATTAAGCATCATTTCAATGTTATTTCTTATCATTTTTACTTATCTTTTGATTATAATCATTCAAACAATAGGAGAAAATGATATCTTTTGTGAAGTTTGTGCAGATTGCTTAGTTGTGGTTTAAATCATGTTTTACAATGAAATGTGATCTTTCCAAGGCTATAACTTCAAGAACCCAGCAAGGATTTATCAAGGATCATATTATCTCCCATTTACACATCCAAGATCCCCCATGATCACCAAAAATGCGGCTAAGCCCCTTAAGTTCCTAAAATTGCAATTAAGGGTGTTTTAGGGTATTTACTTGTGCATCAAGCATCCTTGGACGAATTTTCCTACCTTTCTCATTGAGGAATGACATGGATTGACTTGGATAAGAAGACTTAATTATATTCTTAATCAGATCTGAAGTTAAAGATTGCAAGAAATAAGGAAAAGGAAGTATCTTGGAAATCAAGAAACAATCATAAATCATGGCAAGGGCTAATTGACCCTTTGCCGCAATTTGTAGCCCCTTTCCTTTAATTTATGGATTGTGATCTGATTTGGAAAGATAATAATTCAATTCCTAGTCAAAGATGAAGTCAAGAAGTGGATTAAAGAAGGAAAAGAAGATTCCTTAAGCAAGAGGGAGATGTTAGGGCAGGTGTTAGGGGATATAAATAGATGTTTTCTCATTTTTCTAGGACGTCCAATTTACCTCCTAAGGTCCCAAAACTCTGCAAAAATTTCTGCTTAAAGTTTATACACAATGTAGCCGTAATTTACCTATTGTTCATGCTTTTGGATTCAAGTCTTGCATCTTCTTTGTGACGTGAAGCTTGGGAGAAGAAGAAGTGTTTGTGCCACTTCTCTCACGCATCATTCATCTTAGTATTTGTGTTTCTCATTCCCTAATCTCTTTAAATTTTTATGCATTCAATTATGATGTTTGATAACTTAGTTATGCGTGAGTAGTTTCCTTTAGGATTAGGGTTGTCTGAAGCCCTAGCCATGTTAGTTTATAATTAGATTTCTCGCTGTTGATTATGGTTGTTATGTATGCCTGGATTTGTTGGATTACTATGCTTCATGAACTCAATTTATGCTTGTAAGTTTGATCACCTTATTTGCGTATAATTGTAGATGTAATTGATTGACGTATCACCTCGATGTTTATGTTCACCCTACAATTTGTAGCATCACATTTAAAAGGGGGAATCTTTTTTGTAATCTAAACTCATGACTCCTTAGGATTGCACATCACTTTACTAGGGATAGTGTAGTGTCATTAAATCTTCTTCATGGTTCATGCATTATCACACAACATCGATAATAGTTATTTAAGGGCAGGTACATCACGTTTAAACATGCAATCTAAGAGAAGATAAATGTACGGGGTGAGCCTTAGCCGGACCCTTGCATGGGCACTTAATTCAGATACATGCATAATTAATCTAATAAATGAAATCTAAGTAGAACTTTGGTAAAGGTGGATAACATGTCCTAATTCGTCCTAATTATCCAATCAACTCTCAAATCAAGTTTTCATCATTTTTGCACTTGTTTTCATCATTCAATTTCGTTCTAATCGTTACTCAAAACCTGGCGCCCCCCCCCCCCAACGTTTTTGTACTTTTTCTCAAGTTGTTTCATTCCAAAATAAGTGCATTCACGTTGAACAAGTCCTCGAGGGATAGGCCTTTGTAAAGCTCCTATACTCGTCATACGATTTTGTGCACTTGTAAAGTATTACATTAGGAGTTATCATTCATAATTTCTTGGTTGATAAATCTTCTATCAGGTTTCGATACTATGATTTTGAGATTTTAATTATGATTTGATTTCAATGGTTTATGAGCTTCGTCCTAACCTCTACAGGTGTTCTAGCTACTTAAAACACGAAGGTTAAGTCTAGAAATTACCTTCCAAACCAAGGATCGCATCCAATTCTTCTTCCTCTATGTTCATGTGATTCCGGCCATCATTTCCCTTGCTTCCAAGCTTAATAGCTTCGTACAAACCTTTAGAAGCTCACCCAAACAATGAAGTCGATTAATAACAATTAGAACCAAGGTTGCCATTTTCGAATTCAAAATAGTTTTTCACGAGAAACCGACCTTACCTCACCGTCGTCCACCGCTGTGGCCACCGTTGGACTCGTCACATCACTCTTTCCAACTCCCCTTCACACAGCACATGCAAAGGATGAGGTTTGAAGGTGATTGGATCAATTGTTTCTCACGGTTTCACAGGTCCCCTATTTTCTACTTTCACGGTTTCATGGCCACCGTTGTGGACGACCCTCCACGGTGGCACCACTACCTTGATCATCATCTACCTTCTCTTTCTCATTCACACTTCATAACCAAAGGTTGAAGATCAAAGGGGGGCGTAGGGATTGTTTCTCACGGGTTCATTCCCACACTCTATTTTCTCATTTGAACCAAACCGTGCAAAACATTATCCTTCCCTTTTAATTTTAAAACGGCCTGAGTCAGTTGTCTAAGCTTCCACAGACCTCCAGAGAAGGCCCAAGTGTCCTAATTCTAATGGGCACAATTCCCAAGGCAACTAAAGAACCAAAATATCCTTAATGCCAAATTACCAAAATGCCCCTCGACTTCCGAACGTCATAACTTTTACGTCCAATGTTAGAATTGAACGTGCCACCTGTCTATGAACTTGTGACGTCCCGAACTACGTCACGGTCATCAGATAATATCCACTTGACTCCCGAAGCAAAAGTCAACATTGCGCCCGTTCTAGGGGCAAAATCGTCATTTCGCACCGTCCGCCCGAAATCGCCCAACTAATTACCGATTAATCTCACTAATCCACCATTAATTTCTAACCTAATCCCAAAATCTGGGACGGGTCGTTACGTCCGGAGATGGTGATTTAGCCTCAGGGAGGATTATGGCACGCATATCGGGACGACAGCTAGGACGGTCTGTGAGTGGACATTTAAAAAAAATATGATGCATGCATAATTGTTTTATATGTTTTCTATATGTGATTCTATGATTATGACTGTTGTATTTATGATTTACATATTTTACACGTATTTCGAGGTTCTGGTTTTATACTGTGTTTATATGTGTTGGGATTCAATGACGATTTGATGAACTGGTTTTGGATTTGGAAATATGGAATCGGGCATGTGACCCATTTGATTTGGAAACTATCGGACTTAGAGTCCATTTGATTTAATGAGATATCGGGCTGGAGGCCCATTTGGTTTATATGATCGGGCTAGAGGCCCAGTTGGTTATGATATCAGGCATGAGTCCCATTTGTGGTTTATAAATGTGATTTCGGGTCTAGAGACCCTAAATAAATTTGGATTTGAGAAATTGGATTTCTGGATTTACGGTGATTTATGGAAATTCCGCGCATGGCCCCTTTGAAATGTTTTGAAATGATTTTATAAAGATGTTTTCCCTATACCATCCTTATATGAGGATATGTGGATGGTCTCCTCCAGATGTCTGGGACACTGGGGAAGTCACGACGCATTTCCTACGAGGGGTCATTGCACGGAGCGACCAGACGGTATAGTGACTTAGGAGCAGGATTGCTATGATTAAACATCTGGGACGTGAGACATTTGGGATGTCAGAGATTGACTCGGAGAGCCCCCGGGCAGCACGCGTTGCTTAGACCGTGATATGACGTTTGCGACGTCAAGCTTCTGGGACGCTAGGCATCTGGGATGCCGAGGATTGGTATTTGGTAAACACGAGTTATTGGATTTATGAAATGGTATTCAGTTTTTATGGATTTGGGCAGTGGTCCATAGGATTTGGGTTTACGGTTTTGGGCTGAGTTCCCATACTTGGTGATTTTATGGTTTTGGGCTAAGGCCCTAATGATTTGAGGAAAGAAATGGCCTTGGTTTCCTAAACGGTCTTTATGGTATTTAATTTAACTGGTTTGCGAATGCATGCATGTTTTTAAGTGAAGGGCATAAATGTCTTTTATAAAATGTGTTTTATTAAATTATTTATTTTCGTCAACTCACAACTTTTATGATTTTTAATGCCCACCAGGTTGATCGCGGATGCAGGCTGTAGCAGAGACCGAGACATCACACTTCGCCACTGATCCTGGCGCACTCTAGAAGCCGAGTGGGCTAAGGTTGGGTTATCCCTTGTCTGGCCTTCGCGTTACACGGGGGTTAGATGGGTGTCTGGCCCTTCGTGTCACATGTGGGTTAGACGAGAGCATGGCACATCCCGCGTTAATCCCGGGGTGGATAGGGATGGGTTGTGACACTCAATGAGTTAGATTTTGCTTGGTTGCTTAAGGTGCAGGATACCTAGTTTGGTGATAGGTTCACTAAGGGTGGTGAGATGTTTTGTAAGGGTGTGGTTCTAGGAAGTTGATTCATTACAATTAGGTCGTACGTCATTGGTGGTAGTTGGGTGAACCGAGACGGTTCAGTTTGGTTAGGGTTGACCTGGAATTGGATTGGTTTTCCAGGACACACATGGCATGTTGTGATGATCCTGAGGGATTAGTGGACTACCCATTACTCCTTAGTTGAGTTTTGAGGAACCGGGCGTAGTGGTTAGTCGTGTGGTGGTTAGTCCTTAGTGGAGCCCAATGAGGATCTATAGGGTCTTATTTCAGAAATTTACCGACGGAGTTGACCACTTGAGACCTAGGTTGTGGATCAAATTGGAATGACTTGAAGAGCACACAATGTTTGGTGACACCATTACCATATGTTGAGTGAGTATCGCTTTGGTGGACCCGTGTTGTCTTTGGGTCGTTGGCGTAGAGAGTATTGTGGATCCTAGATGGATTAGGTGGTGTTTGAGACGATCGAGGTGATCGAGGCTTGGTGGACTAGTTATTGGTCGAGTTTTCTGGAACTCAAGTGGCTCAAGTGGTCGAAGGATCGAGGAAGAGTTGGGATTAGCCGTGGCTAATCAATATGATAGAGTTTGGAGTTATAGTCAAGGAACTCATCCATTTTGACTATTGAGAAGAAGTATTCTCGTGGTACGTGAGACGATACCTGGGGTTTTAATCAGGATATGATTAATAGCTGATGCCTAGGGTAGTATGTTGCCAGGTAACCCACAGGATTCAGATTGGTATGTCTTGGAGGACGTGAGTGGGATTAGACCTTCTTCGGATGTTGGTGAACCCTCACAAGATCATATAGGTAGACTTTAGAATTGGACAGGGAATGGTTACCATGCCAACCATGTAGTGGATGTGTTGGTAATCACATTTGATCCGATGTAGTTGGTTTATTGAGAATGTTGACTGGACATTGAATAATGTGCACTAGACCAGAGTGATTGCGTAAGGGTGGATTGAGTACATGAGCTGGAGCTCAGAGCCTTGGATAGCTAGTGGAACCCTAGATTGTGTGGTGTTATCACTGCTGGAGCAAGTATTCGATGGGGTCTAGGTTAAGTGAAATGTCAGTTGTGTATCCAGAGGTTGAGTGATTTGGTGGTTAGTGTAACCATAGGTTGAGTAAGATGTCAGCGTGGATCACTGAGAGAGATGAGATATTGTGATGGGACTCTGGTGATAGTCAATTTGAGCACGGAACACGAGTCAAGAATCGTAGTGTTAGACGCTGAGTAAGATGAGATTTCGTACGAGGTACCCTAGTAGGACTCCGGAGTGAGTCGGGGTTTGTGTTGGAGACCGTCGAGTGAGTGACAGATAACTTCGTATTGCTCAAACTGTAAACCGTTGGTAATGTGTTAGACGTTGTGCGTGGGATTGACGCTAAGTGATCGCTTAGTAAAGCGAAGGATTTCTCAATGAGAGCTGATTGTCAGCTTGATGTCAGTGTGGATTGATGGCGGAGAAGAATAGCCAGACTAAAAGGTATAAAGTGTCGGCGTAGTAGTAGAATTGTCAGTGTGGTACCTGTGTAGGTGACTAGTGTGTATGACCTACCAGTTAGTTAGATTGTGGTAGACGTCAAGTGATGTTAGGTACGAACAAGTACTATGGCGAGATGTTCGACGTGGTTGAGTACAAACGAGTATCATGGATATTTATCGGACGTTGGGTACATGCAAGTGCTATGGTTGGTTAGTAGACGTGTACGTGTACACGAGGGAAGCCTGAATGTGAAGCCTGATTATGAGGTAGGTTTGGCTTTCCACAAAGTGGACGTGGAATTAGGTTAGTTTGAATTTCGGGGAGGAAATTCCTTAAGGGGAGAGATTGTAAGAACCCATTCCAAATTCACGGAATTAATTAAGGATTAATGGAGGAAATCCTTGACTAATTTGGAAATTTTGGACAATTGGTGTAAACTGACGATTTTTCCCCTTGGAATAGGTAAAATTTTGACTTTTGGTCCGAGTGGTCATATGTGCGAGGACCGAGGACTCTTATGTAGATCGGGACGTTACGAGTCCATAGATAGGCGGCATGTCAAAATCGGACGTTCGACTTATGACATTTTTGGATTGGGTTGAAAATCTGAGTGTACCATTCAGTGAGTGACACTTGTCCTTCATCTGATTGGCCCAAAACTCCCAATTGTGGGATATTTGTGTTTCATTTTCACATTTGTTCTTCCTAACTCGAAACCTTCCCAAAATTAAACACAAACAACCACACCACCATATCTCCCATCCTTGCTGTGGTTACTGAGAGACTGAGAGTGAGCGACTGAGAATGACAGAGAGGCTGAGGATGGCTGAGTACGGAGGGGACCACAACGGAGGAATGTAAACCCGAAACCCAAAAACCCAATTTTGACCCAATGTTGAAAAACCGTGTTTTGACGTTTATGGATCGTTTTGGATGATCCTAATACGTTTTAATGACCAAGAAGAACTCGTAGGAGTTGATTTTGACGAAGGTGGTGGCTGGAGTTGACCGGAAACACAACTGGAAGTTCACGGTCACTGTTCATCGTGAAACAGGTAAAATGTAGATTTTTTTTTTCTTATTTTTTATTAGTTAGAACGATTACTAGATTGAAGAGGATCATTTAGGAACAAACTAGGATGGAAATGGACTAGAAATGAAGAAATGGGTACCGGGTCACTGACCTATCAGTGACATCGGAGATCGTTAGGTAGGTCCAATTGGAGTTTAAAACCTCAAGATGTGTGTTTAGGAAGCTTTCCCGGGCTAGGACTGTTCATGGGTTTTATGTAAAAACTTATAGAGTCCATCAGTGACCTTTGAGTGTGATTTGGATAGGTCCGGATGACCGGAGAGGTTGAATTAGCCCAGAAAATCTTAGGCATAAATTTTGAGGCGCAACAAGGACGGTTTGTGAGTGGACATTTGTTTTATAAATATGATTCATGCATACCTGTTTTACATGTTTTATATCTATAATTTGAGATGCCTTGAGTGCATATGATTGTGGTATTTGGTATTTACGTATAAATATGGAATTACACGTATTTCGAGGTTTATGATAAACGATTTTATCAAGTTTGATTTGATTTGAGTAATGATTGAGTTAATTGGTTTTTGAATGCATGTTTACTTTTTAGTGAAGGGTATAAATGTCTTTCTTGAATTTTTTTTTATTAAACTATTTATTTTCGTCCACTCACAGCTTTTCTAGTTTTTAATACCCATCAAGTTGATCATGGATGCGGGTTGTAGCAGAGACCGAGACATCACATTCCTCCACAAATCCTGGAGTGCTCTGGAATCCCCGAGAGGGTCAAGGATTGGGTTATCTCTTATCTAGCACGTGGTGTCAGACGAGAGCATGGCACATCCCTCGTTAATCCCAGAGGGATTGGGATGGGTTGTGTCACTTCGTCTTTTACCGAGAAACATCCTTATGCCCTCAAAATCAAGAGAACAGGCCTAGAAATTACCTATTACTAACGAACATTCATGGACAATATTTGAACCACCATCCAAGGCTACTCAACCGTCCATTCCTGTCCATTTTTTATCCTACGAACTCATCCAAACTCAGACAACTCAACCTAATCATCAGAACCGTTCCCAAATGTCCTAAAATCCAAATTCCAAGTTTCAAACCAAATAGGTTTCGAGTTTTAGCCTCGATGGCTTTGCCTCGTACCTCGCCTTCTCCCAGTCTCACACTCACCTTCAATCTCTCTATCTCTTTGGTCTTAGCTGAAAAGGATGATGATGGAGGTTTTGGTGTGGGTTTCGAGTTGAATGAACAAATGAAAGGGAATGGGGGGAATGATGCATGTATGTATGGGTTTGGGCCAAAGGATGAGTGACATTTGTTAGTGACATTTGTCACTTATCTATTGGTCTAGGCCAGATGTTTTGGACCCACTACGGAAAAACCCAAAAGTCAACTATCTCGATTTTCGTACAATTATGAATAGTTTTTAGAACCTTCAGTGACCCGTAGCTTTCATGTACGATGTTCGATTTTGGCGTGCTGCCTCTATGCAGACTCATATTGTCTCGATCTACGTAATGATCCTTGGTTCATTTGACCTCTTGGGTTAAAAGTCAACTTTTTTCCCTTTCTAGGGGTAAAATCATCATTTTATCCAAATCGTTCGATAATCCTAGGCTAATCTCAATTAGTCCTTAATTAATTCTTGATAATCCATTATTAACCTTAATTGATCCTGTATACTCGGGGACAGGTCTTTATAGTTTCAGAGTTGTACCTCGACTGGAAGTGTTCTAACGATGACGCTAGGTCCCAAGGTGGGTGGATTGTAAGACCCATAAGCTTGGGTAGTAAGAATAGTGAGCAAGACCTGTGAGCTTGGGATGTAAGAACGGTGAGTAGTCCCACTCGGGGACGGAAAGGTGAAGTGCCTTATATGTGTGGACGATGTCTTCTAAGCAAAGAGGTCTTTTGGGAGCTCATTAGCTTTGGATTCCTTGGGAACTCCAAAGTTAAGCGAGATTATACTGGAGCAATCCGAGTATTGGTGACCTAGTGGAAAGTAGCACGTGAGTTCCCAGAAACAAAACAGTGAGGGCATCGTCCAAACCGTGAGCAATCTCAGTGGGCCACCCATCTTGGGATTACTGCAGCCCCCTCACTTAACTTCGGAGTTCCAAAGAAATCCAAAGCAGTTAGCTCCCATAAACAAAATTGTAAGGTTGTGGTCCTTCTAAAGGAGTCAGGTCATGAATAGATTGGTATAAGAGCAAGACCCCAATTAGAAGTGTGCTAGAGAGGACACTGGGCCCCAAGGTGGGTGGATTGTAAGACCAATGAGCTTGAGAAGTAAGAACGATGAGCAAGACCCGTGAGCTTGGGAAGCAAGAACGGTAACTAAGACCCGTAGGTTTGGGAAGCAAATGTGAAGTTTCTTAAATGTCTGGGCACATATCTATCTAGAATGAAGCCTTTTGGGAGCTCATTGGCTTTGGATTCCTCTGGAACTCTTAAGATAAGTGAGGTTGGGTTGGAGCAATCCCAAGATGGGTCACCCACTAGGAATTTATGAGTAAGTTCCCAGAAATAAAGCCGTGAGGGCGTGGGCCCAAAGCGGACAATATCGTGCTAGGGGATTTGGGTCACGACACCTCACGTGTGACCACTGTTCATCAACAACCTTGGGCAGGTGACCCGTCATCTGCAATTTTTGTTTCTCGACCCAGTAGGTTGACCAGACTCCCAAACCTTCATTTTTTGTTTGTTTTTTTATTTTCTAATAACAAAAATTCATCTAATCTATCTTAGGAACAGTTCTATGGTGCCTAAACATCGAAAGTTCACCTCGATTTTCCAGAAAAAGCTTCGACCGATTCAGTAAAAGCCAAGTTTTGTGTTCCACGCTTTTCCTGAGTCTAAGGCTTCATATTTCATACAAAAATCAATCTTGAAAATACAACTAGGATGTGAATGGGCTTGGTTGCAAGATAGGAAGTTTCAACAACTCGAACAACCAATTTTTTCAATTTTTCAATTTATCGGGCTCTCTATTTTTCCTTCTTTCCTCCCTTTCGGGTGCATCCTTCTTCTGTATTTCTTCATCTTTCTTTCTTTTTCTTTTTCTTTTATCTTGTTTTCTTCTTCCTTTTCTCCTTTTTATTCTCTCTTCCTTCCATGGTTCTTCACGGGTTTGGGTTCAAATCATGTCACTCGCATACCCACACACACACACATACATATATACATATAGTAAGTCGGTGCATAGACACAAACACACATGATAATGAAAGCAAGGAATAAGGACACTTGTCAGCATCACAAAATATCTCCCTTTTTGAAATTACTAAAATGCCCCTACTTTCAAAATTACCAAAATACCCTTGGTAATTTCAGACCCTTAATAAATCAGTCTAATCTCTGATTCTGACATGACGCATGTCTATGGACTCAGAATTTGAAGGCCTACGTAACGGTCCTCACGAAAAATCCAAAAGGTACATGATGCTTGAAAGTCAACATGACCAAAAAGGACAAAACCGTCATTCTTTTTAAGATTCTCGACATTACCTTTTCTAAATTTATGGATCGTTACAATCTACCCTTCTTAAAGAATTTTGTACTAGAACTTCAAACCTGACTATCCAAAAACCTAAATTACCGGACAAGTGACAATGCCTCATGTTCATACCTGAACCTTATTCGACCTTCGGAAGTGTAACCGATATTTCCACCTTTCAGCTCCACTGGAGCCCTAGTTCCCAATTTCGACTCCTTCTGGGTTGTAGTCCAATATCCTAACACCTATTCGAGTCTAATCCGATATTCACAATCCATAAAATCACGGGCATGCTCAGTCACCACACAAAAATGTCACTATACGTACCAGATCCAATAGAAGATCTCATCACCTAACAACCTCAAATACTCAAATTGAGTTATTCAATCATTGATCTTATTCGGGTCGAACTTGCCCGTTGATGTTGTAACCCTAGCACCCAGGCTTGCCCATTATCCGAAGTCACGCACAAATCCTCCTATACTGGAGTACAATATCCAATATCTGACCCACATAATCTATGGTCCATCCAATCCCCATATCTATCCAGAGATCAAGCATACTCCTTATGTACTTATCCCATCATTAGGTCATACATAGTGCTCACGTTTTGGAGGAATGACATTGGAAACATAATTCAGTACCAACCTTGATCTGATACCAAGTTGATGGATGCTCCTAAAAAGCTTTGATTAACCGAAGAATTTCCAATATTACCTTGAATACTTGTCAGGCAAGGGATACTCGTATTGATTAACTATTCATGCTTCCGCTTCTCGATCAACCCTAAATTTCCATGCACAACCTTGAGAGTCAATAAAACCATTTAAAAGTGTGAGTAGACAAAAACAAATATTTTAAAAACACGTTTTCCGTGGAAAATAAATATTTACCCTCTGGTTTCTAAAACATGCATACATGTCAGAAAATAGTAAAAATAATCAAATTTCACAACAAACATATCATAAACCGTGGGACCACAAAATCATGAAATACCAATAACAACCTGTGGTCCACATTTTCCTAGAAATCTCATTCATAAAACCAAATGGACACAAAACATCAGTAAATCAAACAAAAATCGATACCAATCCATTATCACTAAATTAGACCAACCAATGTGAAAACATTTGGACACAAGCATCCACAATCCAACACAGCTAACTAATCCCCAATGCTCGAATACCAGTCTCAAAAAGCAAGATGCATTACATGTAGGTAAATACGGGAAAATGGAGCCGATGAGTAGACTCAGAAAAACAAAGCTGAAATTTAGATGTCTGAGACCTAATCACATCACCAGTCTAAGGAAAATGGAGTCGTGCTCATGACGTCTGAGAACTAATCAAATCTCAAGCATCAGGAAACAGAGTTGTGCTCTACACGTCTGAGCATTGTATGCCATGAGCATTGACCATGGAATACAATACACAAAATGAAGAAAACATACTTAACACAATTCTTGATTCAAAACCATGTCAACGCAAATTCAAAACCCGAGCATGTGCCCAAAACATAGTTTTCACAAACAATCATAAAACCGTGTCTAGAAATCAATCAATAAATTTAGAAAATCATCAAATAATCATTTAGAAATTATATTCAAACCATTGCCACGTAAATCATATAATAAAGCAATTAAAATATTTAACTATGCATGCATCATAATTTATAAAAACAAAGCCTACTCACACATCGTCCTTGTAACGACCCGGAAATTCGAAAAACGAAAATTTGGAAAATTTGAGGAAAATGACGATTTTGCCCCTGGTAGTAAGGGATGAAAATTGAATTTTTGTTCGGGACCTTGTTGGGACTTTCCGGGAAGACCGTTGGATAGGTCTCGGGACGCTGAATCCGTAGACAGGTGGCATGCGTCAATCGGAGTCCGAACGAAAAAGTTATGGGTCTAGGATTATGAGGGGCATTTTGGTAATTTTAAAGGTAGGGGTAAAATGGTAATTTTGGTTCGGCTACGATTTGATAATTCAGCCATTTTTTTGAGTCAATATAATTGGTGACTCATGGCATCTTGAAGTGACACATGTCACTTGTGTACATTGAATTAGTGGCTTTGCCGCTTGATGGGTGAACATAGGACAAGCTTTATACATATACATATCGATCTATTGATCACAAAAAATTGAGAACCTCAGATGTTGAGAGAGACATAGAGAGATTAAAATTAGAATTTAGAGAGAAAAAGGGAGAGGAAATTCGAAGAGCTGAACTGAAACACTCAAGAAAAACCCGAAACCCAGATTCAAGGAAATTCAAACATTGACTACTTTTCGAATTGAAACCTATGGACCACGATTATTGAAATTGGCCTTGAATTGAGCTTTCTGGGATTGAAACGAGTTGAACCAGCCTTGAATTCGAAAGAAACTGCTGACGAAACCCGAAGAACAGACCCTGCGACATCCGCGAACTGTGGAGGTTGAGTTCGAGTAATTAGAGGTAAGCAATCATGAAATTGGTTTTGAAATGGTGTTTAGAATGGAGCTAGGATGCTTCCTGTGTGATTAATTGAATGAAATGGATTGATTTTGGGTAGAACACGATTTAGGACCCGTCGGGTACCTATGTTGGGTCGAGGGCTTTTAGGAATTTTTTCATCAAATTGAGGTCACATATCCGAAATAGACAGAGAATAGATGAATATGAGTGAAGGAATGAACGAAATCAAGGTCGAATCGAGAGAGATTGCCCCAGGTCTGATCGCGGGTTGCTGACCCGGATAACAGGAAATCGGGTGACAGGGGTGACACTGTTCACAGCGCGTGGCTTTCACGCCCAGCTGCTTGCGGCGGCGCGTGTGGGCGCGTGGTGAGGTTTCTGGGGAAGTGTCCAACAAGTGTTTTATTCTATGTAATGTAACGAACATTTTAGAGTTGGTTTCGAGTCAATCAGACACCGTCTCAATAATGTTTCGAGGGTCCGAAGGTTTATGTTATATTTTAAATTAATATTTAAATCCCAGAAAATTACGGGGAATTGATATGATATAAATTGAGTTGTTAATAACCCTGCATAATGATTTTGGACAGGATTCGAGGTTCCTGGCAAGTGTCGGAAATTACGGAAACGCGTGGAGCTCGGGAAGTGAGAAGTTTGGACGGTGTGTGAGTGGACGTTTGTTTTATAAACCATGATGCATGCATAGTTAAATGTTTTACATGATTGATTGCATGATTTGACTTACATTGATGTTGTGATTATGTGGCATGATTATGTGTGATTTAATGATTATTTTTAATCAGTCTTTCAGGCACGTTTTTCGAGGAAATGTGCAAAGGGTATTTTGGCTAGGCCCGGAGTCAAAAAGGTGTTGAAAAGGATATTTGACTTAAGTGGTTAGTCAACGATGATTTCTGGATTATTTTAATGTTTTCCATGTGATTTTACGAATTTGCGTATAATTGGTATTTGGGCTTAAATCCCTGTCGGGAATGCTTATGATTTGATTTGAGGTGATATGATTGATATGTGTTGTGGTATGCATTATATTTGTGATTGTGGATACTGGATACTGGATCATGTGTTGGATGGTGCGAGTGCAGTTCCTAGATGTGACTCAGATGTTGCGTGAGTGCAGTTCCTGAGTATGTGGTACGTCTAGATGGTGCGTGTGCAGTTCCCAGACATGATGGATATGACTCGGATGGTGCCTGAGTGCAGTTCCCGAGATTGGCGTACGCGTAGTGCGGATGTGACTATGTGACTATTTGTCTTGCTTGTTAACTTGTGAATAGTGTTGTTCAATGTTGATTGTGATTACGTACTGGTAGTGAGTACGGGTTTTTGGTCTGTGTGGCCAGGTGATTATGTGTTCACATGTTTTAGCTTGAGAGCCGGGATTTGATACTTGTTATGTTTCATGTGCTTTGGCTAAAACGCCGGTGATTGTAATTCATATATTTTTCCCTATGCATGCATGGTTTGACAAACTGGAGGGTAAATGATGTGTTTCGAAACGTATTTTAAATGATATTATTTTTGTCCACTCACACCTTTTCTGTTTTGCTAACCCTCCAGGCCGTGGCACGACGTTCGGGGCTGATTTGAGGCGGAAGCATGAGCGGAAATCAGTGCAGTTATCCCTTGTCTGATAGGTGGTGAAGGATACTTTCGGGACTTCAGTTGACTTGTCAGACGGGAGCAGGACCGGGCACGGTTATCAAAGTCCAGTTGGGACAGGTCCTGTCAGTCCTCACAATTCAATTCCAAAATGTACGCTCCACCGAAATTTCAGGAGCTATCCAACCTATCAACAATCATAACCAAGGGTCAATACCGTCTCAAATAGTCTTACATTTAAATTTCATAATTTTTGAGATGAAATACGAATTTAAAACCTAAAATAACACTTTGTATACCCAAAACTACCCCAAAACGATGTATGAATGACTCAAAAATTACATCAATGTGTTTGTACCGTCGATTACATCAAAAAATGTGTTGATCTCCCCTCGAGATGATGTGGCACGTACCCTCATGTTCCTCCCAAGTGCTCTGACTGTGCGCCGCACGCGTGGCCACTGTTAATCTTCGTCCTGGGGAGAGTGACTCGTTTCCTACAATTCAGGTCCCCCGATCCGGTAAGTTGTCCCGACCCGTCCCGGAAGTTAGGATTAGTGAGGTGATTAGCGGTGGATTAACTGGGTTAGTCAGTAGTTAGTGGGTTACTTTTGGACCTTGGGCGCAGAATGACGATTTTGCCCCTAGTTTGGGCAAATTGTTGACTTTTAGTTCAGACGGTAAATTGGACATTGACCGATGACCGTGACGTAGGTCGGGACGTCACGAATCCGTAGACAGGTGGCACACCCGATTTCGACATCCGAGGAGGAAGTTATGATGTTCGGAAGGTTAAGGGCACTTTCGTAATTTGGTTAAAATAGGGGGAAAGTTGACTTTTAGCACGACAGGGTTTTTACACGTAGACCGAGGACCGTTAGATAGATCTCGTCGTCCTGAGTTCAATGACAGGCGGCATGCTTTAATCGGACGTCGGAAGAGCGAGATACGGGTCTAGAACGTGAGGGACAAAACCGTAAAATTGAAAAAGAGGGGAATTTTGGTCTTTTTGGCACATTGGGATTTGTGCAAAAGAGATAAGGACAAGTGTACAGCAATTGATTGGATATTTTGAGACGGGCCATGGGATGGTGGACACGTGGGGTGTGTGTAGTGGCTTCTAGGGTGCACCGGCAAAATTTAACCGTGTATGTGTGTTAGTCGTGCTTGAGAGGGAGAAACAGAGACTGGGCAGAGAGGGTGAAATCGATCAAATTGAAAGGAGGTGAGAATTCTTGAGTTTGTTCAGAGGGAGGTTGAGAGTGCAGGGTTGTATTGAGAAGACTGAGAGGTGGGTGTTTGAGTGTGTGAGGTGTGAGTGTTCAGGAAAACCAGAGAACCCAAAACCGAGAACCACCGTGCACGGTTGTGAACTTCCCGTGATCAAACCATCAATTGGACCTGTGGTGGCGTTAAGAGGACTGAGGAGAGTCGAGTAGGCACGACGGAGCTCACGGTGGCGCCCGGGACGCAGGTAATTCCTCAATTTCTTTTGGTTGCTCTGTTTTTCCGTTTTGATTCACACGTTTAGTCGTGAGGTTTGGGGCTGAGTCGAGGTATTTGGTGAGTTCCAAGGGAGCTTCTGGTTGTGAAGCCGTGATGGTGGGAAGACCTCGTGGCCAGGTAAGCTTGTACAGTCCTCTGTTTTTACCGTTTGCTTCAATTTGAAACTCGTGACGTTTGGAGGAGTGTCGACGGTTTCTAGTGACCCTATTAGTTCTAGGAAAGTGTTAGGAACCTTATGTATCGACCTAGAGCCCTATGGTGGCCGTGGGTGGCCGAAGGCAGAAACTCGACATTTCTGCGTTTTCTTCGAGCTTTGGTTGTTAGGATTGTGTAGCGTTTTTCATGAATTAATTAGTGAAAACAACTACCCAGATAAGGACGAAACTAGGGGGATCAAAAGGAGTGGAAATGGATGGAAACAGTGAGGAACCGGGAACGCCGGTTCAGACCGGTCGAGTGGCTGAGGAAGTCGATGAACAGTGTTCTGTGTGCACGCGCTTGAGGCCCAAGCGCAGCCACTTTGGGTAGCGCGTGGGGGAACGTGGGGAGGATTCCGACGAACCTTCAAACAAAGTTTTTGGTCTAAGCGTTGTAACGAGTCTTTTGGGATAGGTTTCGGGACAATCGGACGTTGTTTCGGGTTAGTTCTACGAGGTTGAAGGTTTAGGGTCCTGGTTAGTTACATTTGAAGTTCGGGAAAATTGGGGAGAAATAGGAGGAACTTAGTTGACGTGTTGGTGACTAGTTTTGGTGACTTGTGACAGGATCAGTAATCCCCGAGGAGGTCGAGGAACGTACAGGACGTTCGGGATGCGAGTGACGTGCCCTGTAACTGTGAGTGGACTTCTTCTTTATCACTGAGCATGCATAACTGCTTTTATGTACTAGATTTATGGTTTTATATGTGATTTCATGATTATTTTAATATGATATACCTGTTTGATATAATTGCACGTTTTTCGAGAAATAACGTATTTGATACGTTTTACGAGAAAAGCTTGATTTCTGATTATAATACCATGGTTTGGGATTTCAAACGATAAATGGTTTTCAATGATTATAAAGGGATTTTGAAACATGATTTGATAATCAAGGGTTTTCGATTTTAGACTCGAATTTCGGAAAGCGGAATTTGGTTTTAAAGTTGAAAAGTGGATTTTCGGATTTGGATTCGGAATGACGGTTCTGGATGCCAGAATGGCTTCAGACCAATGATTTCCAATTCGGATTTGAATATGGATTTAGAAATGGTTTTCAAATGGTTTTGGATTGGATTTTCTGGATCGGTTTATTGGTTTTAAAGACCCGGATTATATTTGAGGGGGGACGGGCCCGGATTGGGTTTAGAGACCCGGATTGAGTTTAAAGACTCGGGAGTTTAAAGGCTCGGATATTGATATTTTCCCCCGTGGGCCTGTTGAGTTTAAAGACTCGGGAGTTTAAAGACTCGGATTATATTGAGGCCTGGATTGAGTTTAAAGACTCGGGAGTTTAAAGACTTGGATAGATCCAGTAGGTTTGATCGGATGATTATATTGGTATATGATGTTTTACTGCTAATGTTTTATAACGTTTATCCTACTGTGTTTATGTTGTTGCAGTTTCCATGATGAAAATAAAGTGATTTATAAATGTTTTCAGAAATTGGGTTATGCATGCATGTCTTCAAAACGGAGGGCTAAACCCTGGTTTGTTTATGAAATGATTTTTGAACTTTTATTCTCTTTGGTCCACTCACACTTTTCGATTTTTAATTACCCTCCAGGTCGTGGAGCTAGCGCGGGGGTTGACGTCGAGGTAGCGTCGGAGGCATAGAGTACTCGAGCATTTTCCCAGAGTAGTTTCAGTGTTCCGTTGTGCGTGTACTCTGTGGGTGGTTTTGTTTTACTTTGTTTGGTACTATGCTCTGTATAACGGTTGACTCTTGGATGTTTTAATTTCTCCTTCGTCTGACAGTGTAATTTTTGGTTTTGGTGAGGTTATTTTGGTCTTTTGTGTTGGGTTTTCAGACGGTAGCAGGGTTCACCTCGGTTATCGGGATGATAATCGGGGTGGGTCCTTTCATATTTGATCTATCCTAGGAAGAGTTCTATCATGTCTAAATATCAAAAACTCACCATGATTTTCTAGAAAAAGCTTTGACTGATTCATCCAAAACCAAGCTGTTTGTTCCAGGCTTTTCCCATGTCCAAAGCTTTGTGTTTCTGACATAAACTAGGATTTTAGTGGACTTGGCAGGCTAAGAAGCTTAAACAACTCGAACAACCATTTTTTTGGTTTTTTGATTTATCATGCTCTCAGGTTTTCCTTCTCCCCTCCCTCTCAGGTTCATCATTCTTCTCTCTTTCTTTTTCTTCTTCTTCTCTCTAGTTTTCTTCTTTCTTTTCTCCTTTCTCTTCTCTCTTCCCTCCATCTCGGGTTCGCCATTCTTCTCTCTTTCTTCCACTTTCTTTCTTTTTCTTCTCTTTAGTTTTCTTCTTCCTTTTCTCCATTCTCTTCTCTATTCCCTTTATGATTCTTCATGGGTTTGGTTTCAAAACACCACACCTGCACACCTACACAAACAAACACACAGATACACACAAATATATATATATATATATATATATATATATATATATATATATATATATATGTATAATAAGTTGCTGCACACACACACGGTATAAGGGATGGAAGGGATGAGGACACTTGTCAACATCATAAGATATCTCCCCTTGTTAAATTACAAAAATACCCCTAGTGTCAAAATTGCCTAAAATTCCCTTAGTAAGTTTAGACCCGTAACAAATTGGTCTAATCTCTTATTCCGACATACCACTTTTCTATGGACTCAGGATTCCAAAGTCTTCGTAACGGTCCTCGCAAAAAAATCCAAAATTTTCTAGAAGCTAAAAAGTCAAATTTTGACCAAAAATGGCAAAATTGTCAATTACCTTTTAAGATTCCCAAAATTACATTTTCTAAATTTTCAGGTTGTTGCGTATCGAGGAAGGGTGTTTTGGTCTTTTGTGCAAAGGGTGAGTCATCGCCTATTTTGGATGTCACCACTAATGCGTGACATGCGTCACACACTAGTTGGTGGCCCAAAAGAATACATCAAAACCATATTCTTCATTTCTAAAATGGGGAGAAGAGTAAGAACAATGAGGAGGAAGCAAAAAGAGTCTGAGGTTTAAACGCGGATAAACATTAGAAATTTTTTTGCCTTCATTAGAAGCTCAACAACATGCCCATGAAGGAGAGAGGATTCTAGTGGTCGACTCGAAAGCCGTATGTATATTCCAAGAATTCATCACCGGGTTGGCAATAGGTAGTTTGAGTTGGTACAAGTCAAGGTTAAGTCAACACTTCTCCCAACTAGATGAGCTAGTTCATGCCAGCACTAGGTCGGGAAGTTAAGGTCCATAAGTGATACACAAAAACTAAGCATTAAAATAAACACAAAGTCACACTCTCAACACTTAAGGAAACATATGCAATTAAAAACCTTTTTTTTTTTTGTAGATGTAGCATTGGTAAATAGGGATTGTTCTAAACCGGGGATTAAGCGTACCTAAGCATGATTAACGTTTGGATTAACGAATCGGGATAATAAATTGATTTTAAAGTTCTACGTAACTAAACTAAACCTAAACTAACCTAATCTATTATTTACATGTGGTCAACTCTTTCTTTACGCCTTACTCATTCATGAATTATATCAACTTCAAACCTACGAAATCCTATAGCCTTAGTTCTACGAGATGATTGCATATTCTTAAGTAAGTGCTGAGAGACATGCACGCCACACTTTCAGTGATCTAGACTTGGTGACACTCCTCTATCTAATCAAGCATTAAGTACCAAAATACAAGTATAACAAAAACTAAAATATTAGAACACATGGAAGATTATTGAAATTAATACAAAGCATAAAACCAAGGTAACATTAATAATTAGTTCATAAACCAAGATATTCAAGCACAGAAGATAACTGCAAGGTAAAGAGGTCATGTTACACTTTTTCCCTTTGGGACACCCTATGGATACGAAGTGATTGGATACTCTTTGGTGAGACACTTGGAGACACTCCTCTATGTCACAGATGAAGGTTGTAGAAGGTGAGATATGGTGTAATTAGTTTTGCATAAGAAATCTTTAATTTATTGAAAAGGGAAAATTGGTTTAAATAGAGCTTTGGTACAAAGAATCAGCAACTCCTACTAATGAGAAAAACTTAAGTATTTATAGGCATATGATAAGTCCCTAGCTCAATCCTAATAAAATAAGTAGTTCAAATCCTAAAGAAAAAGGTAATCTAAATCCTAATTAAAAAGGTAGAACAAATAATAATTACAAAGGAAATATAAAACCTAATTAAATCAATAAAGATAAAGGAAATATTATTCTCCTAATTTTCTTGGAAATCTGAAGTTGTTTGCTGGAATTGTCAAAGAGGAACAGCTGGGCCGATGTAAGTTGGTATTTGGACCTTTGCTAGGCTGACTCGCTGCTAAAATCATTGAGACACGTGGGCTTTGGAGTCATGAGATGGCATCCATACGGTGGACTTTGGTGCATGCATCACTGGGCTAAGATCTGGGCCACTTAGAAAAATGGAACGGTGTTGGGAAAAGTTGGTTGTAGTGAATCGGTGGCTGGGTTGCGCACAACATGGGCACTGGAGTTGCATGCAATGGAATGGGCTTCGAGAAGGCATTGGGGTGATGGCAAGATGGGTCAGCGAAAAACTGGATTTTGGTGGACAACTGGTTTGAGCTTGCACATAATGCAAGCCTTGTAATGTGAGATGCATGCAACTGAGTGGTGGGCTGTTTTTCTGTAACATGTCAGTGCCCAGTTAGCACTAACATGTTAGTGATGTGGAGAAATCAGATGGTGCCACGTGTCACTAATATATCAGTGACGTGGACCAACTAGCTATTGACACGTGGTACCTATCAGGTCTTACACATGTCAGAGTTGACAGCTATCAGGATGACACCACTGCTAATGTCAGTGTTGACCTGACCGTTGACAGTTGACTTTTTGACTAGTGTTGAATTTAACTTTAACCAGTGTGTGGGCGAGAAACTTGAGGTGGGACCATTACCATTTTAAAGGTTCTGATGATACGAATCCAATGGTTGTAGTTTCGAGTCAATCAGAGATCGTTTGATAGGTCAAATTGAGATTTTTAGCCCAAGGAAGCGTGTCCGGGACACGTTGACTTCTCTGAGAGTCCCAGTTGGATGCCCATTTTAGGTATCGGGCTGGATACCCATTTGGTTTATACTATCAGGCTTAAGGCCCAGTTGGTTTATGATATCAGGCTTGAGTCCCAGTTGTGGTTTATGTATATGATATGTGTAAATGGTTTATGAAATGTATACTTCGGGGATGAAGCCCAGTTGTGGATTTACGATGGTTTTAGGGAAATAGAATGGATGAAACTATATTCTGGGCATGGGTCCCTTTGAGAGGTTTTCAGATACTTAGTCAAAAAACTTACAAATTGATCCTTTTGCGCCTTAATTAATGTAGTACACACAATAATTGAAAATGTCACCTCCTCTCCAAGATAGCCATACTTCGGATGCTCATGTAGAAGTTTAAGCTCAAGAACTAGGGCTTGAACAACTGAAGGTGGGGTTTTATCAGCAATAACTAGAAGTGACAAAGGTTCAGGGAAAATACATACTTTTGGTGCCTCATTTAAGCCCTCCACTACTTCTAGGAGCGGAAGGTCTAGTTCATTCTCCAACTCTTTAACACAAGCGTCCCCAAGTTGAGTCAGTCCTACTTCATCCTGAATCACCATATTTAGTGCATCCTCTGGCAGAGATTCTAAGTGGTTTTGAGCAAGAGAATCACAAACATCAATAGAAAAATTAGTATGAGTATTAGAACTAGGAGACCTCATTGTGTCAAAAATGTTGAGCCCTATCTCCTCCCCATTGACTTCCATCGTTAGAGTATCATTGTACAAGTAAATCTTAGTTCTGTCTATTCTCATGATGGCCTTTCCAAAAGCATTAGTGGAGCTTAGTTTGTAGGAGAATCCTCCATGTTGAGGACATAGAAGTCTGTAGGAAAAATTAGTTGATTTACCTGCACAAAAACATCTTCAACGTACCCCTAAGGATACACATTGGAACGATCAGCTAATTGTATGATAACATCATCTATTTTAAGCTTTCCTAAACCTAGAACAACATAAAGTGAATGGGGCATTACATTAATGGATGCTCTTAAGTCTAACATAACTTTATCAAAAGAAGTGTTACCAATTACGCAGGGAACAGAAAAACTCTTTGGGTCCTTCAACTTTGGGGGTAGTGTACTTGGATGACAGCAGAGACTAACTCACTCACCTTTACAATCTCCTTCTATCTTGTTTGGTGCCTTGGAGTGCATAACTCTTTCAAAACTTTAGCGTACCTTGGCACTTGCTTAAAGCATTTGATCAAGGGCATATTGATTTGCACCTTTTTGAAAATTTCCAAGATTTCTTCATCAGATTCGTCCTTCTAGGATTTCGCAAACCTACTTAGAAATGGTGCTTGCACAAACGACGAATTAGTAGCAACCAAACTTAAAGGAATAGGGTCATTACCTTGCTATAGGGTGATAATATCCTTAGCATCGGGTCATTACCTTTCTCTACGTCACTTAGAACCTTGCGACTTCGGGTGATAATGGCCTTAGCATCGGGTCTTGGATTCGGATTTAGGAGTTGGTTGAGGTGGAAGCACCCCACTAGCACGGATTTGGCCCATGAAATCCACAACCTTACTCCTTTGATCCTTGAGATTTGCAATGTCTTTCTGTTGATTCAACTGACCTGAGAAAAGAGCTTGGTATAAGCCATTAGAGTTTGATGCCCTTGTGAAAGAGCAGCGAGCATTTTGTCATAATCATGATTAGAAAATGAAGACACATTGTTAGGTGCATGATTAGGAGAAAAGTTAGAATACTAAACCGAGACCTTGGTTTCCAAGGTTGGCGTTGGAGTTGGTTTTGGCCCGGATTCTGGCCCATACTCATATGATGAGGGTTTAAGACATTGTTTGGATCACACAGATGTAGCATTGGTTTCTCTGCCCACCATGGAATCCACCAATGGCATTGGCCATTTCGATTCCACCATTCTCCTCCCCAACTAGAGGGCATTGTTCATCAAAGTGGCCCTTAGAGCAGATAAAACATATTGGTGCTGTAGACTTCTTCTGCTCTAAAACATTGGACAACATAGAAGAAATTTTATCAAGTTTAGCATCATTAACAACATTGGTTCTTACCTTGTGTACCTTCCTTGGAGATGGATCAACACCCTCATATTGGGCATCACTTAATGTGGGAAGGACATGAAGCATAGAGTTCCTTAAAACGATCATAGTACTGGCTGAAGTTCTCATAATGACCACGCTGCTTGATCCCTGTGATCTACTTCCTTAAAATTGTGATCATCGAGGCTGGAAAGGTACTTAGTAAGAAACTCATGGACTAACTTATTCTAAGAATCAATATGGTTGGATGGGAATTCCAAAAGCCAAGCTCGTTCCCTATCTTCTAAAGACAACGAAAATGCTTTTATCTTCATGATATCTAAGTATGCATCATCCTGACACATGCTAGCACAAACGAATGAGAATTCTTTCAGGTGTTTGTGTAGATATTCATTGCGGAGGCCATGGAACTTAGGAAGTTGATGAAGGACTCCACTCTTGAGCTCAATATCCTTTTTATTGACTTCGGGTTGTGGATACTGAATGCTAAAATTTGCAATGCCTTTAATTATTGAGCATGTTTGGTCTCATATGCTCTGATTTCGTGTCATTGCGAATGGGACTTCGAAGTTCTGCTCTTCTTCTGACTCATTAGATTAAGTTACAAGTCCTGAAGAATCTGCTTGCCCAAGTGCTTTAATGAATGTGATGAAGGACTCTACTCTTGAGCTCAATATCCTTTTTGTTGTCTTGGGGATCTGGATATTGAATGCTGAAATTTGCAATTTCTTCGGTCATTGAGCATGTTTGGTTTCTGATGCTCTAATTTCGTGACATTGCTAATGGGACTTCGACGTTCTACTCTTCTTCTGACTCACTAGATTAAGTTACAGGTCCTGACGAGTCTGCTTGCTCAAGTGCTTCAATGAATGTAACGTTGTCAATGGAATGTCAAGCCGTTTTTGCAACCTTGTAAGCCTAATTTGTCGATTTCTCATTCATAAGAGAAATCTGCATAAGAAGTAAGTGAAATTAAAATCCAGGATTTTAAAAATGTTATGAGTTAAGAAAACTTTACAATAATCTAAGTGAAAGTTAACAAAGATTCAGTTTAATTTTGAACAAATAACAATGAAGTTCGTCAAAGATGCAAGTTTTAGTTTGTGAAAGATGCAAGTTTGAGTTAAAGATGCAAGTTGAGTTAGAGATGTTAAGGATTAGAACGTCTTTAAAATAGTTAGAGTTAGTGTTTTAAATGTAAAAGTTGAAGAAATCACGACAAGTAATGTAAGCAAAAGTATAAACAAGTGTAACTGACATATATACAAATAGGAAATAACATATATACAAGTAAGAAATAACAAAGTATAAGCAAGCGTAGAATGCATAAAATAGAGTCACAACAATGGCAAGAAAATGCATAAGTTCGAAGAACGTCTAAACCAATGCAACACATAAGTATCTACATGAAAAATCGTGTGAATGCATAAGAGAGAAATTGTTAGAACTTCCACAAGACATATGAGTTACGTGACAATGCATGAAAGAATGACCTGCACCTTTGATTTCACTTCCATAGATTCACTTAGTCTAGGGGCCTAGTGATGAAATCCGAACATCATGAAACCTTAGGGAGGCTATGCAACCTACAAATGCAATAGATAGAGCCTTAGAATTACACAAATATCCTCCCACTCCTCTTCTTGTAGTACATTCAGGACTTATGACATGCGTGTACTAATAAACCAAACCTCAATCCCCTCCACCATTCGACGTTGATCATGGCTAGTTGGGATAGATATAACGTGAGAAGCAAGGACTAATTTCAAGAACACCCTGAGGCTAGCTTAGGTAGGGCATATACTCTATTGGTGTTCCCTTTCTTTGATCGAAACTTGTCATCAGTCATAACCCTTCTAGACACCATGACCAACTGGTGGAAGTTATCAAAGTTTGTCTTACCAAACCCAAGTGTTTACAAACTCTTTCCATAACCTCATGTCCATAGATTCACTTATTCTACAGTGTGTGGTGATGAAATCCACACATCATGAAGGTTAAGGAGTAAGTAACCAAAAATGGCAGTACCTATTTTCGGAAAGCAAGATTTGAAGAAAATTATCAAGAGATCCATGCAACTCTAAAACATTTAATAGGAAACAATATTTACAAGTTGGGAAAGTCCAGGATATATATGGTTGAGATGGAGACATCTATGTACGTTCGGCCCAAGTGTATATCTTAGATTTCGAACCATAATTCATCTCTTTTGGCAAGTTCAAAAGTGACCAGGTTAGAAAGAATAAACATAAGAGGGATGGCTAATTTCAAGACATCCCGAGGCTTAAAATCCGTTGATGTCCCTTTCTTAGACCTGAAACCCGTTACGAGTATCATCTCTTATCCTAAACATCACTCTCAAAAATTTCTTACTCAAGATGAACATGTGTTCGTTCTAAGATAACTCGAGTGTTAACAAATACTGCCCTCAACCTCATGGCTTCTTATATCCAAGAAGGGTTTAGGTGAGAGTTAACAAACGAGGCTTCACCTATTCCATTAAAGATCAAAATCTAAACTCTGAATCATAAGTGATCTACATATAGCCGAGCTAATCCATGAATCCAAGATTTTTGAACAAATATGGTTTGATGCACAAGTAATGATATTCAAAATGTATATTTACACTAACATTTTTTATTGATTTTCAATTCCTCAGCAATGACTCCAAAAATTGATATTTGTAAATTATGCATTTAAATAAACACCTAATTCATGCAATGCTCAACTTAAAACCATTTTTGTAGATTGTAGTATTCAATAAGTAAGGATAGTTCTAGATCGGGGAATTGAGGGACATTTTATAATGGTTAGTAAAAATAATAAAAGAATAAAACGAGGGATTTTTGAGCAATAGTGTAGCTGTAAAAGCAGAGGTACATACAATTATGAAATTCGATCTACTCCTAATTATACTTTGTACAATGGACTTATTTCAAACACTTATCTTGCCAACACTCCAACATTTTCATATACCAAACCATTCACAAAATCTTACCTTTATCATCTCAATTACCTTCATACATTATTCAATACTATAAATACACTGAACAACGGACAAACACTTACAATATGATTCACCTTAAGTTGTTGACTGAATGCATCGAACAACGGTCAAACATTAAATCTCTTCAATCCTACTCTAAGTGCACCGAACAGCGAATAAAACACTTAGCATTAAATTGAAGTATCAAGCACTAAAAAGTATAAAGCAACTGAAAT
This sequence comes from Prinsepia uniflora, assembly GCA_032719365.1. NCBI lineage: Eukaryota > Viridiplantae > Streptophyta > Magnoliopsida > Rosales > Rosaceae > Prinsepia > Prinsepia uniflora. The sequence continues at coordinate 56,669,801 of CM064861.1, read as the reverse complement.
TCAGAAAGTAAAACACATGGAGAGTGTATTTAACAATTACATACGCTAGAAAGAGAATACCAACACAAATATTGAATTATAAGTAAAACCAAAAACAATATCAAGCATTTAAGTAAAGAAAACAAAGTTACACTTTCGGAATTCAACTTAAACTTGAGATGCCTAGGAGGATGGAAACAATAGAATGTTATTCACAAGGATCTCTGAACAGTAGTATGAACCTTGTGAAGATGGAGGAAAAGGCGAGGGGGATTTCAGACTTAGAACTCTATAATTTCCTTGGAGATACACGGCTAGGGTTTTCCTTTAGGGAGGCTCTAGTTTGTGTCAATGAAAACTCCCATTACAATGAGAATAACCTCCCTTTTTATAGTGATAGTACCTTCTGACAAACTAGGAAATAAAATCCTAATTAAGTAAAAATAATACAATCTTCCTAGAATCTAGCTTAAAAATCATCTTCCTTGTTTTGACATGGAACCTTAGGTAGCAAGGGTTCTACTTTGTGGCTAGGAAATCTAATTTCCACTCGGAAACAGAGCTGGAGGTGTCTTGGAGGAATTCGGCACACGCACTCTGAAAAAGGGTGAGGAATTCGATGGCCAGCTGCTAGTAAAAGGCACAGGCTGCTGCTGAAGCATTCGGTAGGCGCTAACTGAAATAAAGTTTTTCGTTCAAGCCATGCACGTTGAAGCATTTTAAGAAGGGTCACCAGGAGCTGGATGATTGAGATATAGGGCTACTTGGATTAGTTCGGTAGGATGCTACTGAATTTCCTTGCACTTTTTGGTGGCTCCCTTTGTTTCGATCATAACTTCTTCAATATAACTCCGATTGAGATGATTCTTTCGCTCAAATTCTCATAATTCTGAGTCTATCGATTTCTGCACATTTCTCACAAAATATATTATTTTCTCCTATTTTTTGGTATTTTCAAATAAAAAGATAAACATGAAAGGTGTTCATACCATATTGGCCCAGACCGAACATGAAGCCCATACTAACTGCAGGCCCAGCCCATTACCAAAACAGTACCAATGCGGACCATCCTTGGAGGCCCAGCCCTCTGCCCGGCTTGGCATATCGGCCCAGACCGACCTAGAGGCCCAGCCCTCTTCTAACACCATGCCACTGGCCGACCCTGGAGGCCTAGCCCCTGTCGGTCGGTGAGTTGGCCCAGATCGACCTATTGGCCCAACATTGTGGCCTAGCACAAGCCCAAGGGATCCAGGCCCACTCATGCGAAAAATCCTAGTCGGGTCTGGATGGCACCTCCACGTGTCAATCCCACAGCAATTAACATTTGTCCCACATCGGGAGAATACAATTATTATATTCCCCACACCCATACAAAAGGGGTCCACTTGTCGGACAAAGGTAACTAAGCAATTACTATTCACTATTACTTTTGCAGTTTACTTTCCACCACTCACCCTACACCTTGGATCGACTACTGACTTGGGCGTCGGAGTACCTTTGGGCTGGTACCACACTGGTACCTATACTCTGACCGACCGACCAGTTTCCTTCCTCTTCAAGTCCACACAGAGCACGTGGCAGAGCAGCATTCGCTCCCTAAGTTGGCACATTTTGTGCATCAACAAAAGGTATAAATTAACATAAAATGACGCTCAAATAAAGGCTTCTCAAATACCCCAACACTTAGTCTTTGCAAGTCCCGTATTGAAAACTTGAATTGAAAATTTGGAAATTTACCTTTTTACCCATTTTAACCATTCGAATCTTTAATTGACCTTGGGTTGGATTATTTTACTTGGTTTGGCCTTATGAATTGCTTTTTTGGGAGCCCAAACCCACAACCCAAAGTGAATTTCCCATTTGTTCATATTATTTCAATATTGGGAGACTCAAATCTTTGTGACATAGACCAAAGTTTCATTAAACCCACCTAGAACAAGTTGGCCCAAAATTCCAAGGCCCACTCCTTATGTCACTGATGCCACCACATAGGTCTCACACCCTAAAACAGTTAGAAACCCAAACAACCCACGACATCGGGAACCTTCCATCTTTATCTCCCTTACTCTCATTCTATGAGTGTTCGATGACCCTCCATCTAAATGGCTGCCCGTCACCCCTTCCCCTTCTTATAATCACACCACAATATCTAACTCATCATCTTCTTACCACCAAGATTCGACCATGACAGTGTCTAGGCCCGATATACTTGCTCCACCGTCTTCGTCCTACCTTGCCCCAAGAACCCATGATCACACCTTCTCCATGGTGGATCGTGTGAGCTTCTGATCCCGGTTAGGGACATCGTTTGCACCCTTTGGAGCTCCTGGTCTAAGCGACAAGGCTAGCAGCTAACTGAGAGCATGAGATTCTACTTGGAATGGACAGGACCCAGATACTTGACTCATACCTAAGTGTAGCTCGAAGGGATAGATCAAACAAGGCAGGTAATTATTGAATCCCCTTGAGTATGAGCAGTGTTTTACGCGTTGAGAACTTCACTCTCATGGGCTTGCATGTGATTTTTGGTGTGGTGGTCAGTGGTGGTGCGAACTCATCGGAGAGCACAAGGTAGCCCTCTAACCATCTCAAGTAACCGCAAAGCCTCTAACCTCGTGAATTGTATTTCCTTGGAACAGAGATTCTAACCAAGCTATTTTCATCTTGACATGGGTGGCAGATGGTTTGCTAGAAACTAGGTTAACCATCGAGAGCTTCTCCTTGAATTATTAGCATTTTTAGTTGTTCCCTTGACTAATAGATTTTAGATTCGTGCTCTAGGAATTGAGTTGGGTGGGTTTGCTATTTTGCATGTCGATTTTGGCTAATTTTTTAAGGATTTAGGCCTCGACGAGATTTTCTAGTTTTCAGCCACCGTGGACAATGGCGATGACGACAAATCGATCGCTGTCTCTAGAGAAGACCAAGTGACGGTGGTCAACGTTTGTCAACAGTCAACTCCATTAGTCAACCATTAGTCTTAACGGTAAACTAATAGCAAGTTAACAGAATTTTCCTACACGTGTGAAGCGTACATGTGATTCGTGTGGGATTATTATAGAATTTACGTGCAGCGAGTTAGACACGTGTGTAGGGGCACGTGTTCGCATGTGGGCATGTGTGGATTGCACGTGGGAGTTATTTTTTGGACCTTGGGCTAGCTTGATAGGTAAAGTGATTTCGATTCCTCGACAAGTGTGTTAACGGACCCCTTTCCCTAAACTTGTTTTATAAAGCTATTTACTCGCATGTGTTCCGATGTTTACGCTATATAATCACCGAGCATGCTTGATTGCCCATTTGGGATTAATTATGGTTGATTGAACTATATGCTTACTTTATGTTATATGCTCGGATATGCTAGTATGCGCTATGGTAAGTGATGTACAAGTATGTGCCATGTTGTTAGATGTGCTAATATGTGCTAAGATGTGATGATTTGTACCTCAATATGTCTAGTCAAGTTATTTACTTCTTTTTCATGGTTGTTTGGCATTCTTGGTATCTATGCATATTGAGTCCCGATACATTGTTGAGTTATGACCTTAGAACCACTTAGGAATCGCTAGTACCTCTGTACCCATCTAAGTGGACACATACCATTTAAGTGGCCACATACCATTTTCCACTTGGTTGTTCACTCGCGCAACTCATAATACTAGTTAAATATGCGCCAACTTGTCCCCGAGCTCTAGAGGACATGAGGTGACAATGCTACAATGCTTATCACCCAGATTTCACGTGGAAAGGTACACAAGCTTATAGATATCTAGCCTGGCATATGCATATGTCCCGTGCGACTCATGAGCAAGTAGATTGTGCTTCATGCATGTTCGTTCATACTTCGGGTTGATTATTATGACTGTTAAGTATTTTATTATTATTTCTCGTGGAACATGCAAAAATCTAAATTCACAGTTTTGATTTTTGGGAAAACAAGGGGTTAAATTATGTATGCATACGAAAAATCATTCAACCTCAAATAAAATATAACACAAATTATGAACCTCGAATACAAGTAAGTAATAGTAACCAATCATTATTCGTAAAACCAACTCGTATACAAATAATAGAACTAACCACATAGAACCAACCCTTCCTTGATGCATGGAACCACACGGGGATACAACATCCGAGTGTCCGCTCATGGATACAGGATCTGAGCGCCCATCATATACACAACTGCACTACTGGTAGGCTAACCATCCAAGAAATAGAGCCCAGCTAGACGTCCAAGTGTATGATACATCCTCTATCAAAAACTGGAAATCAAAATTTTAAAATATACCACTTTACCCCTATATACTCAACTCGGATTTTAATCGGGCTTGTGTTCGACTTTTTATTTGGGCTACGCCTTGTGAAGTACCATTTTCGGGGCCTTAAATTCACAACCCAAAGCTATATAATCTCAAATTGGACTTGTCAATCCTTAGTGATCCAAGCCCAATTATGTTTTGTTGTTAAGCCCGTAATCCTTAGTTTTGAAACTTATTAAGTTTCGTATTTGTTAAGCCCAATTATTAGATGCTCAGAACACTATCAACTTCATATCTCCTTTTTATCCATTGATGAGGCCCCTACCGTTTATCCCTGCAGAATAACCAGTTGAGTTCGATGCACCCCAATCGAAAAAACACTGTGCAATAACTCATTCCCTTCTCTGCATCGTCTGCGGCTAGGCTAGACTCTCAACCTTGACAACTGATCTCCCTGACGAGATGAAGCTAAACCCATGATCGATGGCTATTATTAGCAACTGCAGCGTGAACCTTGGAGAAGGTCATGCTCAGCAGAGCTGAGAAACTATCAATGGCTTATCGATTTTGCAAGGCAAGAATTGATCTTTTTGGAACTTTCTTTGTTTCGATAGAGTTGTTACCTCGTTGCACTACCCTAAATTGACCATCTTTGTTTCTGGGTGAGGAATTCGATGGTGGTGGACCACGTTGGTGATTGCTAAACCGCGATGGTTGTCGTACTTGTCACCTACGACTGTCAAACTAGAATGCCCAACTACACCTAATTCCATCGACTCTTCCTTACTAGCTCAATGACTAGACCATGTCCCCCTGGGGTCACCACTAACACGGTCGCAAAGGTCCACTCGCTCTAGACCCAAAGAACGTCCCGAAGAAAATCAAACACAATCAAGGTAACCCTCGAACTCAAACCTACATCTCTTACTTTTCCTAGTTAAGAATAGTATTTTGATGTGCTTGCATGATGGTCTCAACGTGGTTGGTGGCAGATTAGTGCTTTCCAGTTTTTGGAAATAGTTGTAGTGGCACCTTGGCTTCCCAATGGCACTCTGGCTTTGTTAGGTAGACATTAACCTTAATTTTATGCTTATGATGATCTTGTGAATAAGTAGATTAGGATGGTTCGTTTGCATGTTGTTATTTGCAAAATTTCTAGATTTCTGGCCACCGTCGACGGCGGTAATGTGGTCACTGTTTCTGGTAAGTCTCGGTCAACATTAGTCAACGTTTGTCAATGTTACTAAACCGTTAATTCTAACAGTCAATTAACGGAATATTCCAAAGGAATATTTTGAGAGAATAATCTAGCAGTGGAATATTCTGAGAGAATAATCCAGCAGTGGAATATTCTGCAGGTAATATTTTGTAAAGAATATTCCGAGTAATATTTCAAATTACGCGCGTGCCTATTGTGGGACGTTTTCAAGCCATTTAAGCACGTTTTAAGTCCATTTTGAACTGTTTTAACATTGTTCAAGTTGATTTAAGCAAGATTTCTTATCATTTTATTTGAACTTCAAATAGTAACATCCTGGTTCGATTTTTTTGGATTTAGGACGAGTTTGGGTTTATGTGGTTTAAAACGTCAGGTGATTTTGACTTCCCGACCAGTTTGTGAGTGGACCCCTTTTCCTATACTTATTGTATAATATTTTTTACTCGCACATTTTACGATGTTTTCACTTATCATATTGATTGAGCATGCATGACTTATTATGTGCTACTTCTGGTGTTTGATCGAGATAATTGGTTTACGATTCTCATTTGATTATTCTGGTATGCTATTATTAATGGTTATGCATGATAAGTATTTAGCTTATGGTTATGCATGGTAAGTATCTACCTTGATGGTCATTCATTGTGAGTATCTAGTGGTGTCACATGTTGCATTTGCAAAGTAGTTCGCGGGGCATTGAAGAGATAGAGTGTTAGAACCCACTTAGGAGTCGCTAGTATCTAGTACCCATCTATAGGTCGCAGGTGATCGCTCACTCGCACTGCTCGATATACTAGTTAAAAAGCGTCAGTCATGTCCTCGAGCTCTAGCAGACTCGAGGTAACGGTCCACTGCACCAAGTCCTTCACATGGTCAAGGTACGCGAGTAAGATACCCGGTTATCATTTGCAACTCAAGAGTAATTGTGTAGCGGGTTGACATTGTGAGATATTAATGATTTGACCAAACCTTTTTGTGTATTATGAGTTTTGATTATTTTATTAACTATGGGTTATTGTTTATTATTAAGTTGATGCTAACTCTCTCGTATTACGTGCAATTATAATATGACTGTTTTTATAGTTTATAATAAAACGAGAGGTTATAGTATGTTTTTACTAACTATGGTTTTACACTAAAATAAGCTACTAGGTCTACTCACTCTTGTGTTTTTAAACCCCTCAGGTTTTGTTGGTGCACACGTACTTTGAGGAGGCTCCGATGCTGCTTTATCACTCACTCATGGCCTTGGAGTTAACTGGTGATGTAATCGGGTAATTACCGGTAGTGTGTAGTGTATGATCATCAATGTTTTTCCATGCTCTAAGCTTCCACTGTTGGGTGAAATGTGATCGGTTTTCACTGGTTAAGTTTCACCCAACCTCCGCAAACACAAGATTTTAAATATAAATGGTTTTGGTCAAATGGACTTCAACCATCACACCTCGATCTTCGTGCCCTAAGTAGACTTTTCTGGTTAGGGAGTGTCAGTGTTCAAGAAAATTTTACCTTGGGATCAAGATCGTGTAACTGATCGTAGGTTTCGTATTGTTCAATCATTGTGGTTCTCCCAGTAGTCTGGAAAGCATACTTCTGTAATGCACCAATATTTGTGCTCTAGGATCTGTGGTCGTTGTACCATTGGATGGGAATCCTATCATCGTCTATAGTTGTATGACCCAAAATTTTGTGGTACGAACCTTGGAAACATTCCAAATTTCTTGGTCAAAATATTTATTGCTTGATACACCTTTGTTTTGAGAATCGTTTCTTTAAAACTGGGTAATTGTCCCTACATGCGTTTTAAGCGAGTTAACGGATTTTCTACAAATAATCTAGCCTTATTACCATTGCTTTTGTTTTTACCACCAAGTGACATTTACCTTATTTGTGTGAATTTCATCGTTGTGACTTTTGTTTTGTTCCTGTAACCTTGGTGCACTCAATGAATTACTAGTGACGTGATTGTACTAGACATTGTGTTGTGATTTATATTCACGCCATTTACATTTGCGAAACTTGGTCGCTAAGTTTACAACTTGATTTTCCACCTTAACTAAATTACGCATTTTTACAACCAGGGATTACATCCCTTATTTGTCGCTTTTGCTTAAATTATTTTTGGAGGCATTCTCAGTTACCACTTTTAACCTTCGAGAGTAGTTCGATTTTGATAAATTTTATTTTCTCGTGCAGTTAGTTAACATTTTTTTTAATTTCTTTAAATTAAATTTTTTGGCACTTATGCCTCGTCTCACGTGCATGATTTTGATCATATGTTTTTTTTCTCGCTCTTTTTCTGGTGTTTTACGTGTCCTCAGGGTTTGGCCAAATTGGAGACTTTTGCATTCTCTTGATTAACAACTTCCTTATGATAGAAAACTTTGGAGCTATGTGTCTTGACTTTTATTTAAGATAATCATTTTCAAATTCACTACTTTGACCTTTAGGGTCATCTGTGTTCCTTATGTTTTTTACCACTAGTCCATACTTTGTGCTTTTGAACTCTTATTTTGTGGAAGCCGTCTAGTGACCCCTAACATTTTTTCTTGAATTGAGATAGTTTATTGGTATTGATCCTACACCATTCTCACTCTTTGTTGCATCATATACTCCATCTATTAATATTACGCTCCTCGCCCTCTTGGTTTGCTAACCAGAGTGTTCAGTGATTTTTCCTAAGTCTCGGATTAGGTTTTACTCGTGATGATTCAAATGGGTTGACAATGAGATTATGAGATTAACAACCAGCCTTTATTGACGATCATTTTGATCTTTCAAAATCCTTTGTACTATCTTTTGGTTTTCATTATCGTACTCTGTTTATCAATCGACGATTTCATCCTCACGTTTTTATTTGACCACTAACCCCAAATTCATATTGGAATAGCCTTTTTATTGACTGGATTGAATCACCACGTGTCATTCGTTCTCGGTGAGCCAACCACTTTTGTGAAACCCCATTGTATATTTCTAGGCTCTACACCTAATGACTGCATAGGTGCACTGGCTAATGGACGTATTAGAGATTCTTTATATTTGTGCATCTCTGAGCCTACGAATAGTAGTGGTTGAAGTTTGACAAAATTGTTAGTACGAAAATGATTGGACTTTTTCCTAGAACCGTTTTGAAATCTAGAACCTAGCTTGTTGAGGCTTACTTTGAACAGACTCACTCCAAATGGACTTACCGCATGCCTATCTTAGTTAACCCCTTTGACTTAAACAAGAATTTTATGTATGTATGGAATCTTTTTGTGGAAACTTTAGCGGGGAGTTATCCATTCGGTATTGGATAATCCTTGAACCTGTTAGGTACGCGCGTATGTTCAGCCTTGATTCTAGCCTCCAACCTTCTTTTTTTTTGACTTATTGTCGGGTAACCACTCTGACACACCATCTCCCCATATCTAGAAAAAATTAAGAATGTTTCTATCCTGTGTATGAACATTGGCTTCGCCTTCGGTTGACTTAAAACCAAGTGTTTGACTGGTAACTCTCTTATCAGCGCCTTGAAACCTATCTTGGATAACACCCTGGTAGTTGGGCATGACCATTTAATAAGTATTATTTTGGTAGACGAAATTTATTGTCGGACTAACAGAACTAATTTGCGACATGAGAGAACTCTGAGGTTATTTGACGGGTGACAGAATTCTAGTGGTCTTACTACCGCAATCGACTTACTTTACGAGCAACAGCTGATAATCGACTGTCGATTTACGACCGAATGTTAACCTTGGATGAGGTTATTTATTGGAACCCTGAAATGTTAATTGGCTTAACCAACTGGAACTCATGCCCCAGTGATTGAAGATCGTAGTTTGGAGAATTTTATTCACTCCCCACATGTGTCACTTAAGACCTTTTTCTGATACATTTCCACTAGTCAAGTTGTGGTGAACAACATTTTTGGATTGAGTTCGTAGTCCTTACTCAGGAGCTGGCGTCAACATCTGGCCAACGAAAGTGCTTGACTGGTACTTTGACCCTAAGTCGTAGGACTTCATCTCCTCACTTGACTTCCACAGTGATTGGATAAACTTCTTCATCGATGATCTCTCTACCTTCCGGAGTCATAAGGACCAAATCTCAAACATTCTTAAACTGTATCGAACTAGGATTTGAGATCTTGATTGTTTGGGATTCTATTAGAAATGGTGGACCTTGATATTTTCTTGTGGAAAAAACTTACCACTAACAGGACTAAGCGAGGGTTTAGGTATGCTCACGATGGAAATCCTCACTAAGATACAAGGTAAGGACCCTTGTGTGACAGGACCCGTCCCAATCCTCCTGGATTATTGTGGGACGTGCCTGCTCCCGTTTGACACCGCGTGTCAGACCAGGGATACCCTCATCACCCGCTCAGGGTCCATCAATGTACACTACGATCGGTGCTGGCATGCGATGTCTTGATCTTTGCTACAACCCACATTCGCTTTCAACCTGAAGGGTATTAAAAATCGTAAACCTGTGAGTGGACAAAACAATAGTTTGTTTAGGAAAACATTTCAGCAAAAGAATATTTATACCCTTCACGTAAAAGCATGCATGCATCATAAAACCAGTTATCAAACCATTTACTTTAATTAAATCACTACTCAATAAAACGGTTTGACAACCAAAACCAGTTCTTTCCACAAATTATCATTAGGGCCTTAGCCCAAACTGTAAAATGAATCGCATAGGAACTCAACCCAAAACCAATCTCTGAAATCATAAAACATGGGGTCTGAGCCCCACACCCACCTCAGTGAAACATCACATGACAGGACCCATCCCAATCCCCCCGGGATTAACATGGGATGACCCTGCTCCCGTCTGACACGGAGTGTCAGACAAGGGATATTTCCGACCTTTGCCCTCCCGGGCTATCAGAGTACGCCAGGATTCGGAGGAGGCATGTGATATCTCGATCTCTGCTACAGTCCACATCCGCTGTCAACCTGAAGGGTATTAAAAACAGAAAGACTGTGAGTGGACAAAAATAAAGAATTTATAAAAACATTTCCATAAGAAGACCTTTATACCCTCCACTAAAAAGCATGCATGCATAGTAAAACCATTTATCCAATTATATATGTTAAAACATCCATAAATAGGGTCTCAGCCCCAAATTCTGTAAATACAAGTCACACGGGCTCCTGCCCAAAAACAATTTACAGAAAACCAGAACATAGTAACCATGTGTCGGATCTCAGCCCCTAAACTTCCGAACGTCATAACTTCCTCCTCGAACGTCGGAATTGAACGTGCCACCTGTCTATGAACTCGTGACGTCACAAACTACGTAACGGTCATCGATCAAAGTCCATTTGTCCGCCGGAATGAAAAGTCAACGTTTTGCCACCACCAAGGGCAAAACGGTCATTTCGCATCGTTCGTCCGATTTCGCTCTACTAATCACGGATTAGCCTCACTAATCGTGATTAGTCACTAATCTAATCATGGAATTTGGGACGGGTCGTTACATCACATATATATATATATACATATAAAACCCATCCTCGGTATCTCATATGCCCAATCAAGAACCCGTCACGATATATCTACAGTATGAATACTACTCGGCTCTGATCTCCGAGTCTACCCTTAGAATTTACGAAGTATAGGAGGGCTTGTCTCCGGACCCTGTTTGAGACTATATCATATCTCTCACTCCTAGGCATGTGCTCCCTCTCGGAGTCACTCATCCCAGGCATTGGATCCTGACACTTCAGAGGGAGTGATGATTGATACCCGTTTGGTTGTGCATAAACGGAGATAACGGACATGTGAGTGGTCGGTGAGTTGATTTGAATTTGGATACGTGGCTATGATCAGTAGGAGTGGTGAACTACCTCATTGTAGTAAGTGAGAAGAAGTTTGAACAGGTAGTCCGAAGGTGGTATTTGAGGATGAATAATAATAGTTGGAATTTCGAAATCAGAAGATGTTGAGCTTGAGACGATGAGATACTATGTTTGGTTATGAGGAGATGAATAGGTTGTATGGTAGATACTCTGGAATTGAGTTAGGAGCCTCACTGTTTGGATGTCAGGATTTGTGACCCCCCTTGATCGTGGACACTTGTGGTTGTGTTCATGAGTGGGAAAAGTGCTGGATGATGTTGTGTGTAGCAAGTGTTAGGAACGGGTGTTAGATAGGTTATGGTCGTTGTAATGACCCGATTGAGGACCGTTATAAGTTCTGTTGTAGGATGACGGAAGGAAGCTGAGAAGGAGTGAATACAATTGATCAATATGAGCTTATTGAAGAGAACCCACAAGTAAGACGTGTGGTACTATTGGATTGATGTGAGGGTTGACATTAAGAGTTGTATGGATGAAGTGGGATTCACTTAAGACTGAGTGGATTGATGTGGGATTCACTCAGTAGTTGGAACTATTCCGATGTCTTAGACATTTATCGTGATGTTCTGGTAGAGGTGTTGGTGATCAGCGTAGTGTTGAGGCACGTTGTGGATAGATGATGATCGATGTAGTTTTGATATCATGGTTTTGACAGAACTTGTGGACTGGATCTGGTGATCCAGAGTGATCTGTTGATGGTTACTAACTTGAGTTGGAGGCTTAGAGCCATGAGTGGCTGGTGGGACCCTGAGATTGTAAGCACGGTTAACCAGATTTGTGATAGGGTCCGGTTGCAGACAGGAAGTTTGGGACATGGTTGGTGTGCCCACGGATTGACTATATTGACGGTTAGTGGAACCACGGGTGAGACGATTGGTTGAATTAGGGGTCTAGACAAGTATGTTGTGCCTCCTGTCAGATCGGCGCGAATCGCGGATGAAAAGCGGAATGGATCGTGGTACAAATCTTACTTCGTAAGAGTATCGAGACCGGAATATGTCGTCTTGGATTGGTTGCCAAGGTGAGATTTGTGTTGTTGACAGTAGACTCGCCTGGTGTGCTGAGACTTTGGTACGAGATACGCTCGACTCAGGAAAGAGTCGGAAATTTTGGATTTGCTAGCAGTGGTGATATGGCGTATCTCGAGTTAGTTGAGCCGTGAGCGTCGGCTGGCGAGACATTAGTGGTACCTTGGGTACAGATTGGAAATGTGTTGCCTCGGTAAGGAAGGGAGGATTCACTAGACAGACTGAGCCTTTACGGATGGTTCCCTTAGCCGAGTTAGGATGACAATTTGGGAACTATCCGACTAATTTGGATTGGCAGATGATGGACACTGGTAAGAGACCCAGGTATGAGATCAGTTGGATTCCCCTAGTTGGTTTTGGAAGTAGGAGCTTCGGAATTTCGAGGACGAAATTCCTTAAGGGGGGTAGATTGTAACGGCCCGTTCCGGGATTAAGGATTAGATTAAGAGTTAATGACGGATTAGTGACGTTAATTGGTGATTAGTTGGATGTGTTCGGACGGACGGACGGTGCGAAACGACAATTTTGCCCCTGAAATTGGGTAAAACTTTTACTTTTTGTTTGGACGGTCAAATGGACTTTGACCGATGACCGTGACGTACTTTGGGACGTCACGAGTTCATAGACAGGTGGCACGTCCGATTCCGACATCCGAGGACAAATTATGATGTTCAGAAGTTCGAGGGTAATTTGGTAATTTTAATGAAATAGGGGCAAATGGTCGACTTTTTGGAAGACAAATGACTTTCATGTATTTCGAGGACCGTTAGGTAGATCTCGATGCCCTGAGTACGATGACAGGCAGCATGCGTCAATTGAGGGTCGGACGACAAAGGTACGGGTATAGAACCATAATGGGCAAAACGGTAATTTGTGCAATGAAGGGTAAATTGGTCATTTATTTTGCATAGGGATTTATGCCAATGACACTTGGCCACATTGGGATGGGTGCCCACCAGATTTGAGACACTTGTCTCTCTCTGGAAGTTAGTGGAAGCTTAGCACACCGACCGAAATGGTTTTAACGTTTGGAAGGGGTGCACGGCTTGGTCGTGGAAAAGGAAACAGAGAGTTGGTTTATGCCGTGAAATCTCACCCCAATTAACCCTGTAAATTTCATCCTCTGTCCTTAAGTATTGAATGAAAAAACAAGATAGTAATGAGAGGGTGGTAGTAGAGTGTTCAAGGCGGTTTGCCGTGGACGGTGGCCATGTTACAAGAGGAAACGGAGTGGAAACAAAACCATGAGGAACCAGGATTGGATCACCCTCAATCATGGTCTTGAACCCATAGTTTCTGAAAGGAAAATGGTTGGAAGGTCAAAAGAAAGTCCATAGATTTGGAATTAAGGCCTGGAAGGGACGGTACGTGGAAGTTTATAAAAATTCGATTTTGAAATCGAAAATGGTAATTTCAGTTTTACACGTGTTTACTCATAATTATTGATTGGATGAGGGTATGGAGGACATAAGGGACTCACCAGCTCAAAACGAAGGGAAATAGAGGCTGGAATCGTGCTGGTGTCACGGTCGACAGTGGACAACTGTGTTTTTTAATCGAGAAGGTAATTATAGACCAGAATTCCTTGTTTTTATTAGTTAGATTGAATGGTTAGTGTAGGACAAAGCTAAAAGGATCCCAAGGACTAAAAATAGTTGAAAATTGGATGAAAACCGGCCACGCCAGTTCGAGTTACAAAAGACCGGTCTGAATCGGGTCGACCAGAGGTTGAAGGTGACACTGTTCACGCACGTGGATTTGACGCTCAGAAGCTTCCAAACGCGCGTGAGGGCGCGTGAAGGGAAGTTTGGGAAATCTTCCAACATGAATTTTAAAGTATTCACTGTAACAAACATTTTGGGATTGGTTTCGAGTCGATCGAATATCGTCTCGATATGTTTCGGGATGTCCGAAGGTTTTAGGCCTCGATTAAAAATAGTTAAAAATTCGGGAAAATTACGGGACTTTAGTATAAGCTTTGTGAAGTAGTTAGTGACCTTATTGTGGGATTTGGACAGGTTCGGGAAAGTCAGTGATGCATGCATATATGTTTTTATATGTTTTATATACGTGATTCTATGTTTTGATTATGATCTTGTTGATTTACGGTTTTGCACATATTTCGAGATTATTCTATATTTGCACGTTTTACGAGGTTTCGCCTTAGATTGTGATTTGAGTATGATTTTGATGATCGGATTTCGGAATTTGAACTATGATTTTATATCAATGTTTTGTAATGAATTTCAGAAAAGTAATTCAGGCTTGGAGCCCTATTCTTGTGATTGAGATTTCAGGTTTTGAATTTGGATTTCAGAAATGATATTTCAGATTTGGTTTTGAAATCTGGGAAAGGAAATCTGGATTTGGGTTCGGGATGGTGGTTCCGGATGCCGGCTTACGAAATCATTGTTGCGAATTCGAATGTGGGTTTTCTGTGGTTTTCTATGCTTGAAAAATGGTTTTGGCTTTAAAGACCCGAAAAAAGAAAAGAAAAACTGCTGGTTCTGGTTTTGTGACAGGACCCATCCCAATCCCCCCGGGATTAGTGCGGGATGACCCTGCTCCCGTCTGACACGAAGTGTCAGACAAGGGATATTTCCGACCTTTGCCCTCCCGGGCTATCAGAGTACGCCAGGATCCGGAGGAGGCATGTGATATCTCGATCTCTGCTACAGTCCACATCCGATGTCAACCTGAAGGGCAGTCAAAACATTAAAAACTGTGAGTGGACAAAACAAAGAGTTTATAAAAACATTTCATAAGACATTTGTACCCTCCACTAAAGAGCATGCATGCATTCGAAAACCATTTATCCAAAACAAACCATATGTGGGACTAAGCCCAAAGCAGATATAAACCAAGGTCGAAAGGACCACAATGAAAACGACCATACGGGCCACTGCCCAAATCCTGTGCACACCTGTACACACCACATATCATATATCATATATCCATCACATACATATATATAAGTCACACAACCAATCCTGTCACGGTATCCAAAGCCACGCGCGCGCTACCCGGGTCTCAAGTATGAGCGATAAACTCTCCACCTATCTGGATCATCAAGACCACGATCCAGATCCATCACTACGTCAAACGACTATAGACGTCACGATCGAGGATCGTCACGCCAACCAAAGTCCTAGACCATTTCCCACATCTTAAATAGATTAGTCTACGATGAGACACGCCGAGACTGTGGGTTCTCACTGATTACCTCATATCAATCCTTGTCATTCCAACGAGGAAAACCAAGGATGATCGAATAATCCATCCTACGTGAATGCAAACAACACTCGCTGCACTCACCACGTCATGTAACCTAACATCGTCTGCCACCAAGTAGAAAATGAGAAATCTCAGTCACCTAACTTCGATATACTCACTCCACCTGATGACCCAAGACAATCACGGGTCCACCAACCAATACACGATGAGTGTACTAGTGGCAACCAACAACATCAATAACATCTACATCCTCTACCACCATCAATTATGGTAGAACCTGAGAAGTCACCCAAAACGACTTCGACATACCCGTTACCAATGAGGAAAACCCGCATTCCACTCGTCACCTCAATCGCAACCTCTCGCGATTCCGAAGTTCCAACAAGATTGGAAACAACATACCCGGACATCAACCACGTGTCCCCTAACCAGTTTAACTCTATCTGAGTTCCACTCCTGAACCACAGATACCGAACATATGCCCATTACGACGGAGTCACACCCCGATCCGTAACTCATCGTCATCACGATCACCGGCACCAGCGCCAGCACCAGTACCAGTATCCCATTATAATCCATCAACATCAGCACCGGCACACAGGGTGTAAATCTGACAACCCTTGATCTCCGCTCACACCGAGCGACGATCCCGTACCTCTGCTCGAATAGGAGAAACTCAGTCTCCCTCGTACCTAACAACTCTGGGTACAGTAACCCTGACAACTCATACGAGAAAAGGAAACGTCCCCTGAACGTCCCCGATTCCCAACAACCACAGCTACAACCACTATCGGTAGTAGTGCCTTCCACAGACTCGTGCAGACCTAACTACCAGACCTCGCTATATCCAGACTCCGTATCCAATGGAATCAATCGCCCGTACCAACTACTCTGTATCCCACTCAGGGATTCCATCGACAAGTACCAACCTTGATAACTTGTCCAACCAAACTCTAACCAGCCGTACTCCGACTAACCCAAATGTCGTCTACCAGGTCGCCCACGACCTTAGTTGCACCAAACGACAACTAAAGTACTATGACAACCAACTATGTTTAACCGATAAGTACAACCTCGACTGCGAAGTGCAGTCCCAACACAAGCTGACATGACTAGACCGACTAACGAATCCAAATCTGGATGGTCGTCCAAGTCAAACCACTCGTCAACTCACATTTCCGAACCATACACATAAGGTAGGGTTCCACAATCAAGCCCTAGGGTCACTCTGAACCCAACTGCGAAAAGCAGTAAAATCAACAATCTGACCGACTCCGCGGTCTTGACATCGTAATGACGTCAATCCAATCCTACCGTAAGTCCAATCAGGATCCTCGAATCTGGCTGCCAACTACCATAAGTTCAACCAGAGTTCCCCGAAATCGACTACTAACCGCCAAGAGCAGTAAACCCATCTAACTCAACCAATCCGACCATCGGATGGTCACAACACCAAATCAGTCGTCGAAACCGATCCTATGGCATCGTGAAGACGATCCCAACTAACCGTCTCACGATCACACTCCAGAATACGAACACGTTAATCCTTCCGTAGGGTCCCACACTGTCAACCTTGACAGAACTATGGCAACCCCGGCCTCAAATGCCGAACCAAGGCATGCCAATCCTACTAACTATCGTACCGGCACCCCAACATCAGGTTGACAACGGACTGCAGCCCAATGAGATATCACATCCTCGACCAGCATACATACTCCAAGAGCTCCGCGGTTGCTCGAATAGAGTCAAGCCCGCTCTGATAAGCATCCTACGAGCAATCCTATGCTCTGATACCACGTTGACAGGACCCATCCCAATCCCCCCGGGATTAGTGCGGCATGACCCTGCTCCCGTCTGACACGAAGTGTCAGACAAGGGATATTTCCGACCTTTGCCCTCCCGGGCTATCAGAGTACGCCAGGATCCGGAGGAGGCATGTGATATCTCGATCTCTGCTACAGTCCACATCCGATGTCAACCTGAAGGGCAGTCAAAACATTAAAAACTGTGAGTGGACAAAACAAAGAGTTTATAAAAACATTTCATAAGACATTTGTACCCTCCACTAAAGAGCATGCATGCATTCGAAAATCATTTATCCAAAACAAACCATATGTGGGACTAAGCCCAAAGCAGATATAAACCAAGGTCGAAAGGACCACAATGAAAACGACCATACGGGCCACTGCACAAATCCTGTGCACACCTGTACACACCACATATCATATATCATATATCCATCACATACATATATATAAGTCACACAACCAATCCTGTCACGGTATCCAAAGCCACGCGCGCGTTACCCGGGTCTCAATCCGAGTCATCTCAAAGTCAAGGTCAATGTCCGCAGACCACTGACCCTACCCGAGGTAATAGTAACCATAGCCTTCCTGAGAGTAAGGAACCCAACTGGGGGGTGACTCCACTCAGTCGGTGCTCCGTGACTACTCCGGGGTCCACCCAGGCCAACGACCCTCCCCGGAGGAGATAATAGAAGTAAAGGAAGGTAGACGAACATATATATACATAACATAAACATTCATGACCGGTTCCCCTGAACCGTCATGATCCATATCCATAATCAGGTAACATGCCGGTTCCCATAAACCGTCATGTACCGTAATAACATAACCAGGGTTCATGCCGGTCACCATAAACCGTCAAGAACCAGAATGACCTGACAAAAGTTCATGCCGGTTCCCACAAACCGTCATGAACTTGGAAATCCATCTAGGGTCCCTGACCCAAAATCATCAGTGTAAAACAACTGGGTCTCGTGCCCGAACATATGACTCAACTGGGCACCGTGCCCGATATCCAAGGGTCAGTCACGACTCCGATCATGGTGATGCGTGCAACCATCCATCCAGGACCGCCCTCAATCCTGGTATGTCGCCGTGAACGAATCAACCGACGCGACCATCGCAAGATCATGGTGCACTCATCACCGATCGCTATCCTGGACCGTCAGCACTCCGTAGTCGAGCCTCCCCAGGCTGCCCGACAACGAATCGTGCATCGTGACCTCTCCGGAAGGAACACATCCAAATCCGGAGGCGAGCGTCGTATCATCGATCGCCGTGCACATAGCACCCGTCGCGACCACGATTTAGACCCGAAGGTCGTAAATAGTGTCATATGCCCGAGACAAAACCAAATGGGTCTCATACCCGAGTTTATCCATTTAGAAATCCAAAATCAAATCATTTAAATCAATAAAGAAATACAGACCCGTATAAGCACCGTATAAGGCCGAAACCTCGAAATACGTGCTTATACGTTACCACATACAAATGCACCCATGGCATCATCAAACAAGTAATAAAACATATAATAAACATTTATGCATGCACCAATTTAGAAAACAAGGTCCACTCACAGACCGTCCGAGCTGCCGCCTCGATTTGCGTGCCATACGGCTCCCCGAGCCGATCACCGTCACCGGGACTCCCAAACCTATCCAAATCGTAATAGAAGGTTACTAACTACTTAATTAACCTCCCACTAAAGCCCCGTAATTTTTCCTTATTTTTAACTATTTTTAAAACCGAACCTAAACCTTCCGATGCCCCGAAACACATCGAGACGGTGTCCGATCGACACGAAACCAGTCTCAAAATGTTCGTTACATCGAATAGATGATTTCACATGTTGGAACCTTCCCCAGATTCCCTGCCACGCGCCCTCACGCGCCGCCTGAAGTGGCTGCGCGTGGCTTCACGCGCCGCTACAGTACCTGCTGACGTCATCGCTGATGTCAGCATGACGTCATCACTGACAGCCCCTGACAGTGACACGTGTCACGCTCCCATTGGCCCACTGTCTGACATGTCAGTCTGACATTGTCAGATCTGACATGATGACGTCATCCCTGACATGATGACGTCATCAGTCATCCCTGCCTCCTCGCGGGTCGACCCGAACGTCTGCAACTGGGTCGCCGTGACCCGCGGCTTGACCCGGCCGGTTCTCCCTGCTCCGGCCACCGTTTCTCCTCCCGTTTGTCTCATTCTACTCGTCTCAATCTAACCTAAGGTTCTATGACATTAACATGGAAGGAAAACAACTAAAACTAACCCTTCAAGCTTGGCTATGGCGGGTGAGTTTTCCCCCGCCGTTCACGGCCGTTCCAGGCCACCCCAAGCCCCAAAACCAATCCTACTGAGCTCCTAGGACTACCAGCAACCTAACCCAATCCTTGGAATCAGCTAAAAACCATTAAAACACAACTTCAAATTTTTGAAGTTTTCTTACCTCACGGGTTCGAGCCCCTCCCGCCGTGAACCGCCGCGTCCTCCGCCGTCCTTCGTCTCACAATCCTTCATTACTCTCTCATGGTCACACACGGCATATGGGCTCGTGGTGGGGAGGTGTGGTGGTGCGGTTTCGGGTTTTTGAAGGAAGAAGAAGAAAAATGAAGAAAATGGGGTTATGGGTTTCGGGCTTTAGGGAGAACAGAGAAGAGGGATGGCTGATGAGAGAAGAGAAATGGAGGGTGTGGATTTAAGGATGAATTGAAATGGATGGCCAAGATTGAATGGTGGGTGGGTTTGGTTAAAAAAAATTAATTAAATAATATTATTTTATTATATAGATCCACATTTTGGGGGATCAAAGCAATGGGATGAGTGACACTTTTCACTCATCCATGGGGCCCACCAAAATATCCACCCAATCAGATTTCGCCGAAACGTCCCCGTCTCGAAGTTCGTGCATAGTGAAATCGAACTTCTGTGACCCATAACTCTCCCGTTCGAAGTCCGATTTCAGTGTGCCGCCTGTCTATGGATTCGTATCGTCCTTATCTACGTAACGGTCTTCGGCCCTCGGTCATCGGACCTCCCGGTCAAAAAGTCAACTTTTGACCTCATATTCACCCAAATTACTAAAATGCCCCTAAACTTCCGAACGTCATAACTTCTTCCTCGAACGTCGGAATTGAACGTGCCACCTGTCTATGAACTCGTGACGTCACGAACTACGTCACGGTCATCAGTCAAAGTCCATTTGACTGCCCGATTAAAAAGTCAACGTTTTGCCACCATCAGGGGCAAAACGGTCATTTCGCACCGTTCGTCCGATTTCACTCTACTAATCACGGATTAGCCTCACTAATCATGATTAGTCACTAATCTAATCTAGGAATTTGGGACGGGTCGTTACAACCTTCCCTCCTTAATTAATTTCGTCCTCGAAATTCCAACCGACCTAATCTAACCGTTCTTCCCTCCTTAATTAGTTTCGTTCTTGAAACTCCACTATCCTGATTCCACAACCACCTCGTGGAAAGTAGAATCGACCGCAAAACACGTGTACCCTAGTACACCCACTAATCAACATAAACCTCGTTTAGACGTACCACGAACGCTCATGTCGCCTCGTCTACATTCGACCACGTCGAATAGCAGAAGTCGTACGCTCCGAACTGACACCACCTGTCAGTATCAGAGTAGCCCAAGTATCCTATGATCGACCCACTTGTCAAATCTACCCTTTCGCTGACATAAACAACTCTACGGTTCCTTACTCAGTCACTAAGATATCCTGACGTCTGCTCCCACTGGGAGTCATCAGACCTCACACCAGGATCCACGCTGACACCTCCTACAAACTGCCACCACTTGACAGTCGCCAGTCAAAAACTGATATGACACACACTCGTGGTTACACTAACCACAAGCATTTCACTCGACTTGTGTGTAACTAGACCCATCAGAAATACCATGACCCACTGCACAGTATCTAATGTCCAGTCCACGACCTCAACTAATCCGATGGTATCAGAACCAATCCGACTACCAATACGCTCTCCAACGCACTACCGGTATCTCCTATATACCGTCACCAGGCACGATAAGTCTGCCTAGTATCGTACCTTGAACAACGTACAAGGTACGTACATCTACCCATCAATCAGACTACAACCACCTAGGTCATAGCCAATCACGTTTCTACGATGGAGTCCATTTATCCAATCCAGTATTAGACAAATCGAAACTCCGACCCATTATCTATTTCCAAATCCGAATCCGAATCCGCAATTTCGTAAGAAATCCCCAATCCAAACCCAGAAATCATATCCATATCCATGTTCAAATTCAAATCCGAAATCATCATTCCGTAAACTAGTATTTGGAATAACCATTCCGAACCCAAATCCATAAAAGAAAATCTATAGTCAAGCTCTAGAATCAAATCCTGAATCGTCACCCAGAATCCGATTCCAAAACCCAAATACAGAAATCCTCTTTCAAGTTCCAAAATCAAATCCTGAATCGTCATCCAGAAATCTGATTCCAAAACCTGAAATATCGTTCACGTCTACCTAGACGCACCGTATCCGAACCTATCGAATACCTGTTCAACCGATCACGACCACACTATTGATTGACTTCATAGGGAAGCCAATCACAACACTCACCCATCCAGGGCTGACCCAAATCCGACCACGTCGGAAAACTACTCAGGCGAGTAATAAGCCATATGGGATTTACCTCGAACAGAAGTTCAGTCCCAACATGCTCCACTCAAACGTCCAAGTATGAGCGATAAACTCTCCACCTATCTGGATCATCAAGACTACGATCCAGATCCATCACTACGTCAAACGACTATAGACGTCACGATCGAGGATCGTCACGCCAACCAAAGTCCTAGACCATTTCCCACATCTTAAATAGATTAGTCTACGATGAGACACGCCGAGACTGTGGGTTCTCACTGATTACCTCATATCAATCCTTATCATTCCACCTAGGAAAACCAAGGATGATCGAATAATCCATCCTACGTGAATGCAAACAACACTCGCTGCACTCACCACGTCATGTAACCTAACATCGTCTGCCACCAAGTAGAAAATGAGAAATCTCAGTCACCTAACTTCGATATACTCACTCCACCTGATGACCCAAGACAATCACGGGTCCACCAACCAATACACGATGAGTGTACTAGTGGCAACCAACAACATCAATAACATCTACATCCTCTACCACCATCAATTATGGTAGAACCTGAGAAGTCACCCAAAACGACTTCGACATACCCGTTACCAATGAGGAAAACCCGCATTCCACTCGTCACCTCAATCGCAACCTCTCGCGATTCCGAAGTTCCAACAAGATTGGAAACAACATACCCGGACATCAACCACGTGTCCCCTAACCAGTTTAACTCTATCTGAGTTCCACTCCTGAACCACAGATACCGAACATATGCCCATTACGACGGAGTCACACCCCGATCCGTAACTCATCGTCATCACGATCACCGGCACCAGCGCCAGCACCAGTACCAGTATCCCATTATAATCCATCAACATCAGCACCGGCACACAGGGTGTAAATCTGACAACCCTTGATCTCCGCTCACACCGAGCGACGATCCCGTACCTCTGCTCGAATAGGAGAAACTCAGTCTCCCTCGTACCTAACAACTCTGGGTACAGTAACCCTGACAACTCATACGAGAAAAGGAAACGTCCCCTGAACGTCCCCGATTCCCAACAACCACAGCTACAACCACTATCGGTAGTAGTGCCTTCCACAGACTCGTGCAGACCTAACTACCAGACCTCGCTATATCCAGACTCCGTATCCAATGGAATCAATCGCCCGTACCAACTACTCTGTATCCCACTCAGGGATTCCATCGACAAGTACCAACCTTGATAACTTGTCCAACCAAACTCTAACCAGCCGTACTCCGACTAACCCAAATGTCGTCTACCAGGTCGCCCACGACCTTAGTTGCACCAAACGACAACTAAAGTACTATGACAACCAACTATGTTTAACCGATAAGTACAACCTCGACTGCGAAGTGCAGTCCCAACACAAGCTGACATGACTAGACCGACTAACGAATCCAAATCTGGATGGTCGTCCAAGTCAAACCACTCGTCAACTCACATTTCCGAACCATACACATAAGGTAGGGTTCCACAATCAAGCCCTAGGGTCACTCTGAACCCAACTGCGAAAAGCAGTAAAATCAACAATCTGACCGACTCCGCGGTCTTGACATCGTAATGACGTCAATCCAATCCTACCGTAAGTCCAATCAGGATCCTCGAATCTGGCTGCCAACTACCATAAGTTCAACCAGAGTTCCCCGAAATCGACTACTAACCGCCAAGAGCAGTAAACCCATCTAACTCAACCAATCCGACCATCGGATGGTCACAACACCAAATCAGTCGTCGAAACCGATCCTATGGCATCGTGAAGACGATCCCAACTAACCGTCTCACGATCACACTCCAGAATACGAACACGTTAATCCTTCCGTAGGGTCCCACACTGTCAACCTTGACAGAACTATGGCAACCCCGGCCTCAAATGCCGAACCAAGGCATGCCAATCCTACTAACTATCGTACCGGCACCCCAACATCAGGTTGACAACGGACTGCAGCCCAATGAGATATCACATCCTCGACCAGCATACATACTCCAAGAGCTCCGCGGTTGCTCGAATAGAGTCAAGCCCGCTCTGATAAGCATCCTACGAGCAATCCTATGCTCTGATACCACGTTGACAGGACCCATCCCAATCCCCCCGGGATTAGTGCGGCATGACCCTGCTCCCGTCTGACACGAAGTGTCAGACAAGGGATATTTCCGACCTTTGCCCTCCCGGGCTATCAGAGTACGCCAGGATCCGGAGGAGGCATGTGATATCTCGATCTCTGCTACAGTCCACATCCGATGTCAACCTGAAGGGCAGTCAAAACATTAAAAACTGTGAGTGGACAAAACAAAGAGTTTATAAAAACATTTCATAAGACATTTGTACCCTCCACTAAAGAGCATGCATGCATTCGAAAATCATTTATCCAAAACAAACCATATGTGGGACTAAGCCCAAAGCAGATATAAACCAAGGTCGAAAGGACCACAATGAAAACGACCATAAGGGCCACTGCCCAAATCCTGTGCACACCTGTACACACCACATATCATATATCATATATCCATCACATACATATATATAAGTCAAACAACCAATCCTGTCACGGTATCCAAAGCCACGCGCGCGCTACCCGGGTCTCAATCCGAGTCATCTCAAAGTCAAGGTCAATGTCCGCAGACCACTGACCCTACCCGAGGTAATAGTAACCATAGCCTTCCTGAGAGTAAGGAACCCAACTGGGGGGTGACTCCACTCAGTCGGTGCTCCGTGACTACTCCGGGGTCCACCCAGGCCAACGACCCTCCCCGGAGGAGATAATAGAAGTAAAGGAAGGTAGACGAACATATATATACATAACATAAACATTCATGACCGGTTCCCCTGAACCGTCATGATCCATATCCATAATCAGGTAACATGTCGGTTCCCATAAACCGTCATGTACCGTAATAACATAACCAGGGTTCATGCCGGTCCCCATAAACCGTCAAGAACCAGAATGACCTGACAAAAGTTCATGCCGGTTCCCACAAACCGTCATGAACTTGGAAATCCATCTAGGGTCCCTGACCCAAAATCATCAGTGTAAAACAACTGGGTCTCGTGCCCGAACATATGACTCAACTGGGCACCGTGCCCGATATCCAAGGGTCAGTCACGACTCCGATCATGGTGATGCGTGCAACCATCCATCCAGGACCGCCCTCAATCCTGGTATGTCGCCGTGAACGAATCAACCGACGCGACCATCGCAAGATCATGGTGCACTCATCACCGATCGCTATCCTGGATCGTCAGCACTCCGTAGTCGAGCCTCCCCAGGCTGCCCGACAACGAATCGTGCATCGTGACCTCTCCGGAAGGAACACATCCAAATCCGGAGGCGAGCGTCGTATCGTCGATCGCCGTGCACATAGCACCCGTCGCGACCACGATTTAGACCCGAAGGTCGTAAATAGTGTCATATGCCCAAGACAAAACCAAATGGGTCTCATACCCGAGTTTATCCATTTAGAAATCCAAAATCAAATCATTTAAATCAATAAAGAAATATAGACCCGTATAAGCACCGTATAAGGCCGAAACCTGTAAATACGTGCTTATACGTAACAACATACAAATGCACCCATGGCATCATCAAACAAGTAATAAAACATATAATAAACATTTATGCATGCACCAATTTAGAAAACAAGGTCCACTCACAGACCGTCCGAGCTGCCGCCTCGATTTGCGTGCCATACGGCTCCCCGAGCCGATCACCGTCACTGGGACTCCCAAACCTGTCCAAATCGTAATAGAAGGTTACTAACTACTTAATTAACCTCCCACTAAAGCCCCGTAATTTTTCCTTATTTTTAACTATTTTTAAAACCGAACCTAAACCTTCCGATGCCCCGAAACACATCGAGACGGTGTCCGATCGACACGAAACCAGTCTCAAAATGTTCGTTACATCGAATAGATGATTTCACATGTTGGAACCTTCCCCAGATTCCCTGCCACGCGCCCTCACGCGCCGCCTGAAGTGGCTGCGCGTGGCTTCACGCGCCGCTACAGTACCTGCTGACGTCATCGCTGATGTCAGCATGACGTCATCACTGACAGCCCCTGACAGTGACACGTGTCACGCTCCCATTGGCCCACTGTCTGACATGTCAGTCTGACATTGTTAGATCTGACATGATGATCAGTCATCCCTGCCTCCTCGCGGGTCAACCCGAACGTCTGCAACTGGGTCGCCGTGACCCGCGGCTTGACCCGGCCGGTTCTCCCTGCTCCGGCCACCGTTTCTCCTCCCGTTTGTCTCATTCTACTCGTCTCAATCTAACCTAAGGTTCTATGACATTAACATGGAAGGAAAACAACTAAAACTAACCCTTCAAGCTTGGCTATGGCGGGTGAGTTTTCCCCCGCCGTTCACGGCCGTTCCATGCCACCCCAAGCCCCAAAACCAATCCTACTGAGCTCCTAGGACTACCAGCAACCTAACCCAATCCTTGGAATCAGCTAAAAACCATTAAAACACAACTTCAAATTTTTGAAGTTTTCTTACCTCACGGGTTCGAGCCCCTCCCGCCGTGAACCGCCGCGTCCTCCGCCGTCCTTCATCTCACAGTCCTTCATTACTCTCTCATGGTCACACACGGCATATGGGCTCGTGGTGGGGAGGTGTGGTGGTGCGGTTTCGGGTTTTTGAAGGAAGAAGAAGAAGAAAAATGAAGAAAATGGGGTTATGGGTTTCGGGCTTTAGGGAGAACAGAGAAGAGGGATGGCTGATGAGAGAAGAGAAATGGAGGGTGTGGATTTAAGGATGAATTGAAATGGATGGCCAAGATTGAATGGTGGGTGGGTTTGGTTAAAAAAAATTAATTAAATAATATTATTTTATTATATAGATCCACATTTTGGGGGATCAAAGCAATGGGATGAGTGACACTTGTCACTCATCCATGGGGCCCACCAAAATATCCACCCAATCAGATTTCGCCGAAACGTCCCCGTCTCGAAGTTCGTGCATAGTGAAATCGAACTTCCGTGACCCATAACTCTCCCGTTCGAAGTCCGATTTCAGTGTGCCGCCTGTCTATGGATTCGTATCGTCCTTATCTACGTAACGGTCTTCGGCCCTCGGTCATCGGACCTCCCGGTCAAAAAGTCAACTTTTGACCTCCTATTCACCCAAATTACCAAAATGCCCCTAAACTTCCGAATGTCATAACTTCTTCCTCGAACGTCGGAATTGAACGTGCCACCTGTCTATGAACTCGTGACGTCACGAACTACGTCACGGTCATCAGTCAAAGTCCATTTGACTGCCCGATTAAAAAGTCAACGTTTTGCCACCATCAGGGGCAAAACGGTCATTTCGCACCGTTCGTCCGATTTCACTCTACTAATCACGGATTAGCCTCACTAATCATGATTAGTCACTAATCTAATCTAGGAATTTGGGACGGGTCGTGGCCCGGATGTATTAGTTTTGATGAGTTTTGGGACTGAGTTCCCGTACTTTGAGATTGATTTGTGATTTTGGGCTGAGGCCCTGGATTTGTATGACGGATTTGATTCGGGTTTTCAACAATGGTTTTCATTGATGGTTTTGACATGAATGGTTTTATGACATGAGTATGATATGCATGCATTGGTTTTTACATGGAGGGTTTAAATGTAATTGTGTTTTTCTAATAATTGTTTTATTAAAATGTTTTTTAACTTATACTTTATTTTTATCCACTCACAGTCTTTTGTGTTTTTGATACCCTCCAGGTTGTTACGGTGCAGGCTGTTGGTCGAGAGAGATGGAGACATCATACTGTGATCCACAGTAGATTCGGCACACTCTGAGAAGTCCAGACACTTTTAGGACGGTCGGGTCGAGAATCCCCTGTCCGACTTACGTGTCACATGGAGGTTGGACGTCGGTTTAGCCTTCGTGTCATGCGTAAGTTAGACAGGAGCAGGATTTAGCCCTTAATCCTAGGGGATTAGGGGTGGGTCCTGTCATCATCTCTGGTAACTATTGACTGTGGTCAATCCCATTGTCCAACATGCACTACACACTGGTGCACCCCCATCATATCAATCATCAAGGCACTACCCAGCCTGCTTCAGGATTGCCTTCTGGCGACGTCCAATCACTGACCAATCCTCACATCCAACTCGAGGTATGTGTTATTCATCTCTTCCTGATCGATACCCACGTATCGTCCTCGTCTCGCACTTATTTATATATCCAACACATACTCAAGATAAATCATACACACATCCTCATATCCAACACGTAACAGTATATGCCCAAGATAGAGGTTGGATAACCATTTCGTCTTCCACCAACTCATTCCAAGAGATTCTTCAACTGTCTTACAATACTTTTCTCCTCTGCTCCTAACTTAGGACAGTCAGCAGTATGATTCTCCCCAATGACGACTAGACCTCAGTGTACTCGACACACAATCACCACAATCATCTCAATCACTTCGATCCTCTTGATCGTCACCACACGGCTCGATCCAAACTCGCCTCGATCCTCCTAGGATCCAATATCAGCTCTCACAGTCAACGTAACATGGCCCATAATACCAACATGGGTTCACTACCTCAGACACTTACTTGTCACTTTAGGTGACGCCAAACACCATCTGTTCATCAAGTCGATCAAATTTGAGTCACAACCTAGGTATTCAGTACTTACACCCTATTTGAAACTTTTAACTGTCATCCTACACCTTGTCATCCCACCTAAGGAAGAATCAAGGAGAATCCAAGATGATGACATTAAACTTCATCCTATGTCATCTCGCGGCACAAGCACTATCTTCTAAAGGGTAGAAAATGAGAAGTCTCCCTCATAAACTTTGGAGTACCCATTCGCAATGCGGAATCACGCACTCTTCTCATTGTCTCAATCACAACCTCTCTTGTCCACAGACACAAAGTCAATCATGGGCCCACCAATTAATACATGATCATTGTACTGGTGACACCCAACATTATCGGACATAGTGCCGAAAATTCCCATCTCCTTTACCGGCTTCGGAATCAAGAGAAGTTGAAATCATGTTGGAAGCATATCCATCTTTTCCAACAATTTTACTTTCCAGTCCCCAACTCACTCAGACAACATCCACCTATGTGTCCTGTAAACCGTCTAACCTTAATATCCAACTCGTCGGTCTGTTTATATCATTTATGCACATCCAAAAAGGATGAGTGATGGATGACATCCTTCTCTACTTGATTCTCATGTCTCAACCTTTAGAGGTTCAACTCATGAGCACACCCTCGTGTCTCAAGTCTCGCATCACTAGGGGACTGATCACCGAACCAGGTATACCTCGTGCTTTGCACTGAGCCACTCGGGATCCTCTCTGTCCCACATAGTGCCCACTAAACACCCATGCTCGCCATGTCAGGGCCCAGCCCTAATCCCCCAAGATTAAGGATTAAACCCTGCTCCTGTCTGACAACCCAAAAACGAAAGACCAAAACAACCTCATGAAAACCACAAATTACATTGTCAAACGCAGGAGAATTTCAAACATCCCAGAGTCAGCAGCTGTACAGAGCATAGTACCAAACATAAGAAAAACAAGCCGATATACAGAATATACGCACAACGGAAAACATAAATCACTCCGAGGTCACTCTCGAGTATTCTATGCCTTCGACGCTGCCTCAACGTCAACCCCCGCACTAGCTCAACTACCTGGAGGGCAATTAAAAATAGAAAAGTGTGAGTGAACCATAAATAAAAATAATAGTTTCCAAAAACCATTTGATAAGCAAACCAGGGTTTTAGCCCTCCGTTTTGAAAACATACATGCATAACCCATTAGTTGAAAACAGTCATAAATCAAATAAGGATCGTCATAAAAATAATTGCAGAATCATCATAAAAACAGTTATAGAAATCACGTCATAAGCATCATAAAACCAGATCATAAAGCAAAAATAACAAGTAATCATTATCCGATCAAACCTGCTGGACCTATCCGAGTCTTTAAACTCCCGAGTCTTTAAACTCAATCCAGGCCTCAATAATATCCGAGTCTTTTAACTCCGAGTCTTTAAACTCAACAGGCCTACGGGGGAAATATCAGTATATCCGAGTCTTTAAACTCAATCCGGGTCTTGAAACCCAATCCGGGCCCGTCCCCCGTCAATCACAATATCCGGGTTTTTAAACCCAATAACCAGATCTAGCAAATCCAATCCAAAACCATTAAAAACCAATTCGAAATCCATATCCAAACCCGAATACAAAATCACTGGTCCGAAGCCCTTCCGGCATCCAGAACCGTCATTCCGAACCCAAATCCGGAATTCCACTTTTCAACTTTAAAACCAAATTCCGCTTTCCAAAATCCGATTCTAAAACCGAAGACTTTGATCATCGAAATAATGTTCCAAAATCCATTTATAATTATTGAAAACCCTTTAGTGTTTGAAATCCCAAAACCATGGCATCATAATCAGAAGTCAACCCTTCTCGTAAAACGTGCTGAAAACCGTACTTTCTCGAAAAATGTGCAATTAAGTAAAACAGTTATAGCATATTCAGTAAACATCAAATCACATATAAAACCGTAAAACAAGTAATTAAAAGCAGTTATGCATGCTCAGTTATAGAGAAGGGGTCCTCTCACAGATACCGGGTACGTCACTCGCGTTCCGTACGTCCTGCACGTTCCTCGACCTCCTCAGGGATTCCCAATCCTATCAACAGTCACCAAAACACGTCACTAACACGTCCACCAAGGTTCTCCCAATTCCTCACAAAATTCCCTGGGTTCTAAATGTAACGAACCGAGACCCTAAACCTTCAACCTCGTAGAACCAACTCAATTCGACGTCCGATTAAACCGAAACCTATCTCAAAAGATCCGTTATAACATTTAGACCAAAAACCTAGTTGACAGTTTCCCCAGAAACCGCAGTAAGCGCCTCCACGGGGCGCCCAAAGTGGTTGCGCGTGGGCCTCAAGCGCCTGCACAGTCACTGTTCATCTTCAACCTCTCGACCCGTGCACTGTTCTGGACCGGCGTGGTCGGTTCTCCGCCGTCCGCTGTCCGTTTTCCTCCCTCTTTCCACCAATCTTTTCGCCCTCTACCCAGTAATCCATTCCCGTCATCCAAACATGATGACACGGCATCTAACCCGTCGTCCCTAGCTCGAAAAGGTCCCTAAGGATTCGACACCAAAAGGTCCCTAAGGACCTAAGGAATCGATTAGCACCTAATAGGCCCCTCGACTCGTACTCAAAAACCACGAATTCCAGTTTGAACTTTCACGGCAAAATAAAGCAATTGAACGGGGGAAAGAAATTACCTCCCTGTCGATCACCGCCGTGCTCGCCGCCGCGTTCGCTGGAGTCCACAGAGCCATCCTAGCCTTCCCTCACGTCCAATTGATCAACGCACGACAACACAACCACCAAGGGCCCTCAACACCTCTCTGTTCTCTGGTTTTCCCGTGAACCCACACACTCCTCACACACAAACACTCGACTTTTCAATTCCTCTCACCACCTTCCTTGCACTCTCAACTTTCCCCTGATCACTTTCACACACTCACCCAGAACCCGATCAATTCCCTCTCAAACCTCACTCTATTTTCTATCTTCTTCAAACGAACACGATACACACACATTGCACTGTTTTAAAACACACACCGTGCACTTCCTAGAACCCACTACACACACTGCATGTGTCACCATCCCAAGGGCCAATTCCAAAAATATCCCATCTCTCCTGTACACTTGTCCTCATCAGATTGCACAATTCTCAATGTGCAAAAAGACCAAAATGCCCCTACTTGTGAGTTAAAATTACGATTATGCCCTTGCCGTTCTAGACCCGTATCTCACCCGTCCAACGTCCGATGAACACGTGCCGCCTGTCGTTGAACTCAGGACAACGAGATCTACCTAACGGTCCTCGGTCTATGTGTCAAAACCTCGTTACACGAAAAGTCAACGTTTCCCCCTATTTTACCCAAATTACGATAATGCCCTCAACTTTCCTAACGTCATAACTTCCTCCTCGGATGTCGGAATTGGGCGTGCCACCTGTCTCCGAATTTGTGACGTCCCGAGCTACGTCACGGTCATCGGTCAATGTCCAATTGACCACCCGAACGCAAAGTCAACATTTTGCCCAAATTAGGGGCAAAATCGTCATTCTACACTAATGGGTCAACAGTAACCAACTAAACACCGATTAGGCTCACTTATCCGTTACTAATCAGTTTACTAATCCTGGCTCTCGGGACGGGTCGTTACAATCTACCCTCCTTAAAAGAATTTCGTCCCCGAAATTCCATAGCTCGTACCTAGGTGTGGGGTCTCCTATCCGGTGGTCAACTCTCGCCCAAAAACCAACTACTCTAGACAGGTCCTAACCTATCATCTCCACCTTGGGTATTTGACAACACCCCTACTACCCGTTCAACACTTCTGACTCGCTCTCAATACAACAAGAACTTCATGGTGTACACAAGTGAAACTCTATGAACAGAAAACAAAGGTATTTTAAAATACCTCATGTAGAGTACCCAATAGAGTTCATAGAGTACATCCTCACGTACAACCACCTACACCTTCTGGAAACCCAACTCAAATCCTAACCCAGAAACAATCTAGCCCAAAAAGGAATCCTACCTACCGGCTCACTACTCAATGACTTCGACCACCTTGTCAGAATAAACCAACAAAGTCCTAAAGGCAATCCTAGATTGTGGGTTCTCTTCAATAACCTCATATCGATCAGTTATAGTCACTCATTTCCAGTCCTTCCGTCATCCTTCAACGGAACTCCCTGTAATCCTGAACCTCCTTACTCCAAGTCACCTAGGGAAAGTCCTAGACTCTATCCCGAAACCAAACAACACTGTGTACAACTCAACCAAGGATAGTAAAAGTACCTGTCATGGCACCGGGTGCTGACTCAGCCTCCTACTGAGTCATCGCAAAAACTCGGGCCTGGGGTCCTGAAGATCTACCACGTCCCCTCAAACTAATAGTGGCACCACCACCTCCTCTAGCGCCTGCTGTCCCTGCTCCTCGGCCGACACCACCCTCCTGTGGTAACAACGGACAATCACATCAGAAATGACCCCGCTCCCCACAGTAGTAACAAATATCCCGACCTGGTCCACCACTCGGTCTCCCTGTATACGCAACAGACGTCGCACTGGTTTGCGGAGTCGGCTGTGCTCGGTAACCACGGAAATCTGAACTCTGGAAACTACCAGGTCTGCCAAAACGATCATCGCTCGCGCGACGATGCTCCACTGTAGTTACCCTCTTCGGTATCCTCTGGCTCGAAGTTCCAGAAAAAGATGGCTCCCGGCGTCGTACCGGCAAGCTAGCCTCAACCCTTACCGCAGCATTCGACAACTCTCAGAGGGTAGCAAACGATCCAGCCGTCACTATGGCTCGAATCTCGCCTCGCAGGCCCAACTCAAACCTACGACACTTCTAGGCTTCAGTACCCACAAACGCAGGAGCAAAATGAGACAACATCTGAAATTTCTGTTCGTACTCAGCCACACTCATACTCCCATGTTGGAGTTGTAGAAATTCCACCTTCTTGGCATCACGGAATGAACGAGGGTAATACTGATCCAGAAACCGCTCCCTGAACGTCTCCCAAGTCACTGTGTGGGCGTCCCAGCCAGACAACTCGAGGGTATACTACCACTCGTACGCCGCACCATCTAGTAAAAAGGTAGCCAGTAACACTCGGTCCTCCAGTGGGCAATGCATCACTGCGAAAATTCCCTCCAATCTCTTAATCCACCTCTAGGTTTCCTCAGGATCTGCCCCACCACTAAAATTCGTAGCCCCGAGCCGCTGGGCTCCCTCGATCGTAGCACTCTCTGTCCCTCTTGCCGCTTCGTCTTCAGGTCGTGGATGGGGTTCACGTCTCGGAGGCATAGTCAAACGTCCGCTGAAAGTGGCATAGAATCAGTCAAACAACCTAAACACAACCTCGCAACAGACACGAACCACAAACCTATTCTCTGATACCAATTGTTAGGGCCCACCCCTAATCCCCCAAGATTAGGGACTAAACCCTGCTCCCGTCTGACAACCCAAAAACGAAATACCGAAACAACCTCACGAAAACCACAAATTACATTGTCAAACGCAGGAGAATTCAAAACATCCCAGAGTCAGCAGTTGTACAGAGCATAGTACCAAACTTAAGGAAAACAAGCCGATATACAGAATATACGCACAACGGAAAACTTAAATCACTCCGGGGTCACTATCGAGTATTCTATGCCTCCGACGCTGCCTCAACGTCAAACCCCGCGCTAGCTCCATGACCTGGAGGGCAATTAAAAACAGAAAAGTGTGAGTGGACCATAAATAAAAATAATAGTTTCCAAAAACCATTTGATAAGCAAACTAGGGTTTTAGCCCTCCGTTTTGAAAACATACATGCATAACCCATAAGTTGAAAACAGTCATAAATCACATAAGGATCGTCATAAGAATAATTGCAGAATCATCATAAAAACAGTTATAGAAATCACGTCATAAGCATCATAAAACCAGATTATAAAGCATAAATACCCATTATCCGATCAAACCTGCTGGACCTATCTGAGTCTTTAAACTACCGAGTCTTTAAACTCAATCCAGGCCTCAATAATATCCGAGTCTTTAAACTCCGAGTCTTTAAACTCAACAGGCCTACGGGGGAAATATCAGTATATCCGAGTCTTTAAACTCAATCCGGGTCTTGAAACCCAATCTGGGCCCGTCCCCCGTCAATCACAATATCCGGGTCTTTAAACCAATAACCAGATCCAGCAAATCCAATACAAAACCATTAAAAACCATTTCAAAATCCATATCCAAACCCGAATCCGAAATCACTGGTCCGAAGTGCTTCTGGCATCCAGAACCGTCATTCCGAACCCAAATCCGGAATTCCACTTTTCAACTTTAAAACCAAATTCCCCTTTCCGAAAACCGATTCTAAAACCGAAGACTTTGATCATCGAAATCATGTTCCAAAATCCATTTATAATTCTTTCAAACCTTTAGCTTTTGAAATCCCAAAACCATGGCATCATAATCAGAAGTCTACCCTTTTCTCGTAAAACGTACTGAAAACCGTACTTTCTCAAAAAATGTGCAATTAAGTAAAACAATTATAGCATATTCAGTAAACATCAAATCACATATAAAACCGTAAAACAAGTAATTAAAAGCAGTTATGCATGCTCAGTTATAGAGAAGTGGTCCACTCACAGATACCGGGTACGTCACTCGCGTCCCGTACGTCCTGCACGTTCCACGACCTCCTCGGGGATTCCCAATCCTGTCAAAAGTCACCAAAACACGTCACTAACACGTCTACCAAGGTTCTCCCAATTCCCCACAAAATTCCCTGGGTTCTAAACGTAACGAACAGAGACCCTAAACCTTCAACCTTGTAGAACCAACTCAATTCGACGTCCGATTAACCCGAAACCTATCTCAAAAGATCCGTTATAACATTTAGACCAAAAACCTAGTTGACAGTTTCCCCAGAAACCGTCGTACGCTCCTCCATGAGCCGTCCAAAGTGGCTGCGCGTGGGCCTCACGTGCCTGCACAGTCACTGTTCATCTTCAAACTCTCGACCCGTGCACTGTTCTGGACCGGCGTGGTCTGTTCTCCACCGTCCGCCGTCCGTTTTCCTCCCTATTTCCACCAATCTCTTCGTCCTCTACCCATTAATCCATTCCCTTTATCCAAACACGACGACACGGCCTCTAACCCGTCGTCCCTAGCTCGAAACAAAAACCACCCGTACCCCTGTTTTTCAATCAGACCACCCGTACACTTCCCCTTTACAGCTTCGACACCAAAAGGTTCCTAAGGACCTAAGGAATCAATTAGCACCTACCAGGCCCCTCGACTCGTACTAAAAAACCACGACTTCCAGTGTGAACTTTCACGGCAAAACAAAGCAACTGAACGGGGGAAAGAAATTACCTGCCTGTCGATCACCGCCGTGCTCGCCGCCGCGTTCGCTGGAGTCCACAGAGCCGTCCTAGCCTTCCCTCACGTCCAATTGATCAACGCACGGTAACACCACCACCAAGGTCCCTCAACAACTCTCTGTTCTCTGGTTTTCCCGTGAACCCACACTCTCCTCACACACAAACACTCGACTTTTCAATTCCTCTCACCACCTTCCTTGCACTCTCAGCTTTCCCCTGATCACACTCACACACTCAAGCACTCACACACTCACCCAAAACCCGATCAATTCCCTCTCAAACCTCACTCTGTTTTCTGTCTTCTTCGAACGAACACGATACACACACATTGCACAGTTTTAAAACACACACCGTGCACTTCCTAAAACCCACTACACACACTGCACGTGTCACCATCCCAAGGGAAAATTCCAAAAATATCCCATCTCTCCTGTACACTTGTACTCATCAGATTGCACAATTCTCAAAGTGCAAAAAGACCAAAATGCCCCTACTTGTGATTCAAATTTAAGATTATGCCCTTGCCGTTCTAGACCCGTATCTCACCCGTCCAACGTCCGATGAACATGTGCCACCTGTCGTTGAACTCAGGACGATGAGATCTACCTAATGGTCCTTGGTCTACGTGTCAAAACCTCGTTACACGAAAAGTCAACGTTTCCCCCTATTTTACCCAAATTACGATAATGTCCTTAACCTTCCAAACATCATAACTTCCTCCTTGGATGTCGGAATCAGGCGTGGCACCTGTCTACGAATTTGTGACGTCCCAAACTACGTCACGGTCATCGGTCAATGTCCAATTGACCACCCGAACGCAAAGTCAACATTTTGCCCAAACTAGGGGCAAAATCGTCATTCTACACTAACAGACCAACAGTAACCAACTAAACACCGATTAGGCTCACTAATCCGCTACTAATCACTTTACTAATCCTGGCTCTCGGGACGGGTCGTTACACGACACTCAGGGCACATCTACTATACCGGTCATCGTCCAAGCCCTTATTGGCATTACATCGCTTAGACCCATAGCGTCATTCAGAACCATCCAATCACTATTGGATTCCCTTCAACACCTCTCTAGTATATCCCACTCATCTCAGTCACCACGACTGAGGTAGTGCGGCACACTCGCCAACACCCAAAACTCAACATCTCCTTCTGTGATCGCAATCAGGTGTAACCCAGGCGACTCCAAAATCTCTATTCGTACTGTGCGTAACTCACACACCTCCGTATCCTCGTCATGACTGACGAAAATCCATTGTCTCAGTCGTTATGGTAACACGAGCATGTCCACTCGATAAGACTCAACTATGTCTATCGATAGCAGCGTCTGCCATGACCGCGTGCAGACCAATCCCAGAAACACTCCGCTATCGAGACTCCATATCCATGAGGACAACTCACCGCAGATACCAACTACTCAACAAGTAGTGTCCACCGATCAGTCCACCTCGGGAACCAATCCACAAGTACCATGTCAGGACCCACCCCTAATCCCCTGGGACTATGGGCTAAATCCTGATCCTGTCTAAATTACGCATGACACGAAGGTTAAACTAACGTCCAACCTGCATGTGACACGTAAGTCGGACAAGGGATTCCCGAACCAACCATCCGAAAAGGTATCGGTCCTCCCAGAGTATACCGAACTACTGTGGATCGCAGGTGTGATGTCTCTGTCTCTGTCTCTCTCTCGACCAACAGCTCGTGCCGCAACAACCTGGAGGGTATCAAAAACACGAAAAGACTGTGAGTGGACAAAAATAAGTATAAGTTTGAAAACAGTTCATAAAACAGGTACATTTTTACCCTCCACGCAAAAACCAATGCATGTATATCCAATTCATGTCATAAAACCATGTAAGAAAACCAAACACAGTTTCATTTTTCCAAATCCCGGGCCTCAGCCCAAAACCATCGAAAACCATTTCATCCGGGCATAGCCCAAAACCTTGGAAAATCATTATTGAAAACCAAACCACATTTCCATTCATCGAACCTGCTAGATCTATCCGAGTCTTTAAACTCCCGAGTCTTTAAACTCAATCCAGGCCTCAATATAATCCGAGTCTTTAAAATCCCAAGTCTTTAAACTCAATCCGGGTCATTAAACCCAATTCGAGCCCGTCCCCCATCAAACATAATCTGGGTCTTTAAACCCAATAACCAGATCCAGCAAATCCAATCCAAACCGTTTGAAAACCGTTATCCATTTCCGAATCTGAATCCGCAATCTCATAAGGATCCCGAATCCAAACCCAGAACTTATATCCATCTCCTTTTCCAGATCCGAGTCCGCAACCATCATTCCCTAAGCCGGTATCCGGAAAAACCATTCCGAACCCAAACCCAGAATCCACTTTCCAAGTCCCAAATCGAATCCTGAATCGTCATCCGGAATTCCGATTCAAAACCCGAAATCACTTTTCTCAAAACCACTTTTTGAACTGGGCCTCGATACCTGGCGTAATTTTTCGAAATTCATTTGTAAATCATTGATATTAACTCATATTTCAAATCCCGACATCAAATCATTTAAACCAGGTTTAAATCACA
This sequence comes from Prinsepia uniflora, assembly GCA_032719365.1. Taxonomy (NCBI): domain Eukaryota; kingdom Viridiplantae; phylum Streptophyta; class Magnoliopsida; order Rosales; family Rosaceae; genus Prinsepia; species Prinsepia uniflora. The sequence goes on along the minus strand of CM064861.1, from coordinate 56,631,239 downwards.
ACATCCATCAAATTCTCGTAAAACGTGAAGTTTCGTAATTTCCTCGAAAAACGTACAAAATCGTAAACCATCAAGATCATAAATCAAATCATAGAATCACGTATAGAAAACATACAAAACCATTTATGCATGCATCAAGAGTTAGGAAACAAAGTCCACTCACAGACCATTCCGACGTCGCCTCGATACGCGCGCACTTACGCCATTCCCGGCCATTCCGCTATCCTCGGCTTTCCCTAACCTGTCCAAATCCCATAACAAGGTCACTAACTACTTCACAAAGATCATACTTAAGCCCCATAATGTTTGCGTATTTTTAGCTATTTTTAACCGAGCTCTAAACCCTTCGGACATCCCGAAACATATCGAGACGATGTCCGATTGACTCGAAATCAGCGCCAAAATGTTCGTTACAACGATTAGACTAAAAATTAAGTTGGACACTTCCCCTGAACAGTCCCCACACGCCCTCACGCGCAACCCAAAGAGGATGCGCGTGGGCTTCACGCGCCTGCAACAGGGGTACTGTTCATCATCTTCTTCGACTGTCACTCGGTCTGAACCGGCATGACTGGTTCCTCACCGTCTTCCATCCATTTTCAGTCCAAAAAATCCTAATAGCTTCGTCCAAGTCTAGGTAATTGATTCCCTTAATTAATATGTGAAATAAAGAACCAAATCCCATCGTCCAAAGCTCGAAGAAAACTCAGAAAATCTGAGTTTCTGTATCCGGCCACCCATGGCCACCGTGAAGCACCAATGCACACCCTAAGGTCACTCTCACCCTCCTAGAGCTAATAGGATCCCTAGAATACCTCGACAATCACCCAAACCTCACGACTTTCAATTTAAAGAAATCTGGAAAAACAGGGGACAGTGAATACTTACCCTTACTCTGGCCTCCGCCGTGCTCGCCATCATGATCCTCCGGGTTCACAAGGCTGTCCTCAGCCTCCCCAGCACTCCTTCGAACCAAATTGAATCCAATTGATCGACTGTGGTTGCACCGCAACTCTCAACATCTCTCTATTTTTTCCGAGTTCTGCACACCTCGCACCCACACAATCCTCACTCCAGTTCACCTCAACACAAACACACACTCACACTGAACCTCCTTTGATCACTCACTCAAACACAACGTCCTTAATGCCTGGGAATCGATCAACAATCACTCTCCCTGTTTTTCCCCTCTCTGTGAACGGTTGGACGATTGCACAGCCGTGCAATTTGTAGCCGTGCACACCCAAAACCAACTAGAAACCTCTAGGTGTACCCCACGTGTCCATCATCCTATGGACAGAAATTAAAATATCCAATCACACTTCCCCACATGGCCTTATCTGATTGGCCCAAGTGTGAAAAGACCAAAATGCCCCTAGAAGTCCAATTTACCATTTTACCCCTCAACTTCCTAGAGTCACAACTTAACCGTCCGACGTCCGATGACAGCGTGCCGCCTGTCGTTGTACTCAGGACTTTGAGACCTAGCTAACGGTCATCGGTCTACATAAAAACTAAGACTCCAGCAAAAAGTCAACATTTTCCCTCTATTTAACCAAATTACGGTAATGCCCTTAACCTTTCGAACACCATAACTTTTTCTCCGATTGTCCAAATCGGACGTGCCACTTGTCTACGGACTCGTGACGTCCCGAATTACATCATGGTCCTCGGTCAATGCCAATTGGCCGCCCGAACTGAAAGTCAATTTTTTACCCATTTCAGGGGCAAAATCGCCATTCTGCGCTAACTGTCCAAAAGTAACCAACTAATCACCGATTAACGTACTAATCCGTCACTAATCACTTTGCTAATCCCGAATCCGGGGACGGGTCGTTACATACCACAGTCCTGGTAACTTGTCCACTCAATCCTCAACCTAGGGTCGTCACGAACCCGGCTGCTCACTGCAGCACATCCATCCCAACCGATCCATCATTCTCGACTCCAAAAAGTCGGCATACTTCGATACTTGTATCTCACCGACCAGTAGCCACTATACAAGGATCTCAAACATTCGTACCCTACGGCCTATCATGCCACACAACATCCATACCGTGGCATCCTCTGCCAATCAACATCCCCCCGGGATTTGACACACATCATATGGCCTCTAACGCTAAATAGGATCAAACATTCCTATTCCCAACAGTCTTAACACGGGTCGGCCAGGGTCATCGTGTACTTGACTGCTCCTAGTAACATAATCTCTGATCCCTGCAATTTTTTCATGGACGACCTTGACAACCGACCTCCACTGATACCATTTTGGCACAATTCTCTATCTGACATGACCTTACCGTTGAACGGTCATAATTTCGTAACATCATCATATTGGGACAACCGGCTCAATAAGTCTCATCAACTATTAACACTACGACACTAAGCCATTGGATTCACATACACGATGATCCTACTTGGGATCCAATCTCACCAAAACACGGCAGGATGTGCCAATCGAACCCTAAACCATCACACCACGTGCCAAACATAATCTAACAAGGGTTCGATTCCACTGAATTCTCGTACCCTTACCCTAACTATCAGGTTAATGACGGGCTGTAACCACTGCAGAGACATTACATCCAGCACATGCGCGTCACTCTAAGAGCAACATGTCCTCTAATACCAACTTGACAGGACCCGTCCCAATCCTCTTAGATTATCGTTGGACGTGCTTCTTCCCCTCTGAAACCGCGTGTTAGACCAGGGATACACTCGTCACCCGCTCGGGGTCCATCAATGTACACCAGGATCGGTGGTGGCATGTGATGTCTCGATCACTGCTACAGACCGCATCCGCTTTCAACCTGAAGGGTATTAAAAACCATAAAGCTATGAGTGGACAAAACAAAAGTTTGTTTAGGAAAACATTTCAGCAAAAGAATATTTATACCCTTCACGTAAAAACATGCATGCATCATAAAACCAGTTATCAAACCATTTACTTTAATTAAATCATTACACAATAAAACAATTAGACAACCAAAACCAGTTCTTTCCACAAATCATCATTAGGGCCTTAGCCCAAACTGTAAAATGAATCTCATGGGAACTCAGCCCAAAACCAATCTCTGAAATCATAAAACACGTGGTCTGAGCCCCACACCCACCTCAGTGAAACATCATATACATATATATATATAACCCATCCTCGGCATCTCATATGCCCAATCTATCACAATATATCTACAGTATGCATACTTCTCGAGTCCCATCTCCGAGTCTACCTCCAGGATCTACGATGTCTAGGAGGGCCTGTCTCCAGACCGTGTCCGAGACTATATCATATCTCTCACTCATGGGCATGTGCTCCCTCTCGGAGTCACTCATCCCAGGCATTGGATCTTGACATTCCAGGATCATCGACATCTATAGGAGACTACTCATATGGGAGGGCATATACATATAAGTGTGAAAACATTCATTTCTTTCAAAACATAGTTCAACTAGGTTTCATACCCGAATCAAAATCCAGGATTCCTCGAATCCGTTTCAATTCTCAATCTCATAGACCTCAAGCCCAAATTAACATCTCAATAGGGTCTTAACCCGAATTCTCATTTCATAAACCACAACTGGGACTCAAGCCCGATATCACAAATCAACTGGGCTTCAAGCCCGATACCACAATCAACTAGAACACAAGCCCCATATCACAATCAACTGGGCCTCAAGCCCGATACCATCAATCCACTAGGCCTCAAGCCCAATATCACAAATCAACTGGGCTTCAAACCCGATATCATAAATCAACTGGGACTCAAGCCCAATATCATAACTCAATTGGGCCTCAAGCCCGATCATATAAGACAAATGGGCCTCCAACCCGATATCTCATGAAATCAAATGCACTCCAAGTCCGACGGTTTCCAAATCCAAATGGGTCTCATGCCTGGTTCCTCATTTCCAAATCCAAACCATTCCATCAAACCATCATTGAAAACACAGCACGTATAGGCACAATATAAACCTGAAATCTAGAAATACGTACAAATATGTAAATACTAATTACCACAATCATATGCACTCAAGGCATCTCAAATCATTGATATAAAACACATATAAAACATTTATTCATGCATCAATTCAAAAAATAAGGCCCATTCATAGACCGTCCATGCTGCACCTCGTGCATGCCATAATATAGGGTAATTAACATATTAGAGTGTTACTAACTACCTTAATAACCTCTCATTAAAGCCCCTAATTTTTCGGGATTTTTAACATATTTTAAACTCGATCCTAATCCTTCGGACATCCCGAACTATATCGAAACAATGTCTGATCGACTCGAAACTTATACCAAAATGTTCGTTACATCGAAAGGATGATTTCACTTGTTGACCGTGTCCCCAAAATCTGCCCCCAAGCACCTCCATGAGCCGCCAAAATGCCCTGCTCGTGAAGCCCACGCGTCGGGGAACATGTCATCTTTAACCTCAGGTGAACCCGGCCCAAATCGGTTCACCTGGTTTTCGATTTGACCAAACTGGTGTGACTGGTTTTCCTTATTCTGACCACCATTCAATCTCGTTTTTCTTACTAAGGCCTCGTCTCAATCCCAGGACTCAACTTGTGTGATCAAAACAAATAAAAAGAACGGCGTACATACCTGTTCGAATCGATGAACAGTCTGGCCACCATCCAATGCCCTTCCTAGGTTGCTAAGCCTTCAAAGCTTCCCGTTTTTTATCCTCCTCGACTTGTAGGGATCCCATGAACATCATTCAATCATCATAAACCATCCAAAACTTACGAAACTAAAAATCCAAATTTTGAATCAAACCGGGTTCTCGGGTTTACCTTGGTTCTAGGCTTCCTCTGTCGCCCACAACTGTCCTGCCGCCTTCCACGGCCACTCTCAATCCCTTAATCCTCTCAGCCACTCTCTTGGCCTCACGCAGAATCAAAGGGGGAAGGGTAATGGTTTTTAGGGTTTTCGGGCTGGGTTGATCGAATGGAACAGATGAAAGGGAAACAGATGCATGTATGTAATCATAATGGGTAATGGAAGAGTGACACTTGTCACTCATCCATTGGTCCTGATAAAATATCTAGGCCCACATCAGAAAAAAGTGAAGTCAACTTGCCTCGTTAAATGTGCTACCATAAATAGTACCTAGAAAGTTCCGTGACCTATAACTTTCCCATCGAATGTCCAATTTCGACATGATGCCTGTCTATGGACTCGTGTCGACCCGATCTATGTAACGGTCCTCGGTCTTTGTGCATTAGACCTCTCGGGTTAAAAGTTAACTTTTCACCCTCATTTAGGGGTAAAATCGTAATTTTGCCCTAAACATCCAGTAATCCTCAACTAATCCTTGATTAGCTTTGCTAATCCATAATTAAGTCTTAATTAATCCCAAGGGTTTGGTACGGGTCATTACAAACTTCCCTCCCTAAAGAATTTCGTCCTCGAAATTCAAACTGATCCCATACCACAACTAAATAGTGGAAATCCAATCCTGCCTCCAACTCAGGGCGCTCTCGTGTAGGCATACACATCCGACGCAAACCATCGTACTCATCGGTACTCACTGCTACCAGAGCTTCTAAAGCTCCAACTAGACTCTCCAGAAGTCACTTGTCGGAGCATAAGTCTCCCTTGAGACACCGACACTTGCCAATTTCGAGAATCCACCTGTCATATCACAAATCTCACTTGAGACTCCGACATTCGTCGATTTCACCTGTCACTCGCTCCGATAGGTTTGCTAAACTAAGCTGACATCCCAGTCGGTTTTTTAGCCTGATGGTTCTTCTTATCTGACAATCGAAACTGATATCCTGCTCCTCATCCGGTTCGACAATCGTCCTCAAGATCTTGCTATCACAGTGGCACCATTCAAACTTTTTCCAGCTTTTCCGTAGTCTGCCTAGTTGTTTGTGATATGTTGGAGGCTTCAAAGAAGGTAAAGCCAAGGACTACCATTGATCTTCACTTGTCTTTGGTTCAGTGATCTTGTCATAGCATCTCAAATAAGCATCTTTGTTGTAGCATTCATGTACATAAGCCTCTAGTTTCCCATGCATTCTCGCTTTTGTTGCAAAAAAATGTGGGCTTGAGTTGTTACTTACGTACCATTCTCTTCATTAACACTTCTTGGATTTCAACTCCACTCTAAACTATCTCCCACTTTGATGAGTGACTTCAAACACTTCATTCCCTATATTCCTTGTAACATCTCACTAAGCCTCTTTTTTCTTCTTTTCCTAAATATATTGCCTTGTCCTTAGATCAATTAGTCTCTGAGCATTGACAAAATAGATTATCAAAACTTCTCTGAAAACTGCAGTAATTAAGAACTTCATTCCATAACCAAATTGTGGATTTTTCATTTCAATCTCAGAGTTAGACTCACTAAATGGCCCAACTGATTTCCTTCTCCTTGACACCTTTTTAGGAGGCTAATCTTCCTCATAACATTTGCTCCTGACTCAAATACATTCAACCTTTGAGAATTAGGTGCTTCATCTTCTTGGTCTGCTTCACCACCACCTTTATATGGCATAGAATTGAAATCTTCAACATCCACATATGCTGCAAATAGTTTATCATCAAAAGCTTCCATGTTAATCTCATGGATTTTTCTATAATCGTCAACAACCTACATAATATCATCCAGCTTTATTTGGCGGTAGTATGTGATGTCTCGACCCCTACTACAGCCTGCATCCGCTATCAACCTGAAGGGTATTAAAACCATAAAAGTTGTGAGTGGACAAAACAATAGTTTATAAAAATCATTTACATCCAAAAGACAGTTATACCCTTCACGTAAAAGCATACATGCATCATAAAATAGTTATTTCAAATAATTTCTCGGAAGCAAGACATATTGTTTCCCAAATCAAAACACAATGAAAATTGATTCTCAATCGAAGCTAGTAACTCGGTAGGGTCTCAGCCCAAAACTAGATCATGGGAAACAAGTACGGGTCACAGCCCGACTTATCTCACGTTTGACTACACTCTAAGTCAAACCTCAAATCAACCGGGTCATACGCCCGAAAGATATTTCCAAAGATGAAAACCAGTTCTCATTTCCAAAACACTTTCAAATCATAGTTTAACTGGGACTCGTGCCCGAATCTTGATTTCACACATCTCTGTGAAATCCTCCAAAATTGTAAATCCATTCCTCAGTTTCATGCCTCTACGTGAAACCCTCAGAATCACATAAAACACAAGCACATAGTACCCTAGGCCGAAGCCCAAACATCATATAAAATAGAAACCTTGAACTACGTGCAATAATGCATTTTCCTCCGTAAATGCCTAACAATTCATATTTAAATCACATGCACTCATGCCATCTCAAAACATGTAACATATAAAATATTTATGCATGCATCATATTCATAAAACAAAGTCCACTCACAGACCGTCCATGCTACGCCTCGATGTGTGTGTCATAAGCCTCTTCGGGCTAATCCAACCTCTCCGGTCATTTGGACTTGTCCAAAACATACTCAAAGGTTACTACCAACCTAAAAAAGTCCATATCAAGAACCCCCAACATTCCTGAAAAAGTCAACGTGTCCTGTACACGCATCCCTAGGCTTTAAACCTTAATTTGACCAACCTAACGATCCCCGATCGACTCGAAACCACTACTATTGGATTCGTATCGTAGAAACCTTTAAAACGGTCCTAGTCCCATTTTGAAATACGTGCCCATGTACCCCCAGGCAGGGGTCAAAGTGGTTGGTCACCATTAACCAAAAAGTCAATGCTGACGTAAGCAGTCAACGTTGACGTCAGTAGTGATGTCATCATTGATGTCAGCAATGATGTCATCACTAACATCATCAGTGACGTCATCACTGACATCTGACATTGACACATTTCAATCTGACATGTTAGACCTGACATGATGACGTCATCTGATGATGTCATCATCATCCTTGTCCTCTGTCCGGATCAACCCGGATCTCTATAATCAGGTCACGCAGACCCACGACTCGACCCAGATGCAACTCACTCCTACGTGATCATCCAGTCCTATGCAATTGATATATGGCTTCAAAACACAGGAAACAGCCTAGAAACTACCTGTTCGAAATGACCTTCACGACCCAATTTTCCTCCGTTGATAGCCATCGAATCCGGCGGCCTCCTGCCTTGAAAACCAGCCCACTAAACTCTTCTCAATCCCTAGAACCTGATAGGATCAACCCAAACCATCAACAACGTCCAAAATTCCATTTTCTATTTTTAAACTAAACCAGGTTTCGGGTTTACCTTTTCCTATGGCTTCCTCAGCAGTCCACGGCGATTCTGCATCCTCTCACGACGTTCCTCAGTCCCTTACTCACCACAGCCACTCTCTTGGCCTCAAACTGAAATAAATGGGGGAAGGAATGATTTTGGGCTTTCGGGTGTAGATGATCGAATGAAACAGATGAAGGGGTGAGTACATGTATGCGAGGTGATAGGCAATGGATAAGTGACACTTGTCACTCATCCATTGGGCCTGAAAAATATATGGGGCCCACTTAAGACAAAAATCCACTCACCTCGGAACTCGTGTAATAGTACCCAAAACTTCCGTGAACCATAACTTTCCCGTTGAATGTCTGATTTTGACGTGCCGCCTTTTTGTGGACTTGGATCAATTCGATCTACGTAACGGTACTCGATCCTCATGCATTAGACCTCCCGGGTTAAAAGTCAACTTTTTACCCTCATCTAGATGCAAAATTGTAATTTCACCTTGAACGTCTGAGAATCCTCAACTAATCCTCGATTAGTCTCGCTAATCCTCAATTAATTCTTAATTAATCCCAAAAATTTGGGACAGGACGTTACAATCTTTCCTCCTTAAAGAATTTTGTCCTCGAAATTCAAACTGACCCAATGCCACAACGAAACTGTGGAAATCCGATCCTTCCTCCAACTCGGGCACTCTCGTATAAACGTACACGTCGACACAACCACCGTATGCATTGGTACCCACTGTCACCGGAGATTCCAAAGCTCCAACTCAACTCTCGAGAAGCCACATGTCGGTTCGTAAGTCTCACTCGAGACACCGACACTCGTTAATCTCACATGTCACTCACTCTGACAGGTCAGCTATACAAAGCTAACATCCTAGTTGGCTTTTCAGCCTGATGATTCTTCTCATCTGACAATCGAAGTTGACATCCTACACAGTATCTGACTAGACCATCATTATCTGGAACCTGCCATCACAATGGTACGAATATCACTTCGTAGGCCATACTCAAATCTGCGGCATTTATCGGCCTCAGTACTCACATCAGTCAACACTTTCATTTTCCCATACTCAGGCGGACTCTCATTGTCCATAGAGATACAACTCTCTTCTAAAAGCCTCCAAGTCCCCAACAATTATCGTGATTAGCCAGTAACTCCCGGCTCCACTGTGCTACTCTGATCTTGACTCACTCTTAAGTCCCCACATCGTATCTCAAGTCACTAAGCGACCTACGCTGAAATCTTGACTCATCTCGAGTCCCAAACTGTCGTCTCTCGTATCCTTTCGATACACAATCGATATCTCACCCATCTTAAGTGTATATGGACCCCATCGAATACTTTCTAGAAGAGGTAATCATGTATAAAATCACTAGGGTTCCACTGGCCCACATGGCCTTGAGCTCTCGGGTCACATAATCATTGAACCCTCTCAATCCCCTCAGCTCGAGCACACAGTATTCAACGTCCAGTCAACATCATCATGTCGGAACACATCCGATCATAATCCTCATCGAACCGTCACCATCGGATCTAATCCGATTACTATCTCATGTCCATCTAGGACTCTATCCATTAGAAAAAATACTCATCCTCTTTGGTAACTCTTGACCCAAACATACCGGTTAACCGTGGTCAATCCCATCGTCCAACATGCACTACTCACAGGTGCACCCACATCATACCAATCATCAAGGAACTACCCGCCTGCTCGAGGACTGCACTCCAACAACGTCCAACCACGTACCAGTTCTCACTAAATTCAATGTCCTCTTGGAGTCATCGTGGTTACCTGACCAACTCTAGAGACAATCCTGTTAGCTCACTAACTAATCTCATTCCCTGGTACATTCCAAAGGTCAACCGAATCACGTGACTAAGACGTACCAAACTCGAATCTGTCGGTTACCTATCACCGTCCAACCACACACCATACAATCGATCCATCCGGAGTGGTAACGAACCTACCAACATCCTATTCGCAGCATCGGCTATTCACCTGTTCCTGATCGATACCCACGTATCGTCCTCATCTCACACTTAATCGCATATCCAGCACATATCCATCCACCTTTCCAAGATAGATCATACACTCCAATCTAAATGGATGGATTCAAAATCAACACTCATCCCCAAATCCAAGACAGACCAATATTCCTCCACATATCCAACACATACTCAAGACAGAGGTTGGATAATAATTTCGTCTTACTTCGGGGTCATTACAATACGATTCTTCTCTCCTCCTAGCTTGACATAATCAGCAAGACAATTCACCCAAATAACTATCGGACTTCAGTTTTCTCGACCCACGATCGCCACAATCAACTCAATTGTCTCGATCATCATGATCGTCACTACACGACTCGATCCTCATTAGGTCACTAGTAGCTCTCTCAGCCAATGTAACATAACCCATAAAACCAACATGGGTCCACTACCTCGGACACTCACTCGGTACATCCGGTGACACTAAATACCATCTGTTCTTGGAGTCATTCAAATTTGACTCACAGCCTAGGTGTACGGCTCTTACACCTTCTTTGAACCCTTTAACTTTCATATCACTCGTCGCCATCCCACGTAGGGAAGAATCAAGGGTGATCCAAGATGATGACATCAAAATGCATCCTATGTCATCCTGCGGCACCAAGCACCATCTGCTAAAGAGCAGAAAACGAGAAGTCTCCCTCATCGACTTCGAAATACCCATCTCTAATACAGAATCAAGCACTCTTCTCTTTGTCTCAATCACAACCTCTCTTGATTCCGAAGTCCCAACCATGTTGGAATCGACTTAGGTATGCTTCCAAGTCCTCAACTCAGCTCTCACGGGATCATCCATCCCGGAGTGAAGTCCCTAGAGAAGAAAGTGTATTTATTAGCAGTTGGTTCCAGAACAACTCTCCGAATGTGGTAATCAAACACATGTCCCCCGTCCATCGTGGCCGTTTAGTCGTATTCTCCCGGCCTCCAAGCTGTCACTCTCGTGGACATCAACCACGTGTCTGTCACTACAACTTAGTACCCAACTCGCATGTCTGTTTTATACCGTCTATGTACATCAAAATGGATGAGTGATGGATGACATCCTTCACTACCTGATTCTCACATCTCAACCTTTACATGTTCAACTCCTGAGCTCACCTTCGTGTCTCAAGTCTCGCAATCATGTTGACGGCCAAGCTAGAAGCTCTGGCCAATCAAACGGAAAAAACGAAGTCACCTCCTCCAACTAAGAGTATTCTCTGATAGTTACTGTAATGCTTAATCCTTTTCTCATGACTAACACATCTATTGATTTTCTTCGGCTTCTTGATGCAAAATATATAAGCACACAAATTAAACCCTCTTGTGACAATTGTAGTAAAGCAAGTAAGTGGGGATCGTTCTAGACCGGGGATTATGAGGGATTGCTAAACACTTGACAATTGACTTAAAAACGTAAAAGAAAAGTTTAAAACACTAATCTTGACTCAAAGAATGCAAAACTAAAGTTTAAAACACTAAAACAAACCAAAAATTCAAAACAGCAACCAAAAGACTCAAAACTGCCTTAAAAACACTTTCTGGGCAGTTTTGAACACCTAACACTAATTTGGACGAAATTGGGTTATAACTTGAATCAAAACACTTAAAAACAAAAACTAAAACACTTTCTAACTAATATGACACTTCAAAATAAAGGGGAACTTGGTTTTGACGAATTTGAAGAAAACAGATTGTAATTAAAACAGATTGCAAAACGAATTTGGATGAAACTATGGATGGAAGGTTAGCTAGAGGGTTCTTCTCCACACATGACATACTTGCACATAAACCAATTTTCAGTTGTTCTTTCGATAAATCATGGAACTCAACACCCCAGGTTAATTAGGTCTGCGTACAATAACCTTCAAGTTCTCCTTAAGTTATTGAATTGGATGGGAAAGCGCATACAACAATTCAACACATTCTTCAAAAGTCCTTTACGTGAAAAGCACAATAAAGATACAATCAAAAATCATTAAACAATTTGAGAACTATAAGTATTGACGAGGCATTCGTACTATGATGAGCATGAAGCTCGTGCCAAGAATTAACTTATCGCGATCGTTTATAAGCGACCTCCGCTACTTGTGAATATAAGATTGTAACTATTAGGTGAAACTCCCTTATACTCTAACATCATATTCATGCATGAAAACTAAGCGTGCACTCTTAATAAACATACACAAATAATTTATCAATCAAGCAGTTAAACGAATTGAATTCACAACTTATGAAATCACAACTAAAGGTAATCAATTCATATTGCAAATATGTACATGGTTTCGAATCACCCCCTAACTAAGAGGGGTTCAGTTCCTCATACTCACAACACAGAGATTATTGAATTGAAACATCGAAAATAAAAGAGAGAAAACACCTAAACGTTCCAACAATCCTCAATTGAATAGCAAGCACATTCAAGGCACTCCTCCTTCCTCTTTGCTGCGGCACAAGGGATGGTGGTGAGTTGTGGTGGTTATGGATGATGTAAAATGGTGGAAAAGTGTCTAGGATGGGTGTATGGCACAGAAAGGAAGGTTTAGGGTCAGAAAATATGGAGATTGGTGAAGGATGGTGGCTGCAGAGAATGGGTGAAGTTTTCTCGCGTGAATGGTGAGAGAAAGGTTGAGTGAGAGATTGAGAGAATGGAATGGTGTTGAATGAGTCCCCCCACGGTGCGGCCAAACATATTTTATTTAAAGGGAAAGTAATCTCAGCCCTCTTAATTTCTGGAACAATTTAGGAAAACAAATCAAGAGAGAAAAAGGCAATTAAAATCAGAAATTAAGAGAGAGCAGGAAAGGGGGGATGTGGCAAAGAATTTGGGAAAGAGTTTTGGGAAATTAAAACCCCCAACTTAATTAGATTAACAAAAATTAAGTCATAGATTCTAGAAAAAGGAAAAAAAAAATCAGGAAACTAAAGGAAATAGGTTAGGTGGCTTAGGATCAGGAATTAGGAAAGATGGGCCTCCCTTGCACGGCAAGAATTAAAAGTAGAATAGGAATGAGTTTTGTGGCTGAAAATAGATAACAACCATCCCCCTTGTGCGGCAAGAACTTTAGGACAGGTTTAGGATTCTAGAACAACCAATTAAGTGTCCTAAAATGTTTTGGAATCCTTTTGTGGCTGGAACTTAGGTGAATTAGGATTAGGAAAGTTTAGAGCCAAAAATAGAAACTCCCAAGAATGGAACCCTCCAAGAATAGAAACCTTCAAGAATCGAAACTTGGTTTCTAAATCTGAACTCTTTGTTCTTCATTTCATTTCTTCACTCACTCCTAGCCCCCTTTGGTCTTCACTTTCGTCCATTCCTTTTGCTCCAAGCATGTGATATCCATTCGAAGCCCAATTATGCTCCAAAAGACTCCAAAATGCACCTTCTTGCACACTTTGCCCATAGAACCTGAAAACACATGAAATTGGCTTAAAAGACTAAAATAACTAAGAACTAACAACGTAAATGCACAAGAACAAGCTAACTAAGTCGCATAAATATGCTCCTATCAAATTCCCCCACACTTAGCTTTTGCTAGTCCTTGAGCAAAACAAAATAAACAAAAAAAAAACCAAAATGAAACAAAACAAACAAAAGACAACCTATCCTTCCAACATTTAGTTAGGGTTGTTCGAAGGTTTCGGTGCGCGTATAAAAATAGTTAAAAATTCTGGAAAATTATGGGGCTTTAGTGAGGGGTTAATTAAGTAGTTAGTAACCCTCTAAAGTAATTTGGACAGGTTTGGAAGTCCCGGTGACGACGATTGGCCCGGGAGAGCCGTATTGCACGTGTATCGAGGCGGCAGCGCGGATAGTCTGTGAGTGGACTTTCTTTCTGAAATTGCTGCATGCATAAATGTTTTACTTGTGTTTCAATATATATTTTGTGATGCCTTGAGTGCATTTTTGTGTGTTTTTACGTATGGGCACGTACTTCGAGGTTTTCGAGTTTTATACGTGCTTCTAAGCGCTTATGCTTTCGGTTTTCACGAAATGGTTTTGAAAAGGTAAAATCGGGCATGAGACCCATTTGGATTTAGTTTGACTCGGGCATGAGACCCTATTGATGATCTATGGGTCTGAGTCGTGGTCGCGACGGGTGCTATGTGCACGGCGACGAACAATGTGACGCTCACCTCCGGATTGGGATACGTTCCTTCCGGAGAGGACACAATGCACGTCCCGTTTTTGAGCAGCCACTGGAGGCTCGACTTCGGAGTGCTGACGGTTTAGAGGATGAATTGGCGACGTGTGCACCATGGTCTCGAGATGTTCGCGGCAGTGATGTGTTCACGGCGACATACTAGGATTGAGAGCGGCCCTGGATTGATGGTTGCATGCATCGTTATGATCGTGATGGTGACTGACCCTGAGATATCAGGCTCGATGCCCCATTGATTTACGAGTTCGAGCTCGATGCCCAGTTATAGTGAAATCAGGCTAGCGGCCCTATTGAGTCCTATGTTCGGGCTGGAGGCCCAGTTGATGTGTGTTATCGGACGTGAGTCCCATTTTATGGTTTGCTATACTAGTTTGTATATACCCTCCTTACGAGCTTATTGATTGGTCTCCTCTAGACGTCGACCTGGAGAGTCACGATCCACAGACCAGAGTGGGTATCCCCATAGGGATCCTGTTCCAGGAGTGGGCGTTATGATGTGGTCCCGAACCAGATTCCAGAGAGATGATCGGACTAGGTTCGAAGATAGAGCCTCCAAGATGGTGAAATCCTGGGAGAAGACTCGGAGTGAGACCCCGAGTAATATGCATACTTATATATAGAGAGAAATCGTGACTATATCGGGGATGTGTTCCCTAGGGGTTGTGTGCCCCGAGTTGGCATCTTCTCAGGAGGTGCCTAGGATGCATTATATATGTATATACGTATATTTGTACGAGTTTTCACTGAGAAGGCATTGGGCTGAGACCCACGCGTATTGGTTTTGGGCTGAGACCCATAGGAGCTGGATTCGGGACGAGTTCCCACGTTTTTTAGTTTGGGCTGAGGTCCCATGTGTTGATTTACTGATTTCGGGCCAAGACTCAAATGGTTTTATGGTTATGACGGTTTATGGGGACCGGGCATGAACCCTAGAAATGGTTTTCGAACATATGCATATGTTTTTAATGAAGGGCATAAAGGTTTTTTATTAAATGTTTTTATAAAATATTTATTTTGTCCACTCACAGCTTTTGTGTTTTGAAGGCCCTTCAGGTTAATCCCGGATGTGGCTGTAGTAGAGACGAGACATTCACATCCCTCCTTCGGATCCTGGCGCCCTCTGGTAGCCCCGGTTGGACAAAGAACGGAAATATCCTTGGCCTGACACTTCGTGTCAGACGAGAGTAGGCACGTCCCACTTCGTGTCAGACGGGTCCTGTCACTCATCAATGTCCATCGATAACAGCGTCTATCCCAACCACATGCAGACCAATCCCAGACACAATCCGCTATCGAGCTCCATATTCATGCGGTCAACTCACCACAGTACCAACCGCTCAACACGTAATTTCCCTGATTGGTCCACAAGTACCAAACTCCTGGTAACTTGTCTAACCAATCTCAAACTAGGGTTATCGCAAACCCGGATGCACATTACAGTACGTCCATCCTGACCGATCCATCGTTCTCGATTCCAAAAAGTCATCATATTCCAATACTGGTATCCAAACCACTAGTAACCACTATCCGAGGACCTCGTCCACTTGTAACTCTACGGCTTCCAGCCGTTGGGCCTACAAGAACTCGGCACAGTGTAGGGTTATACTATACCTACTCAACCATGGTATGTCACCATCACCGCATGCCATACCAAGCCACACAACATCTATATCGTGGCATCCCCTGCCAGTCGACATCTCTCCGGGATTCGACACACTGAACGTGGCGTCTCATGCCAAATAGGATCAAACATTCCTATTCTCAACAGTCTCAACTAGGGTCGTACACGACCTCCACTGATATCACTTTGACAAAATCCTCTATCTGACATGACCGCTCAATGTTCCCGAACCTCAAAGCCATCACACTGGGATAACTGGTCAACTAGGTCCCATCCACTAGTAACACTACGGTTCTAAGCCGTTGGATTCACAGAAACATCGATCCTACTCGGGATTCAATATCACTAAAATAAGGCATCCTGTGCCAATCGAACCCTAAACCATGACACCACGTGCCAAACATGACCTAACTAGGGTTCGAGTCCACTAAATCCTCGTACTCTCACCCTAACTCTCAGGTTGATGACGGGATGTTACCACTGTAGAGACATCACATCCAGCGCATGCACGTCACTCAGCAACTCATGCTCTGATACCAAACTAACATGACCCATCCCAATCCCCTTGGAATATCGTGGGATGTGCCTACTCTTGTCTGACACTACAAACTCGTCACTCGCTCCGGGTCCATCAGGGTACGGCAGGATCGGGGGTGGCATGTGATATCTCGAACTCTGCTGCAGCCCGATCCGCTATGAACCTGAAGGGTATTAAAACCATTAAAGCTATGAGTGGACCAAACAACAGTTTATAAAAATCATTTATATCAAAAAGGCAGTTATACCCTTCACATAAAAGCATGCATGCATCATAAAATAGTTATTTTAAATACTTTTCGAAATCAAAACATAGTGAAAACTGCTTCTCAATCGAAGCCAGTATCTCAATAGGGTCTCACCACAAAACCAGATCATGGAAAACAAGTACGGGTCTCAGCCCAAACAGAGAACACAAGCAGAACCTCGGCCCAAACCATAGAACACGTGGGAACACTTCCCATGGGAACTCATCCCAATGTCAATCACAATTCTAATCCTAGCACATATGCATATAGCTCAGGACCGCTCACAATCCTAGCATGCCGTTGTGAACACATCACTCACTACGGCCATCTTTAGATCATCGTAAACACAACGCCGATCGATCTTAGAGGATAACATCAGCACTCCTGAGTCGAGCCTTCCTCGATCATTTCTTCCCACGCTACTTGACAACAGGCAATACATCGTGACCTCTCCGAAAGGAACACATCTACAGTCTGGAGGCGAGCATCATATCATCCGGGACTCACCCGAATACCATCATCAATAGGGCCTCAAGCACAGAAAATCCCCAAATGGGTCACAGCCCGAAAATCCAGTGTCCAAAGACACTTTATATCCCAGGATTCCTCGAATCCTAATAAATCCATAACTAGGTCTCATGCCCGAAATATCTTTCATAAAACTCATAACTAGGTAACAGCCCAACTTATCTCACGTTTTATTATACTCTAAGTCAAACCTCAAATCAACTGGGTCATACGCTCGAAAGATATTTCCAAAGTTGAAAACCAGTTCTCATTTCCAAAACACTTTCAAATCATAGTTCAACTGGGACTCGTGCCCGAATATCGATTTCATGCATCTCCGTGAAATCTTCCAAAACTGTAAATCAATTTCTCGGTTTCACCCCTCTCCATGAAACCCTCGAAATCACATAAATACAAGCATGCAGTACACTCTTCCGAAGTCCAAACATCATATAA
This sequence comes from Prinsepia uniflora, assembly GCA_032719365.1. NCBI lineage: Eukaryota > Viridiplantae > Streptophyta > Magnoliopsida > Rosales > Rosaceae > Prinsepia > Prinsepia uniflora. Next base: position 56,613,449 of record CM064861.1, on the reverse strand, counting down.
AATAGAAACCTCGAACTACGCGTAATAACACATTTTCCTCCGAAAATCCCAAACAATTCATATGTAAATCCCATGCACTCATGGCATCTCAAAACATGTTCATAAACACATATAAAACAATTATGCATGCATCATATTCATAAAACAAAGTCCACTCACAAACCGTCCATGTTGTGCATCGATGCGCATGCCATAAGCCTCTCCGGGTTAATCCAACCTTTCCCGGTCATCCGAACCTGTCCAAAACATACTCAAATGTTACTACCAACCTAGACAAGTCCATATCAAGAACCTCCAACATTCCCAAAAAAGTCAACGTGTCCCGGACACGCTTCCCTAGGCTTTAAACCTCAATTTGACCAACCTAATGATCTTCTATCGACCCAAAACCACCACCATGGGATCTGAATAGTTGAAACCTTTAAAAGGTACTGGTCCCACCTCGACACTCGAAACCACCACCATTGGATTCATATCGTCGAAAATTTAAAATTGTTTTGGTCGCATCTCAAAATACATGCCCACGCGCCCCCACGCGTGGGTCAAAGTGGCTAGTCAATGTTACAAACAGGTCCACGCTAACATCAGAAAATTCAACGCTGAAGTTAGCAGTCAATGGTTAAAGTCAACATTTACGCCATAGCTGAAGTCAATAGTGACGTCATCACGGACATCTGACACTAACATGTGTTAATCTGACATGTCAAACCTGATATGATGACATCATCATCGTCCCTGTCCTCTATCCAAGTCGACACGAATCTCTGCAACCGGGTCACGTAGAACCACGACTCGACCCGGCCAGAACTCACTCCTCTGGCCACCGTTTTCGAAGCTATTGCTTCCTACATGATCGTCCAGTCCTATGCAATCGATCTATGGCTTCAAAACATAGGGAAAAAGCCTAAAAACAACTTGTTTGAAATGATTTTCATGGCCCAGCTTTTCTTCTTTAGGTAGCCATCGAATCTGGCCACCTACTACCTTGAAAACCAGCCCATTGAACTCGTCTCAATCCCAAAAACTTGCTAGGATCAACCCAAACCATCAACAACGTCCAAAATTCCCACAGTCCCACACTCACCCACAGCCATTCTCTTGGCCTCAAACTGAAACAAATGGGGGAAGGGGAATGATTTTGGGCTTCCGGGCTTGGATGATCGAATGAAACAGATGAAGGGGTGGGTGTATGTATGTGGGGTGATAGGCCATGGATGAGTGACACTTCTCGCTCATCCATTGGGACTAGAAAAATATATGGGGCACACTCAAGACAAAAATCCACTCACCTTGGAATTCGTGCAATAGTACCTGAAACTTCCATGAACTGTAACTTTCCCGTCGAATGTCTAATTTCGACATGCCACCTGTCTACGGACTCGTATCAACTCGATCTTCATAATGTCCTCGGTCCTCATGCATTGGACCTCGCGGGTCAAAAGTCAACTTGTTACCCTCGTTTAGGGGCAAAATCGTAATTTCGCCCTGAACATTCGAGAATCCTCGACTAATCCTTGATTAGCCTCGCTAATCCTCGATTAATTCTTAATTAATCCTCAAAATTTGGGACGGGTCATTACACGTCATACATATGAATCTATCACATAAAAGCCACATAACCAAACCACATCCATTGTCACCTCAATCCATACCTTTCACAGTCAATCCATCCTTGACTCAAAATATCAAATATCAAACTACTGCCCACTAGATGGCACATCACAATGATCACAACAAACACTCAACCTCGGTGCACAAGTACAACAACAATCATCATTTGCACCACATCAATCATCATATCAGTCTTCATATCACAAATGCATTACCATTAGGAAATATACCCGGGAACTGGAGCCTTGTTCGACGTCCGAGTGACACGGACTCAGGAATTGGAGCCCTGCTCGACGTCTGAGACAACACAATACAATCTCACTCATACACAATACTAGTCTTAGGATTTGGAGCCCTTGGCTCAACGTTTGAGACCAATCAATCAATGAGCATCATCACACATAATCAACTCAATTCCACATCACAATCATCATCACAACTTTATACCATTAATACCGACAACACATACAAGTGTCACATCTCAATATCACAACTCAATATCACACATCATCACAACATACTATATCACGAATACCGAGAAGCCACATATCCATAACATAACTCAAACCACAAATCAAAAAATCATCAGAATCTCGGGCCTAAGCCCCCAATACATCTTAAACATATTTCTTGTAAAATGTTCCATTAATACAATTCCCGTAAAAACCATTCAGAAATTATATAATAATCATAAATATTCCAACACATGTTATTTCACGTCACAAACCAAGTTCAATTTGAAACTACAATCAAAATACTAATCGAAATCGATTTATGAAAATCCTCGAAAAACGAGCAATAAAATATTAATTAAATATTCGTAAAATCACTAACAGTTCATATAAAATCCTAATCACTTCAATATCATAAAAATCACATAGAAACACATTTAAATCATGTAAGTATGCTTGCATAATAGATTAGGGAAAGAAAGTCCACTTACACACCTCCAAATCGTCAAATTCACCTTTCACATTTTTCTGAAATTTCTAGGAGTATCACATCTGGCCATAAACCACATATTAAGGTCACAAACCATCACAATTATCCTCTATTTTAATCCCATAAATTTTTGGGATTTTTAAATGCATTTTAAACGAACCCTAAACCTTCGGACACTCATAAATATCCTAAAACGGTGTCTGATCGATTCGAAACATGTGTCAAAGTGTTCGTGATATCGAATCTAATACGCAAAAACAAAGTGTTATAGTAAACAGAAAGTCACACTCAACACTTAAGGAAACGTATGCAATTAAAAATCCTTTTTTTGTAGATTGTAACGTTGGTAAATAAGGATTGTTCTGGATCGGGAATTAAGGGTACCTAAGCATGATTGTTGTTTGATTGGTTAAGATTGAATTTAAAGTCCTAAGTAATTAAACAAAACCTAAACTAACCTAATCAATTATTTACACGTGGTCAACTCATTCTTATATCTAACTCATTCATGATTTATATCAACTTCAAAACTACGAAATTCTATAACCTTATGTAACGACCCGAACTTTCATAAATAATATTTAAATGAAAAATGACCGTTTTGCCCCTGATGGGGAAAAAGTTTACTTTTGACCCGAGAAAAATTTAGGACTTTGACCAATGACCGTGATTGTAACGACCCGTCCCAAAGTTTTGGGATTAATTAAGATTTAATTATAGATTAGCAAGACTAATCCCTAATTAACCGAGGATTATTGGACGTTTAGGGCGAAATTACAATTTTTTCCCTAGGGGAGAGCAAAAAGTTGACTGTTGACCTGAGAGGTTTGATGCACGAGGGCCGAGGACCGTTACGTAGATTGGGTCGATACGAGTCCGTAGACAGGTGAGACGTCGAAATCGGAAGTTCGACGGGAAAGTTACGGGTCACTGAAGTTTGGGGCACTATTGCACGAATTACGAAGCGAGTTGACTTTTGTCCTCAGTGAGCCCAGATATTTTGAAACAGGCCCAATCGATGAGTGACAAGTGTCACTCATCCATTGCTCCCAGTCCACAGATACATGCACCCACCCTCCATTCTCATCTATTTCATCCATTCAAACCAAAACCGTGCAACCCCATCCCTCGCAAACACCCCTCACCCTCATCTGATGATTGTGAACCGTGAATGAATGAGGGAGAGGAAGTTGAGATGAGTTAGACGGTGGTGAGATCGGTGACCATCGTGCACGGTGGCTGGGAAACCACGGAGGTGAGTTTTACTTTCAAAGTTTTGGATTTTGGTTTTAAACGTTTGGGGACTGTTCCTGATGACCTGATGCTGTTTGGGAGGATGAGACGTGACGGAGGTGGCCGCGGTTGTGCAAGCAAGGCGGTGGAACCGCCGTGAGGATTTTCGGTGTCTGGCCACCGAATTCGGCTTCCAGCTAGGTAATCTCAAGTCGAACCACCAAATATGTTTTTAAGTGTCTTAGGAACTTAATGGAACCCTTAGGATGTAGTTTTGACCCTTAAATATGCCCAGACTATGGGAGGAAAGATTGGGCTTTAAACGGTTAAATTGAACCAATGAGTTTTAGGATTGTTTTCTTCAATTTAATTGCATAGAACAATCCCTAGGATATATTAGAAAGGATTTGACAGGACCCATCCCAATCCCCCCGGGATTAATACGGGATGACCATGCTCCCGTCTGACACGAAGTGTTAGACAAGGGATATTTCTGACCTTTGCCCTCCCGGGCTATCAGAGTACGCCGGGATCCGGATGAGGTATGTGATAACTTGGTCTCTGATATAGTCCACATCCGATGTCAACCTGAAGGGTAGTCAAAACATTAAAAGCTGTGAGTGGACAAAACAAAAGTTTATAAAAACATTTCCATAAAGACATTTGTACCCTTCGCTAAAAAGCATGCATGCATTCGAAAACCATTTAACGAAATGGAAACCACATGTGGGAACTAAACCCAAATCAGAAATAAACCAAGGTCGAAAGGACCACAATGAAATCGACCATACGGGCCACTGCCCAAATCCATAAAAACCAATAAGGGACTCAGCCCATAACCATAAACATACACGAGCCACTGCTCAATCCGGTGCACACCTGTGCACACCATATATCAAAGAATCATAAAGATTCAACCATACGGGCCACTGCCCAAAACCGGTGTAACCACACATCACATCTCATATATCATATCATATATCATATATTCGTATAAGCCACACAACCAATCCTGTCATGGTATCCAAAGCTACGTGCGTGCTACCCGGGTCTCAATCTGAGTCTTCTCAAAGTCAAGGTCAATGTCTGCAGACCATTGATCCTACTCGAGGTTTAGTAACCATAGCCTTCCTGAGAGTAAGGAACCCAACTAGGGGGTGACTCAACTCAGTCGGTGCTCCGTGACTACTCCGGGGTCCACCCAGGCCAACGACCCTCCTCAAGGATATAATAGAAGTAAAGGAAGGTATATGCACATATATATACATAATACAAATATCCATGCCTGGTTCCCCCGAACCGTCATGATCCATAATATCCAGTTCATATACATATAGACCATATCCTCCATTTCTGGTTTCCATAAACCGTCATGTACCATAATAACATAACCAAGGATCGTGCCGGTTCCCATAAACCATCATGAACCACGATACCATAACAAGGGTTCATACCGGTTCCCATAAACCGTCATGAACCGGGAAATCCATTTAAGGTTCCCTGACCTAAAATCAAAACCGTAAAGTAACCTGGGTCTCGTGCCCGAACATAGGACATCAGCTGCGCACCGTGCCCGATATCTGCGGTCATATGCCCGAGACAAAACCAAATGGGTCTCATACTCGAGTTTATCCTTTTAGAAATCCAAAACTTTTTCATTAAAACCAATAAAGAAATACCGACCCCTATAGGCACCGTATAGGGCTGAAACCTCGAAATACGTGCCTATAAGTAACCACACATCCAAAGCACTCATGGCATACCAAACAAGTATTTAAAACATATAATAAACATTTATGGATGCACCAATTTAGAAAACAAGGTCCACTCACAGACCGTCGGAGCTGCCACCTCAATTTACGTGCCATAGGCTCTCCCGTGCCGATCACTATCACCGGGACTCCCGAACCTGTCCAAATCGTAATAGAAGGTTACTAACTACCTTATTAACCTTCCGATGCCCCGAAACATATCGAGACCGTGTCCGATTGACACGAAACCAGTCCCAAAATGTTCGTTACATCCAATAGAAGATTTCAAGTGTTGAACACTTTCCCAAATTACTGTTCACGTGCCTCTAGAAGGTCCAAAACACTGTTCATCATCTCCTACATTGAGCTGAACCGGGTTACTGTTCACATGTACTGTTCACCCGTCTTCAACCTCGGTTTTCTCTAGTTTTTCAGACCGATTTTAGGTCCATTTCATCTCCATTTAATCTTAATATCATCCTAATCCTATTTCCTATCATTTAGACAAAAAAATCAGAGCAAAAACCACCCAAAACCGTGCCTTTCCGATCGGCCATGGTGGCCGGACCTCCCCCCGCCGTTCATGGTTGTTCCAGGCCATCCCAAGCCCCGAAAACAAACCATTAGCTTCCTAGAGTGCCCAGAAATATTTCCCAATCCTCAGAATCGAATAAAAACCAACGAAACCGAAATTTGGATTTTTTGAATGTTTACCTATGGTTTCGGGTTTCCCTGCCGTGAGCCGCCGCCGTGGCTGGCCGTGGCTTGCCATCGTTCCTGTCTTCCTCAGTCCATCCTCACTCCTTACACGGTCAGGTTAATGCACAATGATGGTGGTGGTGCGGTGTGGTGAGGTGTTTGAAGAAAAATGAAGAAATGATGCATAGGGGGGGGGGGGGGGGTTTCGGGTTATGGGGATGAACAAAGATGAAGATGATGCTTGGTAGCTGATGAGAGGGAGAAGGAATTGATGGTAAGGATTGAAAGATTATGTTAGATGGATGGCTAGGATTGTGTGATAAAAAGGTTAATTATAAAATAATTAAAATAGTAATATTTAATTAACTTAGATCCACAATTTAGGGGTTTGGACCGATGGATGGGTGACACTTGTCACTCATCCATGGGACCCACTCAAAATATATGGTCCAATCAGAAAAGGCCACCCCATCATCGCCTCGAAGTACGTGCATAGTGAAATCGAACTTCCGTGACCTATAACTCTCCCGTTCGAAGTCCGATTTCAGCGTGCCGCCTGTCTATGGATTCGTATCGTCCTTATCTACGTAACAGTCCGCGGCCCTCAGCCATCGGACCTCTCGGTCAAAAAGTCAACATTTGACCCATTTAACTGAAATTACCAAAATGCCCCTAAACGTTCCAACTTCATAACTTCTTCCTCGAACATCGGAATTGAACGTACCACCTGTCTATGAACTCGTGACATCCTAAACTACGTCACGGTCATCGGTCAAAGTCCATTTGACCGCCCGAATAAAAAGTCAACTTTTTGCCACGACTAGGGGAAAACGGTCATTTTGCATCGTTCGTCTGATTTCACCCTACTAATCATGGATTAACCTCACTAATCGTGATTAGTCACTAATCTAATCTAGGAATTCGGGACGGGTCATTACAACCTTCCCTCCTTAATTAATTTCATCCTCAAAATTCCAACCGACCTATATCCAACCGTTCTTCCCTCCTTAATTAGTTTCATTCTCGAAACTCCAACTATACTGATTCCACATCCACCTCGTGGAAATAATTCGATCTCACGACACGTGTACACTCGTACACCAACTAACCAGAACAAAACTCGTCTGCACCCAGACGTACCACTAACACTCACGTCGCATCGACTAGATTCGACCACGTCGAATGACAGTAATTATACGTTTCGAATTGACACTACTTGTCAAACCTACCATTTCGTTGACACACAACTCGACGGTTCCTTGCTCAACCACTAGCTATCCTGACGTCTGCTCCCACTGGCAGTCATCAGACCTCACACAACGATCCACGCTGATACCTTCTACAACCGTCACCACTTGACAGTCGCCAGTCAAAAACTGACAGTATACGCACTTGTGGTTACAATAACCACTAGCTTACTCAACCTGTATGTAACTGAACCCATCAGAAATACCATGACCCAATGCACAGTATCTAATGTCCAGTTCACGTCCTCAACTAATCCAATGGTATCGGAACTAATCCGACTACTACACGCTGACCAACCTACTACTGGTATATCCTATATATCGTCACCGGGCACGACAAGTCTGCCCAGTATCGTACCTCGAACAACGTACAAGGTACGTACATCTACCCATCAATCAGCCTACAACCACCTAGGTTGTAGCCAATCACGTTTCAATTTTGGAGTCCATCTGTCCTATCCAGTATTTGACAGATTACAACTCCGACTCAACCTCCATTTCCAAATCCGAATCCGAAATCATTATTCCGTAAGCTAGCATTTGGAATAACCATTCCGAACCCAAATCCATAAAAGGAAATCCACTGTCAAGCTCTATAATCAAATTCTGAATCGTCACCCAGAATCCGATTCCAAAACCCAAATCCAGAAATCCACTTTCAAGTTCCAAAATAAAATCCTAAATCTTCATCCAGAAAACTGATTCCAAAACTCGAAATCTCGTTCACGTCTACCGAGACGCACTATATCCGAACGTATCGGATACATGTTCAAACAATTTATACATTACCCTCGATTGGCTTCATAGGGAAGCCAATCCCAACATCAACACATCTAGGCTAACCAAATCCGACCTCATCGGAAACCTCTCGCCTGAGCAATATACCGTACGGGGTTCACAGCGAAAAGAAGTCCAGTCCCAACATGCTCAACTCAACATCCAAGTAAGAGTGATAAACCCTCCACATATTTGTATCATCAAGATCGCAATCCAAATCCAGCACGATATCAACCGACCATAGACGTCACGATCCCTGATCATCATGACGTCCAAAGTCCTAAACCAATTCCCACATCTTAAATACATCAGTCAACGACGAGACACACCGAGACTGTGGGTTCTCTCCACTTACCTCGTATCGTACGTGAATGCAATCAAAACTCGTTGCAATCACCACGTCACGTAATCAACACCGTCTGCCACCTAGCAGAAAATGAGAAATCTCATTTACTTAATTCTGAAATACCCAACTCTCCTGAAGACCCAAGATAAATCCCGGGCCCACCAACCAATACACGACCAATGTACTAGTGGCAGCCATCATCTGCCTTAGAAGAACCTGAAAAGTCACCCAAAACGACTTCGAAATACCCATTGCCAATGCGGAAAACACGCATTCCACGTGTCACCTCAATTACAACTTTCTGCGATTCCAAAGTTCCAACAAGATTAGAAACAACATACCCGGACATCAACCACGTGTCCTAACTATCCGTGATCCACTCCGGAACCACAGATACCGAACATATACGTATCTCGACGGAGTCACATCCTGACTCTTGACTCGCCATCATCGCAATCACCAGCACCAGTGCTAGTACCAGCACCAACGCACTATCATCAGTATCAGTATCAGCACACAGGCATCCACACTAGTAGCAGCACACTAACACCAGTATCAGTATCAGCACACAGGGTGCAAATCTGACAACCCTGGATCTCCGCTCATACCGAGCGACGACCCCGTACCTCTGCTCGGATAGGTTAAACTATGCCTCCCTCGTACCCGACAACTCTGGGTACAGTCACCCTGACAACTCAACCAAGAAAAGAAAACGTCCCCTGAACGTCCCCGTCTCATTCTGCGATCGCACTCAGCCGTAACCGAGTCGAATCCAGAATCACTGCTCGTACATATGCGTTACTTACGCACCTCGTATCATCGTCACGACTAACAATCTCATCGTCACAATTGTCACGACAACCTGAGCCTACTCGACCTGATAAGACTCGACTACGTCCATCGATAGTAGCGTCTGCCACAACCTCGTGCAAACCTACCTACCAGGCATCTCGATATCCAGACTCCGCATCCCACGAAATCAATCGCAAGTACCAACTACTCCGTATGACAACTACCGTAGTATGACAACCAGCTGGGTCTAACCAATAAGTACAACCCCGACTGCAAAGTGCAGTCCCAACACAAGCTGACATGACTAGACGGACTAACGAATCCAAGTCTGAATGGTCGTCCAAGTCAAACCATTCATCAGCTCACATTTCCAAACCATACACATCCTACCTTAGGATTCCACGATCACGCCTAAGGTCACTCTGAACCCAACTCCGAAAAGCAGTAAAATCAACAATCTGACCGACCCCGCGGTCCCGACATAGTAAAGACGTCAACTAGAGTTCCACGAACTCGACCGTTAACTGCCAACCGTAGTACAATCCACCATCCGTCTGCTCCCAGCAGTAAATCCATCAAACTCAACCAAATCCGATCAACGGATGGTCACAACTCCAAAACAGTCGTCGGAACCGATCCTACGACATCGTGAAAGGTGATCCCAACTAATCGTCTCATGATCAAAATCTAAAGGACGAATACATTCATCCTTCCATAGGGTCCCACACTGTCAACCCTGACAGAACTATGGCAACCCCGGCATTCAATGCCGAACCAAGATATTCCACGATCCAATCAACCCGGGATGACCCTGCTCCCGTCTGACACGAAGTGTCAGACAAGGGATATTTCCGACCTTTGCCCTCCCGGGCTATCAGAGTACGCCAGGATCCGGAGGAGGCGTGTGATATCTTGGTCTCTGCTACAGTCCACATCCGTTGTCGACCTAAAGGGCAGTCAAAACATTAAAAGCTGTGAGTGGACAAAACAAGAGTTTATAAAACATTTCATAAGAAGACATTTGTACCCTTCACTAAAAAGAATGCATGCATTCGAAAACCATTTAACCAAATGGACCACATGTGGGAACTAAGCCCAAATCAGAAATAACCAAGGTCGAAAGGATCACCATGAAATCGACCATACGGGCCACTGCACAAATCCATAAGAAAACCAATAAGGGACTCAGCCTAAAACCATAACCATACGGAAATCAAATACATGAGCCACTGCTCCAATTGTGGGCACACCTGTGCACACCACATATCAAATCTCATATCTCATATCATATATTATATCATATATCATATCATATATCATATATACATAAGTCACACAACCAATCCTGTCACGGTATCCAAAGCTACGCGCGTGCTACCCAGGTCTCAATCCGAGTCTTCTCAAAGTCAAGATCAATGTCCGCAGACCAATGACCCTACCAGAGGTAATATTAATCATAGCCTTCCTGAGAGTAAGGAACCCAACTGGGGGTGACTCCACTCAGTCGGTGCTCCGTGACTACTCCGGGGTCCACCCAGGCCAACGACCCTCCCCGGAGGAGATATTAGAACAAGAAAGGAAGGTAGATGAACATATATATATATACATAACATAAACATTCATGCCCGGTACGCCTGAACCGTCATGATCCATAACATCCATTAAACAGGGTTCATGTCGGTTCCCATAAACCGTCATGAACCAGAATGACCTGAGAAAGGTTCATGCCAGTTCCCATAAACCGTCATGAACCACAATGACCCTTCCAAAGTTCGTGCCGGTTCCCATACACCGCCATGAACTTGGAAATCCATCTAGGGTCCCTGACCCGAAATCATCAGTGTAAAACAATTGGGTCTCGTGCCCGAACATATGACTCAACTGGGCACCGTGCCCAATATCTAAGGGTCAGTCACGACTCCGATCATAGTGATGTGTGCAACCATCCATCCAGGACCGCCCTCAATCCTGGTATGTCGCTGTGAACGTATCAACTGACGCGACCACCACAAGATCATAGTGCACTCATCACCGATCGATATTGTAACAACCCGTCCCGAGAGTCGGGATTAGTAGTGTGTTTAAGGTGGGCTTAGTGAGGCTAAGCGGTGGTTAGTTGGTATCGATAAGGTCATTAGCCTAGAATGACGATTTTGCCCCTAGTTAGGGAAAAAAGTTGACTTTTCGTTCGGGTGGTCAATTTGATATTGACCGGTGACCAGGACGTAGTTTAGGACGTCACAAATCTATAGGCAGGTGGCACACCCGATTCCGACATCCGAGGAGGAAGTTGTGATGTTCGGAAGGTTGGGGGCATACTTGGAATTTGGTTAAAAGAGGGGGAAAAGTTGACTTTTTGAACGATCGGGTTTTGGTACGTTGACCTAGGATGGTTACGTAGCTCTCGTCATCCTGAGTTTGATGACAGGCGGCACGTAGTCATCGGACTTACGAGGCGAGAGATATGGGTCAAGAAAGGTTGTGGCAAAACCGTAAATATGAGTTAAAAAGGAGGGTATTTTGGTCTTTTTGTTTTGCACCTGGGGATTTGTGCAGAGAGAAGATGGAAGGCTGAGATTGAACCAGGTGGGAGAGGAGTTGAGAGATTGGTGACATGTGGCACAGGACTAGAGGGTTCTGGTTGGATCTCGTGTATGCGCGGTCCCAATTATTTGGGTGCAACTGTGTGTGCCGTGCTTGTCTTCGACACAGACAGAGAGAAACAGAGAGGGGGAAACTAAGAGAAAAGGGGATGGTGATGGTTGTGGTGGTGTGAATTGACGAGTGAGGAGTGACCGGAGAGTGAAGGAGAGCTTGGGAGGAGACAGGGAGGCACGGTGGCCGTGTGTGTGAGAAGAGTGAGCCACGGGAACCAGGGAGGAAAACAGAAAAGTTGGGTGATGGTGCAGCCGTGATCGATCACTCGAGGTCAGCAGAAGTGCTCAGAGGACGGAGGAAAGCAGGAGGAGCTACTACCTCACGGCTGAGCTCACGACGGCGACAGGAGGACAGGTAAATCCGCAACCCCGTTTCTTTGCTCTGTTTTGTCGTTTGGATTCCGAAGCTAAATCGTGGACCTAGGGGGAGAGTCGAGGGAATTTGAGGTTAAAGTGCGACTCCTGGAGGTCCCAAGAGTCGACTGTGTGTGCTGCCGTGATGGGTGGTGCACGGTGGAGGCGAGACGACGAAGGTGCTCTGTTTTGCCGTGAGATTCAAACGGCGAGTCGTGAAGGTTGGGGCTGAGTCGAAGGTCTAGGAGGGTTGGTTTAGGTTCAGTGAGGCCCTAGGAAGAGTCTGGGACAGTCACCGTGATGGGGGATGATCGGAATGGTTGAATCGTGAAACAAGAGCTGTCGGGCCGTCTGGTTCGAGCTTGAGTCGACGATGTAGGGGATGAATCGAGGTGAATGGAGTTGGGGACTGATTAGGGCCGGTCTGGACGAAGAGAATGGTGAGGAAAGGAGGTGAGATGGTGGCCGGATGGCGGAGAAAGATTCTCGCCGGTCCAGTTGCAGCGGCCGGTTCAGCACAGTGCACTCGAGGTTGGGGGTGACACTGTAGCTGGCGCGTGAGGCCCACGCGCAGCCACTTTGGGAGGCGCGTGGGGGCGCGTGGAGCAATTTCCGGCGAAGGTGTCAACAGGTTTTTTGTTCTAACTGTTATGAAGAGTCTAATGGAAGTGGTTTCGGGTCCATCGGACGTCGTTAGAGTATAGTTTCGCGAGGGTGACGGTTTAGGGTTCCGGTTCGTTTCGATTAGAAGTCGGGGAATTTTGGGGGACTTTAGGTGAACCTTAGTAGACATGTTAGTGACGGAATTTGACGGTTGTTGGCAGGATCGGGATTTCCCGAGGAAGCTGAGGAACGTGCAGGACGTTCAGGACGCGAGTAGGGCTCAATACTGTGAGTGGACCCCTTCTCTAAACTCGAACATGCATAACTGTTTTTCTATAAATGTTTTATACATGTCTATATATGATTACATGAATGTTGGATTTATGATGATTTCTACATGGTTGCACGTTTTCCGAGAAATAACGTATGTTGCACGTTTTACGGGAAAAAGGGTGATTTTGGGAAAATAAAGCTATGGTTTTTGAGATTTCAAACGTTAAATGATTGCTAAGGATTTTAAGTGGGTTTTGGAACATGATTTTGAGAAAGGGTTGGTTTTGAAATCGAAATTGACAATTGGACTTTGGTTAAAGATTGAAAAGTGGATTCCGAATTTGGGTTCGGAATGACGGTTCTGAACGCTGGAAGGGCTTCAGACCGGGGATTTCAGATTCGAGTTTGGATATGGATTTCAAGTGGTTTTCAAACGGTTTTGGGATTGGATTTGCTGGATCTGGTTATTGGGTTTAAAGACCCGGATATTGATTTGACGGGGGACGGGCCCGGATTGAGTTTAAAGACTCGGGAGTTTGAAGACTCGGATATATTGATTATTCCCCCGTAGGCCTTGAGTTTAAAGACTCGGGAGTTTAAAGACTCGGATATGATTAAGGCCTGGATTGAGTTTAAAGACTCGGGAGTTTAAAGACTCGGATAGGTCCAGCAGGTTTGATCGGGAAAATGATAATTTCATGTTCATGGTTTCTGGTACGGTTTTATGATTCATATGCTATGATTTCTATAACTGTTTTATAGTGTTTCTGTTTCTTATGATGTTTTATGATTACCGATTTCTAACTGTTTTCATAACTGGGTTATGCATGTGGTTTCAAAACGGAGGGTTAAATTCGGTTTTCGGACAAATGGTTTTAGAACTTTTATTTTACGGTCCACTCACATCTTCTGTTTTAAATTGCCCTCCAGGTTGTGGAGATAGTGCGGGGTCTTTACATCGAGGCAGCGTCTGAGGCAGAGACTTTTCTTGAGGGTTCCCGGAGTGTTTACATTTCTTCCGCGTGCGTGTAAATATAGTCGGTTTTTATTTGTTGTACTATGCTCTGTAAACGTTAACTTCGGGTATTTTATTTAGTACTTTCTCCTGCGTCTGATTGTGTACTGTCGGGGTGTCAGATGGGAGCAGGATTTACCTCAGGTTTCGGGGTGAAACCGCGGTGGGTCCTGACAGATATCTTGAACCGTCAGCACTTCGAAGTCGAGCCTCCCCAGGCTGCTCGACAACAAATCGTGCATCGTGACCTCTCCGGAAGGAACACATCCCAATCTGGAGGCGAGCGTCGTATCGTCGATCGCCGTGCACATAGCACCCGTCGCGACCACAATTTAGACCCAAAGGTCGTAAATAGTGTCATATGCCCAAGACCAAACCAAATGGGTCTTATACCCGAGTTTATTCTTTTAGAAATCCAAAACCAAATCATTTAAATCAATAAAGAAATACAGACCCGTATAAGCACCGTAGAAGACCGAAACCTCGAAATACATGCTTATACGTAACCACATACAAATGCACCCGTGGCATCATCAAACATGTAAAAAAACATACAATAAACATTTATGCATGCACCAATTTAGAAAACAAGGTCCATTCACAGACCTTCCGAGCTGCCGCCTCGATTTGCATGCCATACGGCTCCCCGAGCCGATCACCATCACCGGGACTCCCAAACCTGTCCAAATTTTAATAGAAGGTTACTAACTACTTAATTAACCTCCTACCAAAGCCCCGTAATTTTCCCGAACTTTTAACTATTTTTAAACCGACCCTAAGCCTTCCTACACCCCGAAAACTATCGAAACGATGTCCGATTGACACGAAACCAGTCCCAAAATGTTCGTTACATCGAATAGAAGATTTCGTATGTTGAAGACATCCCCAGATTCCCCACCACGCCCTGCCACGCGCCGCCCAAAGGGCCCTGCGCATGGGCTCACGCGCTGGTGAATAGTTCATCTTCCTCAGCGATCGAACCGGCTGGTTCACTGGTTGGCCGGTCCAGTTGGACTAGCGTGACCAGTTCACGACTCCTCCTCTCTCATTTTGGTCCGATTTCCTTCCTAATCAATCCCTAAATTCCTATTTTGATCCTAGGAGCATGTTTGGATGGTCAAAACAAGGAAAAACACCACGAATTCGAGGTTTGATTCTTGAACCTCACGGCCCAAAGTTTCCCGGCCTCCCTCACGGCCTCCTCCGTCGTGAACCACCCTCCAAACCGTCCTAAAATCAACCTAGCAACTCCTTCATCATCTTCCAATCACCCATAACAACCCATAATGTCCTATTCGAAAATAATGGAAAAATGAGCATTAGTCGGGTAATCGGGTTACCTGGGCCTTCACGGCCGTGTGCGGCGGTCCAGACGCTCCCATCCACCGTCGTTGGCTTCCTCAGCCTCTCTCTGACTTCCTGGTCTCACTCAAGATCAGATGGGAAGGGGTGGATGGGTTTGGGTTCAAACTGAGATCGGGGAAATGTTTGAAATGGAAGAATGAAATGGACGATGCATGTATGTAGGAATGTGGCATGTGGATGGGTGACACTTGTCACTCATCCATTGGGCCTCCATTAAATATCTGGGCCCCACTAAAGTCCAAAAGTGAACTCGTCTCGTAATTCGTGCAATAGTGCACTCGAACTTCCGTGAACCGTAACTTCGCCGTCGAACGTCCAAATTCGACGTGCCGCCTGTCTATGGAGTCGTATCGTCCTTATCTACGTAACGGTCTTCGTCCCTCGGACATTGGACCTCTTGGTCAAAAAGTCAACATTTGCCCCTTTTTAACCAAAATTACCAAATTGCCCCTAAACTTCCGAACTTCATAACTTCCTCCTCGAACGTCGGAATTGAACGTGCCACCTGTCTATGAACTCATGACGTCACGAACTACGTCATGGTCATCGGTCAATGTCCATTTGACCGCCCGAACGAAAAGTCAATGTTTTGCCATGGCCAAGAGCAAAATGGTCATTTCGCATCGTTCGTCCAATTTCGCTCAACTAACCTCACTAATCGTGATTAGTCACTAATCTAATCCACGAATTCGGGACGGGTCGTTACAACCTTCCCTCCTTAATTAATTTCGTCCTCGAAATTCTAACCGACCTAATTCCAACCGTTCTTCCCTCCTTAATTAGTTCCGTTCTTGAAACACTAACTATCATGATTCCACAACCACCTCGTGGAACGTAATTAACCTCGCAACACGTGTACACTAGTACACCAACTAACCAGACCAAAACTTACTCGTCTGCACCCAGACGTACCACTAACACTCTCGTTACATCGACTACCCTCGACCACGTAGAATAACAGTAGTCATACGCTCCGAATTCACACCACTTGTCAAATATACCATGTCGTTGACAAAACAACTAGATGATTCCTTACTCAATCACTAACTATCCTGACGTCTGCTCCCACTGGGAGTCACCAAATCTCAATCATCGATCCACAATGACATCTTCGACAAATTGTCACCACTTGACAGTCGTCAGTCGATACTACCACTATACACTCGTGGTTACACTAACCACAAGCTCACTCAACCTGAGTAAACACTTACCCACAAAGCATTTCACTCAATCTGTGTGTAACTAGACCCATCAGAATACCATGACCCACTGTGTAAGACCCGTGTCCTGGAGGGAACGGTGAACAATCCCACATTTCTGCGAGGGGAAATGGTCTGGGAGAGGATGGTGGTGTGCCTTAAAGGTGTAGGCACACACCTATCTAGCACGAGGCCTTTTGGGAGCTCAAGTGGCTTTGGGGGGGATTGGAACCCAAAAGTTAAGCGAGTTGAGGCTGGTGCAATTCCATGATGGGTGACCCCCTGGGAAGTTGCACCATGAGCTCCCGAAAACAAAACCGTGAGGGCAAGGGCAAAGAGGCCCAAAGCGGACAATATCGTGCTAGATGAATCGGGACCTGACAGAAGAGGATCGGGTCCTGACAATTTGGTATCAGAGCCAAATCCGGACCGGGAAGTGTGCCAGCGAGGACGCTGGGCCCTAAGGGGGGTGGATTGTAAGACCCGTGTCCTGGAGGGAACGGTGAACAATCCCACATTCCTGCGAGGGGAAATGGTCTGGGAGAGGATGGTGGTGTGCCTTAAAGGTGTAGGCACACACCTATCTAGCACGAGGCCTTTTGGGAGCTCAAGTGACTTTGGGGGGGATTGGAACCCCAAAGTTAAGCGAGTTGAGGCTGGTGCAATTCCATGATGGGTGACCCCCTGGGAAGTTGCACCATGAGCTCCCGAAAACAAAACCGTGAGGGCAAGGGCAAAGAGGCCCAAAGCGGACAATATCGTGCTAGATGAATCGGGACCTGACAGAAGAGGGTCGGGTCCTGACACACTGCACAGTATCCAATGTCCAGTTCACGACCTCCACTAATCCGATGGTATTGGAACTAATCCGACTACCAACACGCTCACCAACATACCTCTGGTATAACCTATACACCGTGACCAGGCACGATAAGTCTGCCCGGTATCGTACCTCGAACAACGTACAAGGTACATACAACTACCCATCAATCAGCCTACAACCATCTAGGTTGTAGCCAATCACGTTTCAATTATGGAGTTCACTTGTCCAATCCAGTATTAGACAAATCGAAACTCCAACCCATCATCTATTTCCAGATCCAAATCTGAGTCCGCAATTTCGTAAGAAATCCCGAATCCAAACCCAGAAATGATATCCTTAACCATGTCCAAATCCGAATCCGAAATCATTATTCCGTAGACTAGTATTAGGAATAACCATTCTGAACCCAAATCCATAAAAGGAAATCCACTGTCAAGCTCCAGAATCAAATTCTGAATCGTCACCCAGAATCCGATTCCAAAACCCAAATCCAGAAATCCTCTTTCAAGTTCCAAAATCAAATCCTGAATCGTCATCTAGAAATCTGATTCCAAAACTCGAAATATCGTTCACGTCTACCGAGACGTACCATAACCGAACCTATCGGTTGCCTGCTCATTCGATTACCACATTACCATCGATTGATTTCATAGGGAAGCCAATCCCAACATCAACACATCTAAGGCTGACCATATCCGACCACGTCGGAAAATTACTCACCTGAGTAATATACCATATGGGATTTACCTCGAAAAGAAGTTCAGTCCCAACCTCCTCAACTCAAACATCCAAGTAAGAGTGATAAACTCTCCACCTATCTGGATCATCCAAATCACGATCCAGATCCATAAAGATACCCAATGTCCTAAACCTATTCCCACATCTAAACAGATTAGTCAACGACGAGACACGCCGAGACTGTGGGTTCTCACCACTTACCTCGTATCGATCCTTGTCATTCCACCGAGGAAAAATCAAGGATGATACAAGACGATGACACAAAATCCATCCTTCGTGAATGCAAATAATACTCGCTGCACTCGCCACGTCACGTAATCCAACATCGTCTGCCACCAAGTAGAAGATGAGAAATCTCAGTCACCTAACTTTGATATAATCACTCCACCTGATGACCCAAGACAATTCACAATTCCACCAACCAATACACGATCGGTGTACTAGTGGCAACCAACAACATCTACATCATTAACATCATCTACCATCATCAATTATGGTAGAATCTGAGAAGTCACCCAAAATGACTTCGAAATACCCAATACCAATGCGGAAAATCCGCCTTCCACTCGTCACCTCAATCGCAACCTCACGCGATCTCGAAGTTCCAACAAGATTGGAAACAACATACTCGGACATCAACCACGTGTCCCCTAACCAATTTAACTCTATCTGACATCCACTCTGGACCACAGATACCGATCACATGCCCATCTCAACGAAGTCACATCCCTACCCGTGACTCACGTCATCACAATCACCGGCAACAGTACCAGCACTAGTACCAGCACACAAGCATCAGTATCAGTATCAGCACCCCCTGTGCAAACTGACAACCCTGGATCTCCGCTCATACCGAACGACGATCCCGTACCTTTGCTCGAGTAGGAGAAACTCAGCCTCCGTCGTACCCGCCAACTTTGGGTACAATCACCCTGACAACTCATACGAGAAAAGGAAACGTACCCCGAATGTCCCCGATTCCTAACAACCGTAACTACAACCATTCTCGGTAGTAGTGCCTGCCACCGACTCATGCAGACCAAACTACCAGACATCGCGATATCCAGACTCCGCGTCCAAAGGAATCCATCGACCGTACACACTATCCCGTATCCCAAACCTGGGATTCCATCGACAAGTACCATCCTTGATAACCTGTCCAACCTATCTCTAACTAGTCGTAACTCGACTCAACCAATGTCGTCTACTAGGTCATCCACGACCTTAGTTGTACCAAACCACAACTGAGTAACACGACAACAACCTAGGTCTAACCGATAAATACAACCTCGACTGCGAAGTGCAGTCCCATCACTAAAGCTGACATGACTAGACCGACTAACGAATCCAAATCTGAATAGTCGTACAAGTCAAATCACTCGTCAACTCACATTCCCGAACCATACACATAAGGTAGGGTTCCACGATCACACCTAGGGTCACTCAGAACCCAACTGCTAACTGCAGTATAATCCAAAATATGACCATCCACGTGGTCTTAACATCGAAAAGATGTCAATCCAATCCTACCGTAAGTGCAATTAGGATTCCACGAATCCGACTGCTAACTGCCAACCGCAGTAAATCCATCTAACTCAACCAAATCCAATCATCAGAGGATCACAGCACCAAACTACCGTCACACTGATCCTATGACATCGTGAAAGACGATCCCAACTAACCGTCTCACGATCCCAATCTAACGAATGGATACGTTCATCCTTCCGTAGGGTCCCACACTGTCATCCACGACAGAACTATGGCAACCCCAGCATCTAGTACCAAACCAAGACATATCCCGATTCCATCCTAACTATCGTATCGGCATCCCAACAATCAAGTTAACCACGAACTGCAGCCCATTGAGATATCACATCCTCAACCTGCGTACATTCCAAGAGCTCCGCGGTTGCTCGAATAGAGACAACCCCGCTCTGATAAGCATCCTATGAGCAATCCTATGCTCTGATACCACGCTGACAGGACCCATCCCAATCCCCCCGGGATTAGTGGGGGATGACCCTGCTCCCATCTGACACGAAGTGTCAGACAAGGGATATTTCCGACCTTTGCCCTCCCGGGCTATCAGAGTACGCCAGGATCCGGAGGAGGCATGTGCTATCTCGGTCTCTGCTACAGTCCACATCCGCTGTCAACCTGAAGGGCAGTCAAAACATTAAAAGTTGTGAGTGGACAAAACAAGAGTTTATAAAACATTTCATAAGAAGACATTTGTACCCTTCACTAAAAAGCATGCATGCATTCGAAAACCATTTAACCAAATGGACCACATGTGGGAACTAAGCCCAAATCAGAAATAACCAAGGTCGAAAGGACCACCATGAAATTGACCATACGGGCCACTACCCAAATCCATAAGAAAACCAATAAGGGACTCAGCCCAAAACCATAACCGTACGGAAATCAAATACATGAGCCATTGCTCAAATCCTGGGCACACCTGTGCACACCACATATCAAATCTCATATATCATATCAAATATTATATCATATATCATATCATATATCATATATACATAAGTCACACAACCAATCCTGTCACGGTATCCAAAGCTACGCGCGTGCTACCCAGGTCTCAATCCGAGTCTTCTCAGAGTCAAGATCAATGTCCACAGACCACGGACCCTACCTGAGGTAATAGTAATCATAGCCTTCCTGAGAGTAAGGAACCCAACTAGGGGGTGACTCCACTCAGTCGGTGCTCCGTGACTACTCCGAGGTCCACCAAGGCCAACGACCCTCCCCGGAGGAGATAATAGAACAAGTAAAGGAAGGTAGATGAACATATATATAGATAACATAAACATTCATGCCCGGTTCCCCCGAACTGTCATGAACCATAACATCCATTAAACAGTGTTCATGCCGGTTCCCATAAACCGTCATGAACCAGAATGACCTGACAAAGGTTCATGCCGGTTCCCATAAACCGTCATGAACCAAAATGATCCTTCCAGAGTTCGTGCTGGTTCCCATACACCGCCATGAACTTGGAAATCCATCTAGGGTCCCTGACCCGAAATCATTAGTGTAAAACAACTGGGTCTCGTGCCCGAACATATGACTCAACTGGGCACCGTGCCCGATATCTAAGGGTCAGTCACGACTCCGATCATAGTGATGTGTGCAACCATCCATCCAGGACCGCCCTCAATCCTGGTATGTCGCCGTGAACGTATCAACTGACGCGACCACCACAAGATCGTGGTGCACTCATCACCGATCGATATCCTGAAACGTCAGCACTCCGAAGTCGAGCCTCCCCAGGCTGCTCGACAACGAATCGTGCATCGTGACCTCTCCAGAAGGAACACATCCCAATCCGGAGGTGAGCGTCGTATCGTAGATCGCCGTGCACATAGCACCCGTCGCGACCACGATTTAGACCCGAAGGTCGTAAATAGTGTCATATGCCCAAGACCAAACCAAATGGGTCTTATACCCGAGTTTATTCTTTTGGAAATCCAAAACCAAATCATTTAAATCAATAAAGAAATACAGACCCGTATAAGCACCGTATAAGACTGAAAGCTCGAAATACATGCTTATACGTAACCACATAAAAATGCACCCATGGCATCATCAAACATGTAATAAAACATATAATAAACATTTATGAATGCACCAATTTAGAAAACAAGGTCCACTCACAGACCGTCCGAGCTGCCACCTCGATTTGCATGCCATACTGCTCCCCGAGCCGATCACCATCACCGGGACTCCCAAACCTGTCCAAATTTTAATAGAAGGTTACTAACTACTTAATTAACCTCCTACCAAAGCCCCGTAATTTTCCCGAACTTTTAACTATTTTTAAACCGACCCTAAACCTTCCGACACCCCGAAAACTATCGAAACGATGTCCGATTGACACGAAACTAGTCCCAAAATGTTCGTTACATCGAATAGAAGATTTCGTATGTTGAAGACAACCCCAGATTCCCCACCACGCATTGTCACGCACCGCCCAAAGGGCCCTGCGCTTTGGCTCACGCGCCGGTGAATAGTTCATCTTCCCTCAGCGATCGAACTGGCCGGTTCATTGGTTGGCCGGTCCAGTTGGGCCGGCATGACCGGTTCACGACTCCTCCTCTCTCATTTTGGTCCGATTTCCTTCCCAATCAATCCCTAAATTCCCTATTTTGATCCTAGGAGCATGTTTGGATGGTCAAAACAAGGAAAAACACCACGGATTCGAGGTTTGATTCTTGAACCTCACGGACCAAAGTTTCCCGGCCTCCCTCACGGCCTCCTCCTCCGTGAACCACCCTCAAAACCGTCCCAAAATCAACCTAGCAACTCCCTAATCATCTTCAATCACCCATAACAACCCATAATGTCATATTTGAAAATAATGGAAAAATGAGCATTAGTCGGGTAATCGGGTTACCTCGGCCTTCACGGCCGTGTGCGGAAGTCCAGACGCTCCCAGCCACCGTCCTTGGCTTCCTCAGCCTCTCTCTCACTTCCTGGTCTCACTCAAGATCATATGGAAGGGGTGGATGGGTTTGGGTTCAAATTGAGATCAGGGAAATGTTTGAATGGAAGAATGAAATGGATGATGCATGTATGTAGGAATGTGGCATGTGGATGGGTGACACTTGTCACTCATCCATTGGGCCACCATTAAATAACTGGGCCCCACTAAGTCCAAAAGTGAACTCGTCTCGTAATTCGTGCAATAGTGCACTCGAACTTCCGTGAACCGTAACTTCGCCGTCGAACGTCCAAATTCGACGTGCCGTCTGTCTATGGAGTCGTATCGGCCTTATCTACGTAACGGTCTTCGGCCCTCGGCCGTTGGACCTCTTGGTCAAAAATTCAACATTTGCCCCTTTTTAACCAAAATTACCAAATTGCCCCTAAACTTCCAAACGTCATAACTTCCTCCTCGAACATCGAAATTGAACGTGCCACCTGTCTATGAACTAATGACGTCAAGAACAACGTCACAGTCATCAGTCAAAGTCCATTTGACCGCCCGAACGAAAAGTCAATGTTTTGCCACGGCCAAGGGAAAAACGGTCATTTCGCATCGTTCGTCCGATTTCGCTCAACTAATCACCGATTAACCTCACTAATCGTGATTAGTCACTAATCTTATCCAGGAATTCGGGACGGGTCGTTACACAATCCGACTAACTATCGTACCGGCACCCCATCTATCAGGTTGATGACGAACTGCAGCCCATTGAGATATCACATCCTCGACCTGCGTACTACTCCAAGAGCTCCACGGCTGCTCGAATAGAGATAACCCCGCTCTAATACCACGTTGACAGGACCCATCCCAATCCCCCCGGGATTAATACGGGATGACCCTGCTCCCGTCTGACACGAAGTGTTAGACAAGGGATATTTCTGACCTTTGCCCTCCCGGGCTATCAGAGTACACCAGGATCCGGAGGAGCTATATGATATCTCGGTCTCTGCTACAGTCCACATCCGATGTCAACCTAAGGGCAGTCAAAAAATTAAAAGATGTGAGTGGACAAAACAAAAGTTTATAAAAACATTTCCATAAAGACATTTGTACCCTTCACTAAAAAGCATGCATGCATTCGAAAACCATTTAACGAAATGGAAACCACATGTGGGAACTAAGAACAAATCAAAAATAAACCAAATTCGAAAGGACCACAATGAAATCGACCATACGGGCCACTGCCCAAATCCATAAGAAACCAATAAGGGACTCAGCCCATAACCATAAACATACACGAGCCACTGTTCAATCCGGTGCACACCTGTGCACACCACATTTCAAAGAATCATAAAGATTCAACCATACGGGCCACTGCCCAAAACCTGTGTAACCACACATCACATCTCATATATGATATCATATATCATATATACATATGTCACACAACCAATCCTGTCACGGTATTCAAAGCTACGCGCGTGCTACCCGGGTCTCAATCTGAGTCTTCTCAAAGTCAAGCTCTATAATGACCCGGAAATTCGAAAAATGAAAATTTGGAAATTTTGAAGAAAAATGACGATTTTGCCCCTGGAATCGGGCGAACGGTTGACTTTTATTCGAGCGGTCAAACGGACTTTGACCGATGATCGTGACGTAGTTTGGGACGTCACGAGTTCAGGGACAGGTGGCACGCCCGATTCCGACATTCGAGGAAAAAGTTATGACATGCGGAATTTGGAGGGTAATTTGGTAAATTGGTCAAATGGGGCCGAAAGTTGACTTTTGATCGGGACATTGTTTGGACTTTCCGAGCATACCGTTGAGTAGGTCTCGGGACGCTGAATCCATAGACAGGCGGCATGCGTCAATCGGAGTCCGAACGAAAACGTTATGGGTCTAGAACGATTAGGGGTATTTTGGTAATTTGTTATAACAAGGGTAAAATGGTAAATTGCCACAGAAAAGTGAGTAGGACGGTTAGTGGCTGAGTTAGTTTATGGGAATGAGGACTTCCTACCTAAATGACACCTGGCAATGGTTGTGTGAGATTAGTGGCACTTGGGTGTTTTGTTTTGTACAATTAGTTAATTAAATCAATCTGTGCATTATCATAGTGTTAAATTAGACTATGGTGTTCGTATGCAACCAAACAAAAAAAATAGGGGGGGGGGGGGGGTGTAATTCCACACACAAAATCCATTAATCTCTTCTTCTCTGCTTGATCAACGGATGAAAGGGAAAACTGGGAAGGATTGGAGAGAATGAGATTGGGAGGAAAATGAAAGAAACAAGGGAAGAATGCCCAAGAACCCGAGACCTTTCAAATTGCTCCAAAAATTCGAATTAATCTTTCTAGCTCGAGATCTTATAAACTGAGATTGAAGTGAGTCCTCTGAGGTCATTCTGAATGGAACCAATTCAAATTCGACGACAATTGGTGTCGTTTGGACCTAGAACGGACATGTCGGGCTCTAGAGATTTTCGAGCTTGGGTTGAGTGATTGGGGGCCAATTCGTGTGCAATTGACTTCGAAATTATCTTTAACATAAGCCTACGACGCTGTACGACTCATTAATTGAAGGGTTGGATGCTGGTTTGAGGAAATCGATGATGAACGGACTTCGAACCCGTGAGCTTTGATAGAGTAGATTGAGGTAATTAGTGACGAAATTGACATTACAGATCTTCAATAAACATGAATACGATCGTATTAGTTTAATCAATTGAAGAAATGGACTAGAAATGTGCAGGATTAGACCGGGTCACCTCGCGGGTCGCAGGACCCGTTTACCAGGCAATCGGGTCGAGAAGATAACAGTGATGGGTACTGTAGGAGGCGCGTGGCACCCACGCGCAGCCACTCACGGCGGCGCGTGGGGGCGCGTGAGGGGGAATCCCGAGGTGAGTTCAACATGAAACTTGTCCTATTTAATGTAATGAACATTTTGGTGTTGGTTGCGAGTTGATCGGACGCCGTCTCGATAATGCTTCGAGTGTCCGAAGGTTTATGTTGCGTATTAAATTAATATTAAATTCCCGGAAAATTATGATAAATTAATATGATGATAATTAGGTCCTTAGTGACCCTGAGTAACGATTTTGGACAGGATTCGGGATTCCTGGCAAGTGTCGGAAACTACGGAAACGCGTGCAGCGCGGGAGACGAGCAGTTGGACGGTGTGTGAGTGGACTTTTGTTTTCTACCCTGAATGCATACATATATGTTTTAAATGCTTTATAATATGATTTGGTATGATTGATGTTCTGATATGGTGAATTCCGGATTTTGGGGAATATTATATTATTTTAATCGGTATTTTGGCACGTTTTTCGAGGAAATGTGCAAATGATATTTTGGGCTAAGGCCCGGAGTCAAAATGATTTCAAATGGATATTTGATGAAGTAATGAGTTAAGAATGATTTCTGGATTATTATAATGCTTTCTATGTGATTTTACGGAATTACGTATAAAGGGTATTTGGGCTTGAGTCCCGGTTGGTAATGATTTTGACTTGGTTTAGAGTCAAGGATTTGATTGAGATGTTTTGGGATATAATCCCGATGGTTTTCATTGTGATTGTGATTGTGACTACCCAGACGGTCGAAGCTAGGGGTGTTCCCAGACGACCGAAGCTCGGGATATGATATGATTGTGATTGTTCCCAGGCAGCCGAGGCTAGGGGTGTTCCTAGACGGCTGGTACTCGGGGTGAGATATATTCCCAGATAGCCGAGGCTTGGGGTGTTCCCAGACGACTAACGCTCGGGGTGATGCGTGCCGGGGCAGTCGGAGCTCGGGGTGACTTCCCAGATGACTGAGGCACTGGTTATGGCCTACGCGTAGTGCCGGTGTGACAGTGTGATGGTTTGTGCACTTATGAATAGTGCGGATTGATTGATTGATTGAGTAATTGATTGTTTACCTTGTGCATGGTACTGTTTGATGTTGATTGTGATTACGTACTGGTATTGAGTACGAGTTCTGGTCTGTGAGGTCAGGTGGTTATGTTTTCATGTGTTTGGCCTGAGAGCCGGAACGGCCTGCGAGCCGGGAGTTGACTTGTTATGTGGATTGGCTGGAAGCCGGTGATTGTCATTCATATGTTTTTCGCCTATGCATGCATGGTTTGATAAACTGGAGGGTAAATGATGTCTTTTATCAATGTGTTTTAACGAATATAATTTTGTCCACTCACACTTTTCTATTTTGTTAACCCTCCAGGCCGTGGCACAACGTTCGGGGCTGATCTCGAGGCGGAGGCATGAGCGGCAGTTATCCCTTGTCTGATAGGTACTGAAGGCTAGTTTCGGGACTTCAGTTCACTTGTCAGACGGATCAGGACCGGGCACGGTTATCGAGGTCCAGTTGGGACGGGTCCTGTCAAGCTCAATGTCCGCAGACAACTGATCCTACTCGAGGTATAGTAACCATAGCCTTCCTGAGAGTAAGAAACCCAACAGGGGGTGAATCCACTCAGTCTGTGCTCCGTGACTACTCCGGGGTCCACCTAGGCCAACGACCCTCCTCGAAGGAGATAATAGAAGTAAAGGAAGGTATATGCACATATATATACATAATACGAATATCCATGCCCGGTTCCCCGAACCGTCATGATCCATAATATCCAGTCATATACATATAGACCATATCCTCCATGTCCGGTTTCCATAAACCGTCATGTATCATAATAACACAACCAAGGTTCATGCCGGTTCCCATAAACCGTCATGAACCACGATACCATAACAAAGGTTCATGCCGGTTCCCATAAACCGTCATGAACCGGGAAATCCATTTAAGGTTCCCTGACCTGAAATCAAAACCGTAAAGTAACCTAGGTCTCATGCACGAACATAGGGCATCAGCTGGGCACCGTGCCCGATATCTGAGGTCATATGCCTGAGACAAACCAAATGGGTCTCATGCCCGAGTTTATCCTTTTAGATATCCAAAACCTTTTCATTAAAACCAATAAAGAAATACCGACCCGTATAGGCACCGTATAGGGTCGAAACCTTGAAATACGTGACTATACGTAACCACACATCCAAATGCACTCATGCATGCCAAACAAGTATTTAAAACATATAATAAACATTTATGCATGCACCAATTTAGAAAACAAGGTCTACTCACAGACCGTCGGAGCTGCCGCCTCGATTTACGTGCCATAAGCTCTCTCGAGCCGATCACTGTCATCGGGACTCCCGAACCTGTCCAAATTGTATAGAAGGTTACTAACTACCTTATTAACCTTCTGATGCCCCGAAACATATCGAGACGGTGTCCGATTGACACGAAACCAGTCCCAAAATGTTCGTTACATCCAATAGAAGATTTCACATGTTGAACACTTTCCCAAATTACTGTTCACGGCACCTCTAGAAGGTCAAAACACTGTTCATCATCTCCTACATTGAGCTGAACCGGGTTACTGTTCACGTACTGTTCACCCATCTTCAACCTCTGTTTTCTCTGGTTTTTCGGACCGATTTTCGGTCCATTTCATCTCCATTTATTCCTAATATCATCCTAATCCTATTTCCTATCATTTAGACATAAAAACCCGAGAAAAAACCACCCAAAACCATGCCTTTCCACTCGGCCATGGTGGCCGGACCTTCCATCGCCGTTCACGGCTATTCCAGGCCATCCCAAGCCACGAAAACAATCCCATTAGCTTCCTAGAGTGCCCAGAAATATTTACCAATCCTTAGAATCGAATAAAAACCAACGAAACCAAAATTTGGATTTTTTGAATGTTTACCTATGGTTTCGGGTTTCCCCGCCTTGAGCCGCCGCCGTGGCTGGCCGTGGCTTGCCATCGTTCCTATCTTCCTCAGTCCATCCTCACTCCTTACACGGTCAGGTTAATGCACAATGATGGTGGTGGTGCGGTGTGGTGAGGTGTTTGAAGAAAAATAAAGAAATGATGCATAAGGGTGGGTTTCGGGTTATGGGGATGAACAAAGATGAAGATGATGCTTGGTAGCTGATGAGAGGGAGATGGAATTGATGGTGAGGATTGAAAGATTATGTTAAATGGATGGCGAGGATTGTGTGATAAAAAGGTTAATTATAAAATGATTAAAATAATAATATTTAATTAACTTAGATCCACAATTTAGGGGTTTGGACCAATGGGATGGGTGACACTTGTCACTCATCCATGGGACCCACTCAAAATATCTGGCCCAATCAGAAAAGGACACCTCATCATCACCTCGAAGTACGTGCATAATGAAATTGAACTTCTGTGATCTATAACTCTCCCCGTTCGAAGTCCGATTTCAGCGTGCCGCCTGTCTATGGATTCGTATCGTCCTTATCTAGGTAACGGTTCTCGGCCCTCAGCCATCGGACCTCTCGGTCAAAAAGTCAACATTTGAGCCCATTTAACTAAATTACCAAAATGCCCCTAAACTTTCCAACGTCATAACTTCTTCCTCGAACGTCGGAATTGAACGTACCACCTGTCTATGAACTCGTGACGTCCTAAACTACATCACGGTCATCAGTCAAAGTCCATTTGACCGCCCGAATGAAAAGTCAACTTTTTGCCACAACTAGGGGCAAAACGGTCATTTTGCATCTTTCATTTGATTTCGCCCTACTAATCACGGATTAACCTCACTAATCGTGATTAGTCACTAATCTAATCTAGGAATTCGGGACAGGTCGTTACAACCTTCCCTCCTTAATTAATTTTGTCCTCGAAATTCCAACCGACCTAAATCCAATCGTTCTTCCCTCCTTAATTAGTTTCATTCCCGAAACTCCAACTATACTGATTCCACATCCACCTCGTGGAAATAATTTGATCTCACAACACGTGTACACTCGTACACCAACTAACCAGAACAAAACTCGTCTGCACCCAGACGTACCACTAACACTCACGTCGCATCGACTAGATTCGACCACGTCGAATGACAGTGTTTGGGAAGTTTTCAACAAGTGAAATCATGTATTCAATGTAACAAACATTTTGGGACTAGTTTCGAGTCAATCAGACATCGTTTCGATATAATTCGGGATGCCTGAAGGATTAGGATCGAGTTTAAAATATGTTAAAAATCACGGAAAATTAAGGGACTTTAATGAGAGGTTATTAAAGTAGTTAATAACCCTCTAGTATGATTTGGACAGGTTTGGGAACCCCGGAGATGGTGATTGACCAGGGAGAGGCTTTTGACGTGCGTATGGAGGCGCAGCTTAGACGGTCTGTGAGTGGACCTTGCTTTCTAAATTGAATGTTTTATATGTGTTTATGAACATGTTTTGTGATGCCATGAGTGCATATGATTTAAATATGATTTTTGGGCATTTTCGGAGGAAAATGCGTTAGTGCACGTAGTTCGAGATTTCCATTTTATATGATGTTTGGGCTTCGACCAAGTGTACTACGTGCATATTTTTTACATGGTTTATATGTGATTATGAAAGTTTCATGGAGAGGTATAAAATCGAGGAACTGATTTACGATTTTGGAAGATTTCACGGAAGTGCGTGAAATCGAGATTCGGGCATGAGTCCCAATTGAAAGACGATTTGAAAGGGGTTTTGGAAATATCTTTTGGACATATGACCCATTTTATTTGGAAACCATCAGACTTGGATTCTATTTGATTTAATTAGAAATCAGGCTAGAGGCCCATTTGAGTTATATGATCGAGCTAGGGGCCCCGTTGGTTTACGAATTCGGGCATGAGGCCCAGTTATGGTTTATAATGTGATTTTGGGTCGAGGACCCCAAATGGATTTGGATTTACGATGGTTTTATGGAAAACACGGGTGTGGCCCTTTGAATGGTTTCGAAATGATTTGTAAAATGGTTTTTGGTATACCATCCTCAAGAACGGTTGCCCTCCAGACGTCCCGTAGTATCCTGAAGTGGCGGGTTGTCTCCTCCAGACATCTCATAGTATACTGGAGTAGTCACAGGGCATTGCCTGCTAGGGGTCATTGTACCGAGACATCACACTCCTCATTCGATCCTAGTACACTCTGGAGGCGCTAGTTGGGCTAAGTTTAGAATTATCCCTTCTCTGACACTTCGTGTCAGACAGGAGCAAGCACGTCTCGCGTCAATCCCAAAGGGATTTGGGACAGGTCCTGTCAATGACGTAGATCGGGACGTCACGAGTCTATAGACAGGTGGCACGTCGAAAACGGACGTTCGACGGAAAAGTTATGATCACGGGAGAAAAATTGATTAAACTTACAACCCGAGAACTTAATTAAAATAATAATAAAATAATGAAATCTGATTTACCATTTAATTAAACCAGGACCCTTGGATGAGTGACAAGTGTCACTCATCCCACAGTTACTTTTTCCTCAATTTGTGGATCTTGCTCGTTTGGTGGATTTTTTTATATTTTATTTCCTTCAACCCTCCCTAGCTGTTCATCTCTCCCTCAGCCACTCATCCTCACCCTCCATTTCCCCTTATCTGAACAATATCATCAGACTACATCCTACCCTTCCCCCATTCATTTCCCGTGAAGAACAAGACCCCTCCCCATTTCGTACAAACCTCCAAACGTCCGTCATCTTCATCTACTCTGCTCACCCGTCATCACCAGATCGACATCATCTTCCTCATCAGACACCATCTTTATCAACTGTTCATCTCCATTTTCATCTCTGTTAGTTCAAACCTATGCACCACCCAGACCCGCGAAAAATGCAAAACCATACCCAAAACTCTAACCATTCAACACACGCGAACTCACTTCGAACAAACACTAGACTAGAACCATTGGGAGGTTTAGATGCCTAAGGAGTTGACTGAAGGACCCACGGTGGCGACACGGCGGAGGTAGGTCGAAAAACCCAAGAACCTCCCCTGTTTCCTCAATTTTCAAAACCCTCAGTTTTGACGTGTATGGGCTATTTTTGTGGGTTGAGTCATGTTCTAGGGACAGGAAGAAGAATCTTGAACCTGGTTTTGAGGCACGGGGTGGCTGGAAAAGCGAGGAATGGGGAGGAGAATTTCTTGGCTATGAATTTTGGATTGGAGGTATGAATCTCGAACATTTTAGTGGTTTTTGAGTTCATAGACCTGTAGAGTAAGCTTAAACGAAAACATAGGGACAATTCCCGTCGAATATGGTGGCCAAAAATGGGAGTTCTGATCATGTCAAGCCGCGGGTCACGGTGACCCGGTTATAGGGTTTCGGACTGACTTGGCCGAATGTTAGGGATGATGACGTCATTATCCTGACATCATGATGATGTCATCATATCAGACCAGCATCCAACTAGGAAGTGACACGTGTTGTCTGACACCTGTCAGTGATGACGCTAGCAGTGACGTCATGATGATGTCATCATTACTGTAACAGTGTTGACCAGACGCGTGTGAACAGTACTCGAGGTGAGACCACCACCATCTTTTAGGTTTCGACGATACGGATCCAATGGCGGGGGTTTCGTATCGATCGAAGATCGTTAGGTTGGTCAAAATCTGGTTTAATACCTCGCGAAGCGTATTCGGACGGCTTTTCTGGGCCTGTTTCATTCTAGGGTTTCATATTTGAGCAGTAGGGACTTATAGTGACCTTTATGTGAACTTTGGACATGACAGGGATTGTACGTGAGCACTGGGACAATTTTATACGCTCGGTTTAGCGGCGGAACCGGACTGTGAGTGTGACTTTGGTTTCGTTTAACCCTAGCATGCATAATTGTTTTAATTACTATATCTATATGATTGAATCAAAGTATTTGAATGCCTGGAGTCATTATTCTTGTACGTATTATGAGGTTATGGGCTTGAGACCCGTCTGCGTAGTTATGCACTGTTTTGAGATATAAACACGGATTTTGATGATTCTCTTTAGTTCTGCACTGTATAGATCTACCCTAGTGATATTGTCTACATTGGATGTTGGCACCCTGGAGTGGTCACGACGCATTGCCTACGAGGGGTCATTTTACAGAGGGACCAGATCGTAGAGTGACTCAGAAGCAGGATTGCTATGATTGGACGTCAGGGACGTCAGGCATCTAGGATGTCATACCAGGACTGGGTTCGGGATTTGGACTCGGGATTGAGATCCCGGATGGTGCGTGTAGCCTTGGGACTGTGACCTTATTAGGCGTCTGGAACGTCAGACATCTGGGATGTCCGGGTTGGGATGTATAGTGCAGCAGCTGATTTTATGATTATGATTATATTATCCTGTTTATGTTTATATCATATATTATTATGGATTTCGATTCTGATGCATGCATGAATTGGAAAATGGAGGGGTAAAACCGTAGGATTACTATATGCTTAAACTGTTTTATAAACTTTATGTTTCTGGCCCACTCACCATTATTGTTTTACTAACCCCTCCAGGTCGTGCTACTGAGGTGGACGAGGATCCTGAGTCTGAGGCATATATTGACGTTGCGCACCTGAACCCCACTTCTGGGTTGGTTGACACGTGAGAAGTCCTTAGAGTCGTGCTCACTAATAGTATTTAAAATTATCCCTTGTCTGACACAATTTGATTTCGGATTATATGTACGACTTTTTTTATGGATATTTATGCATTTGAATCTTTTAAGAGTAAAATTTGTATTCTAAGGTTATGTGTGTCAGACAGTAGGGCACGTCCCCGGGTAGTCTCAGGGGGATCGGGACGAGTCTTGTCAACTTGGTATCAGAGCACTAGGTTAATGGTAAGCATGCTAGGTTAGCGATCAATACTTGGTACAATTGATGCTTAAAGATATTGATTATCTAATCTATGCCTTTTAACAAGTGGTTATGCCTCCAAGACGAAATCATCAAGCAAACACTGAAGAAGAAATAGCAAGGGAAATGGAATGTGCTAGCATTGAACGAGCTCAACGATTGGGAGCCACACCATTCAGCGGGGGATCTAGCCCCGAGGAAGCTCATGAGTGGATAGCTAAATGGGAAAGGATTTTCACGGTGATGCACTGCCACTGGGGGAGCGAGTGACTTTAGCTACCTTCCTACTAGAAGCCGGGGCCTACCAGTAATGGTACAGCCTGGAGATGTCTGGATGGTCTGTCCACACCACTACCTCGGAGGTCTTCCGAGAAAGATTTCTGGATCAGTAGGGTCTTCTTGAGATGGGACTCAGGGGTGACATTAGGGCGATCTTGACAGCTAGCAACTACGTCACCCTGAGGGACATGGTCGATACAGCAGTACGTGTCGAGGCCAGTCTGACGGTACATCAACCACTATAGACTTCTGATGAGGGGCGACGTCGGGATCACCTATATCTTGGACCCGTGGGCCATTGAGGCTCGAAAGGAGGGCACTATCGGGGAGCACCATCTTCTTCACATGGTCAAGGATGGTTTGGTTGATATGGGAGCCACCAGAGATCTGGATCGAGGTCCAGTTCTGGGCAGCAATCATCTTGGAGCGGTACTTCCAGTCGATCTTCTAACAGACCGAAGGCACTTAACTGCTTTGCCTGCAGAGGATCAGGACATTATGCCCGTGATTGCCCATCTCTGACCAGGGGCAACGATGCGGGTGGCGCCAGTGTAGTTCAGAGTTCGACTTCTAACACTACTAGAGGTCGGGGATAGGGCGGAGATTGCAGCGTGGATCGTGGAGCGCGTGGACGCAATGAGACTTCTGGACCTGGAGCTCGAGTGTTTACAATGACCCAGTAGCAGGCTAGGACAGCTCTAGGTGTTGTTACAAGTACTCTTAACATATCTAATCATGATGTTCGGGTTTTGAAGGATTCCAGGGCTACTCATTCTTTTATTTCACAGAGTTATGTGGGCACGTTAGACTGTGAAATATTAGCGTTGGATAGTGAGATGGGTATCGGCACAAAAATGGGAGTTATGTACGTGCTGAACCAAGTGTTACGGAGATGTCCGGTGAGAGTAGAGGATGTAAATTTACCAGCTGATCTGATCGTTACGGACATACATGACTTCGATGTCATCTTGGGGATGGATTGGTTGTCAGAGCACAGTTCGCTTATCGATTGTTGTAGTAAGAAAGTAATCCTACGGAGTCCGGGGTTGCCGGAGGTTACTTTTCAGGGAGAACATGATGGTTCGCTACCTGAAGTGATTTTTTCACTTGCCGCTACCAAACTGTTACGGAAGGGTTGCCAGGGTTATCTGGCACTTGTTGTGGATTCACGGGGTGATACTCTGAGGGCCGAGGACATACCAGTGGTGCGAGAGTTTTCGGATGTGTTTTCGGAAGATTTGCCTGGTTTACCGCCACATCGGGAGATCGAGTTCACGATTGAACTACTCCCCGGTACCCGACCTATATCACAGACACCATACCAGATGGCACTAGGCGAGTTGTGGGAGCTTAAGACTCAATTGCAAGAGTTGGTGGATCTAGGATTCATCCAACCGAGCACGTCACTGTGGGGAGCACCAGTGTTATTTGTGAAAAAGAAGAAGGGGAGCCTCCGATTGTGCGTGGATTATCGAGAGCTCAAGGCAACGGTAAGGAACTAGTATCCCTTACCCAGAATTGATGATCTATTCGACCAACTGCGGGGAGCACGGTACTTCTCCAAGATTGATCTACAATCAAGTTATCATCAGCTGAGGATCGTTGAGGATGATGTTCAGAAGACGGCATTTCAGACGAGATATGGGCACTATGAGTTCTTGGTGATGCCATTTGGTTTGACGAATGCACCAGCTGCATTCATGGATTTGATGAACATAGTTTTTCGATCGTTTTTGGACAAGTTCCTGATCGTTCTCATCGATGATATCCTAGTATATTCGACGAGTGCTAGGGCACATGAGAAGCATCTACAGTTGGTATTGGGGAAACTAAGGCAGAAACAGTTGTATGCTAAACTGAGTAAGTGCCAGTTTTTGTTAAACATCATTGGTTTTCTAGGACATATCATAGCAGCTGATGGGATTAGTGTGGATACCCATAAGACCGAAGCTGTGACTAATTGGGCTAGACCGACAACAGTGACCGAGGTACAGAGTTTCATTGGATTGACAGGCTATTACTGGAGATTCGTAGAGGGTTTCTCTAGCATTGCCGCACCTTTGACTCGATTGACCCATAAGGGAGTAAAATTTGTTTGGGATGAGCGGTATGAGCAAAGCTTTCAAGAGCTAAAACATCGGTTGACTATTGCACCTATCCTTGCACTACCTGATAACAGCGGAGAATTTGAGGTATACAGTGACACATCGTTGCAGGGACTGGGTTGCGTGTTTATACAGAATGGCAGAGTTATCGTATACGCATCAAGATAGCTTAAGACAGATGAACTGAACTACTCTACACATGATTTGGAGTTGGAGGCGGTGGTTCATGCCCTGAAGATCTAGAGGCACTATTTGTTCGGAGTGACATGCAGGATTTTCACAAATCATCAGAGTCTGAAACACCAGTTTACCTAGAGAGAACTGAACATGAGGCAGCGACGGTGGTTGGAACTGATCAAGGACTACGATTGTACGATCGAGTATCATTCGGGAAAGGCGAATGTAGTGGCGGATGCACTCAGTAGGAAGTTAGCATGATCGATTGCTCATCTGCGGATGATATACATCTCTTTACTTATGGAACTCCGAAAGTCTGGAGTTATGCTTGGGGTGGACGATCATGGAGCATTGTTAACCAGCTTTCAAGTACGACCTGTGCTAGTCGATCAGATTATTGAGGCTCAATTCCAGAATCTGACACTATGTATTTACAGGATTGAGGTTGATGCAGGCGAGAGGCAGGACTTTTCCATCTGAGGCAATGGAGCTCTGGTAAAACTGGGTAGTCTGTGTGTACCTGTTGTGGCAGAGTTACAGGCGGAGATTCTTGAGGAAACCCATCGTTCGGCTTATGCGATGCATCCGGGAGGGACAAAGATGTACCGTACACTCCGGAACCATTATTGGTGGGTAGGTATGAAGAAGGATATAGCGGAGTTCGTCAGCAGATGTTTGACCTATCAGCAGGTCAAGGCTGAGCGGCAGAGACCGTATAGAGCCATGCAACCACTTCCGATTCCCGAATGGAAATGGGACCACATTACGATGGTTTTTTTCTTCAAGTTACCGAGGACACGAAGTAGATTTGATGGAGTTTGGGTGATTGTGGATCTATTGACCATGTCAGCTCATTTCTTATCGGTACGTACGATGTATAAGACAAACCGACTAGCTCAACTGTTCGTGAACAAGATCATTCGACTTCATAGTACGCTGGAGTCGATAGTTTCTTACCGGGATCCGCGTTTTACTTCCAGATTCTGGCGGAGTTTGCAGAATGCATTGGGTACGAACCTACACTTCATTACAGCTTTTCACCCACAGACTGATGCACAGTCCGAGAGGACTATACAGACCTTGGAGAACATGATGAGGGCATATGTGTTTCAGTTCCAGGATTCGTGGGATGCTCATTTTCCTTTGATGGAATTCGCGTACAATAACAGTTATTAGGCGAGTATCGGGATGACACCCTACTGAACCATAACACACAAAATTAACAATCACCCAAAAACATACACATTTTCCAACACACAAAAATACACACAATATATAATTTTCACAATTCGACTCCATAACTCTTTTGGGCTCGTCTACTCGTCTCATCACCAAGCCATGTACGAGGCTCGTATCTCGGAGGCATGCAACCCACAACACAATTCTAAAACCTGGCTCTGATACCAAGTTGACAGGACCCCACTCGAAAACACACGAATAGTATACACGAGCCCTACTCCCATCTGACAAACACTTTGTTAGACAAGGGATAAATGTACAACTCATTAGTTCATGTTTCCGCCTGTCAAGCCTCGATTTTTGTGCAGTGGTTCTGGAGGGTTACAAAAATGAGAAAACGTGTGAGTGAACAAAAAGAAATAGTTTAAAAACATAATCTAAAAACATCCAACTTTTAGCCTTCATTGTCCAAAACCATGCATGCATACGAAAACCCCTTCTAAGAATCATTTCACTTCGATTAAGACAACACATTATAGATTCTCGAAACACATGAAAATATCCGTAAAGAAATTCACCGAAAATCAATTGTTAACAAAAAAGCAGTTTAACCACGAAATGTAAACATGTTATACATATGAATCTATCACATAAAAACCACATAACCAAACCACATCCATTGTCACCTCAATCTATACATTTCACGGTCAATCCATCCTCGACTCACAATATCAAATATCAAACTACTGCCAACTGGCAGG
This sequence comes from Prinsepia uniflora, assembly GCA_032719365.1. Lineage (NCBI taxonomy): Eukaryota > Viridiplantae > Streptophyta > Magnoliopsida > Rosales > Rosaceae > Prinsepia > Prinsepia uniflora. The sequence goes on along the minus strand of CM064861.1, from coordinate 56,575,382 downwards.
CACATCACAATGATCACAACAAACACTCAACCTCGATGCATAAGCACAACAACAATCATCATGTGCACCACATCAATCATCATATTAGTAATCATATCACAAGTGCACTATTGGTAGGAAATATACTCAGGAACTGGAGCCCTGCTAGACGTCCGAGTGACACAGACTCAGGAACTTGAGCCCTGTTCGACGTCTGAATCATCGCAATACAATCTCACTCATACACAGTACTAGTCTCAGGATTTGGAGCCCCCTGCTCGACGTCTGAGACTAATCAATCAACGAGCATCATCACACATAATCCACTCAAGTCCACATCACAATCATCATCACAACTTTATGCCATCAATACCAACAACACATACATGTGTCACATCTCAATATCACACATCATCACAACACACTATATCACGAATACCTAGAAGACACATATCCATAGCATAACTCAAACCACAAATCAAACCATCATTAGAATCTGGGGCCTAAGCCCTAAATACAACTTAAACAAAATTTCGTAAAATGTGCCATTAATACAATTCTCGTAAAAATTATTCAGAAATTATATAAAAATCATAAATATTCCAAAATGTGTTATTTTATGTCACAAACCAAGTTCAATTCGAAACTACAATCAAAACGGTAACTGAAACCAATTTATGAATATCCTCGTAAAACGAGTAATAAAATATTAATTAAATTTTTGTAAAATCACTGAAAATTCATATAAAATCCCGATCACTTCAATATCATCAAAAGCACATAGAAACACATTTAAATCATGCAAGTCTGCATGCATAAAAGTTTAGGGAAAGAATCCACTTCGCATGTTTTTTCCGAAATTTCTAGGAGTATCACATCTTGCCATAAACCAGATATTAAGGTAACAAACCATCCGAAATTTCCTCCATTTTAATCCCATAATTTTTCAGGATTTTTAAACGAACCCTAAACCTTCAGACACTCACAATTATCCTGAAATGATGTCCGATCAACTCAAAACCTGTGAAAAATGTTCGTAACATCATATACTCAAACTTTCATGTTGATGTCACCTTCGAAAACTACCCTCACGCACCCCCACGTGCCGCCCAGAGTGGATGCACGTGGCAGCCACACGCCTGTTACAGTAATAGTGTTACTATTCATTAACTACCTTCGGCAGACACGTTTTGCTAATTCGAGAGTCACTCGACCCGACGACCCGACCCGGTCTTTTTTCTCACGTGTTCTTCACCCATTTCCACTCTTTTCAACTCTTTTCTTCTTCCAATAGATTCTATACTACCTAACAAATAAATCTATGACCTTAAAACTTGAAAAGAGAGACTCAAAACCAAGGAGCAATACCTTATGTTTTGGTCCAAACTCAAGCTCCCTCTGAACCTGCTCCAGTGTGCCACAGTCCCTTTTTTTCATCTCTTTACGTCCCTGGAAGCCTAAGGAAGATGTTGAAATGGTTGGCTTCAAGCTTGCTTGTTGAGAACTGGTCCAGCAGTCCTAGACCCGAAAACCCTCTTGGGTTCACTGCCCTTGCCTCTATCCTAGTCCACGACCAACATCTTCCTTCTTCCAATTCCCATTCTTCTTTTATCTCTCTCACTCTCCTCCCTTCTGTTCGATGTTTCTTTCTTCTTCCTCGTTTTCTTTCTTTTACCATTTTGGCCTATCCACACCAAAAACACACAAACGCACTTAAACTCACCCATTTAACACACACAAACTCACCCAAAGATAGTGGCACCAGGACATAAGATATAATAACATTTGTCCTTCTCCTATTCAGCCACCATAAAATATCTCACAAAGGAAATGACCAACATACCATTTCCTTGAAAAATTACCATATTGCCCCTTTACCACCTAGACCCCAGATCAAAACCATCTGAGCCTTGTTTTCGGCATGTCGCATGTTGAAGTACCCTAGAAACCCTAACCTTCCAGCGTTTTCAGAATCGCTAAAAACTATCGCCGATAAAAAAGTCAATATTTTCACCTTAGTCAAAGTCAACCCTTTGACTTTGACCAAAAAGTGAACCTTTAACTTCCAAGGGCAAAATTGACAGGACCCATCCCAATCCCCCCGGGATTAGTGCGGGATGACCCTGCTCCCGTCTGACACGAAGTGTCAGACAAGGGATATTTTCGTCCTTTGCCCTCCCGGGCTATCAGAGTACGCCAGGATCCGGAGGAGGCATGTGATATCTCGGTCTCTGCTACAGCCCACATCCGATGTCAACCTGAAGGGCAGTCAAAACATTAAAAACTGTGAGTGGACAAAACAAGAGTTTATAAAAACATTTAATAAGGAAGACATTTGTACCCTCCACTAAAAAGCATGCATGCATTCGAAAACCATTTATCCAAAACAACCATATGTGGGACTAAGCCCAAAGCAGATATAAACTAAGGTCGAAAGGACCACAATAAAAACGACCATACGGGCCACTGCCCAAATCCTGTGCACACCTGTACACACCACATATCATATATCATATATCCATCACATACATATATATAAGTCACACAACCAATCCTGTCACGGTATCCAAAGCTACGCGCGCGCTACCCGGGTCTCAATCCGAGTCATCTCAAAGTCAAGGTTAATGTCCGCAGACCACTGACCCTACCTGAGGTAATAGTAACCATAGCCTTCCTGAGAGTAAGGAACCCAACTGGGGGGTGACTCCACTCAGTCGGTGCTCCGTGACTACTCCGTGGTCCACCCAGGCCAACGACCCTCCCCGGAGGAGATAATGGAAGTAAAGGAAGGTAGATGAACATATATATATATATACATAACATAAACATTCATGACCGGTTCCCCTGAACCGTCATGATCCATAATATCCATAATCAGGTAACATGCCGGTTCCCATAAACCGTCATGTACCGTACTAACATAACCGAGGTAACATGCCGGTTCCCATAAACCGTCATGTACCGTAATAACCAACAAGGGTTCATGCCGGTTCCCATAAACCGTCATGAACCACGATACCATAACAAGGGTTCATGCCGGTTCCCATAAACCGTCATGAACCTGGGAATCCATTTAAGGTTCCTTGACCTGAAATCAAAACCGTAAAGTGACTGGGTCTCGTACCCGAACATAGGACATCAACTGGGCACCGTGCCCGGAGTCTGAGGTCATATGCCCGAGACAAAACCAAATGGGTCTCATACCCGAGTTTATCATTTTGAAATCCAAATCCAGTTCATTAAGTCAATACAGAAATACAGACCCGTATAAGCACCGTATAAGGCCGAAACCTCGAAATACGTGCTTATACGTAACCACATAGAATTGCACCCATGGCATCATCAAACAAGTAATAAAACATATAATAAACATCTATGCATGCACCAATTTAGAAAACAAAGTCCACTCACAGACCGTCCGAGCCGCCGCCTCGATTTGCGTGCCATACGGCTCCCCGAGCCGATCACCGTCACCGGGACTCCCAAACCTGTCCAAATCGTAATAGAAGGTTACTAACTACTTAATTAACCTCCTACCAAAGCCCCGTAATTTTTCCGTATTTTTAACTATTTTTAAAACCGAACCTAAACCTTCCGATGCCCCGAAACATATTGAGACGGTGTCCGATTGACACGAAACCAGTCCCAAAATGTTCGTTGCATCGAATAGACGATTTCCCGTGTTGAACACTTTCCCAAATTCCCTACCACGCGCCCTCACGCGCCGCCTGAAGTGGCTGCGCGTGGGCTTCACGCGCCTGCTACAGTACCTGCTGACGTCAGCATGACGTCATCTGACAGCTGTCAGGTCTGACATGTCAGACTCTGACAGGTGCCACGTGTCAAGCTCCCATTGGTCCACGTCACTGTGCTGTCAGTGCCACGTGGCAGTCTGACATGTGCCACGTGTCATCACGGCACTGGTCCACGTCAGTGCCACGTGTCAGCCTCTGATTGGGCCACGTCACTGACATGTCAGTGCTGACTGTGCACTGACATGTGACACGTGTCGCACTCCTATTGGCCCATTTTCTGACATGTCAGCTGACATTGTCAGATCTGACAAGGCTGACGTCATCGCTGACATGATGACGTCAGCAGGATGACGTCACCTGTCATCCCTGCCCTCCCGCGGGTCGACCCGAACGTCTGCAACCGGGTCGCCGTGACCCGCGGCTTGACCCGGCCGATTCTCCCAGCTCCGGCCACCAAAACACTCCCCGTTTGTCCCATTCTCTTCGTCTCAACCTAACCTACAGTCCTATGACCTTAAAATGTAAGAAAAGCATCGAAAACCATACCTTTGAGTTTGGCCATGGTGGCCGTGCATTCCTCCGCCGTTCACGGCCGTTCCAGGCCGTCTAATGCCTCGAAATCAATCCCACTCATGTCCTGGGTGTCTTAGAAACCATACCCAATTAATGGAATCGAATAAAACCCATTAAAACCCAATTTCGAATTTTTGAAATTTCCTTACCTCACGGGTCGAGCTCCTCCGCCGTGTTCTCCGTCGTCCGTCGCCGTGACTCGCCGTCCCAGCCTCTCTGTCCTTCCCTCCCGTCACTCACGGTCACACCCAAGCAATGAATGGTGATGGTGTGTGTGTGTTGCGGTTTTTGGAAGAAAATGGAGAAAATGGAGGATTTTGGGTTATGGGGTTTCGGGTGTGTGTGAAGAATGAAGGGGATGAAATCAGATGAGAGAATGAGGGATGAAGGGTGAGGATTAAAAGGTAGGGTTGAAATGGATGGTTAGGATTAATAGTTGTTAGGTTAAATTATAAAATAATTAAAATAATAATATTTAATTATTTAGATCCACATTTTGGGGGATCAAAGCAATGGGATGAGTGACACTTGTCACTCATCCATGGGGCCCACCAAAATATCCACCCAATCAGATTTCGCCGAAACGTCCCCGTCTCGAAGTTCGTGCATAGTGAAATCGAACTTCCGTGACCCATAACTCTCCCGTTTGAAGTCCGATTTCAGTGTGCCGCCTGCCTATGGATTTGTATCGTCCTTATCTACGTAACGGTCTTCGGCCTTCGGCCTTCGGCCATCGGACCTCCCGGTCAAAAAGTCAACTTTCGACCTCCCATTCACCCAAATTACCAAAATGCCCCTAAACTTCCGAACGTCATAACTTCTTCCTCGAACGTCGGAATTGAACGTGCCACCTGTCTATGAACTCGTGACGTCACGAACTACGTCACGGTCATCGGTCAAAGTCCATTTGACTGCCCGATTAAAAAGTCAACGTTTTGCCACCATCAGGGGCAAAACGGTCATTTCGCACCGTTCGTCCGATTTTGCTCTACTAATCACGGATTAGCCTCACTAATCGTGATTAGTCACTAATCTAATCTAGGAATTTGGGACGGGTCGTTACAACCTTCCCTCCTTAATTAATTTCGTCCTCGAAATTCCAACCGACCTAATCTAACCGTTCTTCCCTCCTTAATTAGTTTCGTTCTTGAAACTTCACTATCCTGATTCCACAACCACCTCGTGGAAAGTAGAATCGACCGCAAAACACGTGTACCCTAGTACACCCACTAGTCAACATAAACCTCGTTTGTAACTAGACGTACCACTAACGCTCTCGTCGTATCGACTACATTCGACCACGTCGAATGACAGAAGTCGTACGCTCCGAACTGATCCCACTTGTCGGATCTACCGTTTCGCTGACACAACCAACTAGACGGTTCCTTGCTCAACCACTAACTATCCTGACGTCTGCTCCCACTGGGAGTCATCAGACCTCACACCATGATCCACGCTGACACCTCCTACAAACTGTCAGTACTTGACAGTTGTTAGTCGCAAACTGATATGACACACACTCGTGGTTACACTAACCACAAGCATTTCACTCGACCTGTGTGTAACTAGACTCATCAGAACCACTATGACCCAATGCACAGTATCCAATGTCCAGTCCACGACCCCGACTAATCCAATGGTATCGGAACCAAGCCGACTACCAACACGCTCTCCAACGTACCACCGGTATCTCCTATATACCGTCGCCAGGCACGACAAGTCTGCCTAGTATCGTACCTTGAACAACGTACAAGGTACGTACATCTACCCATCAATCAGCCTACAACCACCTAGGTTGTAGCCAATCACGTTTCTACGATGGAGTCCATTTGTCCAATCCAGTATTAGACAATCGAAACTCCGACCCATTATTTATTTCCAAATCCGAATCCGAATCCGCAATTTCGTAAGAAATCCCAAATCCGAACCCAGAAGTCGTATCCATATCCATGTTCAAATCCGAATCCGAAATCCTTATTCCGTAAGCTAGCATTTGGAATAACTATTCCGAACCCAAATCCATAAAAGAAAATCTACAGTCAAGCTCTAGAATCAAATCCTGAATCGTCACTCAGAATCCGATTCCAAAACCCAAATCTAGAAATCCTTTTTCAAGTTCCAAAATCAAATCCTGAATCGTCATCCAGAAATCTGATTCCAAAACCCGAAATATCGTTCTCGTCTACCGAGACACACTATATCCGAACCTATAGGATACCTGCTCAGATGATTACACATTACATCTGATTAACTTCATAGGGAAGCCGATCCCAACATCCACACATCTCTAAGACTGACCATATCCGACCACGTCGGAAGACTACTCATCGGACAACTACTCAGGTGAGTAATAAGTCATATGGGATTTACCTCGAAAAGAAGTTCAGTCCCATCATGCTCCACTCAACATCCAAGTAAGAGTGATAAACTCTCCACCTATCTGGATCATCAAAATCACGATCCAGATCCACCACTACGTCAAACGACTATAGACGTCACGATCGAGACTGTGGGTCCTCCCCAATCACCTCGTATCGATCCTTGGCATTCCACCTAGGAAAATCCAAAGATGATCCAAGACGATGACATCAAAACTCGTCCTATGTGAATACAACCAAACTCGCTGCATTCACCACGTCACGTAAACCAACATCGTCTGCCACCAAGCAGAAAATGAGAAATCTCAGTCACCTAACTTCGATATACTCATCTCCTCCTGATGGTCCAGAACAAATCCCGGGTCCACCAACCAATACACAATCAGTGTACGAGTGGCAACCAACAACATCTATATCATCAACGTCATCTACCATCATCAATCATGGTAGAATCCGAGAAGTCACCCAAAACGACTTCGACATACCCGTTACCAATGCGGAAAACCCGTATTCCACTCGTCACCTCAATCGCAACCTCTCGCGATTCCGAAGTTCCAACAAGATTGGAAACAACATACCCGGACATCAACCACGTGTCCCCTAACCAGTTTAACTCTATCTGAGTTCCACTCCTGAACCACAGATACCGAACATATGCCCATTACGACGGAGTCACACCCCGATCTGTAACTCATCGTCATCACGATCACCGGCACCAGTACCAGCACTAGTACTAGTATCATCACCAACGCACTATCACCAGTATCAGTATCAGCATCGGCACACCGGGTGCAAATCTGACAACCCTGGATCTCCACTCATACCAAGCGACGATCGCGTACCTCTGCTCGTATAGGAGAAACTCTGTCTCCCTCGTACCTGACAACTCTGGGTACAGTCACCCTGACAACTCATGCGAGAAAAGGAAAACGTTCCCCGAACGTCCCCGATCCCCAACAATCGTAACTATAACCACTCTCGGTAATAGCGCCTGCCCCACACTCGTGCAGACCTAACTACCAGACATCGCTATATCCAGACTCCGTATCCAACGGAATCAATCGCCCGTGCCAACTACTCTGTATCCCACTCAGGGATTCCATCGACAAGTATCAACCCTGGTAACTTGTCCAACAATCTCTATCCTGTCGTAACTTGACTAAACCATTGTCGTCTACCAGGTCATCCACGACCTTAGTTGCACCAACCCACAACTGAAGTAGCATGACAACCAACTCGGTCTAACCGATAAGTACCACCCTGACTGCGAAGTGCAGTCCCAATACAAGCTGACATGACTAGACCGACTAACGAATCCAAATCCGAATAGTCGTCCAAGTCAAACCACCAGTCAACTCCCATTTCCGAACCATACACATACGGTAGGGTTCCACGATCACACCTAGAGTTCCCCTGAACCCACCTGCGAAAAGCAGTAAAATCAACAATCTGATTGACCCTGCGGTCCGACATCATAAAGACGTCAATCCAATCCTACCAACAATCCAACTCGGATTCCTCGAATCCAGTTGCTAACTGCCAACTGCAGTAAATCCATTTAACTCAACATAATCTGACCATCTAATGGTCACACTCCTAACCAGTCGTCGGAATCGATCCTACGACATCGTGAAGACGATCCCAACTAACCGTCTCACGATCCAAAACTCTAACGTAATACTACGTTAAGCCTTCCGTAGGGTTCCACACTGCCAACCCTGACAGAACCATGGCAACCCCGACATCGAGTGCCGAACTAAGGCTTGCCAATCCTACTAACTATCGTACCGGCACCCCGACAATCAGGTTGACTACGAACTGCAGCCCCTTGAGATATCACATCCTTGACCTGCGTACATACTCCAAGAGCTACACGGTTGCTCGAAGAGAGACAACCCCGCTCTGATACCACGTTGACAGGACCCATCCCAATCCCCCTGGGATTAGTGCGGGATGACCCTGCTCCCGTCTGACACGAAGTGTCAGACAAGGGATATTTTCGTCCTTTGCCCTCCCGGGCTATCAGTGTACGCCAGGATCCGGAGGAGGCATGTGATATCTCGGTCTCTGCTACAGCCCACATCCGATGTCAACCTGAAGGGCAGTCAAAACATTAAAAATTGTGAGTGGACAAAACAAGAGTTTATAAAAACATTTAATAAGGAAGACATTTGTACCCTCCACTAAAAAGCATGCATGCATTCGAAAACCATTTATCCAAAACAACCATATGTGGGACTAAGCCCAAAGCAGATATAAACTAAGGTCGAAAGGACCACAATAAAAACGACCATACGGGCCACTGCCCAAATCCTGTGCACACCTGTACACACCACATATCATATATCATATATCCATCACATACATATATATAAGTCACACAACCAATCCTGTCACGGTATCCAAAGCTACGCGCGCGCTACCCGGGTCTCAATCCGAGTCATCTCAAAGTCAAGGTTAATGTCCGCAGACCACTGACCCTACCCGAGGTAATAGTAACCATAGCCTTCCTGAGAGTAAGGAATCCAACTGGGGGGTGACTCCACTCAGTCGGTGCTCCGTGACTACTCCGGGGTCCACCCAGGCCAACGACCCTCCCCGGAGGAGATAATGGAAGTAAAGGAAGGTAGATGAACATATATATATATATATACATAACATAAACATTCATGACCGGTTCCCCTGAACCGTCATGATCCATAATATCCATAATCAGGTAACATGCCGGTTCCCATAAACCGTCATGTACCGTACTAACATAACCGAGGTAACATGCCGGTTCCCATAAACCGTCATGTACCGTAATAACTAACAAGGGTTCATGCCGGTTAGCATAAACCGTCATGAACCACGATACCATAACAAGGGTTCATGCCGGTTCCCATAAATCGTCATGAACCTGGGAATCCATTTAAGGTTCCCTGACCTGAAATCAAAACCGTAAAGTGACTGGGTCTCGTACCCGAACATAGGACATCAACTGGGCACCGTGCCCGGAGTCTGAGGTCATATGCCCGAGACAAAACCAAATGGGTCTCATACCCGAGTTTATCATTTTGAAATCCAAATCCAGTTCATTAAGTCAATACAGAAATACAGACCCGTATAAGCACCGTATAAGGCCGAAACCTCGAAATACGTGCTTATACGTAACCACATAGAATTGCACCCATGGCATCATCAAACAAGTAATAAAACATATAATAAACATCTATGCATGCACCAATTTAGAAAACAAAGTCCACTCACAGACCGTCCGAGCTGCCGCCTCGATTTGCGTGCCATACGGCTCCCCGAGCCGATCACCGTCACCGGGACTCCCAAACCTGTCCAAATCGTAATAGAAGGTTACTAACTACTTAATTAACCTCCTACCAAAGCCCCGTAATTTTTCCGTATTTTTAACTATTTTTAAAACCGAACCTAAACCTTCCGATGCCCCGAAACATATTGAGACGGTGTCTGATTGACACGAAACCAGTCCCAAAATGTTCGTTACATCGAATAGACGATTTCCCGTGTTGAACACTTTCCCAAATTCCCTGCCACGCGCCCTCACGCGCCGCCTGAAGTGGCTGCGCGTGGGCTTCACGCGCCTGCTACAGTACCTGCTGACGTCAGCATGACGTCATCTGACAGCTGTCAGGTCTGACATGTCAGACTCTGACAGGTGCCACGTGTCAAGCTCCCATTGGTCCACGTCACTGTGCTGTCAGTGCCACGTGGCAGTCTGACATGTGCCACGTGTCATCACGGCACTGGTCCACGTCAGTGCCACGTGTCAGCCTCTGATTGGGCCACGTCACTGACATGTCAGTGCTGACTGTGCACTGACATGTGACACGTGTCGCACTCCTATTGGCCCATTTTCTGACATGTCAGCTGACATTGTCAGATCTGACAAGGCTGACGTCATCGCTGACATGATGACGTCAGCAGGATGACATCACCTATCATCCCTGCCCTCCCGCGGGTCGACCCGAACGTCTGCAACCGGGTCGCCGTGACCCGCGGCTTGACCCGGCCGGTTCTCCCAGCTCCGGCCACCAAAACACTCCCCGTTTGTCCCATTCTCTTCGTCTCAACCTAACCTACAGTCCTATGACCTTAAAATGTAAGAAAAGCATCGAAAACCATACCTTTGAGTTTGGCCATGGCGGCCGTGCATTCCTCCGCCATTCACGGCCGTCTAATGCCTCGAAATCAATCCCACTCATCTCCTGGGTGTCCTAGAAACCTTACCCAATTAATGGAATCGAATAAAACCCATTAAAACCCAATTTCGAATTTTTGAAATTTCCTTACCTCACGGGTCGAGCTCCTCCGCCGTGTCCTCCGTCGTCCGTCGCCGTGACTCGCCGTCCCAGCCTCTCTGTCCTTCCCTCCCGTCACTCACGGTCACACCCAAGCAATGAATGGTGATGGTGTGTGTGTGTTGCGGTTTTTGGAAGAAAATGGAGAAAATGGAGTATTTTGGGTTATGGGGTTTCGGGTGTGTGTGAAGAATGAAGGGGATGAAATCAGATGAGAGAATGAGGGATGAAGGGTGAGGATTAAAAGGTAGGGTTGAAATGGATGGTTAGGATTAATAGTTGTTAGGTTAAATTATAAAATAATTAAAATAATAATATTTAATTATTTAGATCCACATTTTGGGGGATCAAAGCAATGGGATGAGTGACACTTGTCACTCATCCATGGGGCCCACCAAAATATCCACCCAATCAGATTTCGCCGAAACGTCCCCGTCTCGAAGTTCGTGCATAGTGAAATCGAACTTCCGTGACCCATAACTCTCCCGTTTGAAGTCCGATTTCAGTGTGCCGCCTGCCTATGGATTTGTATCGTCCTTATCTACGTAACGGTCTTCGGCCTTCGGCCATCGGACCTCCCGGTCAAAAAGTCAACTTTCGACCTCCCATTCACCCAAATTACCAAAATGCCCCTAAACTTCTGAACGTCATAACTTCTTCCTCGAACGTCGGAATTGAACGTGCCACCTGTCTATGAACTCGTGACGTCACGAACTACGTCACGGTCATTGGTCAAAGTCCATTTGACTGCCCGATTAAAAAGTCAACGTTTTACCACCATCAGGGGCAAAACGGTCATTTCGCACCGTTCGTCCGATTTCGCTCTACTAATCACGGATTAGCCTCACTAATCGTGATTAGTCACTAATCTAATCTAGGAATTTGGGACGGGTCGTTACAAAAATGGTCCATTTCATCAAACTTTTCCAATTTTATCCTCATTGAAGGTCCGAGTGATTACACTAGTCCTAAATCCTAATATCTAAACCCTACGACATACATCAATCAATAATATATGAAACTACAACACCCTTTACATCGTAACATCCTAAAATCCTAAACCCAAAAGCTATACCTCAATGAATAAACTATGAAATTAGAAAAAAAAAAAATGAACACGTCTCGTAAACTACCTGCTATGCTCGAGGCTTACAAGGAATCATCTACCCAATCTTTTGTGCTGACTTAACGAATCACTTATGTAAATTAATCTCCCAACCATCAATTAATCGTTTCTAAATTTTCGCCCAATTTCGATTTTAAAATCCTAGAATTTTTTCCCAATTTTATATTTCAAACATCAACTGAGAGGGAGCCTTTCTTATTTGCAATTTGGTGGTTGTGAGCCCTAATCTCTTCCATGTAAGCTATTTACATTGGTTTAAGTGTGTCATTGTTAAAACTTTCATTTCGCCTTATTTTTTTCACGCTCATTTAATATTTATAATGCAAAAATAGTTGAATGTGTCAATTCGATTATTATAAAATGTTTAATGAATGAATAATTAGAATATTTATATAACTTTGATCCGGAGATATATTTAAACTAACAAGCCAAAATGAGACCAGTACCTCAGACTATAAAACAGCCCAAAACGCTACTTTGCCCATCAATATCAAACGACATTTTACATTTGACTTCTCTTTGTTTTTTCTTGTATTCTTTCTCACCTCAGTTGTCTCGTGTCTCCAGCTTTCCTTCATCAACTTCTTCATCTCTAACAATGGCAGTTCACCGTTGTAGTGGTGCAATCTCTCTCTCCCAGCCCCAAGGCATCGGCCTCTGTCGCACCTCCGACGACGATCAATCCTCCGACCACAGTCCCCCCACGCTCTCCGAGACCGCGGGTGAAGAAGGTGGTAAAATAATGAGGACAAGAAGGCTCATATCACCGTCAAGAGCTGAGATTGTGAGCATGTCATCAAAGAGGCCGAGAGGTAGACCACCGGGGTCCAAGAACAAGCCCAGAGCCCCAATTGTCATCACCAAGGACTCCGATTCAGCCATGAAGACGGTGGTCTTGGAGATCTCCGTCGGATCTGATGTGGTGGAGACCGTTGTGCAGTACGCTCGAATGCGCCACGTGGGCATCAGTGTTTTGAGCGGTTCGGGGACGGTGTCCAATGTTACGCTCAGGCACCCAGCTGGGTCCCACGCACCCGTGCTCTCTCTCCATGGTCCTTTCAACCTCCTCTCTCTCTCCGGCTCCTTCATGGATGCTCCGTCATCGTCAGCAGTTGCCACCTCTTCTTGCCTGGCTTGTGCGTCCTTTGGGATATGCCTTGCTGGGACCCAGGGCCATGTCTTTGGAGGGATTGTTGGGGGGAAGGTTGTGGCAGCCACTGCCGTCCTGCTTGTGGCGGCTACATTTATGAATCCCACGGTTCTCAGCCTCCCTATATCGCCGTCTTATCATGATCATGATCAGGGTTGTGGAGGAGGTGGTCGTGGTGGTAGTGGTGATTATGAAGCTCAAGAGGAGGCTAAGCCTTGCATCAACGAGATTAATTCTAGCCTTAATTACAGTGGCGGCAGTGGCGTTGGGAATGTTGGTCCACGGCTGTGAATTGCCAGATGAGCAGTCCTCCCCAACAACATCAACAAGTGATGCCTTGGGGTGATCCCTCTCGCCCTCATCCTTACTAAGGATTATTCCAAATTATGTTTTTTGTTCTTTTTTTTTTCCTGTCAATTAGCATCTATATATGTATGGTGATCTTTCTTTGGGGTGGTATTTTGGTACCAAATTAGTAATTTTAGCAGAGTTAATATCAGAGCATAATTGTCTGTTACCAGCACCTTGATGTAGTTCTATAATATTACCCCCTTGCTTGTTTTATTATACCATCACCCTGTTGAAAAAAATAAAAAATAAAAATAACTTTAGTTCGTCTCACTTTATACTTATGACAAGATTTTGGAGACAAAATGTCGGATGAACTAGCTATGTAGTTGTGATTAAATGACTTAATTGTCCATGTAATTACTCATTATAGTTTTTTGAAGGACAATACTTAGGTATTTATTAGTTAGTATGAGACTTTGATAACATTTATTTATTTGTTATAATATATATTATAGAATTATATATACGTTATAATTCAAATAAAAAATTATATAAATAATACAATAATATTTGTCCAATTATAATTAATTCAAATAAAAAATTATATAAATAATGCAATATTATTTGTCCAAATCAAAAAATATTCATTCAGTTACTGATTGTAGTTAGTAAGGCTTCAATTTAATTTCTGATTAATTATTATTTTGGTATTTTTTTTTTTTATGCATGTTAATCTGTCCTGATTGCCAAAACTTATTAGAATTATTAATTCCCGAAAATGTTAAGATTCTAGCTAGCGCTTAATTATGTTAAAAGTTATGTCGATGGAAGCCTCACCGTAGAAACTAGAAAGATAGAAAGATGCCGTGCTAATGTAGGTAGAGCTGGCTAGGTGGCTACTGCTCTTGGCTCTTGCTACTAAGTATTGTCAGGACCTCGGGAAGGGCTAATATTGCATTCAAACAGAACTACACTTTATCTCCGTCCATCTTTCGAAAAGTTGAAATTACATTTAATACTTTTTAGTATAGTCGAAATTATAAGATAATATTTATTTTTTAAAAAAATATTTTATACAATTGGAATTGTCAGTTATATTTATATCTAAATATTCTATTAAGTGTTGATATATTTAAGCCCATATTAACTTAGTGCGCAACTAATAAGTTCCATTTCTTTGTCTTTTACTTTTTTTTTTGCCAAAGTATTTTTATCTTTACTAGTATGTTGCATATGTACCAAAAAAAATAATATTTTACTTTTTAAAAACCTTAAAATACAAAGACAACATTATTTATTGTCATGTAATATAGGCATAAATTTTGATATATTGGCATTAGGGCTGGGCACGGTTTGATTCGATACGGATATTGACAATATCTAAATCCAAACAGTTAAAATCTTAACGGTTCGATATGGTTTCGATTTTATAAAATTAGAAATAAAACTGTTTCGATCCAAATCGTTACTAACGGTTCGGTTTGGATCGAAACGGTTTAAAACCGTTAAAAAATAATAATAAATAAGGATATAGAAAAAATAAGTATACAAAAAAAATCAATATTCAATATTCAAAATTTTATATATTAAGCTTACTAAGTATTGAATTGAAAACATTATCACTATATTAAGATTTATCAAACACAAAAACTATTTAATAATTTTTTATTATACTCTTATATGAGTATACATATATTTATATGTGTATATCTAGATATCCTTTTTTTATTTTTTTACTTTGTATTAATAATAGATTTAAACGTTAATAAAAATTAATATATTCCTTAACGGTTCGGTTTGGATTTAACGGATTTCCAAAATGAAAATCCAAATCCAAACCGTTACTAACGGAACGGTTTGGATTTTCAAACCGTTTGACTTTTATCCGGTCAAACTTATACCGTTGAATAAATAATGGTTTGAAGCGGATCGATTAGCGGTTTTAATGGATTCGTGACCACCCCTAATTGGCACCCTACGCACTATTTAACAAAAATTGTAGAAGAATTCTAGTTGAAAACATAATAATAAATTAAAGATAATAAATTGAAAGGTTTGAAAATCAGTTGACCATATCATATTTAACTAAATTACATAATAAACTACAATTTGCTCAATTTTGAAACATAATTTAAAAAACTTTTGGCTGTTGAGGTTAATGTCAACCAACAATTGTTTTATTTTATTTTTTTATTAAAGTCAACCAATAATTTTGATTGATCTATAAGCTACATAGATGCCGATATCAATTTAATTAATAATTTATTTTTTTTATTTTAATATCTTATAATAGTTTTAAATTTAAATAAAGATAATTTCCATATTTAAAAAGAAAACGCTATCAAAAAATATAAAATAAAACCCTAAACACTCTAACATTTTAGGTTGTTACCTGCTTCGCGGGTCGGTTCAGTACGAAAAACAGGATCGTGTACAAAGTACGATAGGCTAGATGGATCTTGCTACGTTGGAGGTATATATAGTTGGTACAAAATTTTGGATAACAACTTTTTTTTTGGGTTCAGTTTATATTTTGACATGCCTAAGATTTATTTAATTTGAACTTAATAATTACTTTACATTAACTTCCTCGGACATCATATTTAGAAACAAAAGATAATATAAATAAAGAATCTATAATTACATATCATGTTTCAACCAAATCAAATCTAAATCAAAGATATTATAAATCCATAACAAAATAATAAAGTAACAATACTACAAAACGAAACTAACAATTTATTTTTTGAGAAAATTTAAAAGGGTGCTTAAAGTAGCCTCATTAAAACCTTGTTGGGATTCTCAACTCGAACCTTGTTGGGGTTCTCAACTCGATCTAAGGAGAAAAAGTACCACACACTAAGTATTGCTTAATTTTTCCGACTTGCCAAAGTTGTCCATGAGGCCTCATTAGATCTTGTAGAAGTTTTCTTAGAAGGATTATCTAAATGCCTTCATTGCAAATCTTTCAATCTCTCAATAGAACCATTTATGGTTGTTGATTCTGGTTCAACATTCCATTTTTTAAAAGACATTTTTTTGTAGTTTTTCAGTGAAACGTGACAAGAGACGAATATTGAAATGAATATACACTAATTTATTAGCTCTTTTAGTATTCAACATGTTTGTCCTGACATTGTGAATGAATGTACTCCAATTTCTTTCGGCTGATAAACTTGTAAGTGGTGGCAGTGGCGTAGCCATGATTTAACATCAGAGGGGGCATAATTATTTTTTCTTTCAACAAATACGTACTCTTAATTGCTGATATTTTATTTATTAGTTGTCGCACATTTTCAAGCATGTTATATAAAATTTCACATTTTAATAAATTACCAAGGACCATTTTTGGTGATTTCTCAAAAAAATAAAAATAAAAACAAATTATTTTACGAATTTATTTTTATTCTATTTTATTCTATAAACATTGTGATTCATATAATTCATAATCATGAATCTAGTAAACCGATAACTTAATAAAGTTCATAAGCTCCACTATCATTGTAAACATTGATAAATGAAAAAAAATAAGTAGATTAATAGAAATTAAGAATTGAACCCTTTGAAAATATGGAGTAATTAAATACATTTTATGAATATTTGTAATTAAGAAGAAAATTAACAAAATAAAAAAAATAAGGTACAATACGGTTAAAATTTAAAAATTTTATATGTATAAGTTAAATTGGAATAGTATCATAGATAAAAATTTGGTACAAAATTAGAAGAAAAAGTAAAAAAAAAGTTATGCATAGTAGATAAACAATCGAAATATATATATATATATATATTACACTATAATAAATATCTAACATATTTTATATAGCAAAAAAAAAGAGTGGGGGCCAGGCCCCCGTGGGTCGTAGCTGCCTCCGCCTGTAAATGGTTGAGCCAATACCTAAAATATATAAATTAATCATTAGTCTGAATAATAATCATAATACTTAAAAACGCAACTAAACAATTGATTTCGGCCTCGGGGGTTCGTTATATTGTTAGTATGAAAATATTCAAAATATAAAGAAACATATAAAATCAATTTCAATGTACAAATTGAGGACAACCAAAACGAATCCACTAACTCAGAACCTCAAAACCCAATCCAACATTCATTCATCAAAACCGAATCCAACATTCATTCAAATTGGTCACCTCAGCTAATTCAGTAAATTGGTTCCCAATCCAACACGTTAAGAAAAAATATATTAATAGTAATAAAATTAAATCCATGTCTTTTTAGCCACCTCTGTTTGAGCAGATATAAAAGTATAATTTCCTTTCTGTTAACAAAAGTGTGCAATTTGGAGACAGAACATTTTTACTTCTTCATGACTATTCGCAATTTTGTCAAACGCTTTTAAAACACATGCAATCACTTCTTTATATTCATTTGGTCTCTTTCTTTTCGTACCTCCTATTGCTAGCTTACTCAAATAATGTAGGTCATAAAATTTTGGTGTTTGGACAAACCCAAGACAATGCAAAGTAAAATTTATCTTTGTCCCCCTTTGAATGACAATAGTTTCAATTTGCAGGTAAACTCCAAACTTTCACATCTCCTCGTAATATCCTTTATTTCCCCTAACATACTATCCATTTTTTGATAAATCTCACCCATTTTTTGTCCCTTACCATCACAAAATTTAATTAAATAATATAAGGTCTTTGTGACATCCACTGTAGTCTCCACATCATTCCAAAATTCTTCATTCTTCATAGTTTGTGAAATCATATCACCTAAAAGTTTTGTATTTGCATCTCCGATGTTCAACAAATCTTTCCAATTTTGAAGAACAATAGTAGTAGCTAATGCTTCGCTACAATTGAGAATTCTCTTTAGCAAGATATAATGTGATGTGAACCCTGTTTTCGCTACTTTAATTAATTCCAACTTTGATTGAGTTCTAAACATACTCAAAGCATGTGTGTGGTTTATAAAATATTTTACAATACATTTTCGAACTGAATACATATTGCTAAACCACTCAAAATTCTTTGCAAGATCCTTAAAAGTCATATTTAAAATATGAACAATGCATGGAAACTAAAAAATGTGTTTGTGTACCTTTTCAACTTTGGTCCCAACAAACTTACAATTTGCTGCATTGTCGATCACTACTTGTAAGACATTGGATGTTCCTACTTCTGCAATCGTGTCAAGTAGAGATTGAGAAATTTTTAGGCCAATTATTTCTATACATGAGAAGTCATCAGTATAGAGAAAC
This sequence comes from Prinsepia uniflora, assembly GCA_032719365.1. Classification (NCBI taxonomy): domain Eukaryota; kingdom Viridiplantae; phylum Streptophyta; class Magnoliopsida; order Rosales; family Rosaceae; genus Prinsepia; species Prinsepia uniflora. Next base: position 56,556,592 of record CM064861.1, on the reverse strand, counting down.
ATAGCTCCTCAACTATTTACCGCAATTATATTAATAGGGGGATTATACTTAACATTGGACCACCCATCTGATAAAATAAAGACACTGAAAGTAACAAGTATCATTAACTGGAATCAAATCTTTTTCAAAGTGACTTTTGCACTCATCTAGTAAACTGACTCTTGCTTTTTCAAAAGATGGAAGCTTGTAATCTTTGAGTCCATTATTTATAGCAGAAACCAACTCATGAAATTGAGGATTTCTTAGCACATTAAATGGAATACAAGCACATAATCCTCTCATTATTTTCATGTCAACGTTCTCTCGTCCATCTTTCAAAATGTATCTTGAAGTGGTGAGCCTTTTCATGATGTGCGACGTGTAAGTGTATAATATTTCAGAGATGAATTAAATCCTTTCTTTTCTTCTTCCATTACTTTTCTGAAAATTATATCATAGTCCACTCGATTTTCATTAATGTTGGACATCATTTGATTGAATTTTTTCCCCACTACTATAACACCAAAAAAGTGATTATCAACACGGATATATGAACTAGGGAATGTACTTTCACAATGTTTGTAAGGCCAAAATTTTGATCTCCTTGGATTTTAACAATTGGTACCCTAATGACATCAACCTCATCATCTAATGTCTTAGGTTTGGAGCTTATATTCAGTTGAGGTGCATATGCGTCACGGTCATCTTCTGATGGCTAACTATTACAGCTCACTTAAGTAACTTCAACAAAATTTTCCTCCTCATGCTCGCCATTAGTTGATATTGAACGAACATTATGTTCTTCAAAATCTTCAAAGAATTCTTCTAGCTCTTTACCATTCTCAGTTATTTTTATCTAAACTTCTAAGGGAAGTTGTGAATGTTGGAAAGTAATGGATGTGTGATGAGATATATAAAAGTTGGTATATATAGGGAGACAAAAAGCAAAAAAAACATAAAATCATTATCCTAAAAGGATTTTATTTAGAAAATTACCAAGCATTAATGAAAGAATTAAACTACCCAGAAAAACTATCTTAGAATTAATGGATCTCCCAATCCCCAAAGGAAAGGAAATTACATACTAACCAACCTTTGACACACACTTTGAAAAAAAAAAGGAAATTCTAAGCACAACAAAGGGCAAAATTGTAAAAGCAACAAAGACTTACCTTTTTTTAGTCACATTTGATGGATCCACTAAATCGTCATCATTTTTTCACTCTTCATGACCCTCAGAGGCCCTTCGCAGTGACAACCTTGAAAGCAGCAGCCTTGATAGTTTGAAATTTGAAGTCTCCTCTTTGCAGTTCGTACGTAAACAACTCAACTCACTTGTCAGGACCCGAGCCTCCTCTGTCAGGACCCGACTCATCTAGCACCATATTGTCTGTTTTGGGCCTCGCCCTCACGGTTTTGTTTTCGGGAGCTCATGGTGCAACTTCCCAAGGGGTCACCCATCATGGAATTGCACCAGACTCAACTCGCTTAACTTTCGGGTTCCAATCCCCCCCAAAGCCACTTGAGCTCCCAAAAGGCCTACTGCTGGATAGGTGTGTGCCTACACCTTTAAGGCACACCACCATCCACTCTCAGACCATTCCCCCTAGCAAGAATGTGGGATTGTTCATTGTTCCCTCCAGGACAAGGGTCTTATAATCCACCCCCCTTAGAGCCCAGCGTCCTCGCTGGCACACTTCCCGGTCCGGGTCTGGCTCTGATAATAAAATTGTCAGGACCCGACCCTCCTCTGTCAGGACACAACTCATCTAGCACCATATTGTCCGCTTTGGGCCTCGCCCTCAAGGTTTTGTTTTCAGGAGCTCATGGTGCAACTTCCCAGGGGGTCACCTATCATGGAATTGCACCAGCCTCAACTCGCTTAACTTTGGGGTTCCAATCCCCCCCTAAGCCAATTGAGTTCCCAAAAGGCCTAGTGCTAGATAGGTGTGTGCCTACACCTTTAAGGCACACCACCATCCTCTCCTAGACCATTCCTCCTTGCAGAAATGTGGAATTGTTCACCGTTCCCTCCAGGACACGGGTCTTACACCACTATGGCGATGCCTTGTGTGTCAGGACCCGTCCCAGGATTAACGCGGGACGACCTTGATCCCGTCTAACACGGAGTGTCAAACAAGGGAAATTTCCAACTTTAGCCCTCTCGGGCCATCAGAGTACGCCAGGATCCGGAGGAGGTATGTGATATCTCGGTCTCTGCTACAGTCCACATCCACTGTCAACCTGAAGGGCAGTCAAAACATTAAAAGCTTTGAGTGGACAAAATAAACCATTTATAAAAACATTTAATCGAAGACATTTGTACCCTTCACTAAAAAGCATGCATGCATTCGAAAACCGTTTATCCGAAAGAACCATATGTGGGAACTAAGCCCAAAATCATAACTGAAACCATAATGAAACCAACCATACGGGCCACTGACTAAATCCATGTGGGACTCAGCCCAAAACATGTATACATCACATATCACATTTCATATTTCATATCCCATATATCATATCTCATATTTCATATATCATATATACATATAATCCACACATCCAATCCTGCAACGGTTTCCAAAGCTACGCCCGTGCTACCCGGGGTCTCAAGCCCAAGTCTCTCAAGGTCCAAGGTCAATGTCTGTAGACCAATGACCCGCCCAGAGGTTATAAAGTAAGCCATCCTGAGAGTAAGACACCCAACGGGGGTGATCCACTCAGTTAGTGCTCCGTGACTACTCCGGGGTCCACCCAGGCCAACGACCCTCCCCGGAGGAGACAGTACAAGTAAAGGAAGGTATATGAACATATATATATATATATAACATAAACATCCATGCCTGGTCCCCGTGAACCGTCATGTATCATAAAATCCTTTTTAAGCGTTTATGCCCTTCATATAAATATAGAAAACATCCTTATAATCTTTCAAGGGTTCATGCCGATTCCCATAAACCGTCATGATCCATAAAATCCTTTCAAGGGTTCATGCCGGTTCCCATAAACCGTCATGAACCTGGAAATCCATTTAGGGTCCCCGACCCGAAATCATCAATGTAAAGTAACTGGGTCTCGTGCCCAAACATATGACTCAGCTAGGCACCGTGCCCGATATCTCAGGGTCAGTCATGACTCCGATCGTAGTGATGCGTGCAACCATCCATCCAGGACCACCCTCAATCCTGGTATGTCGCCATGAACGTATCAACCGACGTGACCACCACAAGATCATGGTGCACCCATCACAGATCAATATCCTGAACCGTCAGCACTCTGAAGTCGAGCCTCCATCAGCTACTCGACCACAGATCGTGCATCGTGACCTTTCCGGTAGGAACATATCCCAATCTGGAGGTGAGCGTCGTATCATTCGTCGCCGTGCACATAGCACCTACATCAACCACGATTCAGACCCGTACGTCAGCAATAGTGTCATATGCCCGAGACAAAACCAAAGGGGTCTCATACCCGAGTTTATCCTTTTGGAAATCCAAAACCATTTCATTTATACCAATACGGAAATACAAACCCGTATTAGCACCGTGTAGGGCCCAAACCTCAAAATATGTGCCAATATGTAGCCACACACAAATGCACTCATGGCATCACATAAAATGTATTAAAACATATAATAAACATTTATGCATGCACCAATTTAGAAAACAAGGTCCACTCACAGACCATCCGAGCCGCCGCCTCGATATGCGTGCCATACGGCTCTCCTGAGCCAATCACCATCACCGGAACTCCCAAACCTTGAGATTGAAAACAAGATCGTCGCCTGCAACCTCCCTCCGCCGTGATCTTCAGCCATCCTAGACACTTCTTTTGATCCCAACACATCCTCCAGCTCACCAGAGAGCCAACCCATAAGTTAGAATCGGTTAAAAACTAACGAAACTAAATTTTGAACTTTTAAACACAACACCCACCATCTCGGGTTTCCTCCCGTCGTGGACCGCCGCTGTGATCCTTCACCGTCCTGCCCTCTCATTTCACTAACTCTCAAAATCCTTCCCACGACCGTGATTATGTAAGGTGGTTGTGGTGTGTGTGGTTTCGTTTAAGAGAATGAAGAAATGGGGAAACTATGGTTTCAGGTTTTTGTGAGAAACAAAGAAGATGAAGGCTAATCAGATGAGAGAGGAGAGGATTAGATGAATGGTGAGGATTGAGTGATTTAGATTAGATGGAGGGCTAGGATTGAGTGGTAGAAAGATTAATTATAAAATAATAATTATAATGATATTTAATTATGTAGATCCACTTTTTAGGGAAATTGGCCAATGGGATGAGTGACACTTGTCACTCATCCATGGGTCCCACTTAAAATATCTGGCCAATCAGAATAGGCCACCTCATCATCGTCTCGAAGTACATACAAAGTGAAATCGAACTTCCGTGACCCATAACTTTACCATTTGAAGTCCGACTTCAGCGTGCCGCCTGTCTACGGATTCGTATCATCTCAATCTACGTAACGGTCCTTGGCCCTCGGTCATCGGACCTCTCAGGTCAAAAGTCAACTATTTGCCCCTTTTAACCAAAATTACCAAAATACCCTTGAACTTTCGAACGTCATAACTTTTACCTCAAACGTCGGAATTGAACGTGCCACCTGTCTATGAACTCGTGACGTCCCAAACTATGTCACGGTCATCGGCCAAAGTCCATTTGACGGCCCGAATGAAAAGTCAACATTTTGCCCATTTCAAGGGCAAAACGGTCATTTTGCCTCGTTCGTCCGATTTCGCCCAACTAATCACAGATCAACCTCACTAATTATGATTAGTCACTAATCTAATCCTGAAATTCCGGACGGGTTGTTACAACCTTCCCTCCTTAATTAATTTCGTCCTCGAAATTCCAACCGACCTAATTCCAACTGTTCTTCTCTCCTTAATTAGTTTCGTTCTCGAAATTCCAAATATCCTGATTCCATATCCACCTCGTGGAAAACAAATCCGATCTTACACACGTGTACACTAGTACACCCACTAATCAGAAGAGTACTTATTCGCATCCAGATGTTCCACTAACACTCATGTCGTATAGATTACATTCGACCACGTCGAATGTCAGTAGCCATACGTTCCGAATTGACACCACTTGTCAAATCTACCATTTCGTTGACACAAACAACTCAAAGGTTCCTTTCTCAATTACCAACCTATCCTTCTATCTGCTCCCACTGGGAGTCACCAACTCACTCATCGATCCGCGATGAGACACCCGACAAACTGTCACCACTTGACAGTCACCAGTCGAAAACTGACACTATACTCACTGGTGGTTACACCAACTCACTCAACCTGAGTATATATTTACCATCACCTCACACGACCTGTGTGCAACTGAACCCATCAGAACCACTATGACCCACTGCACAGTATTCAATGTCCAGTTCACATCCTCAACTAATCCAATGGTATCGGAACTAAGCTGACTACCAACACGCTCACCAACATACCACTGGTATAATCTATATACCGTCACCAGGCATCACAAGTCTGCCCAGCATCGTACCTCAAACAACGTACAAGGTACGTACATCTATCCATCTATCAGCCTACAACCACCTAGGTCGTAATCAACACGTTCCAATTCTGGAGTCCATCTGTCCAATCCAGTACTAGACAGAACAAAACTCCAACCCATCAACCATTTCCAAATCCGAATCCGAAATCATCATTCCGTAAACTAGTATCAGGAATGACCATTCCGAACCCAAATCCATAAATCCACTTTCAAGTTCCAAAATTGAATCCTGAATCGTCATCCAGAAATTCGATTTCAAAACTCGAAATCTCGTTCTCGTCTACTGAGACACACCAATTCTGAACCTATCAGATACCTGTTCAAACGATTACCACACCATACGTTAGATTGACTTCATGGGGAAACCAATCCCAACATCCACATATCTAAGGCTGACCAAATCCGACCTCGTCAGAAACTTACTCGCCCGAGTAATATATCATACGGGATTTACCTCGAAAAGAAGTTCAGTCCCATCATCCTCAACTCAAACATCCAAGTAAGAGTGATAAACTCTCTACCTATCTGGATCATCAAGATCACGATCCAGATTCATCACTGCGTCACCCGACCATAAACGTCACGATCGAGATTCACCACGACGCCCAAAGTCCTCAACATCACAATCTAGATCTACACAGTTTAACTACCAGATTCCAAACCATAGGGTCTTACACCCTCACCGAATTTGCTTACTGTCACAACACTCCTCAACTAAATCCCACATCTAAACAGATCAGTCAACGACGAGACACACCGAGACTGTGGGTTCTCTCCAGTTACCTCGTATCGATCCTTGTTATTCCACCAAGGAAATCAAGGATGATCCAAGAAAATGACATCAAAATTCATCTTATGTGAATGCAAGCAAAACTCGCTGCACTCACCACGCCATGTAAACCAATATCATCTGCCACCAAGCAGAAAATGAGAAATCTCAGTCACCTAACTTTGATATACTCAATTCCTCCTGATGACCCAAGATAAATCCCAGGTCCACCAACCAATACACGACCAATGTACTGGTGACAACACCCATCATCTGCCATCATCTGCCCCATCTGCCATGGCAGAACTAGAGAAGTCACCATAAATGACTTTGGAATACCCATTTCCAATGCGAAAAACCCGCACCCGTCTCGTCACCACAATCGTTAGCTTTCGCGATTCTGAAATTCAAACCATGTCGGAACCAACACACTCGGACACCATCCACATGTCCGTAAACAATCAACTCACCTATCTGGTTACGATCGTATATATAGGTACATTCATTCCGAGTGGAATTCACGCAGCTCAAGGTTAAACCTTGTATACTATTTACAGATGTGCCTAAACGGCCTCCAACACTCGCATCTCGTACCTCAAGTCTCAACTACTGCTGGATCTAATCCAGTACATCACTATCCATGATCCACTTCCGAACCACAGATACCGAACATATGCTCATCTCGATGGAGTCACATCCCGACTCGTAACTCATCGTCACCAAAGTCACCGGCACTAGGACCAGCACTAGTACCAGTATCATCACCTATCAGAATCAGCACAAAGTGTGCGAATTAGAAAACCCTAGATCTCCGTTCATACCGAGCGACGATCCCGTACCTCTGTTCAAATTGGAGAAACTCTGCCTTCGTCGTACCCAACAACTCTGGGTACAGTCACCTTGACAACTCATAAGAGAAAAGGAAACGTCCCCCTAACGTCCCCGATTCCCAACAATCATAACTACGACCACTCTCGGTAGTAGTTCTTACCACAACTCGTGTAGACCTAACCACCAGACATCTCGATATCCAGACTCCGCGTCCAACGGAATCGATCGCCTGTACCAACTACTCCGTATCCCCATTCTGGGATTCCATCGACAAGTACCAAACCTTGGTAACCGGTCCAACAATCTCTAACCTATCGTAACTTGACTAAACCAATGTCGTCTACCAGGTCATCCATGACCTTAGTTGCACCAACTATCCATCACAACTAAAGTAGTACGACAACCAACTAGGTCTAACCGATAAGTACAACCCTGGCTGCAGAGTGCAGTCCCATCACTAAGCTGACATGACTTGACCAACCGACAGTCTCATCGGAGTCGAGACCACTCGCCAACTCACATTTCCAAACCATACACCCTAAGGTAGGGTTCCACGGTTACTACCTAGAGTTCCACTGAACCTAACTGCATAAGGCAGTATATTCCACAATTTAACCAACCACGTGGTCTTTACATCGCAAAGACATCAATCCAATCCTACTGTAAGTTCAATTATGATTCCTCGAATCCGACTGCTCCCAGCAGTATATCCATTTAACTCAACAGAATCCGACTATCTGATGGTCACAATTCCGAACTATCGTTAAAACCGATCCTACAACATCGTGAAAGACGATTCCAACTAACCGTCTCACGATCAAATTGTAAAGCACTGTTACGTTTCACACTTCGTAGGGTCCTACACTGTCATCCACGACAGAACTATGGCAACCACGGCATCGGGTGCCGAACCAAAATGAGCAGTGATTCAATCCTACTAATTATCATACCAATATCATAACTATCAGGTTGATGACGAACGGTAGCCCATTGAGATATCACATCCTCGACCTGCGCAACACTCCAAGAACTCCATGGTTGCTCGAATAGAGACAACCCTCCTCTGATACCTCATGTCAGGACCCGTCCCAGGATTAACGCGGGGCGACCCTGATCCCGTCTGACACGGAGTGTCAGACAAGGGAAATTTCCAACCTTAGCCCTCTCAGGCCATCAGAGTACGCCAGGATCCGGATGAGGTATGTGTTATCTCGGTCTCTACTACAGTCCACATCCGCTATCAACCTAAAGGGCAGTCAAAACATTAAAAGCTGTGAGTGGACAAAACAAAACATTTATGAAAACATTTAATCGAAGACATTTGTACCCTTCACTAAAAAGCATGAATGCATTCGAAAACCGTTTATCCGAAAGAACCATATGTGGGAACTAAGCCTAGAATCATAACTGAAACCATAATGAAACAACCCATACGGGCCACTAACCAAATCCATGTGGGACTCAGCCCAAAAACTGTATACATCACATATGACATTTCATATTTCATATCCCATATATCATATCTCATATTTCATATATCATATATACATATAATTCACACAACCAATCCTGTCACGGTTTCCAAAGCTACGCGCGTGCTACCCGGGGTCTCAAGCCCAAGTCTCTCAAGGTCCAAGGTCAATGTCTGTAGACCAATGACCCGCCCTGAGGTTATAAAGTAAGCCCTCCCGAGAGTAAGACACCCAATGGGGGCGACTCCACTCAGTTAGTGCTCCGTGACTACTCCGGGGTCCACCCAGGCCAACGACCCTCCCCGGAGGAGACAGTACAAGTAAAGGAAGGTATATGAACATATATATATATACATAACTTAAACATCCATGCATGGTCCCCTTGAACCGTCATGTATCATAAAATACTTTTTAACGGTTCATGCCCTTCATATACATACATAAAACATCGTTATAATCTTTCAAGGGTTCATGCCGGTTCCCATAACCCGTCATGATCCAAAAATCCTTTCAAGGGTTCATGCCGGTTCCCATAAACCGTCATGAACCTGGAAATCCATTTAGGGTCCCCGACCCGAATTCATCAATGTAAAGTAACATGGTCGCGTACCCGAACATATGACTCAGCTCGGCACCGTGCCAGATATCTCAGGGTCAGTCACTACTCGATCGTAGTAAGTGTGCAACCATCCATCCAGGACCACCCTCAATCTTGGTATGTCACCGTGAACGTATCAACCGACGCGACCACCACAAGATCATGGTGCACCCATCACCGATCAATATCTCTAACCGTCAGTACTCTGAAGTCGAGCCTCCATCAGCTACTTGACCACAGATCGTGCATCGTGACCTCTCCGAAAGGAACACACCCCAATTCGGTGGCGAGCGTCGTATCGTACGTCCGATTCCAACATCCGAGGAGGAAGTTATGATGTTCGGAAGGTCGAGGGTATTTTCGTAATTTGGTTAAAAGAAGGGAATTCGTTGACTTTTTGCACGACAAGTTTTCTTCACGTCACACAAGGACCGTTAGATATATCTCGACGTCTTGAGTACAATGACATGTGGTACGCCTTCATCAGACATCAGAAGGGTAAGATACGGGTCAAGGAAATTCAAGGGCAAAATGGTAATTTATATGAGAAAGGGCAGTTTGGTCAATTGAGACAGATTGGGCAGATTGGGACATGTGGCAGTCTGGGGAGTGTGCCCACATGATGGTGGACACTTGGCCTGTTTTGGATGGTGGTAGAATGTTCCCCCACCGCCTTCAATTGTTTTAAATCGTTTATGGTTAGTGCACGGGGAGAAAACAAAGTACGTGCTAGTGTGTGTGACTGAGCCTAAATGGCCTCCACTCAACCGACAACTCGTGTAGATTAATAAGGGGAAGAGAGGTTGGAGACGGCGGTAGCTGGGAAATTCACGGTGGTGAGAGGCAGAGGAGATTGGAGCAAAGAAAAACAATAAGGGCTCTGTTTTCATTGAGAATGTTGGTGATTGTTTGAAGGATTGGTGATCCAATTGGCTCACCAGTAACAAGACTACGGTGGCAAGGAAGGAGGGAAATTAAGTGTGAGTCCAAAAATAAGTAGAAGGTGAGTTTTCTTGGACGTTTTGTTTTTAAGCTAAAAATTGTAAAGTTTGAATTCATGTGTGTCGATCATTTTGGTCAGTGGGATGATGCTCTGGAAGTCCAGGGGAGTTCATAGGACCTGAAACCATGGCCAACGGTGGCCAGGCATGAGTGAACCGTCGAAGGGATGAACGGCCGGTTCAACAACAAAATAAGGTACATGGTTTTAGCTTGCTTTTTTGTTAGTTTAAAACTTATGGATTGATTAGGAAGGATGAAAGAGACGGTTAGGATCAATTAGGGTCGAAATCGGACAAAACTGGATAGGATAGAGCTGTGAACCGGCCACGCCGGTTCAGCCTCAACCGTGAACCGGTCGGACCGGTCGAAGCAAGGTTGAAGATGACACTGTGCTGGGGCGTGAGGCCCACGTGCAGCCCCTTTGGGTGGCATGTGTGGGCACGTGGCATGCCTTTTGAGGAAGGTTCTAACATGACTTTTAAAGTATTCGATGTAACGAACATTTTAGTGCTAGTTTTGAGTCAATCGGACATCGTCTCGATATGTTTCGGGCTGTCCGAAAGTTTTAGAGCTAGGTTAAAAATAGTTAAAAATACGGGAAAATTAAGGGGCTTTAGTATGAGTTTTGTGGAGTAGTTAGTAACCTTGGTATGGGATTTGAACAGGTTCTGGAAAGCCAAGGATAGCGGAATAGCTGAGAACCGCGTAAGTACACGCGTCTCGAGGCGACGTCTGAATGGTCTGTGAGTGGACTTTGCTTTCTAACTTATGATGCATGCATATATGTTTTAATATTTTTTTTCATACGTGATTCTATAATTTTGCTTATGATTTGGATGATTTACAGTTTCGCACGTTTTCGTGGTATTTTACGGAATTCATGTTTTACGAGTTTTCGAACGATCTTGTGATTTGACTGTGGTTTTAATAGTTTGATTTCGGGAGTTGGAATATGAATTTATTTCAAGGTTTTGAAATGGATTTCAGAAAAGTGATTTCGGGCTTGGAGCCCTGTTCATGTGAATGAGATTTCGGATTTGGTTTTCGAGATTTGGAAAAGAAATCTGGATTTGGGTTCGGGATGATGGTTCTGGATGCTAGCTTACGGAATCATTGTTGTGAATTCGAAGATAGATTTTCTGTGGTTTTCACTGTTGATTGGAAAATGGTTTTGGGTTTAAAGACCCGGAAAAAGAGAAAAACCTACTAGATCTAGTTTTGAGTTTTAAAACTCGGATTGATTGACAAGGGGGGAAGGCCCTGGATTGATATGTTTTGAGTTTAAAGACTCGGTATATGTTTTGAGTTTAAAGACTCGGTGATTGTGATACCCCACTAGGCCTGTGATTGTGTTTTGAGTTTAAAGACTCGGATATCCCGGGAAGGCCTGGCTATTTGCGCATTGTGTTTTGAGTTTAAAGACTCGGGCGCACTTGAGATCCAGTAACTTGTATGATTGATATTTTCACTGGTTTTTCACTGGTTTTGGGTGGTGGCCCGGTTGAGTTGGATTTGACGAGTTTTGGGACTGAGTTCCCGGATTTGAGATTGATTTGAGATTGAGGTTGAGGCCTGGATTTGAATAGCTGATTTGACTCGGGTTTGTAAAATGGTTTTCAATGATGGTTTTTGATATGAGTGGTTTCATGACTTGAATCGATATGCATGCATTGGTTTTTGCGTGGAGGGTAAAAATGTAATTGTTTTATTGAACTGTTTTTGAACTTATACCTTATTTTTGTCCACTCACAGTCTTTTCGTGTTTTCGATACCCTCCAGGTTGTTGTGGCCCGGGCTATTAATCGAGAGAGACGGAGACATCACACCCGCGCTCCACAGTAGTTCGGTATACTCTGGGAAGACTGGTACCTTTTCGGATGGTTGGATCGAGAATCCCTTGTCCGACTTATGTGTTGCATGAAGGTTGGATGTTGGTTTAGCATTCGTGTCATGCGTAAGTTAGACAGGATCGGGATTTAGCCCTTAATCCCGGGGGATTAGGGGTGGGTCCTGTCAATGGAGAAATGCGGAAACTATGGTTTCGGGTTTTTGTGAGAAATAAAGAATATGAAGGCTGATCAGATGAGAGAGGAGAGGATTAGATGAATGGTGATGATTGAGTGATTTAGATTAGATGGAGGGCTAGGATTGAGTGGTAGAAAGATTAATTATAAAATAATAATTATAATGATATTTAATTATGTAGATCCACTTTTTAGGGAAATTGGCCAATGGGATGAGTGACACTTGTCACTCATCCATGGGTCCCACTTAAAATATCAGGCCAATCAGAATAGGCCACCTCATCATCGTCTCGAAGTACGTGCATAGTGAAATCGAACTTCCGTGACCCATAACTTTCCCGTTTGAAGTCCGATTTCAGCGTGCTGCCTGTCTACAGATTCATATCGTCTTAATCTAAGTAACGGTCCTTGGCCCTCGGCCATCGGACCTCCTAGGTCAAAAGTAAACTATTTGCCCCTTTTAACCAAAATTACCAAAATACCCTTGAACTTCCAAACGTCATAACTTTTACCTCAAACTTCAGAATTGAACGTGCCACTAGTCTATGAACTCGTGACGTCCGAAACTACGTAACGGTCATCGGCCAAAGTCCATTTGACCGCCCGAACGAAAATTCAACATTTTGCCCATTCCAAGGGCAAAACGATCATTTTGCATCGTTCGTCCGATTTCGCCCAACTAATCACGGATTAACCTCACTAATCATTATTAGTCACTAATCTAATCATGAAATTCGTTACGGGTCGTTACAACCTTCCCTCCTTAATTAATTTCGTCCTCGAAATTCCAACCGACCTAATTCCAATCGTTCTTCTTTCCTTAATTAGTTTCGTTCTCGAAATTTCAACTAAGACGACTGACAGAGGAGATGCAAAGATGGAAAAGAACAGAGTAAGACACCTATTTTCTTATAGTAAGGGCGAAAACATTTCCATTTTTTGTTCAAAATCTTAAAACTTCCCGTTCTTGTGAATTCCGTGATAAACATAGCTATACCTCGTTGGGCTGTTTGATTTGGCAAATTGGTTGGGAACCATACCCCATTTGGGATCGAGTTTTCAAGCTCAAGGGTATGACATCATGTGACTAAACCAGGTGTTTGAACTTTGAAGTTGGCTCTTCCCAGTTCGCACGTAACCAAATCAACACAATATGGCAATTCCTTGTGGGTTTTTCTTCTTCATCTTTCAGATGGAGACAAATAGAGATAATTAACGAAGGAGCTGCTAAGATGGAAGATACCAAAGCAAGAGTTCTTCTTCCTTACCGTAAGGCAAAAAACCTTGCCATTTTTCCCCAAAACCATAAAACCTCTCGTTCCTATGAATTCAGAGATAAACATAGCAAAACCTCCCGTTCGATTTGGTGAATTAGATTGGAATGGTACCCAACTTAGGGTCGGGTGTACCAGATCGTGGGACATACATCATGCGACCAAATCAGGTAACCTTCAATTCATATGTAACGAAAATGGTGAAAAATGAACTGTCAAACAAACCCAATGTTTAACGGCTAAGCACACCTCGTTACTAAATCTATGAAAGGAAATGGTCGTAGTTGCTAGTCCTAAAGTAAGTAGTTAGGATTCAAAGAAAGCAACATGAGAAAGTATGAAGTATTATCAATGGCGCCATCTATACGTAAACCCACCAAGCTCGACAATTGAGAAAAAGAAAGCTGGGTACAATCTTGTATTTTGGTCTTATAATTGATGAATGTTTTGGGAACTTCAGGCAACAACCCATCATTCAGCGGCCAATTTCGAAACAGAGCTAAACTTCCCAATTGGATTTTTGTTTTTTAAGTGTTCATTTTAATCTTTTTTATACGATTTTGTAACATAGAAATGATTTTTAACTGAATGAAAAAAGTTGTTCATAATTAAATATAGATCTTTTTGTAATTATTAAATAAACTCATATGGGCTAACACACCCCGATCTCGAAACAGCTACCTAAACACTAAAATCGAGGTATTGCTGGCCTGCACCTGGACAGTGACATCTAAATGACAAAAGCCAAAGTTGAAAATGTGAGTTTTAAGAGGCCATTGGGAAAAGTAAACAAGAACACCATATAATAACAGGTGACTTTAAAGTTACCATCAAGGCACAAATAACAATCATGCGCACATGACAAGCTGGGAATTTTTTTCGCAAGGAATGAAGTATAGAAGGTATAATCCACTAACTATGCTCTTAAGTAGAACAAGTCATGTGCACATGACAAGCTAGGAATCTGCTTGTTCATGGACCACGACCACGTGAAGGCTGTGTGCTAAGTGTTGTCACCACATGTCCTTTCTAAATAGGGATATGCTAGCACTATTTACCTAGTTTTTTGAACGATCACACATAGACTGGTATGTTGCCAACAGACAAGTACTAAAGTTACTGCGACTCCTATGTTAGTGGTGACCATCTCGTAAGTTTAATGAGTCCAAGAGTATTGTTAATGTGGTATTTACAATGTAATTTCAAACATAGCATGCTTGGGAATATATGTATTGCACATTGATAACCAATACCAAACACGATGAAAAAGATACGAATTTGTTCGTACCTAATCTGGTCAGCCTGAACCATGGCTGAGAAGTCCAGTCTTAGGACTTCCCAAGCCCTCAACTTGAAAAATCATACAAGGCGAAGCCTCTATCCGAACAACACAACACTTGCTGATCACATCTAGCCGATCTGCATGTCACTCGGCTAGGCTATCTCGTCAGCTAGACGTATAACTTAGCAAAGGACCAAAGCAGCATAGGCTGACCTCTGTAGTCGACCTGCTCCAATGTTTAGCTAGCTAAGATAAATATTCCTTAAAACCACACGACGACACGTGCCAGCTCCCGAGATAATGACATTAATCCCACATTGAACTATTCCAACAAAAAACATTCAATGCTACAATAAATACAAGGGTGTCATCCCTCCGAAAGGTAATGAAAATCTTACCCTCACGCTGCCTAAATTACAACAATAGCCTCTACATTTAATATCACTGAAGCATTGAAGGATGTTAGGCCGACGCCACACTAGTGCCCCTTTGAGATTACCTCTTTCTATGAAGGTACCACCGCCACAAGAAGAGCATCTGAAGGAATCTAGTAAGGAAAACCTAAGTTGGTCCATTTATTACATCAATATCTTGGCACCATCTGTGAGAGTTTTGAAACAACACCCCATGCTCTCACTCACCACTGATGTCGTCCCAAATGCCTCTTTTACCATGTTTGATGAATAAGACGAAGGAGAGCTCACTCATACCCTATTCGAACAAAGGAACATGAGGAACAACATCCCCGATTTCCATAGACAAACACTGGAAAACCTCCTATGCGAGGTGGCCGAGCTCAAGGTTCACAGTGCCAAAATCGATGCCAAGAACCAAGTTCTGGTGGAACAATATGCGAGCAGCCTCGCCATTGCAAAGATATTTCAGCACGGACAAGGTTCTAGTTGATTTGAACCTAGTTGACTAGACTCAACCCAACCATGCTGAAACTTGGCAACCTATAGTGTACGAGTATAATCCAACAGACTGAGAAGACAACAGCCCCGAGCTAACCCCACTTCTTCCAGACAACTCCTTATCCAACCCTCCAACACTACAAGCTCTTTTGGAACCAAAATCTACTGGCATGCCAGCTAGCTACTACAAGATCTCCAAATAGAGATGACACTAGTATGACTAGCGTACGAAGCATCCAACCACAGGGCCACAAGGTAATGTGTAACGACCCGTCTCGAATAAGCGGGATTAATTAAGGATTAATGATGGATTAGCCTTGCTAATCAGAGACTAATCGGGGATTATATGAGGATTATCGGACGTTTAGTGAAAAATGACGATTTTGCCCCTGAAATGGGCAAAATGACGATTTTGCCCTTGAAATGGACAAAATGTTGACTTTTCGTTCGGATTATCAAATGGACTTTGACCAATGACCGAGATGTAGTTTGAGACGTCACGAGTTCATAGACAGGTGGCACGCTCGATTCCGACATCCGTGGAAGAAGTTATGACGATCGGAAGATCGGGGGCATTTTGGTAATTTGGGCGAATAGGGGCCAAAGGTTTACTTTTGACCCAAGAGGTCCGATGGCCGAGGATCCAGTACTGTTGCATAGGTCAAGACTATACGAATCTGTAGACAGGCGACATGTCGAATTCGGACGTTCGACGGCGAAGTTACGGTTCACAAAAGTTCGAATGTACTATTGCATGCTTTCGAGACGGGAGCTTATTTGGACTTTAGTGGGCCCCAGATTTTTCTCAGAACCAATGGGTGAATGACAGGTGTCATTCATCCATTCCCCCTCATTTTCTCTCATGCACATCCATCCCCCCCGTGCATCCATTTTTCCATTTTTCCCATCCGAAACCCGATCACCATTTCTCACCCAAAAACCCAAACCCTTGACCTATGAGTTTAACTGAGAGGACAGAGAGATGAAGAGGACCGGCTGGGCGAGGTGGATGGCCAGGCAGAGCCGCCATGGGCGGTGGAGGAGGAAAACGCACAAGGTAATCGATTTTCCCATTTTAATCCATTTTTCGATTTCTAGTTATTATGGGTTTGTTTGGATGATTGGTTTGAACTAAACAGGTTATTAGGACGTTGTTAAGAAGGTTTTGAGAGGTGTTGGACGTCGAGGAAGCCTGGGGAAGGTTTTGGATACTCGAACCGTGAGGGGTTCAATTGGACCGGTCTGGTTTTGAGGGTTTTAAGGGTTCTAGGTTATTGGTTTAGGTTCCTAGGACAAAAATAGGAAGAATGGGATCAATTAGGGAAGAAACAGGTGAAAACTAGACCATGTAGAGACCTGGACCAGTCACGCCGGTCCAAGTTGCAGGCGAACCGGACCGGACCGGTCGGCTGGAGGACAGGGATGACCCTGTGCAGTGGCGTGTGAGGTCCATGTGCAGGGCCATCTCGAGGCGCGTACGAGCGCGTGTTAGGGAATTTGGGGACATTTCCAACATGTAAAATCATCGATTCGATGTAACGAACATTTTGGGACTGGTTTCGAGTCGATCGGACATCGTCTCGATATAGTTCGGGCTGTTCGAAGGTTTCCGTGAGCGTTTAAAAATAGTTAAAAATCCTGGAAAATTAGGGGGCTTTAGTGAGGGGTTAATCAACTAGTTAGTAACCCTCTAAAGTGATTTGGACAGGTTTGGGAATCACGAAGGCGACGGTTAACCCGGAAAGGCGTACATCGCGCATATCGAGGCAGCAACGCGGACGGTCTGTGAGTGGACTTTCTTTCTGAAATCGATGCATGCATAAATGTGTTATATATGTTTTAATATGTGTTTTGGGATTCCTTGAGTGCATTTTGGTGTGTGTTTACGTATGGGCACGTACTTCTAGGTTTTCGGGTTTTATATGTGCTTATACGCTTTCGGTTTTCATGAAATGATTTTGGAAAGGTAAAACCGGGCATGAGACCCATTTGGATTTGGATTTGACTTGGGAATGAGGCCCTATTGATGACCCATAGGTCAGAGTCGTGGTCGCGACGGGTGTTGTGTGCACGACGACGGACGACGTGACGCTCACCTCCGGATTGGGATGCGTTCCTTCCGGAGAGGTCACAATGCACGTCCCGTTGTCGAGCAGCCACTAGAGGCTCGACTTCGGAGTGCTGACAGTTTAGAGGATCGATCGGCGATGTGTGCACCATGGTCCTGAGATGGTCGCGGCAGTGATGTGTTCACGGCGACATACTAGGATTGAGAGCGGTCCTGGATTGATGGTTGCACGCATCGCTACGATCGAGATCGTGACTGACCCTGAGATATCGGGCTCGATGCCCAGTTGATTTGAGTTCGGGCTCGAGGCCCAATTATCGTGAAATCGGGCGAGAGGTCCTGTTGAGTCGTATGTTCGTGCTGGAGGCCCAGTTGCTTTATGTTATCGGGCGTGAGTCCCGTTTTTATGGTTTTGTATACGAGTATGTATATACCCGCCTTACGAGATTATTGATTGGTCTCCTCCAGACGTCGACCTGGAGAGTCTCGATCCACAGACCAGAGTGGGTATCCCCATAGGATCCCGTTCCACGAGTGGGCGTTATATTGTGGTCCCGGACCAGATTCCGGAGAGATGATCGGACTAGATCCAGAGAGAGAGCTCGGACTAGATCCAGAGATTGAGCCTTCCAGATGGAGAATTTCTGGGAGAAGACTCGGAGTGAGACCCCGAGTAGTGTGCACACTAGTATAGAGATGACATCGTGACTATATCGGGGATGTGTTCCCTAGGGATTGTGTGCCCCAAGATGGCATCTTCTCCGGAAGTGCCTAGGATGGGTTATATATGTATATATGTATATGTGGACAGGTTTTCACTGAGATGGCGTTGGGCTGTGACCCACGCGTATTAGTTTTGGGCTGAGACCCTTATGAGATGCTTTTGGGATGAGTTCCCATGTGTTTTAGTTTGGGCAGTGATCCCATGATTTGATTGACGGATTTCGGGCTAAGGCCCAATGGTTTGATGGTTCATGACGGTTTGTGGGAACCGGGCATGAACCTTAGAAATGGTTTTCGAATGCATGCATATGTTTTTAATGAAGGGCATAAAGGTCTTTATGAAAATGTTTTTATAAAATATTTGTTTTGTCCACTCACAGCTTTTCTGTTTTGAATGCCCTTCAGGTTGATCGCGGATGCGGATATAGCAGAGACGAGACATCGCATTCCTCCTTCGGATCCTGGCATACGCTGATAGCCCTGGTTGGGTAAAAGACAAAAATATCCCTGGTCTGACACTTCGTGTCAGATGGGAGCAAGTACTTCCCACGCTAATCCCGAGGGATTTAGGGCGGGTCCTGTCATAATGCCACTCTTCCAAATCATACGGTCGACAAGCCATGGCAGGCATCTCTAGCCGAGCAAACAGTATAGGCCATTAGGGGACTCAGAGACCTAAAATCCATCAGTAGGAAGAGAACCATGAAGTGTTGGTTGAGATAGACTCAACATGGGGAAACTACTCCCCCGTACGGAGAAGAGAAGGAGTCCTCCAGTTCAATTAATCGCCTTCCCAAAACGACAACGTCATAGAAATCCTTTTGAGAAGAATACACATCCTCGAAGCCATGGAGGATAAGGGCAAGATGTCAACCTCGAAAAGACTAGCACTGGTATTTTCACCAACTGAATCGTCCAGTCCTGACATAGGCCAGGAGTGAAGCCCTAAAACATAACTATGTACATAGTAAGAGGAGACCCCATCGTCCACTTGAGAAACTATGTCTCTTCCTTGGCTTGCAAGAACATGATGAAAGAGGTTCAATGCCTTATCTTTAGCTCGACTCTCACCGACACCGCCCTCAATTGGTTCTATTGTCTGCCTCCTAGCACCATCCACTCTTTTGATGAGTTACAAACAACCTTCATCAACCAATTCATCTTCAGACGGATATACTTTTTTGCATGAATGTCTATTTCTCCATCAGGCAGGGAGGGAAAAAGACACTTCAGAAATATGCCGCAAGGTTGAGCCCCGAGTATTGTCACTGCCGAGACATAGATGACATGGGCTCATTTAATGCTTTCATGAGCGGCCTTATGGAGTCACCCTACAAGTATGTAACCCATACTAAGGATTGGGGGTGCTACACTCAGGTCATGAAAAGGATAGCTATCCACTCTAAGGCTGAATTCTTCCACCCTCCCACTTAGAAAACCAAGCCCACCTCATACCTCACACCCCTTAGCAACCACAATTATGGTACGAGCAACCATGACTCGAAAACTATAATTAAGGTAGCAGCCACTAGAGCCAGAGGAAGGGGAAGCTTAACTTTGATGGATAACACTATGATAAAATGGGCTAATCAGGCCGCCACGATCGAGGATTCAGGTGAGGTGATAATAATAGCCATGGAGGATGAGGACTGGTAGGAGAAAACTCCAGACCCAAGAGTCGCTTCAAGACGTACACTATCTTGAACACCTCTCTAGACAACTTCCTATTCAATGTGGGGGACTTGATTCCTAAGGCTAAGCCAAGGAATCCCCACTGCCGCCATCCTCAACAAGGAAGCTTTCCACCCATACCTTTAGTACAATGCTCACACCATTGACGAATACATAGCATTCAAAGGAATCGTTGATTAGTTCTTTTGAGAAGAAAGACTCGACCAGTTCTTTTAGTGCACTCAAGCAGCCATGGACACACATCAAACCATTACCATCAGTGGAGGACCAACTCACTCCTGCTCCATCACCTCTAATCAAATGCAAAAAAAAAACTTCCTCAGGACTACACAATCCACTTACTAGGTACTTAGAATTGACGCAAGCCAAGCTAGAATTAGGAACCAATCACCTACTCAGAGAAGGAAGAGAAAGACATCATTTTTTCCACATGACGACCCCTTCTTTGTCACATCCTATATCTCCAGCTATGACATCAGTAGTATACTCACTGACAAAGGATGCTCAGTCATCTAATAAAAAAGGACATCTACGTCATTCGAAATGCCATATTCGTCGCTTGGGTAGCCAATGTGGTCCTTGTTAAGAAACCGTTTGACCTATTGTTCATGTGCATCGACTTCACAAATTTTAATAAGGCATGCCCAAAGGATAGCTTCCCCTTGCCCAAGATCGACATTACTCGTGGATGCCATGAATGAACATGACTCCTCAGCTTCATAGATGCCTACTCAAGATACAATCAGATTCCTCATGAATCTAGGTGACCAAATGCATGCAAGCTTTAGGACCAACCTAGGCGTCTACTGTTACTATGTTATGCCTTTCGGCTTAACGAATTCAGGAGCAGCATACCATTGCTTAGTTAACTTCATGTTTATCAGTAAAAAAATGAAAGTCTACGTTGATGACGTCCTTGTAAAAAGAAACACTGACTACTCGCATATCCCCCACCTGGAAAAGATGTTCAAGGTCTTGAAGGAGTTCAAGAGGTGACAGGACCCGTCCCAACTGGACGTTAAAAACCGTACACGGTCCTGCTCCCGTCTGACAAGTCAACTGAAAGTCCGAAACTACCCTTCAACACCTGCCAGACAAGGGAATTTTTGCGCCTGTGCCCGCACATACCTCCACCTCTAGAATAGCCTCGATCAACGCGCCACGACCTGAAGGGTTAACAAAACAGAAAAGGTGTGAGTGGACAAAAATGACCTCTTATAAAAACATTTATCAAAATATATTCTTACCCTCCAGTTTTCACAAACTTGCATGCATATCGTAAAACATGAGTAATAGTATGAAATCATTCAAGTATGAACAGTGGACCGATAAAATCAAAACATATTTTCCCATGGTCCACACAAACTCATGTTCACCAAATCAGTTTAACATCTCAAAAGTTCACAATTTCTTTAAATCATTTTAACCGCTAAACCACGGTTTCCTCAAAATCATTTTCCATAATCGACGGGACTTATTTCCATATCCTGTTGCTTAGAGTCACGTTTATCCCTGCAACGCGTGCATATCAATAGGCTCAAGGACCGCTCAAAATCCGAGCATCCGCTGCTGTGAACACATCATCAGTCAGCAATGCGTCGCTGGAAAAACCTCACCAGCCGACGATCCGGATCTCGTGAACATATCACTTACCGATCCATATAATCCAGCACATCTGATCTGAGTCAAGCCTCCCCTGGGCTGCAAGACAAAGATCGTGCTACGTGACCTCTTCGGGGTAAACACTTCCATCCCGAAGGCGAGCGTTATCTCCAGGGTGCACTCCGGGGAAAAACATATTTTCTCCCGAAAGCCCTAAATATCCGCAACATATTATCATCACAAAAACCAGTGAAAAACAGTTGCATAAAAATCTAATCACATATCGACACAGGGTCTCAGCCCCAAATTAACCAAAGTCTCGATTTACTTTATAAATCCGAAAATCATCAATATCATCATGTCATCACATGGAAATACAATTCCAACCAAATCACAATTCCATTGGGTCTCAAGCCCAAAATCTCAATATCACGTAAATCCGTGCAACTGTAAACCCGAGTTGCCACGATCACGTAAATCCATGAAATCAATCACTGACTCATAATCCGAGTCCAAATATCATTTTCAACTTCCTGACTCATAACCCGAGTCAAAACATCATTTTCAATCCGGGCTTAGCCCAAAACATCATTTGCACGTTCCTCGTAAAACGTGCCCGAAAGACTGATTAAAATAATCATAAAATCACGAGGATACCAAAAATCATCAAATTCACATGTAACTCCAAATCCGAGTCAAAATCATTATTTACTTGGGTTCTCACGCCCACAATATCATTTTTAACCAATTTCACGATTTCTCGAAAATCGTGCCAGAATATAATAATATAATAATCACAAAACCGAGAAATCACCGAATTGAAATACCAATCATGCCAAAGCATATCAAATCATATAATAAAGCATTTTAAATCATATATGCATGCATCACGGTTAGAAAACAAAGTCCACTCACACACACCGTTCAAAACGGTTCGTTTCCGAGCTGCACGTTTTTCCGTAAATTCTGGAAATCACAACTCCTGTCCAAAATCATTATAGAGGGTTACTAACATCTCAAAATACTTCATATAATTTCCCCCAATTTTTCCGGAATTTAAATACGTACTTTAAACGTAAAACAAAACTTCGGATACGCGGAACATTATCGAAACAATATCCGATTTCACCGAAATCAACGTCAAAATGTTCGTTACACTGAGAGGATCAAAAGTCATGTTGACCTCACCTTGAGACTAGGCTGGACGCGCCCTCACGCGCCGCCGTGAGTGGCTGCGCGTGAAACCCACGCGCCAGCTACAGTGTCACCAGCCTTACCCGTTTGTCTGATAAACGGGTCCTTTAGCCCGCGATCAAACCCGGTTCCAATCCTGTCAATTCGACATTAATTCCTTCAATTGAACATTCAATTAGTTTCGTTATAAGTTCAATTAGGGTTCTGTATCATCAATTACTTGAAACATTACCTAAATCTTCACGATCAAGGATGAACAATCGAAGGACCTCCGGCCACTGTTCATCATTCGAACTCCCTCAATTCCACACGATTTCCCCAAATTGATTCATCAAGAAGCTTCATTGATCTCAGGTAAACCTTTCCCCCAACTCAATTGGATCAATTCATTGCTCAATCTTCACGACTCAAACTCGAACATCCGTGCACTGTGCAACCATGGAGTTTCCACCTTGGCCACTGATTCCTCCCAATTGATGAACCCAGAAGCATCAATGGACCATGAGGAATTGTTTCCCCACCTCAATTTCGTCGTTTGATCACGCATTGATCACGACTCAAGCTCGATCTCGCTCACTGTTACTAAACCCGTTCAGAGCCAATTAGGCATGAATTCCTCTCGTTTTTGATTTGAAACAACTCGTCTCAACCTCAGGAAGCTATTTCCAATCACCAATTCGATCATCACAGCTCAATTCGTCCAATTCGATTTTCCCTCCCAAAACTCAAAATCCGAAATTCCAGTTCGATAGTTACCCTCAATCCCTCGTGTTTTCCTCACTCAATTAGTCTCTGAATTCTCTCCAATTTCCGTTCATAAATTTAGTGGATAGGGAGGAGATTAAGGGTGGAAGGATTTTGAATTTTGGTGGTGCACGGGTTAAGAAATCACAGAAGAGAAAATGGAGGTTTAATGGATTTTTAATTAATTAATCATCACAAAAACACAATAATTAGGTCTCCCCCAAAATCATGGATCCATGTTTTGTGCCTGATTTTAAGGGATGAGTGACACTTGTCACTCATCCAAGTGTGCTCAGTCACCGGGTACTGTTCATTATTAAAATATTATTTTATTCCCGGTTCGTTCGGTTAATCGAGCCCGATTTCGTGACCATAACTTCGTCGTCGAATCTCCGATTTCGACATGCCGCCTGTCGTTGGATTCGTATCGACGAGACCTACGTAACGGTCCTTGGCCCTCGTCCGTTGGACTTCCCGGCCAAAAAGTCAACATTTGGCCCCTACTATGCCAAATTACCAAAATACCCCTCAACTTCCGAACATCATAACTTTCTCTACGAATGTCGGAATTGAACGTGCCACCTGTCTATGAACTCGTTACGTCCCGAACTACATCACAGTCATCGGTCAAAGTCCATTTGACCGCCCGAACTAAAAGTCAACATTTTGCCCACGCTAGGGGCAAAACGGTCATTTTGCACATTTCGTCCGATTTCACCCAACTAATCCCCGATTAGTCATTCTAATTCATAATTAATTAATATTCAATCCCGATATTCGGGACGGGTCCTTACAAGAGGTGCCTCAATCACACCATGTGTGTCTTCGACGTGGAATCAGGAAATTTCTTAGGCTATACGAATAACTAGCGGGGCATTGAAGCCAGTGTAACGACCCGGACTTTCGGAAAAGGAAAATTTGAAGAAAAAACGATTTTGCCCATGGAATTGGGCAAACAGTTGACTTTTGTTCGAGCGGTCAAACAGACTTTGACCGATGACTGTGACGTAGTTCGGGACATCACGAGTTCATAGACAGGTGGCACGTCCGATTCTGACATTCGAGGAGAAAGTTATAACATTCTGAAGTTTAAGGGCATTTTCGTAATTAGGACGAAAGGGGGAAAATGTTGACTTTTTGATTGACCACTATTTTTTAGGCAATTCGAGGACCGTTGGGTAGGTCTCGATGCCCTATGTTCGTAGACAGGTAGCACGCTGAAAACGGATATCGGACGGGTGAGTTATGGTTCTAAAAAGAGAAGGGCATTTGGGTAATTTTGTGAATGAGGGGCAAAATGGTAATTTTCAAGGCTGCAGTTTGAAACAGCCGTGAGTGGGACTTTGAGGGGAATTGTTTAACAACATAAGTGACTTTGAGGGAATTTTTTAACAAAGCAAGTGACAATTGTCTCTGAGGTAGGCTGGATTAGTGGCATTGTGGACTGAGTGGGGTGTTAGGCGTGCTGGAGGAACAGAGCACGCGGGGGGGGGGGGGGGGGGGGGGGATCTGTTTTTGATTTTGGGCCGTTGCGAGAAACACAGATTGAGGGACTGAGAGACTCCCACGGGTTACTGTGATGAAAGGATTGAAAACAGAGAGGTAGGATTCAGTTGAGAAGTCATTTTGAGAGGAAGGACAGCTGAGAAACTAGAGGGGAAAACCGAAATCGTGAAAATTGAAAAACTGCAGGGAAAATACGAAATTTAATATGTGAGTTGAGAGGGCCCAAACAGAGATAAAAAGTAGCTTCCTGAGCTTGTTTCGACTGCAACCACGCAAAAATCGAAGGAAATTGGTCGTGTTTTGACCTCGAACTGGAGTTCAGTTTCTGGGAAAATTCGAGGTGGAGTTCAGAAGGTTGGAGGGGTTAAACGGACACCGTTTCGATATTGTTTCGAGGGTCCGAAAGTTTATATTACGTTTTTAATTAATATTTAATTCCTGGAAAATTATGGGAAATTAGTATGATGTTATTTGAGTCTTTAGTGACACTAAAGAATGTTTTCGGACAGGATTCGAGATTCCTGAAAAATGTCAAAAATTACGGAAACGCGTGCAACGTTAAAACGAGCGTTATGGACGGTGTGTGAGTGGAATTTGCTTTCTAAAAGTTTATTGCATGCATAAATGTTTCTATGATTTCTATGATTATGACATGTGATGATTACGATCTTTGTATTTATACGTATTTTGATATGCAATACATAACTGCACGTATTTCGAGACTATAGTTTCTCCTATGCTTTGATGATGATTTAATGAATGATTTTACATGATTTGTGCGTACCACGTTTTAAGGGTGTTTTGATTATGATTGTGAGTATGAGTTACGGTTTGACACGTGTTTCGAGATTATTACGGATTTGCCCGTTTTACGAGATTTCCAGTATTTTGTGATTTGATCATGGTTTGATGCTTTGACCTTGGGATTTGAAATACGGTTTGATTTCAAATATTTAAAACGGATTTTGGAAAAGGTGATTTCGGGCTTGATGCCCAGGGCATAAAAGTAATTTTGATGAATGAGATTCGGATTTCGGAAACGTGAAAGTGGATTTCGGATTGGGTTCAGAATGGTGGTTCCGGATGCCGGCTTACGAAATCATTATTGCAAATTTGGTTTCGGGAATGGATGATGGATATGATTGGGGATTTGAATGTAAAATTCTGACATAAGTCCTATTATGATAAAATGTGATTTAGGATTGGTTTTGAAATTTGGATCACGATGGATCCTGGATTGTTGTGATTTACAAATGGTTTTGGGTTTAAAGACCCGGTATGATTGCTAGATTTGGTTTTGGGTTTAAAGACTCGGTTAATTGATGACGGGGGGCAAGCCGAATTGCATTTAAAGACCCGGATTAAGTTTAAAGACTCGAGAATTTAAAGGCTCTGTTACTGTGATGAGTTTAAAGACTCGATTATTGTGATACCCCCAGAGGCCTATTGATTATGTTCTGAGTTTAAAGACTCATTGATATCCCGGGAAGGCCTGATATATGTGAGTTTAAAGACTCAGTAATTGATATCGAGCGAACTGATTGATTTGTGATTTATTGTTGATTTTTCTGATGTTCGGATGTGTTGGGCAATGGCCCGGTTTATATGGTTGATGGATTTTGGATCATGTTGTGTACTTGGATTTGATTCATGATTTTGGGCTGAGGCCCTATGTTTATGACTGCGGGCTAAGACCCGAAGGTTAAGAAAAGGAAAAAGATTTGATTTTCATACGCGATTTTCTTATGTTGGAAATGAAATGGATTGTGAAATGATTTTCGAATGCATGCATTGGTTTTACGTGGAGGGTAGAAATTTCTTTCTGTCACTGTTTTATAAACTGATTCGTTTTTGTCCACTCACACCTTTTGTGTTTTTATTGACCACATGAACGATTTTACATGATTTGTGCGTACCATGTTTTAAGGATGTTTTGATTATGATTGTGAGTATGACTTACGGTTTGACACATGTTTCGAGATTATTACTGATTTGCGCGTTTTACGAGATTTCCAGTATTTTGTGATTTGATCATGGCTTGATGCTTTGACCTTGGGATTTGAAATACGATTTGATTTCAAATATTTAAAACGAATTTTGGAAAAGGTGATTTCGAGCTTGATGCCCAGGGCATAAAAGTAATTTTGATGAATGAGATTCAGATTTCGGAAACGTGAAAGTGGATTTCCGGATTGGGTTTGGAATGGTGGTTCCGGATGCGGGCTTACAGAATCATTATTGCGAATTTGGTTTCGGGAATGGATGATGGATATGATTGGGGATTTGAATGTGAAATTCGGACATAAGTCCTATTATGACAAAATGTGATTTCGGATTGATTTTGGAATTTGGATCATGATGGATCCTGGATTGTTGTGATTTACAAATGGTTTTGGGTTTAAAGACCCGGTATGATTTCTGGATTTCGTTTTGGGTTTAAAGACCCGGTTAATTGATGAAGGGGGCGGGCCCGGATTGGGTTTAAAGACCCAGATTGAGTTTAAAGACTCGGTTACTGTGATGAGTTTAAAGACTTGGTTATTGTGATACCCCCCGAGGCCTATTAATTATGTTCTGAGTTCAAAGACTCGTTGATATACCTGGAAGGCCTGATATATGTGAGTTTAAAGACTCGGTAATTGGTATCCAAAAAACTGATTGATTTG
This sequence comes from Prinsepia uniflora, assembly GCA_032719365.1. Taxonomy (NCBI): domain Eukaryota; kingdom Viridiplantae; phylum Streptophyta; class Magnoliopsida; order Rosales; family Rosaceae; genus Prinsepia; species Prinsepia uniflora. The sequence continues at coordinate 56,528,711 of CM064861.1, read as the reverse complement.
TAATTTATTGTTGATTTTCCGATGTTCGGATGTGTTGGGCAGTGGCCCGGTTTATATGGTTGATGGATTTTGGATCATGTTGTGTACTTGGATTTGATTCATGATTTTGGGTTGAGGCCTTGTGTTTATGACTGCGGGCTAAGACCCGAAGGTTAAGAAAAGGAAAATGATTTGATTTTAATACGCGATTTTATTATGTTGGAAATGAAATGGATTGTGAAATGATTTTCGAATGCATGCATTGGTTTTACATGAAGCGTAGAAATTTCTTTCTGTAACTGTTTTATAAACTGATTCGTTTTTGTCCACTCACACCTTTTGTGTTTTTATTGACCCTCCAAGTCGTGGTGCGTTGATCGAGGCTGATCGAGAGGCGGATGTATGAGTGAGTACGTGTGTGGCTATCCCTTGTTTGGCAAGTACTGAGGGTAATTTGGCAACTTCAGTCGACTTTCCAGACGGGAGCAGGACCGGGCACGGTTATCAATGTCCCTTCGGGGGCGGTCCTGTCAGCCTGTCCTAAGATGACCAAGGCAATCCTTGACATGGAGACCCCAAAAACACACAAAGACATCTAGAGTCTTAATAAGCGCGTAGCTACTCACACTCACTTCATTTCCAAGACTGTTGATAAGTGCACGCCATTCTTTAAGGCACTGAAGAGCAAAAGCAAGAAGATTGATTGGACGGAGGAATGCAACAATGCATTTGTTGAGCTGAAGTAGTACATGAGCTCAGTATCTATTAGATATTGGAGATTGGAGAGCACCTCTTTATGTATCTATTAGTCTCTACCTCAGACGTAAGCTCAGTCCTCATTACCCAACATGAAAGTGTGGAAAATCTTATCTACGAAGTCAGCAAAACCTTCTTGAACCTGGAAACCAGGTACCACGACCTCGAGAATCTCGCCTTGGCCTTTGTAGTCATAGCTTGAAGGCTCATGCCATACTTCCTGGCACATGAGATCAAGGTGGTCATCATCAAGCCACTACGCCAGGTCCTTTAGAAGCCAGACACCTATGGTCGTCTGATCAAATAGGAAATGGAGCTAAGTTAGTTCGACAACTCCTATGTTACCAAGACAGCACATAAGGGATTGATAGTGGCCAATTTCATCGCAGAGCACTCCTGCCAACCCACACAGTACATGCCACTCGAAGAGACCCCTTAGGAAAAACAACCTACCAAGGAAGATTCAAAGCCAATCAAGACACTAACCATCAATCCACAACGCTCATGTTGGACATTATATGTCGACGGATCTACCTACCATAGTGGATCAGGAGCAAGATTAGTCCTCACATCCCCCGAACAAGTCAAGCTTAAATACACCTTTCGCTTCAGCTTCAAGGCCTCAATAAAAGGTATCATACGAGGCACTCTTGTTCGGTTTACGTCTTGCCAAAGACCCAGTGGCCAAGCAGATCCAAATCTTCAATGAATCCCAGTTAGTTGTTAGCCAAAGCAACAATGAATTCGAGGTGAAGGACAAATACAAGACTCTATACCTGGCCCTTGCCACGTAACTCCTCCAAGCCTTTTTATGACTAGATATTTATTACATATTTTATCCTTAAAACTTGTGTTTTTCAAATACTTTGTGATAAAAGACAAGGAAAAATTACATGTTTCTGAAAGTTTTTTTGGCAGGATTAAGAAGATTTGCATTAATTTCGTTATTTTCCCATTTAATCACATAATTTGAGATGTTCTTCTAATGTATTTTGACTTTTAATAGGATTGAGGAATAAAAATAGCAACATAGGCAATTTAGGAGATTCAAGTGCAATATGCATCCTAGAAGCAGAAACTTCCTCTGCAAAACCATCCACTTCGTTGATTAAACTGTAGTAGCTTGGGATGAATTAGCTATTGAGCTATAGGTCGTTGGAAAGATACAAAAGTGAGATTTCTGAGAAATTTTACGGATCATGATTTGTAGTTTCCTAACGGGAGTTATGTTCATTTTAATGTAAACTGCGCAGAAGGAAAAAAAAACCGCGTGAATTCGTGTAAAGACACTGGAAACAGAAAGCCAATCAAGCATCCCCATCTCCTTGCCACATCAATCCAAATTTCAATTTCATTTTCTCAAATAAAACTAATGGTTCACTCAATTGTGCAAATTCAAACATTACTCTCTCTTTTATTGGCCATTACTATCTCTTTTATTGGTCTTACTCCCTCCTTTACTCTCTCTTTTATTACCTAATATTAAGGGGGTTAGTTGGTGGGAATTGGGGGAGAGTGTTGTAGATAGAAACTAGAACAAACAAATAAACAGGGAGATTTGGAAGGCTTGCTGCTACGGAATTTTGAGGCTTGAGGCAAGGGAGGAAACTGGTGGCCAAGAAGAACGCAAGTGCAAGGAAGGCAACAACAAGGGTTTCTCGAATACTTAATTTATTTTTATGAATAATTCATTGTTAATTTCAATTATGTTTAGGTACTAATTTCATCATAGCTAGAGCAATGATGTAGCCATGATCATGAACGCTTAAATCTCCGTTCATTATTTTCAAGTAATTTTCCCATTGAGTATCATGCGCTGTGTTTTTATCTTAATTTTAAACTAGGTGATTGATCACCATCTGGATTATTGTTGAGATTATTAGATGTGAGTTAGAATATATGCCATGTTTAATTCAGAGTTAGCTTCTTGCAAATGTTTCCATGAATCTCTAGTAGTAGCTGTCATGCTCTACGATTTATGTGGTAGTACTATCAATTTCCTATGATCTTACTGAGTTCCTGTATGCTTAACTAGTCTAGATGTCATAAATGGTTAGTATATTGGAATATGCATAGCAATCTAGATTTCATAGATGTTATGTAAATTAGGGAAATTGACCATTAATGAGGGGAACGTCTTGTTAATAATTTGCTGTGGGATTTAAGTCAGATTGGGTATGGTGAGTCGAAAGATCTAGTGTCTCTCACATTTGGTTCATCATTCAATAACGTGACTATTGTTATTTACCATCATTTTCATTTTACTTTGTTGCTAGTTCTAATTTGATTTTTCAGATTTTCTACTTGATCATCAATCTTCTTTCATCATAAGTGAAATTTAAATAAAGTTAGAGGATTGGAGTTGAATCGCTGCGGAACAAGCTTTGCTTGCTACTATATTATTTAACGATCCGTACAGTTGCAAACATCGAAATTTTGAAACTTATTTAAGTTGAATTTATCTACACTAAATTCTACCTTTTTTCTTAGTTTTATTGACACTTATTTCTTTTATTATTTTATTTTTATTTTAATCGTTATCTTCTTTCATTCTCAGGTTGTTTCGAGATTCTTATGCACAGTTTCGTTTCTAGGAGTTTAGAACTTGTGCCATACGATCTAGATATCGAGAGAACCTTCCGGCGATTGCTAGGAGCAGAACAACAAGGAGTTTCAAAAGACGAGATGGATGTCCCAAATCCAAATTAAAATCGGGCATTGATGGATTATTTAGCTCCTACGGTGTCCACCTCACCATCATGCTTTATTCGACCACCAATTACAGCGAACAACTTCGAGTTGATGTCATCGCTGATCCAAATGATGCCATCATTATATGGCTTGTCAACCAAAGATCCCAATTTGCACATCAATGAATTTCTCGAAATATGGGACACTTTGAAGTTGAATGGTGCAACTAATGAAGCAATAAGGCTACACATGTTTCCATTTTCCCTTAAGGACAAGGCGAAGAGTTGGTTGCACTCCCTTACACCAAATTCCATAAGAACTTGGGGTGATTTGGCTAACCTGTTTTTGCAGAATTTTTTCCTTCCTTCCAAGACCTCTAAGCTAAGGAATGATATTTATCACCTTTGCCCAATTTTATTCTGAGCCATTTTATGAGAGTTGGGAATAGTTTAGAGACTTGTTGTTGAAGTGCCCACATCTTGGTTTACCAGAATGGTTGCAACTCCAATCTTTTTATCAAGGTCTAAGTACATATAACAAGACGATGATAGATGCAGCTAGTAGGGGGGGCATTAATGACAAAAACAGTGGCTGAAGCTTTTGCACTATTCAACACCTTAGCTGCCAATTCTCATAATTGGGTTGTTGCAAGAGAACTACCAAAGAAAGCTAGCATCCAGCAGATCGATTCATACACTACTATGGCTGCAAAAATTCCTAACCTAAGCAAAAAATTTGATTCTTTAATGTCTCCAAATTAGCCTTTGTGTGCTTCTAGTGTGTGTGAAATTTGTGCAGGAAGACATTATACCTTTGCGTGTTTCAAGGTCTGAGACTTAGTGCTCAGGACGGTCAGCCTCGCAACAACAGAAAAGTCAGTCGAAACATTTGCCGCAACATGGGAGGGACTTTATAAGGTATTCCGAGTATGCAGAGAAAGCATAACTCGTAAGGAAAAACACTTCCACATCTATGGCCTCAAGTATTATTATCTATTTACAAATATTAAACACTGCAAGGTGATAGGCTCATTGGCCACACTGATGTAATCATTCATGGCACCTCCAGTACATCTAATGAATAATTTTTATCACTTGAGGCAAACTCATTACATGTTATTAATTTCTAACTCATAACTAATTAGGCCAAAGCTACATATTAAATTGTGTTCAAAGGTACCAAACTCACCCTCTCATAGACTTACTCGAATTATCATCACAAGCCCATGGCATTAAAAAAATTCACAAGACAACTGCCTTTGGCCACAATCACATATGAATCGGCCCCACACCCTTTTATTACCAACAGTCACGTAGCCTATCCCATCCACAAGTCAATTACCAACACATTGTTGATTGGCCAAACAAAAAACTCATGACCGGACTACATTCTATTCGGTTAAAACCTATATTTGTCGACCTTACCCCCACTCAGCTTAATGCCAACTTATCTACTGATCAGTCTAACAACCATCTACGATTGGTCAATTGCTATCTGTAACTAAGCACATTACACTTGGCAACATATCAGTAAACACAAATAGAGGAAAACAAACTAATAAACACTCGAGGTAGAAAAAAAAAACAAACTAATATATATTTAGATGTATAATCTAATAACATTAGGCCCATGTTCGAATACAAAACTGTTACAGCTGTGGGACATTCCCCCAAAAAAACAAGCTGATATACTACGGATCAGCCTCCTCCTCTAGTTGGCCGGTCTCCCTTTTCTTGAATTAGTCTTTTATATGGTCGGCCCCTACTTCAGGCTATTCAATACCAACTCTTGGTTGCTCAGCCTCCCTCTCATCGACCACCTCCTTAGAGACGTCATCATCATCATCCTCATCGTCTAGGAGAGGAATTCCATTCTCATCCATGTAGTCATCCTACCACCATGAAGATTTGAGCCAAGGAAAGACCACTGGCTTCCAAATGTTGGAAAACATGACCTTCTTGTACAAACCATCGTTCAACTTGGCCCCAAACTTCTAGAGACCTTGTGGAAAGCCCGAGAAGAGTTGAACCTCAACACTAACCTGCATGGCTGACACCAGTTGCGGAGCCAGCTTGTTATTGGCCTACTCTAGCTCATTTTCATGAGCCTTCGCTGCCTTGAGCTCCTCCTCCTTCAGCTTGGCTGCCTCGGCCTAAAACTCTCTCTTCGCCTCTAGCTGGCCCTTCATCTCTAGAGCATTCTTAAACATCTTTTCTTGGTCTGCTAGAGCATACCCTTTACCCTAAAACTCTCTCTTCGCCTCATGCACTCACCATTGGGCTTGGCTCGCATGCTGAAAGGTGGTGAAGATCTCACATAGGAGCTGTAAATAACAAGCCGAGTTAGAAAAAATTAAGAAAAAAAGAGACAACGGTCGAGACACTTACATGAGTTCCAAAGTGAATAGTCTTGTCGCATCGGTCAGCGAAGTCCTTCGGCTTCAGGGAGGCGATCTCGTCCAGCTCATATCGTGAGTGACAAATAACAGTGTTTTGATGTCGAGTTGTGAAGGGTTGAAGTTCGTGGACAACTGCTTCTAGCTCTCGTCCACCTTCCGAATCCTCAGTATGCCAGGCTTACCCCCGACATCCACAAAGTACGACTTTATGGACTCATCGAGCATCAGCCTCTTCAAACTCTTCAAAACAACTTGGCTTCTAGTAAGGAGAGGTCTCCAGGGCAGATAACCATGCATACTTCTTTAAGTACATCCACCTTGGCCCACTTATTCTTCTACACCACACCCTCAAGCTTCATGGGTTTGTTGGCCGCCTTTCTTTTCTTCTTGTGCCTCACCTCAGCCATTAATCTTCTATGTTGTAACAACCCAAACTTTTTAAGAAAAATGTAAATTTGGAAATGAAATGTGAAATGACCATTTTGCCCTTGGGAATGGAAATTTTTTTACTTTTGACCCAAGAGGTTATGTGGAATTTGACTAAGACCCATTACGTAGATCGAGACGTCGTGACTCCGTAGACATGCAGCACGTCAAAATTGGACGTCAAAAGGGAAAGTTACGAGTCACGGAAGAAAATACGAACTATTCACGTTTTACGAGGAAGTTGACATTTGTCTTTAAGTGGGCCCAAAATATCCTAACTTGGACCAATGAATGAGTGACACTTATGAGTGACAAGTGTCACTCATCCCATTGGACCAATACCCCATGATTCATGCATTTACTTCATTCTTCTTCATCCTTCACCCAAACACCCACAAACCACAAACCACGCCAACCTACCTTCCCATGACCTTTAATGCTCCCTGAGTGAACTAATGCTTCCTGAGTGAACTGGAGAGTGAGAAAGTGACTGGAGACGGAAAGGAAGCCAAGAAAGGCGATGATGTGGCAGTGTGGCACGATCTTGATGTTACAGTCAAACGGGTCGACCCATGTGGAGGTTGAAGGTGATGATGTGGCATTCCATGTCATTCATGTTCGACCACATGGCCAATCAGAGGATGCCACGTGGCAGACTATTAGGCCCAGTCAGCAGCTGACGTGGTAGGTCAGTGTCAGCCATGTTAAACCATGTGGACCAATAAGAGGATGCCACATGGCAGTGTGGCACGATCTGTCAAGCTTACGTGGTAGCTGACGTGGCAGGTACATTTTAGCATTGTCAGACCACGTGGACCAGTGGGGTGGTGCTACGTGGAAGGGTGTCAGAAATGTCAGAAATGAAGTGGCAGATTGTCAGAGTTGTAAGACCTGTCAGATGTCATGTTCACGTCAGCATGACATCAGCGTTAACCGACGTTGACTGCCGTTGAACGGTGTTGACCGTAGTGGACCGACGTTGACCAGCGACGACTAGCGTTGACCAGCGACTAGGATCGTGAAGACCTCCATATAGGCCACCACCTCCTCCCATGTGACCGTACTCACTTGCCGAACAACTTCGTACCCTAACTTCATAAGGGTGACCTGCTTCACATCCTCCCATCTCGACCTTACCCTTCCTTTTGGGCAGAGTACCTACTACGATAGCATTAAAGATTGCAGTGTGTTGAGCAATCTCACTTCGACTTTAATTTGCTAGGTTCAATCAATGACGAAGACATATTGTGTTCCAATCTACTCGAAGGCTTTGTGGAGCTCTTCCTGCAACTCCTAAGTCAATCCACCTCCTCGAACCTTCTCAGGGATTAGTGCCTTAAACTTTGTACCCATTTTTACCCAAGATGAATAAGAAATAAAGGCTAAATCATTTGTCCTCAACTGTGAATCTCACCTAACCGATGACATGACCCCACCTGAAAACACAAGAAGTACACTTGGGCCCTGTTCCCATCCTACACGAACCATGTCAGGCAAGGGATAAACGCAAATCCCACTAGTTCATGCCTTTGCCTCCCGAGCTTTGATTTTTGTGCAATGGCCCTTGAGGGATAAAAAACCAAGGAAACGTGTGAGTGGACAAAAAGGAAAAGTTTAAAACATAAATTAAAACATTTAATATTTACCCTCCGTTTTCCAAAACCATGCATGTAACGACCCGAACTTTCATAAATATTATTTTATTGCAAAATAACCATTTTACCCCTGAGGGGGAAAAAGTTGACTTTGGACTTGGGAAATATTTAGGACTTTGACCAATAACCGTGACGTAGATCGGGACATCACGAGTCTGTAGGCAGGCAACACGTCAAAAACGGACGTTCATAGAAAAGTTATGGTCACAGGAGTGAAATCGATCAAACGTACGAACCGAGGACTTTATTAAAATAATAATAAAATATTAAAATCTGATTTAATCCTGGAATTAATTTGAACCCTTTCCCACACTCACCTTTTCCCTAATATGTGGATCTTGCCCCTATTGGCCAATTAAATTATATTTTATTCTCCCTCAACCAACCCCAGCCGTCCATCTCATCCCAGTAAAGTCATATGCACCCTTCATGACATCTTTTTTTCTTTTTATATATGACCAAACATCTCTCTCTCACTCACATTTTTCCCTTCACCCGTGAAGAACACCATTTCCCCTTCTCAAACAAACACCACCGACCGCCTCCCTCATCCGCTTGCTTCATTTCCAACCACCGGCTCGATCACACCACCCTCACCAGACATCACTGTCATCACCATCATCACCAGCCATCATCATTATCTCTCTGTGCTGGGACTCAAACACTACCCCAGACCCGAGAAAAATGAACCAGCCCAAAAATCCAAACCATTCAACCACACTTTGAACCAACACCAAAGTTAGGGCTGCTAGGACGTCTGGACACCTGAGGAACTGACGGGAGACTCACGATGGCGACATGGCCGAGGCAAACCGAAAAAAATCGAAACCTCTTTTATTTTGTTCCCAGTTTCGAAATCTTGGGTTTGACGTGCTTGGCCTATCCTTGTGTGTTAAGTCACGATCTAGGGACTGAGACGAGTCTATGGTGGCCGGTTTGGAGGCTGGACGTGGCCTGACGTGACGGAGAGGACGACCAAAAAAGCTGGACCGTGAACCTTCGATCTAAAGGTAGAGATCTTGCCTTTTTCTTCCAGTTTTGAGTCCAAAAACTTGTAGTGTAGGCTTAGATGAGTTCATAGGATCAAACTGCACTGGAAATGGTGGTCGAAAATGGAAGTGCTGGTCGGGTCATGGTCGTGGGTCACGGCGGTCCGGTCACTGGTTTTCGATAGGAACCAGCCGAGTGATAGTTCTGGTTTTCGGTAGGATCAGGCCGAATGTCAGGGATGATGACGTCATCATGTCAAACATATCAGACCAGTGACCAACCAGGGTGTGACACGTGTCCTCTAACACTTGTCAGGGATGACGTCATGCCGACGTCAGTAGTAACGACATGCTGAAGTTAGTAGTGACGTCATGCTGATATTTGATAAGCTATTGTAGCAGGGTTGACCAGCGCGTTGACCATGCACGTGGGGGTGCATATGAATAGTATTTTTGGTGAGACCAGTACCATTTTCAAGATTTCGACGATACGAATCCAAATGTGGTGGTTTTGTGTCGATCAGAGATCGTTAAGTTGATCAAATTAGAGTTTAATTCCTCGGGAAGCGTGTTCGGACGGCTTTCTCAGGCCAGTTTCATTCTAGGGCTTCATATTTGAGATGTAGGGACCTATAGTGACCTTTATGTGTACTTTGGACTTGACAAGGATTGTACGTTAGCACCGGGACAGGTTTATACGTTCAGTTAGCAGTTGGACCAGACTGTGAGTGGGCCTTTGATTTCGTTTAAACCGTTGCATGCATAACTGTTTTAATTACTATATATATACGATTGAATCAAAGTATCTAATTATCTTGAGTCATGATTCTTCCACATATTACAAGGTTTGGGCATGAGACCCGTCTGGTTAGTTATGCACTGTTTTGAGTAATATATATGTATACGGAATTCGATGACTGATATTTGTTCTGCACTGTATAGATCTACCCTAGTGATACTGTCTCCTTCGGATGTTGGTACCTCAGAGTGGTCGCGGTGCAATTCATGGGAGGGGTCATTCTACTGAGGGACCGGACCGTAGAGTGACTCAGGAGTAGGATTGCTAAGATTGGATGTCTGGGACGTCAGGCATGTCAGGACCCATCCCAATCCCCCCAGGATTAATTCGGGACGACCCTGATCCGGTTTGACACGGAGTGTCAGAAAAGGAAAATTTCTGAAATTAGCCCACTCGGGCTTCAGAGTACGCCAGGATCCGGATGAGGTATGTGATATCTCGGTCTCTGCTACAGTCTACATCCGCTGTCAACCTAAAGGGCAGTCAAAACATTAAAAGCTGTGAGTGGACAAAACAAAGATTTATAAATACATTTTCATAAAGACATTTGTACCCTTCACTAAAAAGCATGCATGCATTCGAAAAGCAGTTACCGAACCATTACGGCCTTAGCCCAAAATCGTAAATGAAACCAAATACACGAGCCACTGTCCAACTCCATGTGGGACTCAGCCCAAAACCTGTACACATCACATATCATATAACATATATACATAAATCACATAAGCAATCCTGTCACGGTTTTTAAAGCTACGCGCGTGCTACCCAGGGTCTCAAGCCCAAGTCTCACATGGTCCACCCAAGTCAATGTCCGTAGATCAATGACCCTCCCTAAGATTATAATCCAAGCCCTCCTGAGAGTAAGGTACCCAACGGGGGTAACTCCACTCAGTTAGTGCTCCGTGACTACTTTGGGGTCCACCCAGGCCAACGACCCTCCCCGGAGGAGACATTCCAAATAAGGAAGGTATATGAATATATATATCGAAAACATTCATTCCCGGTCCCCATAAACCGTCATGAACCATAACACCTTTCAAGGGTTCATGCCGGTCCCCATAAACCGTCATGAACCTGCAAATCCATTTAGGGTCCCCGACCCGAAATCGTAAACGAAAAGTAACTGGGTCTCGTGCCCGAATACATGACTCAACTGGGCATCGTTCCACATATATGAAGGTCAATCATGACTCCGATCGTAGTGATGCGCGCAACCATCCATCTAGGACCGCCCTCAATCCTGGTTTGTCGCCGTGAACGTATCAACCGACGCGACCACCACAAGATCATGGTGCATCCATCACCGATCGATATCTTGAACTATCATCACTCCGAAGTCAAGCCTCCATCGGCTGCCTGACAACAGATCGTACATCGTGTCCTCTCTGGAAGGAATATATCCCAGTCCGGAGGCGAGCGTCGTATCGTCTGTCGCCGAGCACATAACACTTGCCGCGACCACGATTTAGACCCGCAGGTCATCAATAGGGTCATATGCCTGAAACAAAACCAAACCGGTCTCATGGCTGAGTGTATCCTTTTTAAATCCAAAACTATTTCATTTAAACCAACAAGAAAGTACAAACCCGTATCGGCACCGTATAGGGCCGAAACCTCGAAATACATGCCAATACATAACCACACACAAATGCACTCATGGCATCACAAAACAAGTATTAAAACATATAATAAACATTTATGCATGCACCAATTTAGAAAACAAGGTCCACTCACAGACCGTCCAACCTGTCGCCTTGATACGCGTGTCATACGGCTCTCCAAGGCCAATCGGGACTCCCAAACCTATCCAAATCACATTAGAGGGTTACTAACTACCTTATTAACCTCTCACTAAAGCCCCGTAATTTTCTGGAATTATTAACTATTTTTAAAGTGGATCCTAAACCTTCGGACACCCCAAAACCTATCGAAACGATGTTCAATCGACACAAAACTAGTTCCAAAATGTTCGTTTCATCAAATAGATGATTTCACATGTTGGAACGCTCCCCAGCATGTGGGCCGCGCCTACATGCGCCGGCCAAAGCCCCTACGCGTGGGAGCCATGCGCCGGGCACTGTTCCCGCGTCTTCAACCTCTGGCTGGTCCGAACCAGCCGATTCTGTGTAGTCCGGTCCAGTTAGACCGGCGTGACCGGTCCAGGTCCCTACCTCCTTCATTTTTCGTCCTTTTTCTTCCTTCTTTCCACCAATATTCCTAAATATATCCCATGAAGCTACATATGTAAATCAAAACATCGAAAACCTACAAAAATCCATCCATTCTAACTCCCCATTTCGGTCCAATATTTCCATTTCCTCCCTAGGGCCCCCTTGGCCGTGAACCACCACCAAAACCTTCTCTAAACTTCCAAAGCAACCTAATAAACTCATTACAATCACCTAAAACCAACCATAACGTCACAAATCGAATTTAAAATGAAAAATAGTAAAACCGAGCCCTTACCTCCACTCAGCCGTGCACGGCGGCCCAGCTGCCTCCTGCCACTGTCCTCAGCTTCATCAGCCTCATCTCACTCTCCCGGTTCCTCAGATATGATCATATGGGGTAAGGGTTTGGATTGGGGTTGGAAGGGTGAGATCAGGTTCGTGTGTTTGGGTTTGGTTTGCACGAACAAAATGAAGGGATGATATGCATGAATGTATAAGGATGGCTTGTGGATGAGTGACACTTGTCACTCATCCATTGGGCAGGAATTAAATATTTGGGGCCCACTAGGATACAAAAGCCAAGTAGTTTCGTAAAACGTGCAATAGTGCCCCGAAACTTCCTTGAACCATAACTTTTCCGTAACGTAACGGTCATAACGGATTCGTAAAATGTGTAATAGTGCCCCAATACTACGGATTCGTATCATCCCGATCTACGTAACGGTCCTCGGCCCTCAGCCATCGGACCTCCCAGGTCAAAAGTCAACATATGCCCCTTTTACCCAAATTACCGAAATGCCCTTGAATTTCCGAACGTCATAACTTCTTCCTCGAATGTCGGAATCAAACGTGCCATCTGTCTATGAACTCTTGACGTCCCGAACTATGTCACGGTCATCAGCCAAAGTCCATTTGACCTCCAGAATGCAAAGTCAATGTTTTGCCCACGACTAGGGGAAAAATGGTCATTTTGCATCGTTCGTCCGATTTCGCTCAACTAATCACCGATTAATCTCACTAATCGTGATTAGTCACTAATCTAATCCTGGAATTCGGGGTCTGTCATTACAAGGCATCTGGGATGTCATACCCAGACTGGGTTCAGGATTTGGACTCGGGATTAAGACCCCGGGTGGCACGCATAGCCTTGGGACTGTGACCTTATTAGACGTCTGGGACGTTAGACATCTAGGATGTCCGGGTTGGGTTGTATAGTGCAGCGGCTGATGTTATGATTATAATTATATTACTCTGTTATTCTTATATGATATACTATTATGGTTTTTGATTCTGATGCATGCATGTTTTGGAAAACGGAGGGGTAAAACCGTATGTTTACTTTATGGCTTAAACTGTTTTATGAACTTTATGTTTCTGGCCCATTCACTCTTAAGTGTTTTATTGACCCCTCTAGCCCATGCTGCTGAGGTGGACGAGGATCCCGAGGTTGAGGCATAGATTGACGTTGCGCACCTGAACCCCACTTCTGGGTAGGTTGGCACGTGGAGAGACCTTAGGAGTCGTGCTCAATATTTGTTTTAGACTTTCCCTTGTCTGACAACCAAACACAAATGACCAAAATAACTATAATAATTACATCACATACATTATCAGACCAGGGAGAACGTACGACACAACATACTGTACAACCAGTCAACAGTATCACAGAGCATAGTTAACAGTACAAGATAAGGATAAAACCCTACTCTGTGAGCTAACTACACACGCAACAGGAAAACTTTATGCCTCTACCTCTGCCTCGACATTAGCCCCAAAACTCGCCCCACGACCTGGAGGGTATTAAAACATAAAAGTGTGAGTGGACTAAAACAAATAGTTATAGAAAACAGTTTTAATGAAATCAGGGTTCACCCTCCATTCTCAAAACACGCATGTATAACTAAGTATCTGAAAACAATTACATCAACCTTATAGAAACCGTTACAGAAGGCAAGTATGAAATCATGTAAGGTCAAGTGTAACATCAACGAATCAAACCTGCTGGATCTATCCGACTCTTTAAACACATATATCAGGCCTTTCCGGGATATCAACGAGTCTTTAAACTCAAAACATAATCAATAGGCCTCGGGGGACATCACAATAACCAAGTCTTTAAACTCAACATATAACAATCAAGGGCCCTCCCACATCATCAATCAATCGGGTCTTTAAACCCAAAACCAGATCCAGCAATAGTACCGGGTCTTTAAACCCTAAACCATGTGTAACTCATAACAAATCCAGAATCCATCATAATCCAAATTCCAAAACCGACATCCGAAATCATATTTAATAGATATGGGACTCATGTCCGAATTTCACGTTCAAATCCCAAATCATACTCACAAATCACAATCAAAATATCATCAAAACATGATACGCACGATTCATATAAAATCATTCATCAAACCATTATTCAAGCATAGGAGAAACAATAGTCTTGAAATATGTAAAATGCGATAACTCACATCGAAAAGCATGCAATCACGCAAAGCAGGAAGATCATAATCATAAACATAAAATCATATGTGGAAACATGAAACGAGTAAGTAAAAACAGTTATGCATGCTCGGTTAGAAAACAAAAGTCCACTCACTAAGGCCGAACACGTCAATCATGTCCTGCACGCTCCCCAAACTCCTCAGGAATGTTCTGGACTGTCAAAGATCATAATATCGGGTCACAAAGACTTTCATTAAGCTTACATTAATTTCCCCAATTTTTCAGGATTTTTCAACGTAATTAAATTAAAACCCTAAACCATCAGACACTCAAAACTATCCTAAAACGACGTCCGATCGACTCGAAACTTGTCTCAAAATGTTCGTTACATTGAAAGGATAAAATCACATGTTGACCTTGACCACAGATACTGCCTCAAGTGCCCTCATGTGCCGCCCAAAGGGGTTGAGAGTGAAAGTCACGGGCCCTGTACAGTAGTGCTACAGTGTTGTCTGCTTCACCCGTTTTTCTACTAAACGGGTTACGAACCCGCAACACGACCCGGTTCATTTCCCTTCAATTCGACCTTATTTCTTTCAATTCTTCCACCGAATTCCATCTATTCTATCTTAATTTAGGCTCCCCATCATCAATTACACAATTCAAACCCTCAATCCATCATTTCTCCAATGAATAGTTAAACGGTTTTTCAACTTCTAATCTCACTCAATTCGTCTTAGTTTCCTAATTAATTGATACAAAAACATAGTAATATTGTAATGATCATTCTGAGATAATCAATGACGCAATTCCTTACCTGTAAGTACTCATACTCAACCTCCAATTTTTCCAAAAATTGGAACTCCAGTTCTTGGTCGAAACACGATCAAACACCTTCAATTTTTATGTGGTTGAAGTCGAAATAAGCTCAAAAGGATGTTTTTAATGTCCGTTTGGATCCTCTGGACTCACAAATTAACGTTTGAATTCTCACTCAATTTTTCTAAGTTTCACGATTTCTAGACCTCTTTCTCTCTTAGTACTTGGTTTTTCTTTAGATTTTGATCACTCAAGTTTCTCCAGTGTCTCTGTTTCTCCCAGTCCCTCACCGTAATTTGATTAAATCAATTCAATTAGAGATTATCATGAGAAACGGTGCTCTGTTTCTCCGAACATCACACCTGTGCACACACTCACCCACAGCCGAGCCACTTATCTGTTCTTCCTAGTGACATGTGTCACTCAAATAATTAAACAACTAAATTAAACATCCACTTTAGCTGATTAAGCTTTCACTGTCCAATTTACTATTTTACCCTTCCTTCACACAATTACCAAAATGCCCTTCCTCGTTCTAGAATCATAACTTATTCATCCGAAGTCCGATTTTAGCATGCCGCCTGTCTACGGACTCAGGGAATCGAGACCTACCTAATGGTCCTTGAATTACGTGAAAAACACACGTCATGTAAAAGTCAACTTTGACCACACTATTTACAAGGGCAAAAACGTCATTTTATATATTGTTTTACAAATTTACATTCTTTGAGTTTCCGGGGCATTGCAAGGGCACGTCCCTGGGTGGTCCCAGGGGGATTGGGACGGGTCTTGTCAACGCATGCATACGAAAACCATTTACTTTGATTAAAACGAAACACAGATTATAATCTCGAACTACGTGGAAAGAGTTCTCAAATCAAAAGTAACTTTAAACCGTCCAAGACCTTGGTAAATCAACATAACCACCACATAAGATCACAACCATCAACACAAGGTCAACATCTCAATCTCGTACAATCAAGCCATCATCATCAAAATATCAATCATCAAACCACTAAATATTATCGGTACACCACTCACTCACTCAGGATTTGGAGCCCAGCTCGACGTCTGAGCGAGAACTAACTCGAGATCTGGAGCCCGGCTCGACATCTAAGTCAGCACCAAATTAGTCAACAAGCATCATGACATACATCATGTATCACTAAGCATCACATCAACAACATACAATTAATCCATATCCAATATCACCACATAATTCACATATACTTAACTCAACGTCAATGCACAAGCATCACATAAATCATCATATGCACCACATCAATCATCATATAAATACTCATATCAAAAGTGCACTACCGGCAGACCATCACATACTCTCTCAGGATTCAGATCCCTGCACGACATCCAAGTGCAAACCAACTCAGGATACAGAGCCCAACTCGATGTCTGAGTCGCCATCACATACTAGTCCCATGATACAGAACCCTGCTCTACATCTAAGACTACTTATCATAATACCATAACATATCCACATATAACCAAATCACAACCCATAGCCACAACTACACATAATACATGTCTCAGGATTCAGAGCCCTTGGCACGACATCTGAGACTAAATAATAAACATCAATCACAACATATAACCCATTCAAGTCCATGTCACAATCATCATACCACAATTTAAATCATCAATACAAATAACAGATACATCTCATCTCATATCACAGACCAAACCAAAATCAGAATCTCGGGCCTACGCCCCAAACACGGCTCAAACACCAATTCTCGTATAATGTGCAATTAGAGCTACTTCTGTAAAAATCGTTCAGAATTTCATATGAAAATCATAATCATTCCAAAATCACGTTATTCCATGGCACAAACCATATTTAAATTGAAATTCCAATCAGAACGGTATCCGAAACATAGTTTATGGAAATCCTTGAAAAACGTGAAATAAAATATTAATAAACAATTCATAAAATCACCAAAATTCACATAAAATTATAATCAATCAAATATAATCAAATTCATATAGAAAATCATTTAAACCCATTAAATATGAATGGATAATAGTTTAGGGAAATAAAGACCACGCGCTACGCTATTCATTATCTTCTTCTCCCATTTTCTTGCAAAAGGGTCGTCCAACCCCGTTTCGACCCGAATTCAAATTCAACCATTTTCAAGAAATTTATTTATTCCAATCCATCCAAAACTATTCTAGGCTACCCATAAACGTGAATTCAAGTGCAATTTGACATTTCCTTACCTCAAACTAGTCGAATTTCAACACCAAAATTCGAAATGGTCGCAAGTACGGTTCTAGGTTCAATCCTTGTTAATTTCCTTCGATTCTTGGATGATTCAATTCGTTTAAGTTCCAGAAATATTATTCTAAATGTAACGACCCGAACCGAAAATAATAATATTTTAATGTAAAAAGACTGTTTTACCCTTGGGGGGAAAACTTTGACTTTTTCTCGGGAAATAATTTGGACTTTGACCCATGACTATGACGTAGATCGGGACGTCACGAATCCGTAGACAGGCGGCACGCCGAAATCGGAGTTCGTATGGAGAAGTTATGGTCAAGGAAGCGTTTTAGCGGAACTTACGAACCGAGAACAACGGAATAAAATATTAATTAATTACGGGAATCCGTGCCAAATTAATATTTAAATCAAACCGATGGATTGGTGACAAGTGTCACCCATCCAAGGCCACACTATTCCAATAAAGCAATTAACACTATTTAATCTATTTTTATATTATTTAATTTCCCTCCAATTGTTCCTAGCCATTGGATCTGCTGCTCAAATGCATCCTGGCCTTCCATTTCCTCTGTTTTTTTTCTGCTTCATGCACGATCTCTGCCTTTGTTTACAAACACACACATCCATTCCCCCTTCACACACCCGTGCTTTTCTTCCCATTTTCTCTCAAACCAGGCGATCGAACCAGCCACTCTCACACCACCACCCGATCACCAGCTGCATCACCAACATCCACTAACCATCACCGAGCATCACCGGCAGCCACCACCCCCATTTCCCAGCCCTGAAAATCCCGTCCAAAACACGACCCGAAAACCTCAAGGAAACGGGTCCAGGAAGCAAACCTCGATAACCACCTCACCTCGACGCGGGAGGAGCTCCAGTCTGCACCGTGGGGATCCTAGGAGCGTAACTGGACGACGGCGAGGGCTACGGCGGCGTGACGGCGGCGGTAAGACCCAAAACCCGACAAGCCCGTTTTCCTTCCCTGTTCGACCCGATCGTTTTTAATGCTTAGAAATTGATTGTTAGGTGATAGACATGTCCTAGGGTGAGAGACGAGTCGTTTGGGACCGGGTTGGACGACGGAGACGCCGTGGATCACCGGAGACGACAACCGGACCGTGACCGTGAGTTTCAGAGACATTCTGGTGAGTTTCTTCCCACTTTCTTCTTGTTTTGAGGTTGTAGAACCATAGGACAGACCTAGACGATCCCATAGGGATCAACCCCGTCGAAAATGGTGGCCGGAATCGTGTGATGGAATCGGGTCAAACCGTGGGGTCGACGGCGACCCGGTTCCAGTCAAACGGGTCGACCCGGTACTGTAGCATGATGACGTCATCATGCTGACGTCACTTCTGACGTCATGATGACGTCATCGTGTCAGATGTTGTCAGGACCAGGGACCAATCCAGAACGTGCCACGTGTCACCTGACAAGTGTCAGTGATGACGTCATGCTGACGTCAGCATGACGTCACTGCTGACGTCAGCGGTACTGTAGCAGCGTTGACCCACGCGTTGACCAGGGCGTGCGTGGGGGCGCGTGTGAACAGTAATTTTGGTGGGGCCGGTACCATTTTCAAGGTTTCGACGATACAGATCCAATGGCGGTGGTTTCGTGTCGATCGGAGATCGTTATGTTAGTCAAAATGGGGTTTGAAGCACAGGGACTAGTGCCCGGGACGCGTTTTTGAGGCAGATCTGTTCTAGGGTCTTAGTATGGATATTATAGGGTCCTTAAGTAACCCTCAGGAGTAATACTACAGGGTTATATAGAGATCGTTGAGCAGCAAGGACCAAGTGTGAGTGGGCTGTTTGATTTATAAAAGGCTTGCATGCATAAACTGTTTTTACTATTTCCACTGATGAGTCTTATGAACTGTTTATATATGTTATTACAATGTTTTGGGCATGAGACCCGTCTGGATTATATGTGGATTTTGTTTGGGATGTCCGGGGAAATAGGGTAAACTATACTGTTATTGTACTGTACTTTCCTACCTGTGTATATTGTCTCCTCCAGGGAGGGTCGTTGGCCTGGGTGGACCCTGGAGTAGTCACGGGGCTCTGACTGAGTGGAGTTGACCCCCATTGGGCTGCTTACTCTCAGGAAGGCATGTTCATATACCTCGGGCAGTGGACCGGGATACCGGGAGCTGATGTAACCTAGAGAGTCTCGGGTGTGAGACCCTGAGTGGCAACGCGTAGCCTTAGAACCGTGACATCATTTGGGTTGGGTTTTACATGTGCACTGATATGTTAGTTTCACCTTACGATTATTATTGTGGGTTCATTCATTATGATTGTCATTGTAATATTATGTTTTCACTGCATGCAAGATTTGGAAAACGGAGGGGTAAAAACCTTATGATTAATTTTATTATTAAATTGATTTCTAAACTGTTATTTTTGGCCCACTCACCCTTGTTTTACTGACCCCTCCAGACCCTGATACGGCAATAGAGGAGGAGGAGGATCCGGGAGGAGGAGGCAGAGGTTTAGTTTGCCTAGCTGTGCACCTGTACACCCACTTGTGGGTAGGTTGAGCACCGAATAAATGTACTCTGACTAGTGTGCTCACATGTTGTATTTTACTTTCCCTTGTCTGACAGTATCACTTTAAACACTGTGTTTGTACATTATCTATCTATGTGAGTCCTTCGGTTTTTATTTAAGGGTAATTTTGGTATGTTTAGAGTCATTGTCAGACGGGAGCGGGTCACGTCCCCGGGTGGTCCCAGTGGGATTGGGACGGGTCCTGTCACTAAACTTGGTTTTAGGAATTAGAGTCGAAATCTTGAAATTCGAATTCTCAATTTTCAAGGTTTCTTTGCTTCGGTTAAGCTCCCTCTCCGATTTTTTTTTCTTCCTGTCTCCATGTTTCTTTCTTCCTTTCTCTCTTTTCCTCTCTCTCTCTCTGTTCTTTGAGTCTCTCTCGCGTGCTGGACTGAACAAACCAAATTGTGTTTGGTTTTGTTCATGTTTTTCCTCATTCTTCCTTCTTCTCCGAATTCGTAACAAACAAACACACACCACACACACACACACACACACACACACACACACACACACACACACACACATAAGGGCGGTGACTCATTTCTTCAAGGTATAGGTGACACTTGTTGTAACATCCAACCTGGAAATTACAGAATTATCGAGACTAATTGGGATTAGTTGGGGAAAAATGACGATTTTACCCCTAGACGGGAACTTGTTGACTTTTGACCCGGGAAGTTATTTGCACGTTGATCAAGGTCTATTATGTAGATCGAGGAATTGTGAG
The DNA here is from genome assembly GCA_032719365.1 of Prinsepia uniflora. NCBI lineage: Eukaryota > Viridiplantae > Streptophyta > Magnoliopsida > Rosales > Rosaceae > Prinsepia > Prinsepia uniflora. The sequence goes on along the minus strand of CM064861.1, from coordinate 56,508,050 downwards.
TACGTAGATAGACGACACACATCAAATTTGGATGTCATACGGTGAAGTTACAAGTTTAGAATAGTTTAATGAGATTTTACGGTTGCACGTAATTAGAGAAGTTGACTTTTGGTTGTTTAGCAATGGGACCCAAAAATAGCTGGGCTGGTCCAATAGGATGAGTGACAAGTGTCACTCACCCTTTGGTCCATATCTTTAAAAACACCTCTATCTCTCTCTTGTTCAAACTCACCTGAAACCCACCCACCATCCTTATACATCATCCTAACGTGTTCTAGCTTCTTCGTGAGGCAGAGAGTGAGGCTTAGAGGCTGTGGAGAGACAAGTCGGAACGGTGGCAGATGGTGGAGCCATATAAGGTTGCCCGGAAACCTTAGAAAACAGGTAAACCCTGTGAGCCTATTATGTTGGATTTTGAGTTTTCAAGTTTGCACGTGTGGAACACCGTTCTAAAAGCGTTAGCACATATTCTATGAGTTTGTAAGAGTTTGACAGCGACCAAAATGGACAAAAATGGATGACTGGACTGGCTTTGAGAATGGTTCGAACTTTAGTCGTGAAGATTGAAGCATTGGCCAAGCAATTTTAGGTTTGTTTCTTGAATTTTAACCTTGTAGATCTAGTTTATGGGTGAGAGCTGATCATTTTGGTTGAAAGAATGGAAAGAAATGGTGGATATTTGAGAGAGAGAACGACCTGGGTTACAGGTTGACGATGCGATGATGTGGCAGGTTGACGTTATCATGTCAGGCTACGTGGCCAGGTTTGGCTGGTGCCACTTGGTAACTTGTTAGAAGTCTATTAGAGTGACGTGGTAGGTGACATGGTAAGATGACATCAATATGACGTCAGTAGGTGACACATGGCACGTGTTAAAGGGTGGCACGTGGTGCTAATCAAGAGGTACCACTTTGTAGCTATCAGATTGTCAGATGTCATATGTCAAGTAAGGTTGACGTTAGTAGTGACGTCTTTCTGACGTCAGCATTGACCATACATGGGCACAAGTTTTGAGGGTAAAACTGGTCATGTTTGAAAGGTTTCGACATTCTGAATCCAATGGTGGTGGTCTCAAAACCGATCATAGATCATTTGATGGGGTGTTTTGGAGTTTTTTCTCCTCGTGAAGCATTGTTCGGGACATGTATTATGTTCTGGGGTTATTTTGAGGTTTGTATATGGACTTGTATAGATTGATAGTGACCTTTGGGTGTGATTTGGACAAGTATGGACATCCCAGACGCTTCGGATTAGCTTATGGCTTGTGTTCCGAGCTAGCAATGGTATTGTGAGTGGACAGTTTGTTTCATAACTCTTATGCATGCTTAAATACATGTTTTGACTGGCTTTATGAATATTGTTTGCCATGATTGTGAATAGGGTTATGATTGCTGGATTTATGATTGGTTTGCTTATGTTTATGGCTGATTTATGAACAATGATTTTAGCAGGGTTTGGAAAATCGGGTTTTGGCTGGTTCCTTAAAGGTAAATGTTTTGGGCTGGGCCCCATATGATTATTGTTTTGAGCTGGTGCCTGTATAATAACTGTTTTGGGGCTATTGCCCGTATGATACCATTTTGGGCTGGAGCTCGTATGATAAATATACTTTGTTTTGGATACTATGTTCTAGCATTGGGTCAATCTCAGATTATTAGATCGATATATATCCGGAGTTGGACTCCGTAGATTCCCAGAGACGGGCTTGGACGTAATCGGGGTTAGACTCCACACGTACCGACGGGGTTGGACCTTGTAGATCTCGTACTCTCCTATCATTAGTGCACTTGGGATGCTAGTTGGCCTAGCAGCTTGTTGGACCAGCATGGCGAGGTTTGATACTAGGCTAGCTAGGTCAGCAAGATCAGATTTGGTGTTTAAACTAGATGTATTTTGTGTAAATGTTTTCAAAGTGGCTAAGAGCCAGCGATTTTAGTAAAATGTGGGCCAGAAAGCGTTCTTTTGTTATGTGATTTTCAAGTTGGGTCCATGATGTTTTTTTTACATACTATACTGGTTATTGAACACAATGATTTTTGTGATTATGCATGCATGTTTTACAAAATGGAGGTTTAAAGGTAATTTTCGAAAAATGGTTTTCCAAACCTTTATTTTTGTCCACTCACACTTTTTTATTGTTTTTGGTACCCACCAGGGTTGATTCACAGACGGGGGCTGAATGAAGGCGGAGGCATCACGGTGAGTGCGTACTCTGTTTACTCTAATTAGGGTGTGCTGTATCCCTAGGCTGACACGTGTTTAGGATATTTACTTTGTGTCCAAGGGTAATACGATCATTTTATAAGGACGTGTCAGACGAGATCAGGTCATTTCACGCCAATCAAGGGGGGTTACGGGGAGGGACATGTAACTTGTCACTGACCCAATCGCTCACAAAAAAATTCTCACATGAAGATGCTAAAATAACCCTATAACCAAATTACCAAAATGCCCCTATGTAATCTAAACTAGAAATGAAACCGTCTAACTCTGTTTTTGGCATGTTGCCTGTCGGTCTACTCGGGAGGTCGAGACCTTCGTAACGGTCTTCTCAAATCACCTAAACGAGGTCTCGGCTAAAAAGTAAACATTTTGACTTAGACCAAAAAGGTTAACTCTTTGATTTATCGGCAAAATTGTCATTTTCTCCTTAAATTTTAAATTTTCACATTTCCTCAAGATCCGATTCGTTACAACCTACTGTCCTTAAATAAATCTTCATCCTTGAAGTTTCAAAGCTAAACTAGAGTCATATTTCGACGCTTAATCATGATTATACAAGCTTAACCAATTATCAACTCAATCACAAACTCTAAAAGCAAGGCATACCAAATGCACCAATGAAACAACCCGTCCCAGATTAACGAGATTAATTAACGGTAATTAAGATTAATTAAGGACTAATTTAGGCTTATCGTGACTAAGTAGGAATTAGTCATGGGTTCACTTTTGACTAGGGTAGTCAAATGCACGAGGACCAAGGACTGTTACGTAGATCGAGACGTTATGAGTCTGTAGACAGGCGGCATGTCGAAATCGAACGTTTGACGGGAAACTTACGGGTCTAGAATGAATCATGGTACTATTGCATAATTTAGAAGAAAGTTGGACTTTTGTCTCATGCAGGCCCCATATATTTTATCCAGGCCCAATGGATGAGTGACAAGTGTCACTCATCCATTGACCATTGCTTTTCATACATGCATACCAACATCCTTCATTCATTTTCCTTGTTTTCCCATACCCAAAACCCACAAACACCCAAACACCCAAACCCCAATCCCTTTTCCCTCACCTGGTTTTGATCTGAGAGAGAGACAGAGCGTGGATGAGAGACCAAGAGATGGCAAGGGATGAGGTAGGACAGCCGTGGACGGAAGAGGAAGGCAAGGGAAAGGTAAACCTGATACCCTTTTAAATTCAACAAATTTGAATTTCATTTTGGGACGTTTGGGAATGATTTTGATGTTTTGGTTGGGTCTATGGAGCTCATACGAGCTAGTAGGGATGAAGGTTTTAGGATCGGATCGGGTTGCTGGTCTGGGTGACCAGTTATAGTGAACCGGGTCAACCCGAACAGAGGTTGAAGACGATGATGACATCATCACCTGACAGGAGTCAGAAGTAGGCCAATAGGAAGCTGCCACGTGGCAGTTGTTAGTTCCCAGGCAACACTGACATGTTAGTGATGTGGACAAATCAGATGGTGCCACGTGTCACTAACATGTCAGACACGTGGACCAACTGGTTGTTGACATGTGGCACCTGTCAGATCTGACATGTATCAGACCTGACAGCTGTCAGGATGACATCGTGGATGACGTTAGCGTTGACTTTGACTGTTGACTTTGGCCGTTGACCTGACGTTAGTGTTGACTTTTTGACCAATAATTTTGACCCACGCGTGGGGGCCGTGGAAGCGAATCTCTAGGTGGGACCGTTATATTTTAAAGGTTTCGACGATTTGGATCCAATGGTGGTGGTTTCGGGTCGATCAAAGGTGGTGCATACGATTGTGGTATTTGGTATTCACGTATTTTCACGTATTACGATGCTTATGGTTTTATTTTGGGTTTATACGTGCTTGTGTTTCAATGTTTTGATTAATGGAATGATTTTGGATTTGGAAATATGGAATTTATACCTCGTGTTGAGATCTTATTGAAACGGATTTGGTTTTGGTTTCAAAAATGCCATCCTTATGAGTGGATTGTCTCCTCCAGAGGTCAAGGAAACTAGAGTAGTCACGTTGCATTGCCTGAGAGGGGTCGTCCGTAGGAGGCTCAGGAACAGGATTGCTATTATTAGACATCTGGGATGCCATACCCCGGATTGGATTCGGGGAAAGGCTTGGATTGAGACCCCGAGCGGCACGCGTAGCCTTAGACCGTGACATTATTATGACATCTGGGATGTCAAGTATTTGGGATGCCAAGGATTGGTTAACTGTATTTCACTGGATTGGTTGTTTGGTACTAACGAATTTAGGCTGTGACCCACATACTTGGTTTTAGGTTGAGTTCCCACTTGGATTTATTATTTTGGGCTAAGGTCCTAATGATTTGAGGAAGGAAATGGCTTTGCTTATGAAGAATATTTCACTGAGTTTGGATTTTGAAAATCTATGTTTTGATTTAAAGTAAATGATTATAATAACTAGTTTTCGAATGAATGCATACTTTTTAATGAAGGGTATAAATGTCTTTTCTGAAATGTGTTTTATTAAACTATTTATTTTCGTCCACTTACAGCTTTTCATGCTTTTTAATACCCTTCCGGTTGATCGTGGATGCAGGCTGTAGCAGAGACCAAGATATCACATGCCTCCACAGATCCTGGCTGGCTCTGGGAGCCCCAAGAAGGCTAAGGTTTGGGTTATTCCTTGTCTGGCACGTGGTGTCAAACAAGAGTATGGTACATCCCACACTAATCCTGTGGGGGGGGGGGGGGGGGGGGGGGGAGAGGGGAGGGAGATTAGGATGGTTCATGTCAACCAATATCCAGAAATCTCACATTTACATTACACAACTATGTCTCAAGTTTAATCCACAACGTAAAAGGAATCCGAGAAAATCTTGCCTTCATCTCAATAACGTACTTATTGAGCTCAAACTATTTTAAGTCTTTCTCGAGGTCTCATTCCATATCCAGGACTAAAACTCAAAATTATGTCCATAACCAACACATACGTGAGCATACCGATACTAATAGCTCACACTTAGTTTACCTCACAATGCATGAGTATCGGGGAATCAAACACACCAGTAGTCAATCACAATGAATCATTTCATCTAAAACACACTATCCATATTCACCAAGAACTTTACACAATAACCAACACACCCACACAATGTCTCCTATAAAGGAGCATAACATCCACAGTTTGATCTCAGAACCACAAACAGCCCCATAACTATTATGAGAGAATCTACTCGTCTCACCACCAGACCCTGCTATGAACAATCCATATCCAATATCACCACATAATTCACATATATTCAACTCAATGTCAATGCACAAGCATCACATCAATCATCATATGCACCACAACTGAGTGCAAACCAACTCATGATACAAGACCTAGCTCGACATCTGAGTCGCCATCACACACTAGTCTTAGGATATAGATCCCTGCTCGACGTCTAAGACTGCTCATCACAGTACTAGAACATATCCACATATAGCCAAATCACAACCCATAGTCACAACCACCCATAATACCCGTCTTAGGATTCAGAGCCCCCGACTCAACGTCTGAGACTAATCAATCAATAGTCATCACAACATATAACTGATTCAAGTCCACATCACAATCAGCATACCACAATTTACATCAACAATACCAATAACACATACATCTCTCTCATATCATAAACCAAACCACAATCAGAATCTCGAGTTGGCGCCCCAAACACGGCTCAAACGCCAATTCTCGTAAATCATGCATTAGTGCTACTTTTGTAAAAATCCTTCAAAAATCATGTGAAAATCATTATCATTCAAAAATCACATTATTCCATGCTCCAAACCATATTTAATTCAAAATCCAATAAGAACTGTATCTTAAAACATAGTTTACGAAAATCCTCGAAAAATGTGAAATAAAATATTCATAAAATCATTGAAATTCACATAAAATTTCAATCAATCAAATATCATAAATTTCATATATAAAATCATTTAAAACAATTAAATATGCATGCATAATAGTTTAGGGAAAGAAAGTCCACTCACACATCATTCGTATAACCGAATTTCGCTTTGTACCTATTTCCGTAGTTTTCAGGAATCTTAAAACGTGCCAAAAACCACATCTAAATTGTCATTAACCATCCAAAATAACCTCACATTTCAATCCCCCATTTTTACGGGTTTCAAATACGTATTAAAAATGTATATACACACTTCAGACACACAAAACTATACCAAAACGGTATCTGATCGACTCGAAACTACACCAAAATGTTCGTTACAATGATTACATTAAAAGTCATATTGACCATTCCTCCAAATTACAAACCATGCGCTTCCACGCGTCGCCGCAAGTGGATGCGTGTGAAAACCACGTGCCTGCACGATTCATTATCTCATTCGCCCATTTTCCTACAAACGAGTCGTGCGACCCGGTTTCGACCCGAATTCAAATTCAACCATGTCAAGCAATTTCTCAATTCCAATCCATCCAAAACTATTCTAGGCTACCCAAAAATGTGAATTCAAGTTCAATTTCACATTTCCTTACCTCAAACTAGTCGAATTTCAACTCCAAAATTTGAAATGGTCGCAAGTAAGGTTTTGGGTTCAATCCTTATTAATTCCTTTCGATTCATTTGAGTTCCAAAAAGCTTATTCTAAACTTGGTTTCAAGAATCAAGGTCCAAAAATTGAAATTCGAATTCTCAATTTTTCATGGTTTCTGAGCTTTGGTTCAAGCTCCCTCTTCGGTTTTTTTTTCTTCCTGCCTCCATGTTTCTCTCTTCCTTTCTCACTTTTCTTTTTTCTCTGTTTCTATGAGTCTCTCTCGCATGTGGACTGATCAAACCAAATTGTGTTTGGTTTTGTTCATAACACACACACTCAAGGGGAGTGGCTAATTTTCCTAAGGGATAGGTGACACTTGTCGCTATCCCAATCACTCACAAAAAATATCTCACAACAAATACTAAAATAACCCTATAACCAAATTTCCAAAATGCCGACGTACTTGGGAGGCCGAGACCTTCGTAACAGTCTTCTCGAATTACCTAAATGAGATTCTGGTCAAAAAGTGAATATTTTTGACTTTGATAAAAAAGTCAACTCTTTGGCTTTGTTGCAAAATCGTCATTTTCTCTTTAAATTTTCCAATTTCACATTTCCTTGAGATCTGGGTTTGTTATAACCGAGATGGCTGTTGATTCACCTTTGAAGGCGTTACAGGACCGATCATCCATGATGTGAGAATCTTCTTGGGAAGACATCTACAAATGCAAAAATAAAGCTCTTAAGAAGGGAAACATGCAAGAGCCAACACATATAATCTCTCGACGATCAATACAACAACACATACACATTTATGCCCAGTTATGAAATGTTCATAGCAAAAGAATCAGGTCATGGGCATCGTCCTGAAAGCGAATCGGAAATCGCCGTAGGGTGGTCGGAAATCGCCTTCCTCTCTATCTATCTATCTATCTAGTCTCTCTCTATCTATCTATCTTTGTCTATCTCTCTCTCTATCTCTCTCTCTCTCTCTCTCTCTCTCTCTCTCTCTCGTCTCTCTCTCTCTCTCTCATATATATATATATATACCTAACACAAATTCACTTAGAAACTAAGAGTGAAAAGTAAAAGGTGAATCCTTTTTTATACTTTTTCTAAAAAGTCGCCGTTACAAACCCACTCGGCTAGATAAGCGCAGGTGGGCGAGAGTTGGAAAAAACACTCAATGTCAGAACTTGACGTCAAAAGTTTGCCTCATTCGATTAGGCCAAGCCTATGCCGAGCATGGCGATATCACCTTGTCAAAAGTGGCTCTCGGTCGGTCCATGACCACGACTAAGCCAATCAACCACCGCATTGTTTTAAGGGTCCATACAAGTTGACAGATCCCTCCCCAGAATGCCATTTGATTCTCTTGAAAGGCCTTGCTCCCATCTGACACAAAAACACTCAAATTACCAAATCATCCTCAGTCCAAATATATAACAACACAAGTGTCAGACAAGGGATCAACTCATGTGGCAAGCAAAAAACGTAATCCAGAATAATACAAATACACAGAGCACTAGACATGAATTAAATTAACTACTAGAACCTGCTCTGGTTAGCTACAGTGCACATACCCACGAAGATGCCTCAGTCTCAATAAAACCTACATAAACTGTGAGTGGAAAAAAATAAAGTTTTGGAAAACCAATTTCCGAAATCATCCTTTAAACCCTCTTTTTTTATATATAAAAACATGCATGCATAAACATATGAAACTACATAAATTCCCCTGACCCACATTTCCCTAAAAACCCTAGTTGTAAATCCTTTTGAAAACCTCTGGACACACCACAAGTCAACACAAGCCAAACATGATCCCACTAGTCCAACCATCCCATAAGTCAAACCTTGTCCCGCTGGTCCAACCATCCCATTAGTTCAACTAGCATCCCATCTGTACTACTGGTAGACACGCACGAGTTATGTGGAGTCCAACCTCGTCGGTACATGTCGAGTCTAACTCTGATCACGTCTGAGCCCATCCTTGGGAATCCTCGGTGTCCAACTCCAGAATAGCAATCCAATCGCTTGAGGTTGACCCAACCAGAAAACATAACCATAACCATAAATAAACCAAAATACCTTTAACCCAGACACCAGCCCAAAACATTACCTCCCGAGCACCAGCCCAAAACATTACCTCCCGGGCACCAGCCCAAAACACGGTTTCCAAAACCACCACTAAAACCTATGTCTAGAAAACCACAACTGAATATCATATAAATAAAAAAATCCGAGAAGTTATCCATAAATCACATACCAACATATAACCATATCATAACCATCCAAACCATATCATAAAACCATATAAATAAGCATGCACGATAGTTATGAAAGAAAATGTACACTCACAGTACCACCGATCGCCCGAAACCTAAGCTGTAAGCTAATCTGACGCCTTCAAAATCTCCAGGCCTATCAAAGCCACATTAGAGGGTCACTAACAATCCATATAAGCTTATACTTGAAACCCCAATTGAAGTCCAAACTTCAAAACTTCCTAACTTCCTCATTTCTTAACCAAATTGGACGTTTTAATAGTCAAAATTCATCTGCTCAAGACCAGGAATCCAAATTCAAGATTAGATTGGAAAAATATTACTTGGATTCAGAGATATGAGATCCTAAAAATTCTGCTAAGCTTTATTCCTTCACACTGTGTAATCCCGACGTCCACCGCCTTTGACCTTGAGCTCGCTGTGATCGTGGACTCCTTAGAACATGATTCCAACCCTAATTTGGTCCAAAATTTCCTCCAATTGAAGATATGAATTAATGGGGGCAATGTGTGCTTGTTTGTTCTTCGGTTTTGGGTGGTGCACATGTAGAGAGTGTGAAAGTGAGAGAAATGGGAATGGATAAGGATGAGGAAAATGATTGGTCCACAAAATGCTTAAATAAAGACACTTTTCCTTTCCCAAAATATCCACACTTTTCCTTTTCCAAAAATACCCTTTCCCTAAATTGAAAGCCAAGTATGATCCTAGGGGCAAAACTGTCAACTTGCTTAAATAAAAATCGCAAAATCCTCGAAAATTCTCAAAACATTTCTGATAATCTAGAAAATTTGGGTCGGGTCGTTACAATCTACCCTCCTTATAGAAATATCACCCTCAAAATTCGCACCTGTCCATGCCAAAACTATGGAAAACCGGTCTCGCCTCCAACTTAGGCTCCCACGTGGCCCCTTCCACGTCGAAGTCCCTCCATGGTACCACTACCAGGCAAAAGTACCCAAAATTTATATGCTGTCTGTCCAATTCTAGATCGTGAATACCATTCACTAAGTTCAAAATCCTTTGAGTTCTCCTGGTCAACCCCAAAGGTCAAAACGTATACCAAGTCGTACCATTTCGGACCCCACCAATACTCAAGCCACTAAACCAAAGAAAGAATACATACAGGTTTGTATGAAAAGTGAACACACGTGCTCGCCCACCCGCAGTCCCACCACGTCCCCTATGGTTGCCTCCTAATGCACTGGCTCCCATGCATGACTCCCCGATGCTACAGTCGAAGAATGCGTCCTCTAATTGAGCATGCCCATGCCATACGCTCACTAGTAGCACCCCTATCCAGAACATATGGGACACTCCCGCTTGAAATGACCCAACTCTTCGTAAAAGAAACAACCACATGAGATGCCTCATCCAACAGAGTATGGAGTGTGGTCAATCCTCCAACCAGCACCATAACCCAAACCACATGCTGAATACCCGACATAAATCGACGAATACTCATCTCCTCAGTCGCCTCCGTACCTTGTGCAAAGCGGGCCAAATCTTGAAATCTCTGCTCGTATTGAGCTAGAAGCATAGCCCCCTGCTCCAGTCATAGGAATTCCGTCTCCCTGGCATCCTAATAAGATTGGTGATAAAAGTGATGCAAGAAACGTTCCTTGAATGTCGCCCATGTTTCGATAGTCTCATTCAAACTCATAGATAATAGTGTCTACCACCACACCTGTGCATAACCATCCATATGCTCAAAAGGGCAACCGATAGCCTAAAAGATCATCTCAAAGCATGCAATCCATTTATCGGCCACCACGAATTCCGATCCATCAGTAAAATTAATGGCTCCAAGTAGATGGGTCCTCTCGATATCTGCCTCCCTAGGATCCTATTCCTCTACATCAAGACATCCAATGCCTGAACAAATCGATCAACACTGTTTCCCATCTAGCTTCCCTATTCTCATCGTTGCTACCAGGCAGATGACGCGGATGTCATCGTGGAGGCATAATGGGTGATGAGAGGTAAACATCAGTAACAAGACTACCGTGCATACCACATATGCGATCCCATAGGAAACAACCAAGTACTCTGATACAAATTGACAAGACCCTCCCCGAAATCCCCCTCGATTCTCATGAAAGGCACTGCTCCCGTCACACAAACACGCACAAATTACCAAATTACCCGCAGTTAAAATATATAACAACACCAGTGTCAGATTAGGGATAAACCCCTATGTCAAGCAAAATGTCATCGAGAATAATACAAACATGCATAGAACTAGACACGAATTAAATTAACTACCAGAACCTACTCTGGTTAACTAGAGTGAGCAAACCCACGAAGATGCCTCAGCCGCCATACATCCCACGTCCTGCAATCAATCTGAAGGGTGTCAAAACCAAAAACCTATGAGTGGACAAAAATAAAGCTTTGGAAAACCATTTTCCGAAATCATCCATCACACCTGAGCGTCACTAACAATCCACATAAACATATAAGTGAAATCCCCAAAAACCTCAGAATCGAAAACACATGTCGAACATGCATCTCGAGGAAAAACCCCCTGAAACTACCATCGAATGACCTCTAATCGACCTGAAATCACCACCATTGGATTCAAGACATTGAAAGGTTTCAGACTAGACCAATTTTACTTTGAATTTCCCACCAATGTGCAACCATGCATTGATCAAAGTTGTGGTCAATGCCAACGAGCTGCCCCCACGTGCTTGACGTCAGCCGCTGACATCACCCGCTAACGTCCGCCCTAGCTGACATGGCATGCCACGTGTCACTGACAACTCTGAAAACTCTACCACGTGCCACCCCCTGACACATGCCATATGGCACCACTAGTACACTACCACGTGACACCAATATCACGTGGTACCAACAATCCTCAGCCACCTGGCACCTGACGCCTTTTGACAACCCTGCCAAGTGGCACCAACCATCCCCTGCCACGTGGCACCCCTGCCATGTGACACCTACCAGGTGTCAAATGATGTCACCTCATCGGAGAAGATGACTGCGCCGTTGTGGCTGCTACCGTCTGCTGGCCGAAAAACCACCATTGAAGCCCAAACTTCAAATCTTCCTAGTTTCTTCATTTCTCAACCAAATTAGACATTCTAATTCTCAAAATTCATATACTCAAGCTCAGGAATCCAATTCCAAGGTCAGTTTTGAGAAATATTACTTGGATGCAAAGATATGAGCTTCCAAAAATTTGGCCAAGCTTTATTCTCTCACACTGTGCAATCCCGTCGTCCATCGCCTTCAACTTTGAGCTCTACGTGATCATGATACTCCCTAAAACATGATTCCAACCCTAATTTGGTCTAAAAGTCCCTCCAATTAAATAGATGAATTAATAGGCGTAATGTGTGTTTGTTTGTTATCTTGTTTTGAGGGGGTGCACGGGTAGAGATAGTGAGAGTGAGAGAAATGAAAATGAATATGGATGAGGAAAAATAGTTGGTCCACAACACCCCATCCCAAAATATCCACACTTTTCCTTTCCTAAAAATACCCTTCCTTAAATAGAAAGCTAAGTATGATCCTAGGGGAAAAACCATCAACTTGCTTAAATAAACTTAACAAAATCCTCGAAAATTCACAAAACAATTTTGGATAATCTTGAAATTTTAGGTTAAGTCGTTCCACAAGTGGGCCAACCAAGGTAACAAACACTTACCTTACTCAAGTGTGTCTCAGTTGGTTCATGGCTAAGCCTAGGCTGATCGACCACATCATCATGCTACGGTCCGCGTAAGTGGGCCGAGTAAAGGGACATGCGCTCACTTTGCTCAAGAAGGTATCGGTCGGTCCATGGCTATGCTTAGGCCGATTTTCCACCTCATCGTGCAAGGGTCCGTGCAAGTGAGCTGAGAAAAGGTGACATGCTGTGCCTTGCTCGAGTGGGTCTCGACCAATCCATGGCCATCCCTAAGCCGATTGGCCACATCATTGTGTGCACGCATATGGACTGAGCAAAGGTAAAATACAGCCACCTTGCTCAAGTAGGTCTTGGTCGGTTCATGGCCATGCCTAGGCCGATCGACCACCTCATTATGAGAGGGTCCATACGAAGGTCGAGTAGTCCTGCCTTATGACTTTCCAAGTGTAATGACCCGTAGTAGAAACCAAGATTAGATTAGTGGTTAATGACGGAATAATGAAGTTAATTGGTTATTAGTTGGATGCTTTCGGACGAACGGTACGAAATGACGATTTTACCCTTGGAATTGGGCGAACAATTGACTTTTGGTTCTAGTGGTCAACCAAGCTTTGACTGATGACTGTGCGTAGTTCGGGACGTCACGAGTTCATAGACAGGTGGCACGTCCGATTCTGACATCCGAGGAGGAAGTTATGATGTTCGGAAGTTTAAGGGTAATTTGGTAATTTGGTTAAAAGGGGCAATATATGGACTTTTGAAACGACATGGACTTTTCATATAATTCGAGGACCGTTAGGTAGGTCTCGATTCCCTGAGTACAACGACATGCGGCACGTTTTCATTGGAGTTTGGACGACATAGTTAATAGTCTGAACGGGCGAAGGGCATTTTGGTAATTTAGCCACAAAGGGCAATTTGGTCTTTTCACTGCCTAGGGATATGTGCCCAGTAAAATGGTACCACCTGGTGTCTTGGGGGATGTGTCTACTGGTTTTGAGACACTTTTCCCTTGCTGGAAGGGTGTGGAATCCTCCTCCACCGTCTCATTTTAGTTTTAAATGATTGTGCATAATATGTTTGATGAAGAACAGAGAACATAGAGAGAGAAAGAGTGTGTGTGTGTGTGTGTGTGTGTGTGTGTGTGTGTGTGTGTGTGTGTGTGTGTGTGTGTGTGTGTGTGTGTGTGTGATTGTGAGAATTCAAATCTCTTCCACGAGTGATCTCTTTCCTTTGCTGTCTAAAGAAGAATAAGAGAGGAAGGCCAGACAAGAGGCTAGGGTAGGCACGGCGGCTCACGACGGCGAAAGGTGGAAAAGAACCCTAAAAAACAGTGAGTTACCCTGTTTTGAGTTGGAATGGTGAACTCGAATTGAAGGGGTAATGAGCACAATTGTTAAGTAGATGATGTTCCTGGGGTGTCTAGGAGTTGAATGGGCTGGGAATTGAGGCTCGCGGTGGGCGGTAGCCGCGAAACTAACGAGGTAAGGATTGTGATTCAAAAATGGTAATTATTGTTTTGGTGCCCGATATTCGTATTAAGTATTGGGAATTGTTTCTGGAGGTTCTAGGGATGGATTGAGATCGACATGAGGTGAGGATGTGGCTGGAAACACGTCAACTGAACGACAACCAGTGCCCAGTTTCTCCTTCGTTTTGGGAGGTGAGTTCCAGGCCTAAAGTTCTTGTTTTTAAGGGTCTAAACGATTATGGACAATGAAGCAAACCTATAGGACTAATTAGAATTAAAAACGGATCGGAAATAAAAGAAATATGGGGTCAAACTGCCCACGCTGATTCGACTGGACCGAACCAGTTCAAACCCGGTCTAGCAGAGGTAGGAGATGAACAGTGCTGAGGCGCGTGAAGCCCATGCGCAACGCCTTTGGGTGGTGCATGTGGGCGCATGGCACGGTTTTTGGGGAAGTTTCCAACACGAGTTTTAAAGTATTCGATGTAACGAACATTTTGGGATTGGTTTCGAGTCGATCGGACATCGTCTCGATATGTTTCGGGATGTCCGAAGGTTTTAGGGCTCGGTTAAAAATAGTTAAAAATTCGGAAAAATTACGGGGATTTAGTATAAGCTTAATGAAGTAGTTGGTGGCCTTCTTATGGGATTTGGACAGGTTCGGGAAAGTCGGTGATAGTGGATTAGCCCGGAAGCGTAATTGGGCACGTATAGAGGCAGCGACGCTAATGGTCTGTGAGTGGAATTTGATTTCGAACTTATGATGCATGCATATATGTTTTTATATGTCTTCTATACGTGATTTCTGTGTTATCATATGATCTTGATGCTTTACGGTTTTGCACGAATTTTGAGATTATTATGTATTTGCACGTTTTACGAGTTTCTGATTTATATTGCGATTTGATCATAGTTTTAATGATTTGATTTTAGGATTTGACATATGATTTGATTTCAATGATTTACGATGGTTTTTCGAAAAGTGATTTCGGGCTCGAAGCCCTGTTCATGTGATTTCGATAAACGAGATTTCAGTTTTGGAATCGGATTTTGGAAAGATGATTTTTGATTGGATTTTGAAACTTGAAAGGGAAATTCTGGATTTGGGTTCAGGATGATGGTTCCGGATGCTGGCTTACGAAATCATTATTGCGAATTCGGATATGGATTTTCTATGGTTTTCACTTGGTTTTGGGTTTAAAGACCCGTTGAAAAATGATTTTGGGTTTAGAGACCTGGAAAAGGAAAATGGCTGGATCTGGTTTTGAGTTTAAAGACTCGGTTGATTGACGGGGGAGGGCCCTGGATTGATATGTTAACGACTCGGCTATTGTGATATCCCCTGAGGCCTGTTGATTGTGTTTTGAGTTTAAAGACTCGTTGATATCCCAGGAAGGCCTGATTATGCGCATGATTTTGAGTTTAAAGACTTAGGCGCACTTGAGATCCAGCAACTCGATTAATTAATGTTTTTCACTGGTTTTTCACTGGCTTTCCGATGTTTTGGGAAATGGCCTGGATGATTTGGATTTTGTGGATTTGATGAGTTTTGGGCTGAGTCCTCGTACTTTGATGAGGATTTATGAATTTGGGCTGAGTCTCTTGATTTGAGTTACGGATTTGAGAAAAGGAACGATTATGAGTTCACTGATGGTTTTGGATATGAAATGGTTTTATGGAATGGTTTTCATATGCATGCATTGGTTTTTGCGTGGAGGGTATAAATGTGTTTTCTTATAAAGTGTTTTAAGAACGTATTATTTATTTTTGTCCACTCACAGTCTTTTTATGTTTTCGATACCCTCCAGGTTGTTGCGGTGTGGGCTATTGGTAGAATGAGACGGAGACTTCACACACGCGATCCAAAGTAGATTATGCGCACTCTGGGAAGTCCGTAAGTTTTTGGACGGTCGGATCGAGAATCTCTTGTCCGGCTTACGTGTTACAGGGAGGTTAGTCGTCAGTCAGCCTTCGTGTTGCACGTGAGTTAGACGGGAGCATGACTTAGCCCTTAATACCGGGGGATTGGGGTTGGGTCGTGTCACCAAGGCCTCAACTTGATAAATCATGCGAGGCCAACCCTCTATCCAAGCAAAACAACAATGGCTGATCACATCTGGTCAGCTTGCACATCGCTCAACGAGGTCATCTCATCGACAAGACGTACAACATAGCAAAGGATCAAAGCAGCACAGATCGACCTCTCTGGTTGGCCTCTTCCATTATTCGGCCAGGTAAGGTAAATATTCCTCAGGACCACAAGAGGACACATGTCAGCTTTTGGGACAACAATATTAATCCCATATCAAACTATTCCTACAACCTTCAATGCTACTATAAATACAAGGGTGACTCAAAGCATCAGAGACTAGTAGGCTAGCACCACATCGATGCCCCTTTACTCTTACCTATCTCTACATAGGTCCCACCACCACGAGAAGAGCATTTGAAGGAGTCCACAGAGGCAAGTCTAAGTTGGTAAATTTATTGCATCAACATAACTAATAACCATGTAATTAAAACATATCAATAATAGCAAAATAAGAATAAAGAGGTTTCACGCACCGGAATTAGATCCCACGAGCCATTGTGCGTGGTGGTAGGTTTTTACAAATTTTGCGCGACAACCAGAGTTTTTCGGTGAAGCCTTTCTTCCTCTAATCCTCATCGATTCAAATAGGCAACTAGTCAAAATGTGTCTAAATGACCTTAGGAATTTATTGGGAACAAAATAGGGGTTCAATACCTATGCCGATTGGAATAGAGTTAGAGAGCTTCATCTGTATTGAAGTGTTTCCTGATAGAGTTGCATGGTTGCCCTCATATCGATGAGACGATCTGGATGTTGATGGTCGTTTGGATGGCCATGGAATGAGGGTGGCAGTAGTTGACACAATTTCTCTTATTAGTTAGTCTTCAGCTGTGCCCATGAGAAAAGGGAGTCATCGAGATAGGGAGAAACTTGAGAATGATCGAGAAGGAGAAAGGTTATTAGTAAGGATAGATAGTGTTCGTTGATTGAATGAAATGGGTGTCAAATCTTCTCTTGATGGAATCGTTGATTTTCTTTATTTTCGGAGATAAGCTAAATTGAGAGGATGAGGCAGACGAGCAAGAGTCAAGGAGAGTATATGGTTTGATGTCTCTATTGCACTGTTATTTTCCCTTTAGGGCTAATAATAATTGGGCTCTAGAAATGAATGCTAATCCAACTCAACAGTTTTTTTAGGCCGAAGGGTCATTGTCGAGCAATTTTTTTTTTTTGGGGGGGGGTTAAAAAAAATCCTTTTTAAATTTGAGGGACGGAATGTAACATCAACATCCATGTAATTTAAACATTAATAAGGTGATAGGACCCATTCATAATTTACCTTTGTAACCACACCCGGTCTTGCTCCCGTCTGACAATAAACTCAAATTCTAGTATCTACCCTTGATGCTTATCAGACAAGGAATACTTGCACTCTCTTCTAGTCATGCCTCCATCTGCCGAGTAGCGTCGAATTCCATGCAACGACCCTGGATCGTTATCAAAACTAGAAAAATGTGTGAGTGGACAAAGATATATATATTTTTAAAGGAAAAATAATGAAACATAAAAGTTCACCCTCCGTTTTCTATAAAATTACGCATGCATATGAAAAGTCGTAACATCTCGATAAAACAGATAATGAACAAGAAATCTCGAAATACATGCATTTGTAACTCATCGATTATCCGTAAATCCATTTATATATGAAAGTACCAATGCATAAGAGTAAAAATGTAACGACCTGTCCCGGATTTTGGGATTAGATTAGTGGCTCATGAAGGATTAGTGAGATTAATCAGTGATTAGTTGAGTAATTTCGGACGGACGGTGTGAAATGACGGTTTTGCCCCTGAAATTGGGCGAAACATTGATGTTTGATTCGGGTAGTCAAACTGACTTTGGCCGATGACTGGGACGTAGTTCGGAATGTTACGAGTCCGTAGACAGATGGCACGTTCGATTTCGACATTCGAGGAGGAAGTTATGACGTTCAAAAGTATATGGGCATTTTGGTAATTTGGCCTCAAGGGCATTTTGGTCTTTTTCCAGTGCATTGGGATATGTGCCAGTAAGATTGTGACACCTGTTGCCTTGGGATTTATGCCCACCAGATTTAGGACACTTGTCCCTCTCTTTATGGTTGTGGAGGTTTTGGACACCACCTCAATGTTTTTAAAAATTGTGGAAATGGTTGCGCGAGGTCGAGAAAAAACAGAGTATTGGGGAATTGTGAAACCACTTATAAAATCACCTTCGAACTTCAACGATTGATGGTGATGTGTAAAGGGAAATGAGAGAAGACAATGAGAGGGTTGTGGTGGAGTGATCACGGCGGCCTGCCGTGGACGGTGACCGGCAAACCCGACGCGTTAAGGTTATGGTTCAAACTTTAGATACTAGTTTTTAGTGTATAAAGATGGATTCTAACAATTGGAACACGATTATGGAGGTCATACAAGTGGACTGGGACTTAATTTGAGGCTAGAAGAGGTCAGAATCGTGGATGGACATTGGTGCAGAGCACGGGCTTGATCGATGGTTGGGAAGGCAAGCTACAAGTTCTAATTTCATGTTTGAAATAGCTAAATCAACTAGAAATGAAGGGACAAAGCTAATAGAACAAACAGGATAGAAAACGGTGCAGGATTCAGTGGAAAATCAGGAACGCCAATTCAGTTGGACAGGAGTTGCAGGGACCGAACCGAACCGGTCTGAACCCGATTCGGTGAGAGGACAGAGATGACTGTGCCTGACTCGTGAGGCCCACGCGTAGCCCCTTTGAGTGACATGTGAGGGTGCATGGGGCCTTGTCTCCGGTGATGGTCAACATGAGTTTTTATCGTATCGATGTAACAAACATTTTGGGACTGGTTTCGAGTCGATCAGACATCGCTTCGATATGATTCGGGATGTCCGAAGGTTCAAGGGCTAGTTTAAAAATAGTTAAAATTTCAGGAAAATTACGGGGAATTAGTAGAAGCATAATGAAGTGGTTAGTGGCCTTAGAATATGATATGGACAGGTTCGAGAAGTCCGATGATAGTGGATTAGCCGGGAACAGCGTATTGCACGCGTATCGATGCGGTAGCGAGGATGGTCTATGAGTGGACTTTGCTTTCTAAATTATAATGCATGCAAAACAGTTTTAAATTTTTTCTATATATGTTTTCTATGCTTATGATTATGGTATTTATGATTTGCATGTATTTCGATGTGAATTACATAATTGCACGTATTTCGAGAATATGGTTTATGCTATGCTTTGATGATGATTTTGATGGATGATTTTATACTATTTATACGTAGTGTTTTGTTAATGATATGATGATGTGATATTGGGTTTAAATGTGAATTCGGGCATGAGATCCATTTCGATAAAAAAAAGTGATTTCGGATTCTGGTTTTAATGGATTTCTGGATTTGGATTCCGAATGATGATTCTAGATTCGAACTTATTCGGAATGGTGATTTCAGATTTGGATTTGGAAATAGATTTATGGATTTGGATTTGAAATATGAAATTATTTTAAAATGGTTTTTAATTTGGATTGGATTTTCTAGATCTGGTTATTGGGTTTAAAGACCCAGATATGATTGTGACGGGGTGGGCCCGGATATGTGATTATTGAGTTTAAAGACTTGGGAGTTTAAAGACTCGGATATTGTGATTTTCCCTCGGAGGTCTATTGAGTTAAAGACTCGGGAGGTTAAAGATTCGGATGGATATTAAGGCCTGTTGAGTTTAAAGACTCGGATATATATTGAGTTTAAAGAACTCGGATAGATCCAGCAGGTTCAATAAATTGAAATGCGTTTTAAATGGTTTTCGGATTTTTGTGGAATAATAATGGTTTTCAAATGGTTTCACAATAATGGGTTTCAAATGGTTTCCAGATGATTTGGGCTGAGGCCCGGTATTTGAGAAACTAAGTGTTTTCGGTTTTATAAACGGTTTTATTATCTTAGAAATGAGATGGTTTTATGAAATGGTTTTCGAATGCAAGCATTGGTTTTACGTGGAGGGCATAATTGTCTTTTTCTGTAACATGTGTTTTATCAACTTATTTATTTTTGTCCACTCATAGTCTTTTCTATTTTTCGAAACCCCTCCAGGTTGTTGATGCGGTGCGGGTTGTTGTTAGTGAGGCGGAGACATCACGGGTACGATCCACAGTGGTTTATGTGCACTCTGGGAAGTCGGAAGTTGATTTTGGTACGTTGACCTGGGTATCCCTTGTTTGGCCTATGTGTTCCATGGAGGTTAGATAGGTGTTTAGCCTTCGTGTCGCACGTGGGTTAGACGGGAACATGATTTATCCCTTAATCACGGGGGATTGGGGGTGGGTCGTGTCAAAAAATCATACAGAATCGATCCAACCTCGATGCCTGAATGCCAACATCATATCATATCCACACTACCGGTATGTAAAACCAGTCAGGAAAACAGAGTCCAGCTCTAGATATCCGAGTGTGGACCTACCTAGGAAAACAAGCTCAACTCTGGCCGTCTGAGTCATAGCCCTAGCCCAAATAACGAGTCTCGAGAAAACAGAGCCTTGCTCTAGACGTCTGAGAATAACCAACTACTCAGATAAACAGAGCCCAGCTCTAGACGTCTGAGCACCAACCATAACCGCACCCGAGGAGGCATGTTCATAACACAATGTTCCACATACATATATCAAGAAAGCACACATTTATGACATGTTTCAATTCCTTAAAACAAAACCATGTTTCGAAATCCAGGACTAAGCCCAAAACACATATCATACAACCTCGTAAAACATACATTTAAAACGATTTCCGTAAAATCATTGAAAATCATATAAAAAGCATAGTCAAGCCAACATAACATAAATCACATAGTAGAAAAATTAAAATACTCAAATATGCATGCATAATATGTTAAAGAAAAGAAAGGTCCATCCACACATAGTCCAAGCGATCGAATCCTGTTTTGTATGTTCTTCCAAATTTAGGGGAACATCTACTTCAGTTATAAATCACTTCTAAGGGTTAATAATCGACCCAATAAAGTCATATTTTGATCCCTTAATTTTCTGGGATTTCAAATGAATTTAACATGACACAAAATAATTCGCATCGTCGAAACTACCCCAAGACAAAATCTAAACGTCTCAACAACTATACCATTGAATTTGTAAGATTGAATACTTAAAATTTCATGTTGGATTGACGGCGGAAGGCAGCCACACGCGCCCCCACGTGTCATCAGGGTCCTCTGCTCGTGGTGGTCATGCGCCCTGCACAAGACCTATCTTCAAACTTCATACATGCCATCCCACGAGTTCTGCGTGCAAGCTACTCGCTTGGGTTCTAGTTTTATCATTTCCCTTCTTTTTCATATCCAAAGTACTCTAAACAAAAAATAATTAAAAAGTAAATGCAATCACAAAATAAATTCATGTCAAAAATTAAAATATATCAAAATAAGTTTATATAACAAAATGGAACACTATGATTTAATAACAAAATAAAACCGTTAAAATATGACTCCCAATATTTTTCAAAAAATTTCAAACATTCCTTTTAATGTCCACTTGGATTGAATCGTTGACCGTATGCGTACATTTTCAAACCCGTATCTAATGTATACATCTTTCAAAAACATTTCATTTTCGGTAAAGTTAACCTCAACTTGATATATATAATTGGTGATGTTGTTGGACTCAAGGAGCCTGTGTTGGTTGGGAAGTCTGGTCTTGGGTTTTTGCCCACTGATGCTGTTTTGATGGGCCCTGGTTCTGTTCGGTCTGGTCACACAGATGTCGTTGTTGGGGACCAAGATGTTGCTCCAACTGTGGGGGCAAGGACTTCGTATTCCAAGGTTGTTGGTGAATTTGGGGGCCCCCGTTTGGGTGCCCCAGCCCTCAAATTCTTTCAGCCTAAAATTATTACGGGTCGTAAGGTTGTTTGTCCTCCTCCTGAGGCAACTGGGCTTGCAGCCTTAGAATGGAAGCATTCGTTGGTGGGTTATTTCGTGGATAAATCTCTCCCATTTAGTGATGTTAATACTTTAGCAAGGAAGATTTGGGCTAACCGTGGTTTGGTGGATGTCCTTGCTAATGGGAATGGGTTTTTCTTTTTCAAGTTCTCGGATGATCTGTCTTGCTCTCAAATTATTGAAGAAGGGCCTTGGCACATGGCGGGTCGCTCCCTATTCCTTTCTCGTTGGAAGCCCGGAATGATTTTGTCCAAGAATGCTCACTCCAAGGTTCCTTTGTGGGTGAGATTTTTTAACGTACCTTTGGAATATTAGTGCCTTGAGGGGTTTAGTCATATTGCTAGTGCTGTTGGTAAAACTTTGTTTGCAGATTCGATGACTGCTTCTCGTAAGCGCATATCTTTCATGCGTATTTGTGTGGAAGTGGATGCTTCAGACCCCCTTATTGATTCTTTGGATATCTGGTTGCCTCCAGAGGAGGATGGTGAGGTTATGGGTGTAGTTGAAGTGAAAGTGGAGTATGAAAATCGACCACGGGTGTGTGAGAAATGTCGTCTATTTGGTCATTTGGAATCGACGTGCCCACGTAAGATTTTGCCTTCTATTTTGGATAATTGTGATTTGATTGGTGGGTCTAAGGCCACGAGTGTGGTTGTTCCTGGCCCCATGCATTCTCAACTTTTTAGCCCTGTTTGTGTGGTTTTCGAAGAACCTGTGGCTCTCCCCGTTTCGGATGTTGGTGCCTATTCCGTGTCTACTGATCCTAAGTTGGCTTCCATTATGCCTAAGGAGGGTAAGGCACGTTTTCCCTCGCCTACCTCCCTAGGTACTAATATTGCAAGGCCCAAGCAGGGTTTGGTTTCGAGTGTTTCTGCTAATGGCCATGTGGTTGATGCTAAAATCTTTCCTAATCTATTTCTCCCTCTGGTGTCTGAGGGTGATTCTTCTGACTTAGAGCATGTGGTACCGTTGCCTTTGTTTTCACGTAGGACTGGTAGTTCCAAGGCGATGGGAACTGTGGGGTTATCGAAGGGCCTGGGTTTTTTGAAAAAGAAAAAGACGAAGAAGAAATCAAACAAGCATGTGTCGTCGCGTGATGGGGTTGAGGTTTCGAGGGAGGTTGGTGACGTTTTGGGTACTAGCATTGGAGGGAGGAGTGGCCCTCGGGATACCACTGTTTTCTCTTCTCATGATTAGCACAGCCTGTTGGAATGTGAGAGGTCTCAATGACCGGTCTCGCCAATTGGAAGTGAAGAATTTCATTCTCGCCAATCGTTTGTGTTTGGCGGGCTTGACGAAAACTAAGGTTAGAAGTATTAATAGCTCTCGAATTAAATCTGTTGTTTTTAATAATTGGGAGTCCACTGACAATTTTTGCAGCCATCCTTATGGTCGTATTTGGGTGGGGTGGGATCCCTTGGTTGTTTCTCTATGCATTTTAGGTGAATCTCCACAATTTATTCATGCTCGTGTTTCTATTGTGGGTTCTGGTCACGTTGTCTTCAACACCTTTATTTATGCCTCTAATGGTGAGATTGAAAGGAGGGCTTTGTGGCACGATTTGGAGTTGTTGAGTCTCTCTGTTGGTTCTATGGCGTGGGCTTTATTAGGGGACTTCAATGCCTGTAGGTTTACAAGTGAAGGTGAAGGTGGGAACCTGTTGCGGGATAGCTCTATGCGGGATTTTGGTTGTTGTATTCATAATTGTCGCCTTGATGACTTACGGTTTTCAGGGCGCTTCCTCACCTGGCATAATAATCAACTAGATGTGAGTAGGATTGCTAGGAAATTGGATCGGGTCCTGGTAAATGAGGAGTGGCTCTCTTGCTTTCCTTCATGTTTTGCTTCCTTCTTATCGCCGGGTTCCTCTGATCATTATCCCGCTCTCCTGAAGCTGGATGTGGTCCGGTATTCTGGTAATCACCCCTTTAAGTTTTTTAACTTCTATGCTGACCATGATGAGTTTATGCCCATTGTGCAACGAGCTTTTAGTATGCATCTGATTGGCACTTCTCAGTTCCAACTTGCTAGTAGACTTAAAATTGTGCGGGAGGCTCTGAAAGGGCTTAATCGTAGACCCATGGCTGATGTGTCAGTGACTGTCTATGTCAGATATGTCTTTCTAGTAACCCTTTGGATAGGTCTCTCCTCTCCTTGGAACGCCACTTATTAAAGAAGTACAACGACTGTTTATCGGCAGAGGATAGTTTTTTGAGGCAGAAGTCTCGCCTTAAGTGGTTGGATAAGGGTGATAGCAATTCAGTGTATTTTCATAAAGTGATTAAGAAAAGGCTCAATAGAAATCAGATTGTGTCTATTGTTCGTGAGGATGGCTCTGTCGCTGTGGAGCTGGCTGAGTTAAAGGATGAGGCTGTTAGGTACTTTCAGGGGTTGTTTGGTACTGTGGGTGACGTGCAGGGACTGGATTTTGATGGTCTCCTCTCTAAAGTGTTGTCTCCTGCCCAGTGTGCTAGTTTGGCTGCTCCGGTAACTCCCTCTGAAATTGAGAAGGTGTGTTTCAGTTTAAAGACTGAAAAGGCCCCCGAGCCGGATGGTTTCAATGCGCTGTTTTTTCGGCGTGCTGGGACTATGGTGGGATCACATGTTATTCGTGCAGTGTCTGAGTTTTTTTGCTCCTCTAAATTGTTGGGGGAAACTAATTCTAGGATTCTTGCGTTAATTCCGAAGGTTGCTAATCCTACTCACATGAGGGACTTTCGCCCTATTTCTTGCTGCAACACGATTTACAAAATTATCACGAAAATAATTGCTAATCGGGTTAAGATTGTTCTCTCTTCCCTCATTGGTCATAATCAGTCAGCATTTGTTTGTGGCAGACACATTGGTGATAATATTTTGTTAGTGCAAGAGCTCCTTAGAGGTTACCATCTCAACTCTGGGAGCCCTAGATGTGCTGTTAAGGTGGACATCCTCAAAGCTTATGATTCGGTCTCTTGGGACTTCCTCCTTGATACCCTTATTGCCTTCAATTTTCCCACTCTGGTTGTTGGTTGGATTAGAGCCTATATTTCCACTTCTCGTTTCTCTGTTGCTGTTAATGGCGAGTTAGCTGGGTTTTTCCCTGGTTGCAGGGGCCTTAGGCAGGGGGATCCCATGTCTCCTTACCTTTTCGTCCTGGTTATGGAGGTTTTTTCTCGTATTATGCACCATCGCATTGCCGCTTCTCCCTACTTTAGATACCATTGGCGGTGTGATAAGGTTAGACTTTCTCATCTTGCCTTTGCTGATGATTTGTTTGTTTTCTCTCTGGGTGATGTGGAGTCTGTTGCCACTTTGAGGCGGGCTTTGGATGATTTTGCTGGTGTGTCTGGTCTGAGGCCTAATCTCCAAAAAAGCTATATTTATGCCGCTGGTATGAGTATGACGAGTGCCTCTCATCTCCGTGAGTGTTTTGGTGTTCAGCTGGGTTCGTTACCTGTGAGGTATCTTGGTGTTCCCATTATTACTTCCTGCTTGAGATCTAGAGATTGTGTGGCTCTTATTGAGAGGGTGGAGAACCGTATCCGTGGTTGGGAGCATCGTGTTTATCATTTGCTGGCAGGTTGCTCCTCATTCAGTCTGTTCTTAGTAGCACTATTGTTTTCTGGGCTTCCCATCTTTTTCTCCCTAAGCAGGTATGTCATGAGATTGAGCGTATTTTTCGCCGGCTCCTCTGGTCTGGGCAGGTTACTGGTTCCTATCATGCCAAAGTTGCTTGGAGTTTGGTGTGTAGGCCAAAGAATGAAAAGGGGGGGGGGGGGGGGGGGGGAGGTTTGGGTATTCGTAGTTTATCCCTCTGGAATGTCGCTCTAATGGCAAAATTATCTGGGCTCTCTTTGCTCCAGATGGTATTAACCTTTGGGCTAATTGGGTTAAAGTGTATTATATTCGTGATAACAGCTTTTGGGGGGTTAAGACCCCTTCTATTTGTTCTTGGAATTGGAAGGGGCTGCTGAGGATTAGGGACATGGTGAAACCCTTCATCGAGGCTAAAGTTGGAAACGGTGATGATGTTTTTTTATGGTACAATAATTGGAGTCATCTGGGTTACCTCCTCGATCTTTTTGCGGGTTCTATTGCGCAAAGTTCTGGTATCCATTTGAAGGCCCGACTTTCTTCGGTCCTTGTTGATGGTCAGTGGGTGTGGCCCTTTTCGACTGATCCTAGCTTTAGAGTAATTCAACTTGCTAGTCGAGCCTGTCAGGTGAGGTCTGATATGACTGATACTTTTGAGTGGAAAGCTGCTGCGAACACTAGATTTTCCTCGGCTTCTCTTTGGAACAAAATCAGGAGGGAGTATCCTGCTTGCTCTTGGTTTGAGTTGGTTTGGTTCTCTGGCGTAATTCCTCGTACTTGCTTTGTTCTTTGGCTGGCTATCCAAACCCGCCTTACTACTTTGGACTGTGTTGGTAGCTTCTCTAATCAAAGTGACCTTACGTGTGTCCTTTGTGACAGGGAAGGGGAGTCGCATGGACATTTTTTTTAATTTTCCTTATAGTTCTTGTATTTGGAAGAGAATTTTGGCGATTGCAGGGTCTGGTTGGTCTTCTTCTCATTTGCCGAATTCTGTTTTTTCTGCTATTGAGCATTGGCGTGGGAAAATAATGGCTCAGGTTGCTAAGCGTCTTGCCTTGGCTGTGACTGTCTACCACATTTGGCAGGAGCGAAATAATCGGATTTTCAGCAACACCAGGAAACCTCCTGATGTGGTCTTTAATGTTATCCTAGCTATGATTCGTAGTAAGCTTTGTATTCTTAACTTTAGGCATAATTCTTCCAATATCCGTACTGCTAGGAATTTGAATGTTCTTATTTCGTAGGTACTTTTAGTTTGGTGTGTTCTCCTACGTGAGGTGTGTTGAGCTCTTGTGAGTTGTTGTTTTTATGCCTTGTGTATTGTGTTGGGTTTTTGCCCTTAATATAATTTGATTTAACCAAAAAAAAAAACTTGATATATATAATTATTAAAATCTAATTATTGGTATGTATCCAATACACATCTTCCGAACCATTCATGTAGAGTCGTCAAAGTCCCCACTCACTTTCTCTCTCTCTATGTATATCATATACGTAGGAAAGTGAAACTGTGTAAGTGTAGGAGATGGAGATTGGAGGAGATAGGAGATGGAGATGGAGATTAGAGAAAATGGTCAGAGGGTTCAGAGGGTTCAGAGTTGAGAACTTTTGGATGTCACCTCCTCCCATTAGATCCCTATTTATGGCCTTTTCAACCTCCGCTTTCCAACGCATGTGAACTCATCGATCCATCAGCTCATGGCCTGCGTACTTCCTTCTCGACACCACACCATGCTTGATGCTTGCTTGTGGACGTGGAGGTCACTCGTCCGGTCGTCCCTGCAAACACTGCCAGGGCTTAGCTAAACTCAGCGCACGCGACTTCACAACCATGCGGACTATAGTACTACTGACCAACCTACCTTCCGCTATATACACGCGTCCTTCCTTCCATTCCTCGGTTTCTTCCACGTATTGTATTCCCAATAAAGTATCCTGCTTGCTCTTAGTCTGAGTTGGTTTGGTTCTCTGGCGTAATTCCTCGTACTTGCTTTGTTCTTTGGCTGGCTATCCAAACCCGCCTTACTACTTTGGACTGTGTGGTAGCTTCTCTAATCAAAGTGACCTTACGTGTGTCCTTTGTGACAGGGAAGGGGAGTCGCATGGACATTTTTTTTAATTGTCCTTATAGTTCTTGTATTTGGAAGAGAATTTTGGCGATTGCAGGGTCTGGTTGGTCTTCTTCTCATTTGCCAAATTCTATTTTTTCTGCTATTGAGCATTGGCGTGGGAAAATGATGGCTCAGGTTGCTAAGCGTCTTGCCTTGGCTGTGACTGTCTACCACATTTGGCAGGAGCGAAATAATCGAATTTTCAGCAACACCAGGAAACCTCCTGATGTGGTCTTTAATGTTATCCTAACCATGATTCGTAGTAAGCTTTGTATTCTTAATTTTAGGCATAATTCTTCCAATATCCGTACTGCTAGGAATTTGAATGTTCTTATTTCGTAGGTACTTTTAGTTTGGTGTGTTCTCCTACGTGAGGTGTGTTGAGCTCTTGTGAGTTGTTTCTTTTATGCCTTGTGTATTGTGTTGGGTTTTTGCCCTTAATATAATTTGATTTAACAATAAAAAAAACTTGATATATATAATTATTAAAATCTAATTATTGGTATGTATCCAATACACATCTTCCGAACCATTCATGTAGAGTCGTCAAAGTCCCCACTCACTTTCTCTCTCTCTATGTATATCATATACGTAGGAAAGTGAAACTGTGTAAGTGTAGGAGATGGAGATTGGAGGAGATAGGAGATGGAGATGGAGATTGGAGAAAATGGTCAGAGGGTTCAGAGGGTTCAGAGTTGAGAACTTTTGGATGTCACCTCCTCCCATTAGATCCCTATTTATGGCCTTTTCAACCTCCGCTTTCCAACGCATGTGAACTCATCGATCCATCAGCTCATGGCCTGCGTACTTCCTTCTCGACACCACACCATGCTTGATGCTTGCTTGTGGACGTGGAGGTCACTCGTCCGGTCGTCCCTGCAAACACTGCCAGGGCTTAGCTAAACTCAGCGCACGCGACTTCACAACCATGCGGACTATAGTACTACTGACCAACCTACCTTCCGCTATATACACGCGTCCTTCCTTCCATTCCTCGGTTTCTTCCACGTACTGTATTCCCAATAAAAGCTGCTTTGACTTGTAGTTTTTATTAAGGCTTGTTACTTGAGATGTATATATGTAACCCCACCTAGTAAAGCCAAATATATAAATTAGTTATACTGTTATTAAATTCTATAAATTAGTCATACTGTTAGGAGAGGTTTTCCATAGTCTGCTAGGGTTTAAAAAAAGAAGTTGTTAATGTGTCAGTAGGAGCAAGGGCAACCAAATTGCGGCGGCCACCTTGAGGCCTGAGGCAAAGACACGTTACAGACGGATGTACATAGTGGAGCTTGGCCGGCGCTTTAGCTCTGGCTTGCGCCTTACGGCCAGAGAACGGTATGGCAAGAAGGTGGCACTGAATGCAATTCGAGAACGAAGATTCTTGGCACGATTCTCAATGTGTTGGGATTTAGGTAGGGTTTGGACAGATAGCCGTGGACATTTGATGAGATTTTGATACCGATCAAGGATTGAAATATCGATATTAATGGATATATCACTAATAAAATTTACGGATATTTCGCCCGAAATATCGATATCGTTTAACAAAAATGACGAAAATTCGATCTAAAAGTTGAAAATTTGGAATGAAATTTTGGGAAAAAGTTAAGTACAAAATGATGGTTATATAGGACTAATAAAAACTATAAAATGACGTTGATATAATAAATATATGATGAATAATATCATATAATAGAGTTCTGCCGATGACTAGTAATATAAAAATTTAAATATAAATATAAATTGAAGTGAATTACTATAATTGAATGTTAATATAATTAAAAACATAACAATAAGCAAAAAAAAAAATTGAATGGAAGAAAAATTATAAAATAAGTAAATATACTTAAAATTGAAAAAAAGGATAAAAAAATAGAGTCAATATTTGTTCAAAAATTGGAAAGTATTGATGTATTTATAATTGGAAAAAAGAATAAATATAGTTGAAAATAAGGAAAAAAAATGAACAAAAAAAATATTAGAAAGTAGGAAAAAAAATATTAGCTAGCAAAAAAAAATTAGCGAGTAGAAAAAAAAATAGTAATTAGCAAGAGCTTGCCGCCTAGGGTCGAACCCAGGTGGCTTGAAATTTAAACCAAACTCCAACCAAATCAACTAACAAGTCATATTGCAAATATAAGCAACTGAATGATATATATAGTACAAATATTAACTTAAAGGTAGTCACCCTCTACCTCTCTCGGGTCTGCTATTCGGTTTTTTTTTACCCGGCGGCATGATCCGACTGGTTTAAGCTCATTTTACGTCTGGTTTTCATCCAATTTAGGTCGATTTCGATCGTTTTAAGTAAATAATTAGATCTATATCCTTAAAATAAGAAAAAAGATCGAAATTTCATGAGATATCTTCCCCTCCCCCCCCCCCCCCCCCCCCTTTCTTATGTTCCGCCGGCCAATTTTAACGAAATATCGGCGACATTTCGCCTATATCCACCGATATTTTCATCCTTGGTGCTGATTGAGGAGGGAACGAGAGCTCATGACCTTGTGACTCTTAAATTGGAGTGTTGTTGACCGGATTAGCACCTAATTTCTCGTGAAAATTGTATCGGTCCTATTTTCACCTGACAACTCTTATCAAACAAGAAATCTTATTAATTTTAACCATATCTATATTTTATTAGCATAACCAAATTAAACTCATCATAATATGGTTAACGTCCACGTCCAATCCAACGACATGTGGTGATATTTATTGATTCGACCATTTTCACTTTCAAATATAATTACCTATAATTACATACTTTGAACCCTTTAAATTTATTTATCTCACATTTTTTCCATTAACCATCATGATCATACGTTCAATATCACACACATATATATATATATAGAACATCATGTCATCACATCATCATGTACCCATCGTCATCATATCATCATTAACGTAATCATCGTCACAATCATTATACCATGCCACTTATATGACATCATGGTATCATTAGTCAGTAAGCTATTAGGTAGTCTTAATCCATCATTAGTAATCGTGACATGTACACAATTGGCATAATAGCTTAAGGAGAGGCAAGTTATTCATACACATTAATGATTCAAATAAATTTTAGATTTAACTTCCCAAGTTTCTTAAATTAACTTTAAATTATAATATGAACATATAATCACACATTTAACACTAAATCCTTAATTTGCATCTTTACAATTTCATCCTTTTAGTACTAAAATTAATTACCCAGCTTATCCTTAACTAATTTCCTCAAATTAGAACTTAAAATAAAACATATTATAAATGTAAACCTACATACATATTGTTCATATTTAGTACTTGTCATATATTAATGAAATTACATAATAACCAATATAAATTGTAGACGTAATTTCATAACAAACAAAATCCTTTGCTAAATATCCATAATCTCATAACGTACTTAATTTCATGGTTTACTATTAAGGGTACCTTGATAAACATATCTAATCCTTTCATAACCCTTATGAATTGCCAATCACCATGTACTTAGTCATAGTATATGAATATAAAAGATATTATTTCATTAATATCCGAATTAGTGTTAGAGTTCATTCCCAATATTCCTAAAGAAATTCACATTTTTTAAATATAAAAAAATATCAACAAAATTTAGAAATATGCTCAAATGGTCTCCAATTACTTCAAAACTTATACCAAACTCAAGATGACAACACGAACATTTTTCATGTTGGTCGGAGTCCTAAAAGGTGTGCCATGCGCCTTCAGGTGCGATAGAGGCTGAGGACAACCTCTACTGTAAGACTCGTGTCTTGGAAAGAACGGTGAATGATCCCACATTCCAACGAGGGGAATAGTCTAGGAGGGGATTGGTGGTATGCCTTAAAGGAGTAGGCACATATCTATCTAGCGCGAGGTATTTTGGGAGGTCATTGGCTTTGGGTTCGATTGGAACTCCACGATTACGCGAGTTGAGACTGGTGCAATTCCATGATGGGTGACCCCTGGGAAGTTGCACCGTGAGCTCCCGAAAACAAAACCGTGAGGGCAAGGAAGCCCAAAACGGACAATATCATGATAGAGTCGGGTCCTAAGCGAGGAAGGTCGGGTCCTGACATAATGGTATTAGAGCCCGACCTCGACCAGAAAGTGTGCCAGCGAGGACGCTGGGCCCTAAGGGAGGTGGATTGTAAGACCCGTATCTTGGAGGGACCGGTGAACGATCCCACATTCCTGCGAGGGGAATGGTCTGGGAGGGGATTGGTGGTGTGTCATAAATGTGTAGGCACACACCTATCTAGTGTGAGGCCTTTTGGGAGCTTATTGGCTTTGGGTTCGATTGGGACTCCAAGATTACGCGAGTTGAGGCTTGTGCAATTCCATGATGGGTGACCCTTAAGAAGTTGCACCGTGAGCTCCCGAAAACAAAACCTTGAGGGCAAGGAAGCTTAAAACGGACAATATCGTGATAGAGTCGGGTCCTAAGTGAAGAGGATCGGGTCCTGACAGAATGGTATTAGAGCTGGACCCCGACCAGAAAGTGTGCCAGCGAGGACGCTAGGCCCTAAGGGGGTAGATTGTAAGACCCGTGTCCTGGAGGGACCGGTGAACGATCCCACATTCCTGCGAGGGGAATGGTCTGGGAGGGGATTGGTGGTGTCCCTTAAAGGTGTAGGCACACACCTATCTAGTGTGAGGCCTTTTGGGAGCTTATTTGCTTTGGGTTCGATTGGAACTCCAAAGTTATGTGAGTTACGGCTTGTGCAATTCCATGATGGGTGACCCTAGGAAGTTGCACCGTGAGCTCCCGAAAACAAAACCGTGAGGGCGAGGAGGCCCAAAACGGATAATATCATGCTAGAGTCAGGTCTTAACCAAGGAGGGTCGGGTCCTAACAGAATGGTATCAGAGCTAGACCCCGACCAAGAAGTGTGCCAGCGAGGACGCTGAGCCCTAAGGGGGGTGGATTGTAAGACCTGTATCATGGACGGAACGGTGAATGTTCCCACATTCCTGAGAGAGGAATGGTCTGGGAGGGGATTAGTGGTGTGCCTTATAGGTGTAGGCACACACCTATCTAGCGTGAGGCCTTTTGGGAGCTTATTGGCTTTGGGTTCAGTTGGAACTCCAAAGTTAAATGAGTTGAGGCTGCTGCAATTCCATGATGGGTGACCCCCTGGGAAGTTACACCGTGAGCTCTATAAAACAAAACCATGAGGGCGAGGAGGCCCAAAGCGAACAATATCGTGCTACAGTCAGGTCCTGACCGAGGAAGGTATGGTCTTGATATCTGCACTTGGGGCTCACGCGCCTGCGCAAAGGTTGTCTTCAACCTCTCACGAGTCCTAGTATTCGGGTCGCTCGACCCGCTACTTTGACCTAGTTCAAACTTGACAATTTCTCGATCGCTTCTTGTGATTCAAACATCAAAGTTTTTCTAATAGTCCTTAGGAGAGGATCTACTGGTTTAAAAGTAAAGGAACTTTCCTCAAGCTCCCTGTACAAGCTTTCAACCTTCGACCTTACTGTGAACTTGTTGTTCTGAAACTTCCCATGTCCTGATCTCTCTGATTTCCATTCCATAATAACCATAGTGTCTCTCTCATCGTTCCCATACTCTTGGTTTCGAGCTAGGAAACCATCATGGTGGCTCACGGCTACCAATGAATGTCATAGGTTATGGAGGTTTTCTTCCTGCTTTCTCATTATTTCCTTCCATATTTCTTCCTTTCTCTCGTTCCTTTCTTTTCCCTTCTTCTTCTTTCTTTCTCGATGGCTTTCCTTCCCAGATTCTCCTTCACGGCCTTAGTTGCCATGTTTTCTCCTTATTTAGCTTCCACCTACCGACGACCCATGTCAAGCACACACATATTAATCTCATCACTAAGTTAGTGGATGCACACGGAGGGAAAGCTTCAAGAGCTTTCTAGATCACACATTTGTTTCACATGTCAAAATTGTGAAATTACTCAAATACCCTTTTTGCCAAAATTACTAAAATGACCCTTGTTATTGTTGACCCATAACGAACTTATTCGAACTGTATTTTCATCATGCAGAAGGTCGAGACCTTCATAACGGTCCTTATATGTAACGACCAATCCCGGAAATATCAGGATTAATTAAGACTTAATGACGGATTAGCCTCGCTAATCGGGGATTAGACGAGGATTAACGGACGTTCAGGGCGAAATGATGATTTTGCCCCTAGAATGGGCAAAACGTTGACTCTTCGTTCAGGTGGTCAAATGGACTTTGGTCGATGGCTGTGACGTAGATCGGGACATCATGAGTTCATAAAAAGGTGGCACGCCCGATTCTGAAGTTCTAGGAAGAAGTTATGACGTTCGGAAGTTCGGGGGTACTTTGGTAATTTGATTGAAAATGGGCAAATAGTTGACTTCTAACCCGGGAGGTCCGATGGCCGAGGGCCGAGGACCATTACGTAGATCGAGACGATACGAATTCATAGACAGACGAATACGAATTCATAGACAGACGACACATTTTAAGAGGCAAAAAATGGAGTTTTATCTTATGTGGGCCCAGATCTTTCCCAAGCCCAATGGATCACTTATCCATTGCCTATTCCCCTACATTCATGCATATCCCTTCCCTTCATTTTCATGCGATCATCTTCCTAACCATAGAATGCACAAGGCCAAACCCCATGTCTGTCTTCCCCTGTGACACTTGAGTGAGTTGGGAGGATGACTGAGGGACAGAGATGGACTGATGAAGCTAAGGACGGCAAAGAAACGGCTGAGCCGTCGTGCACAGTAGAGAGGAGGTAAGAGATCGGTCTGGTATTTTGATTTCAACTTTTTGATTTGAACATTATGGAGGGTTTGAGTGTTTGGATAAGGTTTATTAGGTTGTTGGGAGTGTGTAAAGGAGGGTTTGGACGGATGTGAAGGGCTGAGCAGCCCTGGGTGCAATCATGAAACTTGAACCGTGAGATTCAAATTGAACGGGTCTGGTTTTCTATGTTTTTTTTGTTTTGATCATCTAAATAGGTTTCTAGGGATTAGATAGGAAGAATGGAATCAGTTGGGAAGAGATTGGATGAAAACTTGAGAAAAATATAGCCCTGGACTAATCACGCCGGTCCAGTTGCAGGGAGGAATCGGACTGGCCGGTACGGACCGGTCTGACCAAGGTTGAGGGTGATTGAACAGTAGGCACGTGAGCCCACTCGCAGGGCCCTTTGGGCGGCGCGTGGCAGCGCGTGGGACCCCTTTTGGTCATATGTTCAACACATGAAATCATCCATTCGATGTAACGAACATTTTGGGACTAGTTTCGAGTCGATCGGACATCGTTTCTATATAGTTCTGGACGTCCGAAGGTTTAGGATCGACTTTAAAAATAGTTAAAAATTCCGAAAAATTACGGGGCTTTAGTGAGGGGTTATTTAAGTAGTTAGTAACCCTATAAATTTGTAACGACCCGTCCCGGAAGTCGGGATTAGTTTAGTGGTTTATAACGGTGCAGAATGACGATTTTGCCACTGAAATGGTCAAATTGTTGACTTTTAGTTCGGGCAGTTAAATGGACTTTGACCGATGACCGTGACGTAGTTCGGGACGTCACAAGTCCATAGACAGTGGTACGTCCGATTCCGATAACAGAGGAAGAAGTTATGACGTTCGGAAGTTCGAGGGTATTTTCGTAATTTGGTTAAAAAGAGGGACTTTGTTGACTTTTTGTTTGACCATTAGTTTTCACGCAAATCGAGGGCAGTTAGGAAGGTCTCGATGTTCTGAGTACAACGACCGGCAGCACGCCGTCATCGGACGTCGGACGGTTAAGTTATTGTCTAGGATGTGAAGGGCGAAAAGGTAATTTCGACATTTAGGGGCAAATTAGTCTTTTAACACCTTGGAAGACCTTGGGAATTGTGTGTAACCAGATTAGGACACATGGGCTGAGTTAATTGGATATTTTGGAGTATGGTCCACAGGATGAATGACACTTGGCTTCACCCTAGAGGCTTCCAGCCTTCTCTCACGATTCAATTTAAATTGTTTGTGTTCGGTTAACCGTGCAACTAAGAAAAAACAGAGAGACAAAGAGGTGATCAACCATTGTTCAAAGTGTGAGTCGTGCGAGTCCTTTGTGGTAGGGTGTGAGTGATCCTGGTGAGTGAAGCTTGGTGAGGGTTTGAGTGAAGGAAAGGGTTGTGACATTGGTTAAACACAGAAAACAGAGAAGTCCGTGAGTCCACTGTTCGAATTCGAAAAATCATGGAATTGTATGGAAGGCTGAATAAGCCTAATGGATTGATCACTGATGATCTAGAGGTCACCAGGAGTTGATCCTGCCTAGTTTCAAGCCCTAACATGGAAGGTAAGTGGAAAAACTCGTGAATGTTACCTCTTACTTAAAAAATGGCAGGCTGTATTCTAATGACAGTTAGTTTAATTGGTTCTATGGGCGAGGTTCTAGACAACAAAAGGAGGAAGATGGATGTAAAACGAAGGACAGACGTGCCCAGGAACATGAGCAAGCAAAACTGGTGAACCGTCCACGCCGGCTCGGTTCGGCAGGACTGGTTCGAACCGGTTCAGACTGGGCTGAATAAAGGAAGAAGACCGTGAACAGTGACTGGCGCGTGAGGCCCACGTGTGTGGGCGCGTGACACGTCTTTCGAGGAAGGTTCCAACACAACTTTTAAAGTATTCGATGTAACGGACATTTTGGCGCTAGTTTCGAGTTAATCAGACACCGTTTCGATATGTTTTGGGATGTCCGAATATTTTAGGGCCCGGTTAAAAATAGTTAAAAATAAGGGAAAATTATGGGGCTTCAGTATGACTATCGTGAAGTAGTTAGTGACCTTAGAATGGGATTAGGTTAGGTTCAGGAAAGCCGAGGATAGCGGAATGGCCGGGAACGACGTAAGTGCACGTGTATCGAGGCGACGTCAGCATGGTCTGTGAGTGGACTTTGTTTTCTAACTCTTGATGCATGCATATATGTTTTTATATCTTTTCTATACTCGATTCTATGATTTGATTTGTGATCTTGATAGTTTATGATTTTGCACGGTTTTTGAGGTATTTACGGGTTTTCACGTTTTACGAGATTTCAAATAATGTTGTGGTTTGACGATGGTTTTAATGATTTGATTTTGTGATTTGAAATATGATTTGATTTCAGTGATTTGAAATGGATTTCGGAAATTTTTTTTCCGGCTTGAAGCCCGGATCGGAAAGTGGTTTTAAGAAACGTGATTTCTGGTTTTTGAATCGGATTTCTGGATGACGATTCGGGATTCAATTTGGGACTTGAAAGTGGATTCCGGGTTTGGGTTTGAAATGGTTATTCCGGATGCCGGCTTACGGGACGATGGTTTCAGACTCGGATTTGGAAATGGATGATGGATATGAGTTATGGGTTTGGATTTGGGATCCTGATGAGATTGGTGATTCAGATTCGGAAATTGAAAAAGGTTTTCAAATGGTTTGGATTGGATTTGCTGGATCTGGTTATTGGGTTTAAAGACCCGGATATGATTATGAAGGGGGCGGGCCCGGATTGGGTTTAAAGACCCGGATTGAGTTTAAAGACTCGGGAGTTTAAAGACTCGGATATTATGATTTTCCCCCGTAGGCCTGTTTAGTTTAATGACTCGGGAGACTCGGATTATATTGAGACCTAAATTGAGTTTAAAGACTCGGGAGTTTAAAGACTTGGATAGATCCAGCAGGTTCGATGGATGGATATGTGGTTTCAAATGTTTTTGGATTTCACTGAGTTTTGATGTTGATTGGTTTTCATAAAGGTTTTCCGATGTTTTGGGCTTTGCCCGGATGACATGGCTTTTGATGATTTTGGGCTGAGGCCCGGGGTTTAAGAAAAGGAAACTGTGTTTGGTTTTTCTTACACGGTTGCTTATCCTGAATATTGAATGGTTTTATAACATGGATTTCATATGCATGCATTGGTTTTTAAACGGAGGGTATAAATGAAATTGTGGTTTATGATAACTGTTTTTGAACTTATACTTTATTTTGTCCACTCACAGTCTTTTCGTGTTTTTGATACCCTCCAGTTTGTTGCGGTGCGGGTTGTTGGTCGAGAAAGAGACGGAGACATCATACCGTAATCCATAGTAGAATCGGCACACTCTTGGAAGTCCGGACACTTTTAGGATGGTTGGATCGAGAATCCCTTGTCCGACTTACGTGTCACATGGAGGTTGGATGTCAGTTTAGCCTTCATGTTATGCGTAAGTTAGACGGGAGCAGGGTTTAGCCCTTAACCTCGGGGGATTAGGGGTGGGTCTTGTCAATTAGTATCAGAGCGAGGTTTCGTGTGTTCTGGGTGAGGTTTGGTTCCTAGAGTCGTAGGTTCGTCGACTTGAGGGGTGTGATGCTACTGTGGATGTGATGTCTCGACGTGGAACAGCCCGTCAGCAACCTGGATGCGATAGTGATAGTACGTTCGTAGTGGCTAGTTAGCGGTGATTGTTAGTGGCAGCATGATAGTCGCTCGATACGCGGTACGGGGTATGACATACGTCAGCTTAGGGCCGGAATGGTTAGTGCGTTGACACTGGTTATGCTTGATGATTGGATCATAGGGTCAGAGATACGCTAGCGGGATTAACCTGGAAGGTAGCTGGTGAGCTACGGATGCGTAGGTTGGTTGGCCTGTGGGGCCCGAGAGTAGCCCGTTGAGCTAGTGAGATAAGTGGGCCGAGGAGGCCGATTGATGGTGGCCGGTTGGGCCGGATGATGTTGGGATGATGACAGTATGGATTGGTTGTCAGGACCCACCCCGGTTCCACCCCCGAAAACCGAGGTAAATCCTACTCCCGTCTAACACCACGACACTAAACCGAAGTAAACTCACGAAAAACCACCAGAATACACAGTCAGACGTAGGAGAAAATTTAAACATCCCGAAGTCAAGTTTTACAGAGCATAGTACTAAATACAAAGGAAAAGAAAACCGATACAGAAGGTACACGCACAACGGAAAAGTTTAAGCACTCCGGGGTCACTCTCGAAAATTCTATGCCTCCGACGCTGCCTCGATGCCGACCCGCGCGCTAGCTCCACGACCTGGAGGGCAATTTAAAACAGAAGGTATGAGTGGACCATAAACAATAAAATACTTTCCGAAAACCATTTCATAAGAAAACCAGGGTTTTAGCCCTCCGTTTTGAAATCACATGGATAACCCAGTTACCAAAAATAGTTATAAATCACATAAAGATCGTCATAAAAACAATTGCAGAAACCATCACAAAAACAGTTATAGAAATCATATCATAAGTATCATAAAACCGTATCATAAAACATAAATATCAAGCCATCATTATCCGATCAAACCTGCTGGATCTATCTGAGTCTTTAAACTCCCGAGTCTTTAAACTCAATCCAGGCCTCAATAATATCCGAGTCTTTAAACTCCCGAGTCTTTAAACTCAACAGGCCTACGGGGGAAATATCAATATATCCGAGTCTTTAAACTCCCGAGTCTTTAAACTCAATCCGGGTCTTTAAACCCAATCCGGGCCCGTCCCCAGTCAATCACAATATCCGGGTCTTTAAACTCAATAACCAGATCCAGCAAATCCAATCCAAAACCATTTCTAAATCCTTACCCAAACTCGAATCCGAAATCACCGGTCCGAAGCCCTTCCGGCGTCCAGAACCGTCATTCCGAACCCAAATCCGGAAATCCACTTTTCAACTTTAAAACCAAATTTCCGCTTTTCGAAATCCGATTCTAAAACCGAAAACCTTAATCATCAAACCACATTCCAAAATCCCTTTATAACCATTAGAAATCATTTATTCTTTGAAATCCCGAAGCTATA
This sequence comes from Prinsepia uniflora, assembly GCA_032719365.1. Classification (NCBI taxonomy): domain Eukaryota; kingdom Viridiplantae; phylum Streptophyta; class Magnoliopsida; order Rosales; family Rosaceae; genus Prinsepia; species Prinsepia uniflora. The sequence goes on along the minus strand of CM064861.1, from coordinate 56,468,423 downwards.
CCATCATAGTCAGAAATCAACCTTTTATCGTAGAACGTACTGAAAACCGAACTTTCTCGAAAAACGTGCCATTAGGTAAAACCAACATATAACTGTATGAGAAACATAAAAACATATTTAATAGCGCAAAACATAAATAAAAACAGTTATGCATGCTCGAGTTTAAAGAAAGTGTCCACTCACAGATACCGGGGACGTCACTCGCGTCCCGTACATCACGTACGTTCCTCAGCTTCCTCGGGAAATCCCGATCCTATCAACAAGCACCAAAGTACGTTACTAAAACATCTACGAAGGTCCACCAATTTCCCCCACAAATCCACGGGTCCTACACGTAACGAACCGGAACCCTAAACCTTCAACCTCGCGGAACTAAGCTCAAACGACATTCGATTAACCCGAAACCAATTCCATTAGACTCGTTATAACTCCTGGACCAAAAAATACGTTGACCATTTTACCAAACACCCCCGCACGCGCCCCCACGCGCCGCCCAAAGTGGCTGCACGTGGGCCTCACGCGCCTGTACACAGAGTACTGTTCATCATCGTCTTTCTCACGTGAACCGATCTGAACCGGCGTTCCCGGTTCTCTGCCCATCCATCTCCGTTTTCCTCCATCTCTTCACCATCTTCATCGTCCAGTCCTAAGGAACCTATCCCCCTCACTCAAACACCACGACACCGTCCCTAACCCGTCGACTCAAGCTCGAAGCCAAAACCCAAACTGTCCCCTGTTTCACGATCCGTCCACCTAAGTCCTCCCCCGTCACAGTGGCAACACTAGATGCTTCCTAGGACCTCCCTGAGTCTCACCCAACTCACCAAAACCGTCGACTCAACCCCAGACTTCACGACTTCTGGTTTGAACTTCACGGCCCAAACAGAGCAAACTTACGGGGAGAAGAAGTTACCTGTCGTCGATCGCCGCCGTGCTCACCGCCGCACTCCCTGAAGTCCACAGAGCCGTCCTCGCCCCCTGTCGAGCCCAACTGAACAGTACACGGCCACACCGCCACCACGATCTCTCACCTCTTCTCACACTCCTCACACACAAACACGACACCTCCCAACCTCCTCACTAGCTCTCTTTCAATCTTCGATCCCTCCTCACTCCACCAGGACACACAAACACCCTCTGCACTCGTCCAATTCTCCTAATCTCTCAGTCTCTGTTCTCTCTTCTTCGAACACACACACACGGGCACACATGAACACACACACGACCCAAATAATTGGAACCTTGTTCCCTAAAAGCCTCTAGCTAAACCCCACGTGTCATAATCCTCCCCATTCTCTCACAAAAATCCCACTCTGCACTGGACACTTGTCCAAATCCGGCTACACCAAGCCCAAACAGCCAAAAGACCAAAATGCCCCTTTTTTGACTCCAAAAATTACAATTTTGCCCTTACCGTTCCAGACCCGTAACTTACTCATCTTAGGTCCGATGAACACGTGCCGCCTGTCATTGAATTCAGGACGACGTGATCTACCTAATGGTCCTAGGTCAACATGTCACAACCCGATCGTACGAAAAGTCAACTTTTCCCCCTATTTTAACCAAATTACGGTAATGCCCTCACCATTTCGAACATCATAACTTCCTCCTCGGATGTCGGAATCGGGCGTACCACCTGTCTACGGACTCGTGACGTCCCGAACTACGTCACAGTCATCGGTCAATACCCAATTGAACGCTCGAACTAAAAGTCAACTACTGACCCAAACTAGAGAAAAATCGTCATTCTACACCAACAGACCTATCAGAACCAACTAACCACCGATTAAGCTCACTAACCCCATCTTAATCACAGTCTTAACCCTAATTTCCGGGAAGGGTCGTTACATTGGTGACCCTTTTGGTCAGTTTTGTTGGAATTGGACTTGTACGACTACGAGTGGCAGAGTTTAGAAACTCCTTTGAGACCTGAGAGACTTCCCCCTAGAGAGGGTTATTGGTTGACGGTTACAACAACCTGAATGGTGTGGTTTTTTGGAGCTATTAGAGGCCGAGGGTTTGGATAACCCGAGTAAGAATAAGGATTTAAGGAAATCTATTGAGATGACTGGTTTGGGATGACTTGTTGGGATTGTGAGGATCTCAGTAAGAAACCCCGGAGTAAATGCTTAGCCTGGAAATTGTTAGTTAGGATTTGTGGTAGATAGTCGTTGTGGCTTGGGCCGACTTACAGCCAGACTGAAGACTGTGCTGCTAGGTGTAGCCGAGGTAGTAGATGATTGGTGGATGCCTCTGGATGAGTCCAGTCCAGTAAGATTGCAGTGTTGGTTGAGCATTTGGTTACTCAGAATTGTGGTTGACGAGGGATGTTAATTTTCCCGACCGGAGCGTAGATTGAGAGTTCTGGCTCGGTGTAAGCAGAGGTTCGGGTTTAGAGTATTGTGAACCCTGGAGTAGAGATGATGTGCCACACATTAGAATGCTTGTAATTGAACAGCTGGGTACATTTGGTTGAGATCGTGGCCGGTTGTGAGGACCATTGGTAGGTCATGTATCAGGATGAACGGTTAGGATGCCATTGGTTGATCAGAGTAGCGCAATGGAAGCGCGGTGGACCTATGCCTTATGTTGGATCGTGCTAGGTTGGTATGGACAGGTTTGACCATCCGTGGGATTAATTTCGTGGAATCATCCTGATGTGTTAGAAATGTCGAGGTTGGAATTTGGGTAATGCCAAGGCCGTGCTTGGAAATTGTCTGAGCTTGGTGATCGACGACTTCGAGGGTAGTTACTGAGGAGTCCGAGGTTCGTAAGCGTTGATTGTGATTTCGAGAGTCGAGTACGAGGGTGTTAGTAGTACTTGGAATTGACCTTCAGGAAGGTTGGATTTGTGGATTTGTGGAGGGTACATCAGAAAGAGGGTAGTACGAGGGTACATCCGAAAGAGTGATGATTGCCGTTCTGGTGGATTTGTGGACCATTGTGTTTTCCGTCGAAGGATGACGAAAGGAAGCGGAGAATGAGTGACGATAACTGATTGATATAAGGTTATTGAAAAGAACCCACAATCTAGGTATGCCTTTAGTTGTGTTAAGGACTTTATCGATTTGATTCGACGGGGTGATCTCAGCAGTTGTTGGAAGTGAGAGTGGAGTAGTGAGGTGGTAGGTAGGATCCCCTTAACCGTGATTAGATCAGGTTTGGATCGTTCCTGGTTTAGAGTTTGAGAACAGAAGAATCATTTGTGAGATCTAAGTTGGGTAGTGGTTTTTGGATGGAACATGTGGATCGGATCAGGGTGATCCCGAGCGACTGATTGGTTATTGTAAACTGCAGTGTTAGTATGAGCTAGATGCTCCGAACTGAGTAGTTGGGGTCCAGTGGTAAAGACAGTATAGGACGTGGTAAAGACAGTATAGGACGTGGTTGGTGTGCCCATAGGTTGACTGTGTTAAGCATTAGTGGAACCACTAGTGAGGAGATTGGTTAATTCAGGGTTGAGGCGAGTATGTTGAAACTCTGGAAGGGTCGGAATGGATCGCTGACAGAAGTATGGGTACGAGGTACGCTTGACTCGAGAATGCGTTAGAAGTGTTAAAACTGGTAATAGGGGTAATGCGGCGTACTTAGGATTAATATCAGGTGATTGGTTCGTTTGAGCGAATTGAGATGACAGGTTGGGAACTGTCAGGATAAGTTGGATTGGCAGGAGATGGATACTAGGTAGGAGACCCAGGTGTAAGAACCATTGGATTGCTCCCCGCCAGTTACGGAGGAACGAGATGTGGAAATTTCGGGGACGAAATTCTTTAAGGAGGGCAGATTGTAACGACCCATCCCGGAAGTCAGGATTAGCTTAGTGGTTGATGACGGATTAGCGAAGATAATCGATGCTTAGTTGGATATTTTCGGACGGACGGTGCAGAATGACGATTTTGCCCCTAAAATGGGCAAATTGTTGACTTTTAGTTTGGTCGGTCAAATAGACTTTGACCGATGACCGTGACGTAGTTCAGAACGTCACGAGTCCATAAACAGGTGGCACGTCCGATTCGGATAACCGAGGAAAATTTTATGACGTTCGGAAGTTCGAGGGTATTTTCGTAATTTGGTTAAAAAGAGGGACCTTGTTGACTTTTTGTTTGACCATTAGTTTTCATACAAATCGAGGACCGATAGGAAGGTCTCGATGTCCTGAGTACAACGACAGGCGGCACGTCGTCATCGGACGTCAGCCGGTTAAGTTATGGGTCTAGGAAGTGAAGGGTAAAAAGGTAATTTCGACATTTAGGGGTAAATTAGTCTTTTAACACCTTGGGAATTGTGTGTAACCAGATGAGGACACATGGGCTGAGTTAATTGGATATTTTGTAGTGTGGTCCACAGGATAAAGGACACATGGGCTTGACCCTAGAGGCTTCCAGCCTTCTCTTATGATTCAATTTAAATTGTTTATGTTCGGTTAACCGTGCAACTGAGAAAAAACAGAGAGACAGAGAGGTGATCGACCATTGCTCAAAGTGTGAGTCGTGTGAGTTATTTGTGGTAGGGTGTGAGTGATCCTGGTGAGTGAAGCTTGGTGAGGGTTTGAGTGAAGGAAAAGGGTTTGACAGTGGTTAAACACAGAAAACAGAGAAGACCGTGAGTCCCCTGTTCGAATTCGAAAAATCATGGAATTGTATGGAAGGATGAATAAGCCTAATGGATTGATCAATGATGATCTAGAGGTCACCAGGAGTTGATCCCGCCCAGTTTCAAGCCCTAACATGGACGGTAAGTGGAAAAACTCCTGAATGTTACCTCTGACTTCAAAAATGGCAGGGTGTATTCTAATGACAATTAGTTTAATTGGTTCTTTTGGCGAGGTTCTGGACGATAAAAGGAAGAAAATGGAAGTAAAACGAAGGAAAGACGTGCCCAGAAACATGAGAACGAAGAAGAGGAAAATTTTAGTTTTGAAGGTCGATCAGAAGGTAGTCTTTAGTTTTTATTCATTATGTTTTGACATCGTAGTTTTATAGGATAGGATTGGACGTAGCTGTAGGTAGGAAAAGGATTAAACGGGACTAAAATAAGCAAGAAAAACTAGTGAACCATCCACGCCAGTTCGGTTCGGTCGGACCGGTTCGAACCGGTTTAGACCGGGCTGGACAGAGGAAGAAGACAGTGAACAGTGACTGGCACGTGAGGCCCACGCGCAGCCTCTTCAGGCGGCGTGTGTGGGTTCGTGGCATGCCTTTTGAGGAAGGTTACAACACTAATTTTAAAGTATTTGATGTAACAAACATTTTGGAGCTGGTTTCGAGTCAATCGGACATCGTCACGATATGTTTCGAGATGTCCGAAGGTTTTAGGGCCCGGTTAAAAATAGTTAAAAATACGAGAAAATTATGGGCTTTAGTATGACTATCGTGAAGTAGTTAGTGACCTTAGTATGATATTTGGACAGGTTCGGGAAAGCCGAGGATAGATGAATGGCTGGGAACGACGTAAGTGCGCGCGTATCGAGGCGATGTCGGCATGGTATGTGAGTGTACTTTGTTTTCTAACTCTTGATGCATGTATATTTTTTTTTATATGTTTTCTATAAATGATTCTATGATTTGATTTATGATCTTGATAGTTTACGATTTTTCATGATTTTTGAGGTATTTACGATTTTGCACGTTTTACGAGATTTCGAATAATGTTGTGGTTTGACGATGGTTTTAATATGATTTGATTTTGGGATTTGAAATATAATTTGATTTCAATTATTTGAAGCCCAGATCAGAAAGTGGTTTTAAGAGTCGGGATTCGATTTGGGACTTGAAAGTGGATTCCGAGTTTGGGTTCGAAATGGTTATTTTGGATCCCGGCTTACGGGCTGATGGTTTCCGACTCGGATTTGGAAATGAATGATGGATATGAGTTTTGGGTTTGGATTCGGGATCCTGATGAGATTGCAGATTCGGATTCAAAAATGGAAAAAGGTTTTCAAATGGTTTGTATTGGATTTGCTAGATCTGGTTATTGGGTTTAAAGACCCGGATATGATTATGACGGGGGCGGGCTCGGATTGGGTTTAAAGACCCGGATTTAGTTTAAAGACTCGGGAGTTTAAAGACTCGGATATTATGATTTTCCCCCGTAGGCCTGTTTAGTTTAAAGACTCGGGAGTTTAAAGACTCGGATTATATTGAGGCCTGGATTGAGTTAAAAGACTCGGGAGTTTAAAGACTCGGATAGATCCAACAGGTTCGATGGATGGATATGTGGTTTCAAATGTGTTTCGATTTCACTTAGTTTTGATGTTGATTGATTTTTAATAAAGGTTTTCTGATGTTTTGGGCTCTGCCCAGATGGCATGGTTTTTGATGGTTTTGGGCTGAGGCCCGGGGTTTAAGAAAAGGAAACTGTGTTTGGTTTTTCTTACATTGTTGCTTATCCTGAATATTGGATGTTTTTATAACATGGATTTGATATGCATGCATTGGTTTTTAAACGGAGGGTATAAATGAAATTTTGGTTTCTGATAAATGTTTTTGAACTTATACTTTATTTTTGTCCACTCACAGTCTTTTCGTGTTTTTGATACCCTTCAGGTTGTTGCGGTGCGGGTTGTTGGTCGAGAAAGAGACGGAGACATCATACTGTAATCCACAGTAGAATTGGCACACTCTGGGAAGTCCGGACACTTTTAGGATGGTTGGATCGAGAATCCCTTGTCCGACGTACGTGTCACATGGCGGTTGGACGTCAGTTTAGCCTTCATGTCATGCGTAAGTTAGCAGGGAGCCGGGTTTAGCCCTTAATCCCGGGGGATTAGGGGTGGGTCCTATCAAAATTAATTTGGACAGGTTCAAGAATCGCGGAGTCGACCATTGGCCCGGGAGAGGCTTATGGCTCGCGTATCGAGGCGCAGCTTCTGACAATCTGTGAGTGGACCTTTCTTTCGAAATCTATGCATGCATAAATATTTTATAATTGTTTTAATACATGTTTTATGATGCCATGAGTGAATTCGTTTGTGTCAGCTTAGGATTTACGTATTTGCACGTTTTTCGAGATTTTCAACTTTATGTCGTGCCTATACGTACTTTGTTTTCAACGAGGGGTTAATACATGGGTTTTGGATTTGGAAATATGAACTCGAGAATGGGACCTATTTGATTTACAAACTCTCGGACTTGAAGTCCATTTCATTTGACGAGGAATCGGACCGAGGGTCCATTTGAGTTATACGATCGGGCGGAGGGCCCCGTTGGTTTACGAATTTGGGTTTGTGGCCTAGTTGGTTGTAATCTCGGGCTGGAGGCCCCTTTGACTGTGGTATTGGGATTAAGGCCCCGTTGGTTGTGAAATCAGGATCGAGGGCCCGTTGCTTTATGGTTTCAGGCTTGAGGCCCAGTTAGTCGTGATATCAGGCTAGAGGCCCAGTTGATTGTGAAATCGGGCTTGAGTCCCAGTTCGGTTTATGAAATGAAAATTTGGGCATGAGACCCTGTTGAACTGAGGATTTAGGCCCAGACCTGTGAAATTTATTTGAATCGGATTCGAGGAATCCTATTTAGATGAATCGGGTATGAGACCCAGTTGAAATATGTTTTGAGAAAGAAAATGTATTATACCCTCCATGTGATTTATTTGGTCTCCTCCAGACGCCAACCTGGAGATTCACTATCCACATAGAAGAATGGGTATCCCCATAGGGATCCCGTTCCAAGAGTGGGAGTTATGATGTGGTCCCGGACCAGATTCCAGAGAGATGATCGGACTAGGTCCGAAGATAGAGCCTCCCAGATGGAGTATTCCTGGGGGAAGACTCGGAGTGAGACCCCGAGTGGTGTGCACACTAATATAGAGATGAATCGTGACATATATCGGGGGGTGTTCCCTAGGGGCTGTGTGCTCCGAGTTGGCATCTTCTCGGAATTGTCGCGGATGGGTTATACGTATGCGTACGTATGAGGTTTCCGTAAAGCGATTTGGGGGCGGAGACCCCGTGTTCCATGTTTTAGAAAGTGATTTGGGGCGGAGACGCCGTATTTGATATTTTGGAAATGGTTTGGGTTGGAGACCCTATATTCGATGTTTTAGTATTTCACTGAGAACAGTTTTTGGTTGAGACCCACGTTTACTGGATTTGGGCAGAGTCCCACTTGCGTTTGATTTGGGCTGAGTTCCCATGCATTGATTTACGGTTTTTTTTTTTGTGATTTCGGGTCGGGTACCCATAAATGGATTTATGGTTCATGACGGTTTATGGGGACCGACATGAACCCTTGAAAGGATTTTATGGTTCATCCCGGTTTATGGGGACCGGGCATGAACCCTTTAAAGGTTCTGAGAATTTTTTCAAATGGTTTTATGAACATTTTTGTAAATGAGTTTCGAATGCATGCATATGCTTTTAGTGAAGGGCATAAATGTCTTATTTTGAAAACGTTTTATTAAAATATTATTTTGTCCACTCACAGTTTTCGTGGTTTTAATGCCCTTCAGGTTGATCGCGGATGCGGGCTGTAGTAGAGATCGAGACATCACATTCCTCTTGCTATAATCCTGGCGTACTCTGGAAGCCCCAGTGAGGGCTAAAGACGGAAATATCCCTAGTCTGACACTTCGTGTCAGACGGGAGCAGGCACGTCCCACGTTAATCCAGAGGGATTTGGGACAGGTCCTGACATTATAAAACAACCCAAAATCTCCCGATCAAAAAGTAAACCATTGACCATACAAGGGCCTGTCTATCCACCTCTCGGTCAAAATTACATAGGTGTAATATGTGGATGCAAATCGACGATGTTCCCACGCTGAGCACGACGGTTTGGGCGGCAAAAGATATTAGAGGTTTGATTGGCAAGGTTCTGGAGGTGGATAAATTGCGAGGTAGCGATTGTATCAGGAAGTTTTCTAGAGTGAGTTGATAGAACGACGGTGAACCTCTCATGCACAAAGCCTAGGTGGAGTTCCCAGATATTGGGGAAACTTAGGTAATTTTTTTTTTGTATGAATCCCTCTATATTTACCTTTTAGTGTGTGGTCTGATGAGGCATGCTACTAGTCAATGTACAGGTGTAACGAGAGATTCTTATGGGGCAGTTGATGGATCTAAAGAGGCCTTATATGCATTTTTTAAATACATGGAGGCCATTGTGGACTTAAGAGGAAGACTACTGCAGTTTTCTCTAGGCATCCTTGTAGGGTATCTCTGAATCGGCAGGGTACATTTGGTGATGCATTGGCCTTGAGTCTTCTTTCCTATCTATGAGCATAGTAGGTATCAGATGATTGATAATTTCCTGTCTTGGTGGAGGGGTTTGATGTGGGCAGTATTGTAACGACCCGTCCCGAATTCCGGGATTAGATTAGTAACTGATCATGATTAGTGGGGTTAATCGGTTATTAATTGGGCAAAATCGGACGAACGATGCAAAATGACCGTTTTGCCCCTAGTCATGGGTAAAACGTTGACTTTTAATTTGGGTGGTCAAATGGACTTTTACCGATGACCGTGACGTAGTTTGGGACGTCACGAGTTCATGGACAGGTGGCACGTTCGATTCCGACGCTCGAGGTGAAAGTTTTGACGTTCGGAAGTTCAAGGGAACTTTCGTAATTTGGACGAAACATGGGAAAATGTTGACTTTTTGACCGGGAGGTTCGATGGCCGAGGACCGAGGACCGTTAGGAAGGCCTCGATGCCCTGAGTCCGTAGACAGGCGGCACGCGTCAATCGGAGTTCGAATGACCAAGTTCCGGGTCTGGATGCGTGAGGGGCATTTTGGTAATTTTGAACAGGAGGGCATTTTGGTCATTTTATAGGCGAGTTACTGTAGCAATCGTGGGGGACACTTGCTGCACCACCGTGTGTGGTGATTCTGAACAATCCCATTGTTTAAACCTGTAGTGGACTGTTTTAGTGGGATTTGTTTAAGTGGTTTGAGGTAATGGTGTGTGGACTGAAGCTTGGAGCAGGCCACGGGAGGAATTTAAAAATCTGAGTTTTGAACCGTTGCGGGGGGACATTTTCCCAGTGGGATCAGAAGGATTCCCACAGGTTCTGAGTGGAACGGTTAGCTTAACTGAGTGCCATTGAGATGAGAATCCATTGTCTGCTGAACTGAGGGTTGAGTGTTGGAGAGAAAACAGAGACTGGAAAAATTAGAAAAAAGGAGGGAAATTCGAATGTTGAGAGATGGGCTCTGAGGATCAAAATTGAGCTAACTTTGAGCTTTCTGGGATTGTCACGATCAGAATCGTCGAAAGAACGAAGAAAATCGATGCCCAATTGGCTATGAACGGACCTGGTAACAGTAAGAAAAATTCGAAGTTGTGTCGTGATCTTGGAGTGATCAAACGATGAAATTGAAGTGGGGAAACTGTTCCTCATGGTCCACTGAAGCTACTGGGTGGATCAATTGGAAGAAATCAGTTGACATTGATGAATTTCGAAGGATGAACAGTGCCCTGGAGTTCTTCGAAAGTTCATCTTTGATTTGAAGGATTGAGGTAAGTAATCAGGTAATTGAGTTTACAGAACTCTAATTAGACTTAAACCGAAACTGTTTGAATGTTCAATTGAAAGAATTGAGGTTGAATTGATAGGAAACCAGTCGGGTCTGTTCGCGGGTCGCGGGGATCCGTTTATCAGTAATCCGGGCGAGGACGAAGGTCCTGTAGCAGGTCGCGTGGGTTTCACGCGCAGCCACTCACGACGGCGCATGACGGCGCATGGGCACGAATCCCAAGGTGAGGACAACATGACTTTTGTCCTATACATTGTAACGAACCTTTTAGCGTTGGTTTCGTGTCAATCGGACCCCGTTCCAACATGGTTTGGGATGTCCGAAGGTTTTAAATCGAGTTTAAAAATAGTTAAAAATTCGAGAAAATTACGGGACTTGAATATGATGTTAATGAAGAGGTTAGTAACCGTCTAATGTGATATGAACAGGTTTGGGAGCCCCAGTGATAGTGACGGGGCCCGGGAAGGCCGATGGCACGCGTATCGAGGCGCATGGTTAAACGGTCTGTGAGTGGACATTGGTTTTATAAATTCTATGCATGCATAACTGTTTCATGATGACTATGTTTGTGATTATATGATTTGATTTGGATATTGGTGAATTAATATGATTTCATGCATTTTGAGGCGATTTACGTGTTTGCACGTAAATCGAGGTTTTCTGATTTTGCACTGATTTCCATATTTGTGGTTTGGATATGATTTCACGAAACAGTTATAGACTTGATAAAGTAAACTCGAGCTGAGACCAATTTGAGTTATAATATTGGGCCAGGGGCCCAGTTGATTTACGAAATCGGCCAGGGGCCCAGTTGATTTATAAATGTGATTTCGGGTCGGGGACCCTAAAATGGAATTGAATAAATGATTTTGGATTTAATAAACCAAGTATTTGGACTTGTGATGGTTTTATGGAAATTCGGGGTAGGGCCCTTGTGACATTTTGGAAATGAATGATAAACTGTTTTCCATAAACCAACTCGATATGAGGATTGTAATGGTCTCCCCCAAGTGTCTGGGACACTGGGGAAGTCACGGTACATTGCCTGCGAGGGGTCATTGTACGGAGCTGCCGGACCGTATGATGACTCAGGAGCAGGATTGCTATGATTAGACGTATGGGACGTCAGACATCTGGGATGTCAGAGATATGGACCCAGTGAGACCCCGGGCAGCACGTCTCACTTTAATACCGTGACATATGACGTCTGGGACGCTAGGCATCTGGGATGCCGGAGATGGTAATGTGGTGTATGTGTACCACTGGATTTATGAAATGACTTTTGGTTGAAACGGTGTTTATGGTTTCTCGGCTAAGGCCCCCAACAGTTGTTTCTAAATAATGTTGATTACTGTTTTGATGCATGCATACGTTTTTACTTAGGGGCATAAATTTCTTATAAAATGTATTTTATGAACTTGTTTATTTTCGTCCACTCACAGCCTTTATTGTTTTTAATGCCCTTCAGGTTGATCGCGGATACGACTGCAGCGGTGACCGGGACATTGTATGCCTCCTCCACCGATCCTTGCGCACTCTGGGAGCCCGTTGGGGCAATGACTTGAGGTTATCCCTTGTCTGACACTCCGTGTCAGACGGGAGCATGACACATCCCACGGTAATCCAGGGAGGATTGGGATGGGTCGTGTCAAGTATTAGGAGGGGTGGTGTGATTAGTCCTCCTACCTATGAGCACGACCTAGATGGGGTGAAGAGAAGGAATGATGTAGAGAAGGCCGATGAGCATGATACTATGCTGGGGTTAGGTGTTGTCGAGGAAAGGGAAGCAGTAGCTGCTTGTATGGTTGATTTGGTGCAGGCTTTTTAGCTTTCGGTGTAATGATCCGTCCCGGGAGTCAGGATTAGCTTAGTGATTAGTGACGGATTAGCTAGGTTAATCGTTGATTAGTTGGTTACTTTCGGATGTTTGGTGCAGAATGACAATTTTACCCCTAGAACGGGCATAATGTTGATTTTTAGTTTGGACAGTCAATTGGGCATTGACCGATGACCGTGACGTAGTTTGGGATGTCACGAGTCTGTAGACAGGTGGCACCCCCGATTCCGACATCCGAGGAGAAAGTTCTGATGTTCGGAAGGTTGAGGGTATTACCGTAATTTGGTTAACAAGAGGGAAAATGTTGACTTTTTAAACGACAAGGTTTCTATATGTAAACTGAGGACCATTAGATAGGTCTCGACGTCCTGAGTAAAACGACAGGCGGCATGCCTTTATCGGACGTCGAACGAGTGAGATACGGGTCTAGGAAGTGAAGGGTAAAATTGTAATTTGAGCAATTAGGGGTATTTTGGTGTTTTTCACCTTGGGAAGCGTGCCAATCAGCTGAGGAAAAGTGTACAGGGTTTATTGGATATTTTGGGCTGGTTCACCAGGCATGTGACACCTGGCTGGATTCCAGTGGGTTCTAGCCTACACGGTTGCACGTTTAAATGGTTTATGTTGATCGATTAAGAAAACAGAGAGACGGACCCGTGAGAGAATCGACCATCCCCCCCAAGTCTGAGCCGTGTGTGTGATCTTTGTGGAGTGTTCAGAGACTGCCTGAGAGAGTGGTGAGTGCTTCTGGGTAAAGGTTGGGAGAGGAAAGCTGAGAGTGAAGGGAGTATTTTGGGAGCTTCACGAGAGTCGAGTGAGTGTGTGAGGTGAGTAGAAAACCAGAAAAACAGAGAGGGAGTCTTGGTGGTGGTGCAGCGTTAATCGATCAATCGTGGTTTGTGGTGGTGTTCAAAGGACGGAGGAGGACCAGAGGAAAGGTTTGGGGACCCTGAGACCCACGGCGGAGCTTACGGCGGTGAGCAGAAGGCAAGGTATATTTCGGTCCCCTGTTTTCCCGTTTTTGTTTAAATCAAAAGTCGTGGACTTTGGACGATTGATGACTCAATTTCTTGATCTTGGTAGCTTAAGGAGGTTGTATTTGAGCTCAGGGATTTGAACTCGTGGCTGGAAGGATGGCGGTTGGTCGGAATCGGAAAATTGGTTTTTCTGGGTTTTTGTTCGAGCTTTAAGAGGTGAGTTTTAGAGCTTTATTTCGTGTTAGAATTACATGAATCCTTTGCTTAGAGTAGAACGAAACTAATGGACTAAGTAGGAGTAAAAATGGTTGAAAATCGACTGAAAACCTTGAACGCCGGTTTAGCCTAGACCGGACCGGTTTGAACCAAGTGAACCGGGTTCACCTGAGGTTGACGATGATACTGTTCACGCGTGTGGGTCTCACGCGAAGAAACATCCAGACGCATGTGGGGGCGAGTGAAGGGTAGTTTGGGTAATTGTCCAACATGACTTTTAAAGTATTCGATGTAACGAACATTTTGGCGCTGGTTTTGAGTCAATCGGACATGGTCTCGATATGTTTCGGGATGTCCGAAGGTTTTAGGGCTCGGTTAAAAATAGCTAAAAATGCGGGAAAATTATGGGGCTTTAGTATGACCATTGTGAAGTAGTTAGTAACCTTATATTTGGCTTTGGACAGGTTAGGGAAAGCAGAGGATAGTGGAATGGTCGGAAACGGTGTAAGTGCGGGCGTATCGAGGCGACGTCGGAATGGTCTGTGAGTGGACTTTGTTTTCTAACTCTTAATGCATGCATATATGTTTTTATATGTTTTCTATACTTGATTCTATGATTTGATTTATGATCTTGATGATTTACGATTTTGCACGTTTTTTGAGGAATTACAGAATTTCACGTTTTACGAGATTTCGAAGGATATTGTGATTTTAACCTGGTTTTCATAATTTGATGTCGGGGTTTGAAATACGATTTAAAATCAATGATTTAAAATGGATTTCTAAAAAGTGTTTTCGGGCTTGAAGCCCAGATCAGAAAGTGGTTTTATGAAACGTGATTTTGGGTTTTTGAATCGGAATTCCGGATGACGATTTAGGATTCGATTCGGGACTTGAAAGTGGATTTCCGGGTTTGGGTTCAAAATGGTTATTCCGGATGCTAGCTTACGGAATGACGGTTGCGGACTCAGATCTGGAAGGGAGATGGATATGAGTTCTGGGTTTGGATTCGGGATCCTAATGAGATTGCGGATTCAGATTCGAAAATGGAAAAAGGTTTTCAAATGGGTTTGGATTAGATTTGCTGGATCTGGTTATTGGGTTTAAAGACCTGGATTATGATTGACGGGGGACGGGCCTGGATTGGGTTTAAAGACCCGAATTGAGTTTAAAGACTCAGGAGCTTAAAGACTCAGGAGCTTAAAGACTCGGATATTATTATTTTCCCCCGTAGGCCTGTTGAGTTTAAAGACTCGGGAGTTTAAAGACTAGGATTATTTTGAGGCTTGGATTGAGTTTAAAGACTGGGAAGTTTAAAGACTCGGATAGATCCAGCAGGTTCGATGAATGGAAATGTGGTATGGTTTTCAATAATGGTTTTTCGATGGTTTTGGGCTGAGGCCCGGGATTTGGGAAAAAGGAACCTGTGTTCAGTTTTTCTTACATGGTTTACTTAATCGGAATATTGAATGGTTTTCATAACATGAATTAGATATGCATGCATTGTTTTTTAAATGGAGGGTATAATTGTAATTGTTTGTTGAACTTTTTTTTTTTTAAAACTTATTCTTCATTTTTTTCCACTCACAGTCTTTTCATGTTTTCGATACCCTCCAGGTTGTTACGGCGCGGGCTGTTGGTCGAGAGAGATGGAGACATCACACGCACGATACACAGTAGACTCTGCGCTCTCTGGGAAGTTCGGGAGTTTTTGGATGGTCGGATCGAAAATCCCTTGTCCGACTTACGTATCACATGGAGGTTGGACGTATGTTTAGCCTTGGTGTCATGCATAAGTTAGACGGGAGCAGGGTTTAGCCCTTAATCCCGGGGGATTAGGGGTGGGCCCTAACATTCGGATCCCTTTCGATTAGAGGGACATGGCTCACATTAAGTGGTGGAGGAAAAGTGTAACGACCCGTCCCAAATTTTGGGATTGGATTAGTGACTAATTAAGGATTAGTGAGATTAATCGGTGATTAGTGGGGTACTTTCGGACGGACGGCCCAAAATGACGATTTTGCCTCTAGAATGGGCAAAACATTGAATTTTTGTTTTGGTAGTCAAATGGACTTTGGCCGATGACTGTGATGTAGCTCAGGACGTCACGAGTTCATAGACAGGTGGCACGTCTGATTCCAACATTCGAGGAAGAAGTTATGACGTTTGGAAGTTCGTGGGTATTTTGGTAATTTAGTTAAAAGGGGCAAATAGTTGAATTTTGACCCGAGAAGTCCGATGGCAGAGGGCCAAGGACCGTTACATAGATTGGGTCGATACGAATCCATAGACAGGCGGCACGCCGAAATCGGAAGTCGGACGAGAAAGTTATGGTTCACGGAAGTTCGATTGCACTATGCACGCATTCCTAGGCAATGAGGAGGTGGCAATATCTGATTGGGCAACTATTTATGTGGGATCCATGGATGAGTGACAAGTGTTACTCATCCTACTGGCCCAAACCTCCATTTTGTGGATCTAAATGATGACTGGTCCAGTTGTTTTATTTTAAATATATTTCCTAACCACCTTCCATCCTAGCCCTTCATCTCATCAACTCTCTCAATCTCTGCCATCAATTTTCCCTTCCCTGTTACTGTCCTTAGTCATCATCTTCTATGTTTCCTCTCACAACCTGAGCCCCTCCATTCTCCATTGTTCCTTTGAACAAACACTCACCTCACCACCCTAATCACTTATATATTCTAGTGAGGGACTGAGAGAGAGTGAAGAACCAGTGGGCTTGGTCGACGGGCCACGACGGAGGGAACCCGAAACCACGGGTAAGCAAGTTTGAGTTTTTGAGTTTGAGTTTGTGGGGTTTTTAGTCGATTCTGTTATTGGGGTTGGCTTTCTAGTAGCTTAAGGGCTTTGGATTGGATGTCAGGACCGGTCCCAAATCACCTGGGTTTAACGTGTGACCCGCCTGATCCCGTCTTACACCACATGTCAAACAAGGGAAAATTCCATCTCTAGCCATTGCCGGGGCTATCAGAGTGCGTCAGGATCGTAGGAGGAGGGGAGTGATGTCTCAGTCTCTGCTACAGCCCGCATCCGCGATCAACCTGAAGGGCATTAAAACACGAAAACTGTGAGTGGACAAAAACAATCATTTCATTAAAAAAAAAATTCGCATAAAGTCTTTTATGATCTTCATAAATACATACGCATGCATTCAAAAGCATTTATCAAACTTTCGTAAAAACCTTTTGAAAACCTTTCAAGGGTTCATGCCCGGCCCCATAAACCGTCATGACCCATAAATCTATTTGGGTCCTCGACCCAAAATCACAACTCAAAACCTTTCAACCATAACATGTGGGAACTCAGCTCAAATCAACGTACGTGGGTCTCAGCCCAAAACCGTTCTCAGTGAAATACAAAGCATTGAATACGGGGTCTCCGCCCCAAACTATTTCTAAAATATCATATACGGGGCCGCCCCAAATCACTTTCTAAATCATAAAACACGGGGTCTCCGCCCCCAAATCACTTTCTGTAAAACCTCATACGTATAACCCATCCTAGGCACATCCGGAGAAGATGCCAACTCGGGGCACACATCCCCTAAGGAACACATCCCCGATATAGTCACGATGACATCATATCTATCTTGTGTGCACACTAATCGGGGTCTCACTCCGAGTCTTCTCCCAGGAATCTCCATCTGGGAGGCTCAATCTCTGGATCTAGTCTGAGCTCTCTCTCTGGATCTAGTCCACATATCTCTCTAGAATCTGGTCCGAGACCACAACATAATAAGTAACCAGCACTCTTGGAACGGGATGCCTATGGGGATACCCACTATGGCCTGTTGATCGTGACTCTCCAGGTTGACGTCTGAAGGAGACCATATAATCAATATGGAGGGTTCATTCACATTTTCAATTCTTTTCGTTCTTTGTCAAATCATTTTTCTCAATTAGGTCTCATACCCGATTCATCTCAATAGGATTCCTCGAATCCGATTCCAATAACTTTCACAGGCCTCGGCCTAAATCCATAGTTCAATAGGGTCTCATGCCCGAATTCTCATTTCACAAACTGAACTGGGGCTCAAGCTTTATATCACCACCAATTGGGCCCTAAGCCCGGAAGCATAAAGCAACAGGACCTCAAGTTCGATTTCTCAATTAACGGGGCCTTAAGCCCGATATCTCAACTAAATGGGTCTCAGGCCCGATATCATAAATCACCGGGGCATCAAGCCCGATAGTACCACTAACAGGGCCTCAAACCCGAATCGTAAACCAACTGGACCCTCGGTCCGATCGTATGGCTCAAATGGACCCTAGGTCCGATCCCTCGTCAATTCAAATGGAATCCAAGACTGAGACTTTGTAAATCAAATGGATCTCGTGCCTGATTTCATATTTCCAAATCCGAAATCCTTTCATTAAATCCTCATTGAAAACGTAGTACGCAAAGGTACGACATAAATTGAAAAACCCTGAAAACATGCATATATGTCGATCCTAAGCTACCACCATCAAATGCACTCGTGGCATCACAAAACATATATGAAAACAATTATAAAACATTTTTGCATGCATCAAATTCATAAAACAAGTCCACTCACAGACCGTCTGAAGCCGTGTCTCGATATGCGTGCCATAATCGTCTCCCGGGTCAATCGTCGCCTCCGGGATTCCCAAACCTTTCCAAATCGTAATAGAAGGTTATTAACTACTTAAATAACCCCTCACTAAGGTCCCGTAATTTTCCGGAATTTCAAACTATTTTTAAACGCGAACCTAAACCTTCGGACGTCCCGAACTATATCGAAAAGATATCTGATTGACTCGAAACCAGTCCCAAAATGTTCGTTACATCGAATAGATGATTTGACATGTTGGAACCACCCCCAAAATGTGGGCCACGCGCCCTCACGAGCCATTAGAAGGTCCTGCACATGGGCCTCACTCGCCAAGACTATTCATCTTCTCCGTCACGCGTTTAATCGGTCCAGCCGGTTCACTCTGTACAGCCGGTCTAGCTGGACCTGCGTGACCGGTCTGGCCAGTTTCCTCCCCCATTTTTCGTCCAATCTCTTCCTTGTTAATGCCAATCTTCCTATTTTGATGTTTTCTATCATTTCCAATCCTCAAAACTAATTAAAACGTCCTAAAATCCCACGGTTCATCTATGGCCTCACGACCCTATTTTTCCCGACCACCCTCACGGCTTCCTCTGCCGTGAACCACCCTCCAAACCGCCCTAAAATCATCCTAGAAACCCACTAATCCTATTCCAAACATCCAAAACAACCCATAATGTCAAAATCGAATTAAAAAGAAAAATGGGCCTAACCATGAAGTTTGGTTCGTGTTCAAGGCCACCGTCCACGACGGCGGTGTTCATGGCCGGCCACCGCCGTCCTCAATCCTCCTCTCACTCTCTTGGGTCTCACAGATGATAATACGGGAGATTGGTTAGGGTTTGGGGTGGAAGTTTTGATCGGTTTGGGTTTGGTTGAAACAAAGAAAATGATCGATGAAGAGGAATGGAAAATGCATGAATGTAAAGGGGTGGCCTGTGGATGGGTGACACTTGTCACTCATCCACTGGTCCAATAACAAATACCTGGGACCCACTTAGGACAAAACTCAGGTCGTCTCGTAATTCGTGCAATAGTACCACGAAACTTTCGTGAACCGTAACTTCTCCGTCGAACGTCCGAATTCGACGTGCCGCCTGTCTACGTATTCACATTGTCTCGATCTACGTAACGGTCCTCGACCCTAGGCCATCGGACCTCCTGGGTTAAAAGTCAACTTTTGGCTCCTATTCACCCAAATTACCAAATTGCCCTCGAACTTCCGAACATCATAACTTCTTCCACGAATTTCAGAATCGAGCGTGCCACCTGTCTATGAACTCGTGACGTCAGGAACTATGTCACAGTCATCAGCCAAAGTCCATTTGACCGCCTGAATGAAAAGTCAACGATTCACCCATTCTAGGGGCAAAATCGTCATTTTGCCCTGCTCGTCCACTAGTCCTCGTCTAATCTCCGATTAGTCTCGCTGATCAGTCATTAATCCTAATTAATCTCGTTAATTCGGGAAGGGTCGTCACAAACTTCCTCCCTTAAAAAATTTCATCCTCGAAATTCAAATCGACTCGATTCCCCAACCAAACTGTGGAATCCAACCATGTCCCTCGATTCGGATCACTGCACCCACACTAGAGGGTACCCGTGTAACAGTACACATCCGATACACATACCGAACTCATCAGTACGTACCGTCACCAGAGCCTCCAAAGCTCCAATTCACTTCCGAAACTACACGCCAGCTCGTACGTCTCACGTGAGACAAAACATCGACACTCGTCGATCTCGCCTGTCACTCACTTTGACAGGTCAGCAATACCATACTGATATTCCAACGACTTTTCAGTCTAACACTTTGACACTGTCCATCCTACAGTCGTCAGGATGAAAATACGTACTCCCACTAAGGGCTAACACATTCAAGCTGGAATCCTGCTCAGCATCCAATCAGACAACATTCTATAAATCCTGCCATCACAATGGCACGAATCCTATCTCATAGGTCATCCTCAAACCTATGTCCATACTAACTCTCGATACTCGCACGAATAAACTCTCTCAAATTCCTATACTCAAAACTGACTCTAATGTCTATACTGACTCTCCTTAGAGTCCCATCAATCCATAACAATCACAGGTCACAACCATCGTGACAAGCCGACAACTCCTGGCTCCACAGCGATTCACTACTCTACTCTGATCTCGACTCGCTCTAGAGTCCTCATATCGTATCTCGCGTCCCTCAGCGATCACTGCTGACATCTAGACTCACCTCGAGTCTCAACCTGTCACTATCGGATCTAATCCGATCACCACTCATGTCCATCTGGACGCCATCCAAACTACAAGATACTTATACTCTCTGGCACTCTCAACCTGACATATCGATTGACCGTGGTCAATCCCATCGTCTAACGTGCACAACACACCGGTGCACTCACATCATATCAACATCGGGGCACCCCCGACCTACTCACAGACTGCACACTGGCAACGTCCAACCACGTATTACCGTCCGTACTCCAATCATGGTTAGGACCCCAACCGTCCGTCACCAGGCGAACATCAAATCCACCACTTCGGATACTCACTCGTCACATCCCGTGACGCTAAACACCATCTACTCATCAAGTCAAACAAGATTGACTCACAGTCTAGGTGTTCGATTCTTACACCCTCTTTAAACCCCTAGCTGTCATATCACTCCTCGTCGTCCCACCTAGGAACAAAACCAGAAGAATTCAAGATGATGAGATTTGATGTCATCGTTGGATGAACTTGATGTCATCATCTCAATTACAACTTCTCTTGATTTCGAAGTACCAATCACGTTGGAAACATGCTTCTCTTCCAATTACTAGGCTCACTCAATACACAAGCATTTCATGTATCCTACAGGAAAATGATTTCCAAGTCCCCAACTCAGGAGGTATGGTCAACGGTAGTCAACCAACACCAATTACCAAGGGACTCTCACGTCCACAACTCATTCAGACAACATCCACGTGTCTGTAACCTCCAACTCGCCTATCCGTTTACTACCATATATGCACATCCAAAAGGATGTCAAGTCATCCTAATCCGATGAGCCGCTCAGCTGAAGAGTCACAACAGACTCCTACTGTGATCTACATCCAAATCTCTGCCTACCACCATATCTGACCAATCAGCCTTCTGTCATAAGTCGTCACTTACGTCATTCGTTCGCACCTGTATCTCACGTTTCGCCTCAGTCATTACAACTTCTGAGTACACCGTCACGACTCAATCTCGCAGCACTAGGGGAGCTAGTTTCCATTACTGGGGATATGGATCTCCATCACAGGGGAAACTGGTCTCCATCACTGAGGAAACTGGTCTCCATCACTAGGAAACTGGTCTCCATCACTGAGGAAACTGATCACCATCACTGGGGAAACTGGTCTCCATACCAAGTACTCCCTCACCTCGCACTGAGCCACTCAGGATCCTCTCTGTCCCACTCTTAACAACCACATGCATAGGGGTAGCGTAGCAAGTGTGCCAACACCTAAAGTCAACATCTCATTCTGCGATCAGACTCAGCCGTCACCGAGTCGAATCCAGAATCACTGCTTGTACTGTGTGTCACTCACGCACCTCTGTATCATCCTCACGACTGACGAATCCCATCGTCACAATCGTCACGGCAACCCGAGTCCATCCAACTTGATAAGACTCATCTACGTCCATCGATAGCAGTGTCTGCAATACCCTCGTGCAGACCAATCTCAGAACACTCTGCTACCGAAACTCCCAATCCATGCGGTAGTCTCACCGCTAGTACCAATCACTACACAAGCAATATCCACCGATATGTCCACCTCTAGATCCGATCACAAGTACCACATGGCTGGTAACTTGTCCAATCTATCACCTACTAGGGTTATCACAAACCCGGCTGCCCTATGCAGCCCTACCATCCTGACTGATCCCTCGATCTCGACTCCAAAGAGTCGTCATCGTACTCCAATATTGGTACCAAACCAGACAATAACTACACTCTGAGGATCTCGTCCTCTCGTAACTCTACGGCTCTCCGCTACTGGCCTCCCAAGGAATTGGCCCTCATCGATATCTATCATCGCTCATCCATGGCATGTCACAAGCATGCTCCATCATGCTACTCAGCATCCATACTAGGAAATCCCCTACTAGTCGACATCCTCTACCAGTCGACAACCTGGAGGGATTCAACACAACGACCCATGGCATCATATGCCAAATGGAATCACACGTTCCTACTGCCAACCGTCGTGAGTGTAGTTGTACAGGGTCATCGTAAACCGGGCGACCCTGACCTCTGACCACCACTGGTATTAATCCGGACATCCTCTATCCGACAAGACAGTAGGGTCATGACCCTCAAGCCTTCATATTGTCTCTATTGATCCACTGGATCCTATTTCCAGTAACACTAAGGCTCTAAGTCGTTAGATTCGCAAGAACACTGATCCTGCTCGGGATCAAACATCGAAACACGTGGCATCCAATGCCAATTGAACCTCAAACCATCGTATTGAATCTCGTTCAGCACGTGGTACTTTCTACTCTTACCCTAACTATCAGGTTGATGACAGGTTGTTACGACTTCAGAGACATCACATCCTCGACCTGCGCGTACACCACGAGCAAAACATGCTCTGATACCAACTGGTATCAGAGTACTATGAGTATCAAATGAGCCTGACTCGCTCTGATACCAACTTTTTAGGACCGGTCCCAAATCCTTTGGGATTAACGTGGGACTCGCCTGATTTCGTCTGACACCACGTGTCAGACTAGGGAAAATTCAATCTCTAGCCCTTGCTGGGGCTATCAGAGTGCGTCAGGATTGTAGGAGGAGGGAAGTGATGTCTCAGTCTCTGCTACAGCCCGCATCCGCGATCAACTTGAAGGGCATTAAAACACGAAAACTGTGAGTGGACAAAAACAATCATTTCATTAAAAACATTTTCGTATAAATACTTTTATGCCCTTCACAAATACATACGCATGCATTCAAAACCATTTAAAAAACTTTCGTAAAAACCTTTTGAAAACCTTTCAAGGGTTCATTCCCAGCCCCATAAACCGTCATGACCCATAAATCTATTTGGGTCCTCGACTCGAAATCACAACTCAAAACCTTTCAACCATAATATGTGGGAACTCGGCCCAAATCAACGTACGTGGGTCTCAGCCCAAAACCGTTCTCAGTGAAATACAAAGCATAGAATACGGGGTCTCTGACCCAAACCATTTCTAAAACATCGTATACGGGGTCGCCGCCCCAAATCACTTTCTAAATCATAAAACACGAGGTCTCCGTCCCCAAATCACTTTCTGTAAAACCTCATATGTATCAACATATGTATAACCCATCCTAGGCACTTCCGGAGAAGATGCCAACTCGAGGCATACAACCCGTAGGGAACACATCCCCGATATAGTCACGATGACATCATATCTATCTAGTCTGCACACTACTCAGGGTCTCACTCCGAGTCTTCTCCCAGGAATCTCCATCTGGGAGGCTCAATCTCTGGATCTAGTCCGAGCTCTCTCTGTGGATCTAGTCCACATATCTCTCCGGAATCTGGTTCAGGACCACAACATAATAAGTAACCACCACTCTTGGAACGGGATCTCTATGGGGATACCCACTCTGGTCTGTGGATCGTGACTCTTCAGTTCGACGACTGGAGGAGATCATATAATCAATATGGAAGGTTCATTCACATTTTCAATTCTTTTCTTTCTTTCTCAAATCACTATTCTCAATTGGGTCTCATACCCAATTCATCTCAATAGGATTCCTCGAATCCGATTCAAATAACTTTCACAGGCCTCGGCCTAAATCCACAGTTCAATAGGGTCTCATGCCCGAATTCTCATTTCACAAACTGAACTGGGGCTCAAGCCCGATATCACCACCAATTGGGCCCTAAGCCTGGAACGATAAAGCAACAGGACCGCAAGTCCGATTTCTCAATTAACGGGGCCTTAAGCCCGAGATCTCAACTAAATGGGTCTCAGGCCCATATCATAAATCAATGGGGAATCAAGCACGATAGTACCACTAACTGGGCCTCAAACCCCGAATCGTAAACCAACTAGACACTCGGTCCGATCGTATGGCTCAAATGGACCCTCGGTCCGATTCCTCGTCAATTCAAATGGACTCCAAGTCCGAGACTTTGTAAATCAAATTGGTCTTGTGCCCGGTTTCATATTTCCAAATCCGAAATCCATTCATTAAATCCTCATTGAAAACGAAGTACGCAAAGGTACGATATAAAGCCGAAAACCTCGAAAAATGTGCATATATGTCGATCCTAAGCTACCACCATCAAATGCACTCATGAAATCACAAAACATATATTATACCAATTATAAAACATTTATGCATGCATCGAATTCATAAAACAAGTTCACTCACAGACCGTCCGAAGCCGCGCCTCGATATGCGTGCCATAATCGTCTCCCGGGGCAATCGTCGCCTCCGGGATTCCCAAACCTGTCCAAATCATAATAGAAGGTTATTAACTACTTAAATAACCCCTCACTAAGGTCCCGTAATTTTTCAGAATTTCTAACTATTTTTAATCGCGAACCTAAACCTTCTAACATCCCAAACTATATCGAAACGATGTCCGATTGACACAAAACCAGTCTCAAAATGTTCGTTACATCGAATAGATGATTTGACATATTGGAACCACCCCCAAAATTTGGGCCACACGCCCTGGTAAGGTCTTGCGCGTGGGCCTCACCGCAAGGACTATTCATCTTCTCCTTCACGCGTTGAACCAATCTGGCCGGTTCACTCTGTACAGCCGGTCCAGCTGGACCAGCGTGACCGGTCTCGCCAGTTTCCTCCCCCATTTTTCGTCCAATATCTTCCTTTTTAATCCCAATCTTCCTATTTTGATGTTTTCTATCATTTCCAATCCTCAAAACTAATTAAAACGTCCTAAAATCCCACGGTTCATCTATGGCCTTACGACCCTGTTTTTCCCGACCACCCTCACGGCTTCCTCTGCCGTGAACCACCCTCCAAACCGCCCTAAAATCATCCTAGCAACCCACTAATCCTATTCCAAACATCCAAAACAACCCTTAATGTCAAAATCGAATTAAAAAGGAAAATGGGCCTAACCGTGAAGTTTGGTTCGTGTTCAAGGCCGTCGTCCACGGCGGCGTCGTTCCTGGCCGGTCACCGCCTTCCTCAATCCTCCTCTCACTCTCTTGGGTCTCACAGATGATAATAAGGGAGATTGGTTTGGGTTTGGGGTGGAAGTTTTGATCGGTTTGGGTTTGGTTGAAACATAGAAAATGATCGATGAAGAAGAATGGAAAATGCATGAATGTAAAAGGGTGGCCAATGGATGGGTGACACTTGTCACTCATCCATTGGTCCAATAACAAATATATGAGCCCCACTTAGGACAAAACTCAGGGCGTCTCGTAATTCGTGCAATAGTACCACGGAACTTCTGTGAACCGTAACTTCTCCGACGTACGTCTGAATTCGACGTGCCGCCCGTTTACGGATTCATATCATCTCGATCTACGTAACGGTCCTCGGCCCTCGGCCATTGGACCTGCCGGGTCAAAAGTCAACTTTTGGCTCCTATTCACCCAAATTACCAAATTGCCCTCGAACTTCCGAACATCATAACTTCTTCCACGAATGTCGTAATCGAGTGTGCCACCTGTCTATGAACTCGTAACGTCACGAACTACGTCATACTCATCGGCCAAAGTCCATTTGACCTCCTGAATGAAAAGTCAACAATTTGCCCATTCTAGGGGCAAAATCGTCATTTCGCCCTGCTCGTCCACTAGTCCTCGTTTAATCTTCGATTAGTTTCACTAATCCGTCATTAATCCTTAATTAATCCCGTTAATTCGGGACGGGTCTCCACATAAGTGACGGTCGAGGGCGGTGCAGACGCCCATGAAGGCGACTGGTTGTGGAGCCTTGAAGATTAAATCGGGAAGGTGAGATTCTTAGCCATTTTTCATTTTTTGAATAGCTAAACGATAAGGTTTGAGATTAGTAATCTATAGGGATGAAGAAGGGAAAGATTGGATTGAAAATGAACGAGTTTGGGCCCTGGACCGGTCCAAAACGGTCCGGTCCGGTTCAAACCAGAGAACTCGGTCCGTCGCGAGGTAGACGATGAACAGTGGTTGGCGTGTGAGGGTGCGTGGAACACTTTTGGGTCATGATGTCAACATGTGAAATACTCTATTCGATGTGATGAACATTTTGGGACTGGTTTCGTGTTGATCGGACACCGTCTCAATAATGTTCGGGACATCCGAAGGATTAGGATCGAGTTTAAAAATACTTAAAAATTCGGGAAAATTATGGGGCTTCAATGAGAGGTTAATAAGGTAGTTAGTAACCCTTTAGATTGATTTGGACAGGTTTAGGAGTCCCGGTGACGACGATTAACCCGGTGAACCTTACCACAAGCGAACCGGGGCAGCAGCTTATGACGGTCTTTGAGTGCACCTTGATTTCTAAACTGTGATGCATGCATAAATGTTTTAAATGTTTTATGGATATGATTATATGATGTTGAATTGGATATTGGTGAATTACATGGTTTCACGTATTTCGAGGTGATTTACGTGCTTGCACGTAAATCGAGGTTTTCAATTTGGAACTGATTTTTCGTGTTTATAGTTTTGGAAATGATTTCATGAAATGGTTTTGGATTTGAAAAGGTAAACTCGGGTTCGAGACCCATTTGTTTTGGAAACCCTCGGACATGAAGTCTACTTAGTTAAGTTTTCAGGCCAGAGGCCCAATTGGTTCTTGAATCGATTTCGGATTTGGAAATATGGACAGGGCACGAGACAAATTTGATTTAACAAGGCATCGGGCCGGAGGCCCAGTTTGTTTACGTACCGGGCTCGAGGTCCAATTAGTTTGCGTATCGGGCTCGAGGCCCAGTTGGTTTATGAATCGGGCTTGGAGCCCTGTTGACTTGCGTATCGGGCACGAGGCCCATTTGGTTTACGAAATCGGGAACGAGGCCCAATTAGTTTACGAAATCTGGTACGAGGACCAGTTGGTTTACGATTCGGCCTAGAGGCCCAGTTTTTATGTGGATTCGGGCATAGGGCCCATTTATGTTTTAAGATTGTAATTTCGGGTCGGGACCCATAAATGGATTTCTAGTTCATAACGGATTATTTTATGGGGACCGGCATGAACCCTTGAAAGGTTTTAATAATGATTTCAAAAGGTTTTTTGTATACCATCCTTTATATATGGATTGTCTCCTCCGAGGAGGGTCGTTGGCCTAGGTGGACTCCTGAGTAGTCACGGTGCATTGACTGAGTGGAGTCGCCCTCGTTGGGTTCCTTACTCTCAGAAAGGCTATGTATTATAACCTCTAGGGAGGGTCATTGATCTACGAACATTGACTTGGGTGGACCCTGGGGAGACTTGGGCTTTGAGACCCCGGGTAGCACGCGCGTAGCTCTAGATACCGTGACAGGATTGGTTATATGAAATATATGATAAACATGATTTCTTGGTTTTGCGAAATTGTGTTTTCTGGATAATAAATGGATTTGGGTTGAGTTCCCACATATGTTTATTATGTTCTAGATTTCTTTAAATGTTTTTGGGTAGGGGCCCATATGAATTTGGTTATTTAAACATATGTGGTTTGGCAAATGGTTTTACTATGCATGCATGCTTTTTAGTGAAGGGAATAAAGGTCTTTATAAAGTTTGTTTTATGAACTTACTACTTTTCGTCCACTCACAGTTTTTCTATTTTCAATGCCCTTCAGGTTGAATATAGTGCGGACTATAGCAGGGACCGAGACATCACATACCCCATTCGGATCCTGGCGTACTCTGGAAGCCAGTCGGGCTAAATGTTCAAATTTTACCTGGTCTGACATTCCGTGTCAGACAGGATTAGGAGTGTCCCTCGTTAATCCCGGGGGGATTGGGACGGATACTGACAAAAAACGTGTAGAATGACTAGAGTAATGGGTGGACAAGTGGTGAAACACAGAGTAGTAGATGTAAGTGGATTGGTTGATTTGTCTTCACAGGTGGTTGGGACCTCCCTTGATGGACCTCTTAAGTGGAAGAGTTGACACGTCATTATTTATGTCTTTGTTACATGTATTTTAATGTCTTTTTTAAATTTGTTTTACTAAACTTATTACTTTTCGTCCACTCACAGTCTTTCTGTTTTCAATGCCCTTCAGGTTGAATATGGTGCGGACTTTAGCAGGGACCGAGACATCACATACCTCATCCGGATCCTGGTGTACTCTGGAAGCCAGTCGGGCTAAATGTTCAAATTTTACCTGGTCTAACATTCCGTGTCCGACAGGATCAAGAGTGTCCCTCGTTAATCCCGGGGGGATTGTGACGGATACTGACAAAAAACGTGTAGAATGACTAGAGTAATGGGTGGACAAGTGGTGAAACACAAAGTAGTAGATATAAGTGGATTGGTTGATTTGTCTTCACAGGTGGTTGGGACCTCCCTTGATGGACCTCTTAAGTGGAAGAGTTGACACGTCATTATTAATGTCTTTGTTACATGTATTTTAATGTCTTTTTTAAATGTGTTTTACTAAACTTATTACTTTTCGTCCACTCACAGTCTTTCTGTTTTCAATGCCCTTCAGGTTGAATACGGTACAGATTGTAGTAAGGATCGAGAGATCACATACCTCATCCGGATCCTGGCGTACTCTGGAAGCCAGTTGGGCTAAAGGTTCAAATTTTCCCTGGTCTGACACTCCGTGTCGGACGGGATCACGAGCGTCCCTCGTTAATCCCGGGGGGATTGAGACGGATACTGACAATTGGTATTAGAGTAGGTTGGCTCATAGGATACTCAGGACGCGCTGATACTGACAAGTGGTATTAGAGCGAGGTTTTACGCGACACTCTATGCACAGGTCGAGGATGTGATGTCTCTATGGGCTGCAGTTTGTTATCAACCTGATAGTTAGGATGCCGGTACGATAATTAGTAGGATTGAATCATGGATTGTTTTGGTTCGACATTTGATGCCGGGGTTGCCATATTTCTGTCATGGTTGACAGTGTGGGACCCTACGAAGGGATGAACGTAAAAGTACTTTAGAGTTTTGATCGTGAGATGGTTAGTTGGGATCTTCTTTCACGATGTTGTAGGAACGGTTTTGACGATAGTTCGGTGGTGTGACTATTAGATGGTCAGATTTTATTGAGATAGATGGCTATGCTGCTGGGAGCAGCCGGGTTCGAGGAACCCTAGTTGAACTGACGTTAGGATTGGATTGACATCCATATGATGTCGGGACCGCGGGGTCGGTTAAATCGTGGATTATATTACCTTCTGCAGTTGCGTTCAGAGGAACCCTAGGGTGTGTTGATGGAACCCTAAGGAATAAAGTATGGTTCGAAAACGTGAGTTGGTAAGTAGTTTGACTTTGACGACTTTTCGGAGTCAAGACCGTCAGTCGGTCTAGTCATGTCAGTTTTAGTGATAGGAGTGCACTCCACAGTCGAGGTTGTAGTAATCGGTTAGACCTAGTTGGCTGTCGTGCTACTTAGTTGTGATGGATTGTTGGTACAACTAAGGTGAGGGATGACCTGGTAGATGACATTGGTTGAGGTAGGTTACGACATGTTAGAGATTGGTTGTACAAGTTACTAGGGTTGGTACATGTCGATGGAATCCCGGAGTGGGGATACAGAGTAGTTAGTATGGGCAGGTGATTTCGTTGGATGCAGAGTCTCGATAGCGATGTCTGGTGGTTAGGTATGCACGAGTCTGTGGCAGGCACTACTACTGAGAGTGGTTGTAGTTACGGTTGTTGGGAATCGTACACGTTCGGGGAACAGTTCCTTTTCTAGTATGAGTTTTTAGGGTGACTGTACCCAGAGTTGTTGGGTATGAGCGATGATCCAAGGTTTTCTGATTCGCACACTGTGTGTGCTGATGCTGATGCTGATGTTTGTGTGTTGGTCCTAGTACTAGTGCTGTAGCTGGTGCCGGTGATTGTGATGATGATGAGTCACGAGTTGGGATGTAACTTCGTCGAGATGGGCATGTGTTTGTTATCTGTGGTCCGGGAGTGGATCACGGATAGAGTTGGACTGGATGGGATCCAACAATAGTTGAGACGTGAGGACCGAGTAGTGATGGTCCACATCCTTTTGGATGTACATAAACGGTATAAGTCGAGAGGCGAACTTGGTAGTGAGTTAGACTGGTTACGGACACGTGATGGTTATCCGAACGTGTTCGTTCCGACATGGTTGGAACTTCAAAATCAAGAGAGGTTGTTATCGAGGTGACGCGGGGAATCCTTGATTCCACATTGGTAATGGGTATTTTAAAGTCATTTGGGGTGACAACTCAGGTTCTGCCATGGAAGATGATGTTTGTTGTCACCAGTACATGGATCTTGTATTGGTTGGTGGACCTGAGATTTGTCTTGGGTCATTAGGAGGAGTGAGTATATCGAAGTTAGGTGAATGAGATTTTGCATTTTCTATTTGGTGGCAGATGATGTTAGTTTACAAGGCATTGTGGCAACAAGTGTTGTTTGCATTCACGCAGCAAGTGTTGGGTCATCAGGAGGAGTGAGTATATCGAAGTTAGGTGAATGAGATTTTGTATTTTCTGCTTGGTGGCAGATGATGTTAGTTTACAAGGAGTTGTGAGTGCAGCAAGTGTTGTTTGCATTCACGTAGGATGAGTGTTGATGTCATCATTTTGGATCATCCTTGGTTTTCCCTTGGTGGAATAACAAGCATCGATATGAGGTAATTGGAGAGAACCCATAGTCTCAACGTGTCTCGTCGTTGACTGATCTGATTAGATGTGGGAAATGGTTGAGGAGTGATGTGACTGACGAAGGATTCAAGAAGGGGTAGGACCCTTTGATCGAATTCCAGGTCGATTGTTAGCTGAGTGAGCATGTGGGGATCCTAGGTGGATTGGGATTGTGATGTTGAGGACTTTAGACGTCGTGCCGATAGAGGATCGTGACATTTATGTCGGGTGACGTAGTGATCGATCTGGACCTTGATCTTGATGATCCATGCGACGACCCATCCCGAATACCGAGATTAAATATTAATTAATTAATTATTGTTTAGAATGACTAATCCGGGATTAGTTGAGGGAAATCGAACGAAATGTGCAAAATGACTGTTTTGCCCCTAGGCGTGGGCAAAATGTTGACTTTTAGTTCGGGCGGTCAAATAGACATTGATCAATGACTGTGACATAGTTCGGGACGTCACGAGTTCATAGACAGGTGGCACGTCTGATTCCAACATTCGAGGAGGAAGTTATAAAGTTCAGAAATTCAGTGGTATTTTGGTAATTTGTTTAAAAAGGGGCAAAATGTTGACTTTTGACTCAGGGAGTCAAACGTACGAGAGCCAATGACCGTGACGTAGATCGGGACGTCACGAGTCCGTAGACAAGTGGCACGTCGAAATTGGACTTCGAACGGAAAAGTTATGGGTCACGGAAGTTTGATTGCACTATACACGCATTACAAGGTGAAGACACTTGGCATATCTGATTAGGGCAGATATTTTCTGTGCGGCCCTTGGATGAGTGACAAGTGTCACTCATGCCATTGGTGGGTAACCCTAAAATGTGGATCTTGATTCTAATTGGTAACTTTTGGATTATTTAATTAATTAATTGATTTAAAAAAACACACAATCCTCTCTTTTCTTCTCCCGCGGGTCGTCTTCTCCATTTTCTTTCAAAATACCCGAACTTCAACCCAGCCACAACCCCTCTAAACCTCACCTAATGCCCCTAGACTGTGAACACGAATGGAAGAGTGCGATGAGAGGATGACGGTGGTGCTCACGGTTCTAGCATTCGTGGACGGTGGCCGAAGATCACAAAAAACGATACGTTTTGAGTCGAATTTTGGAAGTTGAGTTTAGCGGCTGTCAATCGATGCTAATGATTGGGTCATGATCCTAGGACTCAGAAGAGTCGAATGGGACCGGTTTCATGGATCCAGGTGGCTGGAGTCGACTGGAGAAACGAGTTGTAGGTGGCCAGTTCAAACTTCGACCTGGAAGGTTAGTTGTAGGCCTTATTTTGTGTTTTTGAAACCGTAAATGGGTAGAGGGAATGAGACGAGAAGGTAGCTAGAAACCCAATAGGAAATAGTGGCCGGAATTGGGAGAACCGGCCGGGTCAGACCATTGGTTCGGTTGAACCAGACCGAACCAATGAATCGGTTCAGATCGGGTTCGCTGGAGGTTGACGATGAACAGTTCCCGACGCATGGGTTTCACGTGCAGGGAGTTCTAGCCGTGCACGGGGGCGCGTGTAACGTATTTTGGGGAAACTTTAAACATGATTTTTAATCTATTCGATGCAACAAACATTTTGGGACTAGTTTTGTATCCATCGACCACTGTTTCGATATGTTTCAGGGTGTCCGAAGATTTTGAATCAAGTTTAAAAATAGTTAAAAATTTGGGGAAATTACGAGGCTTTGATAGGAGGTTAATGAAGAGGTTAGTAACCCTCTAGTGTGATTTGGACAGGTTTGGAAGTCCCGGTGATAGTGGAAGTCCCGGTTTGTGAGTGGACTTCGTTTTCTATATTGTGATGCACGCATAACTATTTTTATATGTTTTACATACGTGATTTCTATGATGATGATTGTGAAACTGGTGGATTATACGATTGCACGTACTTCAAGGTAAACACATATTTATACGTATTTCTAGGTTGACGAGTTTATACTACTACTATGAGAATGTGAATTCAATAACGATTCTATGGCATGATTTTGGTTTTGGAAAGATAAATTCGGGCATGAGACCCATTTGAATTATGTGATCGGGCCAGGGGCCCAGTTGGTTTACGAAATTGGGCTGAGACCCTTTTGAGTCTTGTGATCGGGCCGGGGGCCCAGTGGTTTACAAAATCGGCCATGAGTCCCTATTGAGTTTTATAAATGTAATTTCGGGTCGGGGACCCTAAATGGAATTGTGGCGTTTTATGGAGATATCGGGCACGGCCCATTGAGATATTTCGAAATGACTTTGTAAAACTGTTTTCCATATACCATCTTGATACGAGAATATGTGATGGTCTCCTCCAGGTTTTTGGGACACTGGGGAAGTCTCGGTGCATTGCCTGCAAGGGGAGCTACCGGACGGTATGATGACTCAGGAGCAGGAATGTTATGGTTGGACGTCTGGGATGTCAGAGATATTGACTCGGAGAAACCCCAGGTAGCACGCGTTGCTTACTACCGTGAGATATGACGTCTGGGAGGTCGAGTATCTGGGATGCTAGGCATCTAGGATGCCAGAGATTGCTATATGGTAAATATGGATTGTTGAGGTCATGAAATGGTATTTCTGTCTTTGTGGATTTGTGGTTACGGATTTGGACAGTAGCCAACTTGGTTTTGGATTTACGGTTATGGGCGAAGGCCCTAATGACTTATTCGAGTAAATGTTGATTAGTGATTTCCGATGCATGCATACGATTTAGTGAAGGGCTTAAATATCTTTTTATGAACGTGTTTTTATGAAATTGTTGATTTTTGTCCACTCACAGTTCTGAATGGTTTTAATTCCCTTCAAGTTGATCACGGATGCGGGCTGTAGAAGGGACCGAGACATCGCACTCCTCCATTGTTCCTGGCGCGCTCTGGGAGCCCCGTAGGGGCTAAGGTATGTAATATCCCTTGATTGACACTTCGTGTCAGACGGGAGCATGGCACATACCACGTTAATCCCGGGGGGATCGGGATGGGTCGTGTCAAGTGGTATTAGAGCGAGGTTGTCGCTATTCAAGTAGTTCTTGTGGTATGCACAGGTCGAGGATGTGATGTCTCTATGTGGTCAGCCCGTTATCAATCTGAGAGTAGGACGCTAGATTTATAGTTTTTGGGATTGAATAGTGAATAGTGCGGGATTGGCCCGATACGCGGTTCGTTAGTGTGATTCGACCTAAGTGGGGTTGTATGTAACGAATTGGTAATGTGGGACCGTAGGTTTGGTCATGAGATGCTATATTGTGGTGCTGCTGGGAGTAGCTGGGTCGGGGCACCCTATTTGTGCAGTGATCAAGAAATGTGAACCTCAGATGAGTGATGGTCTGAGAATGTGAACCCTAATGGTGATTGCTAGTGTGAGGGATGTTGGTACATCGAGGTTAGCTGGTGACCTTTGTGGTGGAACCCCAATGGAGTTGATAGTAGGAGTGGATCGACGTCCATACGATGTCAGGATTGCGGGGTCGGTCAGATTGTGGATTATATTGCAGAGAGTGGTTGGGTTCAGAGGAACCCTAGGGCATGATTGTGGAACCCTAGTTTATTATGGATTGAAAAGGTGAACCTTAGTTGTGATTGTTGAACTAGTATTGTGAGTCCGTAGTTACTGAGGATTGGATGACTTTCCGAAGTCGGGATGGTCTGTCGAGTCGAAACCCAGATTGTGACTAGTGGATTGGAACTTGTACTGTGACGAGCGGCTGAGGTCGTGGATGACCATGTGGATGACTCTAGTGAGTCTAGTCAGAACTATAGAGATTGGTTGGCAGACATGAAGTGAATTGATGGGATTCGATCCACGGGTACGATTATGAGATAAGATATGGAATCCTGAGTTGGACCGAATAATAGTATGATGGGTGGATGCGGATCTCGATAGCGATGACTATTGGTCGACAGTCGTATGGAGATGGCTGGCTATCGAGGGTGATTGATGTAGTTGTGGTAGTTGAGGATTGGGGAACGTTCAGAGAATGTTCAGTACCTTGCTGTGGATTGTCAAAGTGGTGGTACCCATAGTTGTGGGGTACGAGAGAGGCAGAGTTCCTTTCACCTGAGCGGAGATGCGGGGTTGTTGCTTGGTATGAGTAATGACTTAGGGTTATCTGATTCATGCAAAGGGTGCTAGTGGTTGTGATGACGATGAGCCACGAGTTGGGATGTGACTCCATCGTCATGGACATACGTTTGGTATTTGAGATTCGGTAGTGGTTGAGTCATGGACTGGATGAGATCCAGTAGAGAGTTGAGATGTGTTGAGTTAAGTCCCAACAAGGATGAGTTGATAAAAAGGTATGATTGAGACATGAGGAATCTTGGGATGACACAGGGGACATCATGAGAATTAGTGGATTTGGGGAGTTGTTGTCAACTCCGAGATTGGTGTGAATGTATGTTTCTAATATCCCCAAAAAGTACAAGGAAATTATTGAAATTGGAAGAAGCCGAAGAGAATAATTGGTGGTGTAGATGTGGGACTGTGTGATGTGAATAACATGGAAAACTGAGAGTTGAACCTGTAAAGGTTGGGATGTGAGAACAAGATAGTAACGAATTACATCCCTTTGGATGTTCATAAATGGTATAAACGGACATGAGGTCTGGATGGTAGTTTGATTGCAGACACATGGTCGGTGTCCGAGTGAGTTGGTTCCAATATGATTGGAACTTCATAACCAAGAAAAGATGTGATTGGTACGATGTGAAGGGTGCTTGATTCCGCATTAGTGATAGTTATTCTGAAGTCATTGGTGGTGACTTCTTATTTTCTGCCCCTGGCAGATAATGTTATTGTCACCAGTACATTGAGCGTGTATTGGTGGGTGGACCCATGATTTGTTTTGGGTCATCAGGAGGAGTTGAGTATTTGGAAATTAGGTGAATGAGGTTTTTCATCTTCTGCTTGGTGGCAGATGATGTTGGTATTTCCTGAAGTGGTGAGTGCAGTGAGACTGTGTGGCACTCACATAGGATGAATGTTGATGTTAGCGTTTTGGATCATCCTTGGTTTTTCCTAGGTGGAAACACAGGGATCGATATGAGGTAATTGGGGAGAACCCATAGTTTAGACCTGTTTCGTATTTAACTGAGTGATTAGATGTGAAGCGGTTATGGAACGATGTGATAGTATGCAGATTCGTTGAGGGTGTACGACCCTATGGTTTGGAAATTGGCTGTTAACTGTGTGGATCCTAGGTGGATCAGGATCGTGATATTGAGGATATAGGGTATTGGGATGATCTTGGATTGTGATATTAAATGATCGGGTGATGTTATGTCGGATCCGGATTGTCATCTTGACGATCAGATTATGGGGTGGATCTGGATCGCGGTGTGGATGAGTGGATGATGTGACGCTCATGATCTGGGATCGTGATGTTCGTAATCTGGGATCGTGACGTTCATGATCTGGAATCGTGACGTTAATGGGCAGGTGATGATGGTAATGGATCTAGATCGTGACCTTGTTGATCAAGGTACGTGGAGAGCTTATTTCTCTTACTTGGATATTTGGACATGGAGATGTCAGGACTGACTTCTTTTTCGAGGTTAATCCCGTGTGACATATAAATAGAATGAGTGGGTATCCGACAGGGTCGAATTGGTCAGGCATAGATATGTGGATTATGGGATTGGGTTCCTTCCGAAGTCAATCGAATATGATATGGTAATCGAATGTGCGAGTATCTGATAGGTTCGGAACTAGTGCGTCTCGGTAGACGTGAGTGGGATTGGATGTTTTTCTGGCTTGAACAGGTACGCCTTGGTGGGCTTGAATCGAGTTGGTACATTTTGGATGACGTGATTGGGAGTAGACTTTGTGATGTTGGTCGATTGACCATGGGACTCGTGATAGGCGTTGAGTTGGAGTATTTGGTCTGTCTAGTGTTGGGCTAGACAGATGGACTCCAGGATTGAGGCGTGATTAGTTACAAGCTATGTGGTAGGCTAGATGATGGATGGATGTGCGTGCTCTGCACGTTGTACGAGGATCGATACTGGATAGGCTGAGCGGTACCTGGTGGCAGTATATGGGATGTACCAGTGGTATGTTGAGGAACCTGTTGGTAATCGGCTTAGTTCCGATATCATTGGATTGGTTGAGATCGTGGACTGGACATTGGATACTGCGCATTAGGCCAAAGTGATGGTATGAACAGGTGCCCTTAGCCATGGATGGCTAATGGAACCCTAGTGTTGAGATATATGATCGTTGATGGGCTGGTATTCAATGTGTTCCAGTTACACTCAGATTGAGTGGGATGTTAGTACACGTGTACTCAGTTTGACAGTTTGGCTGGTGGTGTCAGCTTGGACTGACGAGTGAGATGGGTAACTCCATATGGGAGCAGATGTCGGGGGCGTATTAGTGTTTGAGAGGAACCGTGAAGCTGAATGTGTCAGCTTAATGGTAGGATTATCAAGCGGTATGGACCCGGGTTGTGTAATTTGTTTCACTCGACGTGGTCGGGTGTGGTCGATGCGACGTGAGTATTGATGGGACGTCTAGATGCAGAGAATCATTGTTTTGATTCGTGGGTGTACCAGTGTACACATGATGTGAGACCGGATTGTTTCCACGAGGTGGATGTAGATTAAGGGTAGTTGGAATTTCGAGGACGAAATTATTTAAGGAGGGAAGGTTGTAACGACCCGTCCCGAATACCGGGATTGAATATTAATTTATTATGGTTTAGAATGACTAATCCTGGATTAGTTGAGGGAAATCAGACGAAATGTGCAAAATTACCGTTTTGCCCCTAAGTGTGGGCAAAATATTGACTTTTAGTTCAAGCATTCAAATGGACGTTGATCGATGACTGTGACGTAGTTCGGGATGTCACGAGTTCATAGACAGGTGGCACGTCCTATTCTAACATTCAAGGAGGAAGTTATGACGTTTGGAAGTTCAGGGGTATTTTGGTAATTTGTTTAAAAAGGGGCAAAATATTGACTTTTGACTCAGGAGTCAAACGTACGAGAGACCATGAATGTGACGTAGATCGGGACGTCACGAGTTCGTAGACAGGCGGCACGTCGAAATTGGACTTCAAATGGGAGAATTATGGGTCACGGAAGTTCGATTGCACTATGCACGTATTACGAGACGAAGACATTTGGCATATCTGATTAGGGCAGATATTTTCTGTGGGGCCCTTGGTGAGTGACAAGTGTCATTCATCCCATTGGTAGGTAACCCTAAAATGTGGATCTTGATTCTAATTGGTGACTTTTGGATTATTTAATTAATTAATTGATTTAAAAAAACAACCAATCCTCTATCTTCTTCCCCGCATGTCGTCTTCTCCATTTTCTTTAAAAATACCCAAACTTCAACCCAGCCACAACCCCTCCAAACCTCACCTAAAGCCCTTAGACTGTGAACATGAATGGAAGAGTGCGATGAGAGGATGACGGTGGTGCTCACGGTTCAAGCCGTCGTGGACGGTGGCCAGGGATAAGAAAAAAGGGTACGTTTTGAGTCGAATTTTGGAAGTTGAGTTTTAGCGCCTGTCGATCGATGCTGATGATTGGGTCGTGATCCTAAGACTCAGACGAGTTGAATGGGACCGGTTTCATTGATCCAGGTAGCTGGAGTCGACTGCAAGAACGAGTTGCAGGTGGCCGGTTCAAACTTCAACCTGGAAGGTGAGTTGTAGGCCTTGTTTTGTGTTTTTGAAACCATAGATAGGTAGAGGGAAATGAGACGAGAAGGTATCTAGAAACCCCATAGAAAATTGTGACCGGAATTGGGAGAACCGGCCAGGTTAGACTGTCGGTTCGATTGAACCGGACCGAACCAGTGAATCGGTTCAGATCGGGTTCGCTGGAGGTTGACGATGAACAGTGCCCGGTGTGTGGGTTTCACGCGCAGAGAGTTCTAGCCTGGCGTGGGGCCACGTGTAAGGTCTTTTGGGGAAACTTCCAACATGACTTTTAATCTATTCGATGCAACGAACATTTTGGGACTGGTTTCGTGTCGATCGACCACCATTTCGATATGTTTCGTGGTATCTGAAGGTTTTGAATCGAGTTTAAAAATAGTTAAAAATTCGGGAAAATTACGGGGCTTTGATAAGAGGTTAATGAAGAGGTTAGTGACCCTCTAGTGTGATTTGGACAGGTTTGGAAGTCCCGGTGATAATGGTGGGGCCCGGGAAGACCTATGGCATGCGTATCGAGGCGGCAGCGTAGGACGGTCTGTGAGTGGACTTCATTTTCTAAATTGTGATGCATGCATAACTATTTTTATATGTTTTACATACGTGATTTCTATGATGATGATTGTGGCACTGGTGGATTATACGATTGCACGTATTTCTAGGTAAACCCATATTTATACGTATTTCGAGGTTTACGAGTTTATACTATTGCTATGTGAATGTGAATTAAATAACGATTCTATGGCATGGTTTTGGTTTTGGAAAGATAAATTCAGGCATGTGACCCATTTGAATTATGTGATCGGGCTAGGGGCCCAGTTGGTTTACGAAATCGGGCTGAGTCCCTTTTGAGTCTTGTGATCGAGCCGGGGGCCCAACGATTTACAAAATCGGGCATGAGTCCCAGTTGAGTTTTATAAATGTAATTTCGGGTCGAGGACCCTAAATGGAATTGTGGCGTTTTATGGAGATTTTGGGCAGGGCCCATTGAGATATTTCAAAATGACTTTGTAAAACAGTTTTCCATATACCATCTTGATACGAGAATATGTGATGGTCTCCTCCAGGTGTATGGGATACTGGGGAAGTCACGGTGTTTTTCTGTGAGGGGTCATTATACGGAGCTACCAGACCGTATGATGACTCAGGAGCAGGAATGCTATGGTTGGACATCTGGGACGTCAGACATCTAGGATGTCAGAGATATTGACCCGGAGAGACCCCGGGTAGCTCGTGTTGCTTATTACCGTGAGATATGACGTCTGGGACGTCGAGCGTCTGGGACGCTAGGCATCTAGGATGCCAGAGATGGTTATATGGTAAATATGGATTGTTGAGGTCATGAAATGGTATTTCTGTCTTTGTGGATTTGTGGTTATGGATTTGGGGAGTGGCTCACTTGGTTTTGGATTTACGGTTTTGGGCGAAGGCCTTAATGACTTATTGGAGTAAATGTTGATTACTGATTTCCGATGCATGCATACATTTTAGTGAAATGCTTAAATATCTTTTTATGAATGTGTTTTTTATGAAATTGTTAATTTTTGTCCACTCACAGTTCTGAATGTTTTAATGCCCTTTAGGTTGATCATGGATGCAGGCTGTAGTAGGGACCGAGACATCGCACACCTCCACCGTTCCTTGGGTGCTATGGGAGCCCCGTAGGGGCTAAGGTATGTAATATCCCTTGTTTGACACTTTGTGTCAGACGGGAGCATGACACATCCCACGTTAATCCCGGGGGGATTGGGATGGGACGTGTCAATCCAGATAGGTGGAGAGTTTATCGCTCTTACTTGGATAGCTGAGTTGCGGATGATGGGACTGAACTTCTTTTCGAGGTAAATCCCTCATGGTGTACTACTCGGGCGAGTAGGTTTCCGACGCGGTCGGATTTGGTTAGCCTTAGATGTGTAAATGATGGGATTCGCTTCCCTATGAAGTCATTCGAATGTAATGAGCAAATAACCGATAGGTTCAGAATTCGTACGTCTCGGTAGACTTGGGTGAGATTTTATGCCAGTTGGCACGACTGGGTATGCCTTGGTGGGCGTGATTCGGATTGGTACGTAATGGATTTCGTGGTTAAAATAAATGTTGTGATGCTGGTCGGGTGACCATGGGACTCAAAATGGTTGATGAGTTGGAATTTCGTTACGTCTAATACTAGATTGGACAGATGGACTCTAGAATTGAAACGTGATTGGCTATGACCTAGGTTATTTTAGGCTGGTTGGTTGATGGTTGTACGTACCCTATACGTTGTTCGAGGTACAATACCGGGCAGGCTTGTAGTGCCTGGTGGCGGTATATAGCATATACCAGCAGTACGTTGGTGAGCGTGTTGGTAATCGGCTCATTTTCGATACCATTGGATTAGTTGAGGAGGTGAACTGGACATTGGATACTGTGCACTAGGTCATAGTGTTTCTGATGGGTCGAGTTACACACAGGTTGAGTGCTTTGTTGGTAAATGTATACTCAGGGTGAGTGAGTTGGTGGTTAGAGTAAGTACAAGTAAGTATAATATCAATTTTCGACTGGCGACCGTCAAGTGGTGACAGTTTGTCAGATGTGTCAGCGTGGATCGATGAGTGAGGTCTAGTGACTCCCAGTGGGAGCAGACGTCAGGATAGATAGGTGATTGAGCAAGGAATCATCAAGTTGTTTGTATCAGCAAAATAGTAGATTTGACAAGTGGTATCAATTCAGAACGTGGGATTACTGTCACTCGACGTGGTCGAGTGTAGTCGATGCGACGTAATCATTAGTGGAACGGCTTGGTGCGAATAAGTATTTTTCTGGTTAGTTGGTGTACGAGTGTACACATTAGGTGAGATTGAATTTGCTTTCCACGAGGTGGTTGTGGAATCGGTATAGTTGGAATTTCGAGGATGAAATTAATTAAGAAGGGAAGGTTGTAACGACCCGTCCCAAATTCTGGGATTAGATTAGTGACTAATCAAGGATTAGAGAGATTAATAGGTGATTAGTGGGGTACTTTCGGATGGACAGTGCAAAATGACGATTTTGCCCTTGAATGGGTAAAATGTTGACTTTTTGTTCTGGCTGTCAAATGGACTTCGGCCGATGACTGTGATGTAGTTCGGGACGTCACGAGTTCATAGACAGGTGGCACGTTCGATTCTGACATTCGAGGGAGAAGTTATGACGTTCGGAAGTTCATGGGTATTTTGATAATTTGCTTAAAAGGGGCAAATAGTTGACTTTGGACCCAGGAGGTCCGATGGCTAAGGGTTGAGAACCGTTGTGTAGATCGAGTCGATACGAATCCATAGACAGGTGGCACGCCAAAATCGAAAGTTGGACGGGAAAGTTATGGTTCATGGAAGTTCGATTGCATTATGCACGCATTACGAGGCTATGATGAGCCTAGTGAGGCTTACGGCACGCGAACGGAGGCGGTAGCTTAGGACGGTCTGTGAGGTCCATTTGTTTTGGAAACCCTCGGACTCGAAGTTCACTTAGTTACGTTTTCGGGCAGAGGCCCAATTGGTTCTTGAATCGATTTTGGATTTGGAAATATGGACCGGGCACGAGACCCATTTGATTTACGAACTCTCGGACCTGATGTCCATTTGATTTAACAAGGCATCGGGACGGAGGCCCAGTTGGTTTACGTACCGGGCTCGAGGACCAATTAGTTTGCTTATCGAACTCGAGGCTCAATTGGTTTAAGAATCGGGCTCGAAGCCCAGTTGACTTACGTATCAAGCACAAGGCCAATTTGGTTTACGAAATCGGGCACGAGGCCCATTTAGTTTACAAAATCGGGCCAGAGGCCTAGTTTGTATGTGGATTCGGGCTTAGGGCCCAGTTATGTTTTAAGATTGTGATTTCGGGTCGGGGACCTATAAATGTATTTCTGGTTAGTGACGGTTTATAGGGACCGGAATGAACCCTTGAAAGGTTTTTATAGTTCATGACGGTTTATGGGGACCGTGCATGAACCCTTGAAAGGTTTTAATAATGATTTCAAAAGGTCTTTCATATACCATCCTTTATATATGGATTGTCTCCTCCGGGGAGGGTCGTTGGCCTAGGTGGACTCTGGAGTAGTCACGGAGCACTGACTGAGTGGAGTCACCCCTGTTGGGTTCCTTACTCTCAGTAAGGCTATGTATTATAACCCCAGGGAGGGTCATTGATCTACGGACATTGACCTGGGTGGACCCTGGGGAGACTTGGGCTTTGAGACCCCGGGTAGCACGCGCGTAGCTCTAGATACCGTGGCAGAATTGGTTATATCAAATATATGATAAACATGATTTCTTGGTTTTGCGAAATTGTGTTTTCTGGATAATAAATGGATTTGAGCTGAGTTCCAACATATGTTTATTATGTTCTTGATTTCTTTAAATGGTTTTGGGCAGGGGCCCGTATGAATTTGGTTATTTAAACATATGTGGTTTGATAAATGGTTTTAATATACATGCATGCTTTTTAGTGAAGGGCATAAAGGTCTTTATAAAATGTGCTTTATGAACCTATTACTTTTTGTCCACTCACAGTCTTTCTGTTTTCAATGCCCTTCAGGTTGAATAGGGTGCAGACTGTAGCAGGGACGGAGACATCACATACCTCCTCCGGATCCTAACGTACTCTAGAAGTCAGTCGGGCTAATGGTTCAAATTTTCCCTAGTCTGACACTACGTGTCTGACAAGATCAGGAGCGTCCCTCGTTAATCCCGAGGGGATTGGGACGGATACTGACCAAAAGCATGTAGAATGACTAGAACAATGGATGGACAAGTGGCGAAACACAGAGTAGTAGATATAAGTGGATTGGTTGATTTGTCTTCACAGGTGGTTGGGACCTCCCTTGATGGACCTCTTAAGTGGAAGGGTTGACACGTCATTATTTATGCAGCATTTTGATGTCTTCTAATGTCTTTGTTACATGTATTTTGAGTTAATTTGCACCGTCAATAGAAGAAATAAATATTTTGTTAAAAGTGTGCGGAATTAGATGGAGCTTGGAATTATAAGAACTTCTGAAAAATAATCACTTAAATACGAGTTATATTAATGAATTTATAAAAAAAAAAGTTTGCTTAATATTTTCAGTTGACACTTACCGAATCGTAAGACAGATGGAGTCCACATGCGTGAGTTGACCATCCAATTTGACGAGAATATTCGGCAAGCGCCTTCTGTACTTTTGTCCACATTTTAGGCGCGTATTTACAAAATGTGTATGTTGATCTCCAATTTCTACGTGCACTTTCCGAAATTTCACAAAAGACCTTGGATCCTTGGATAATCGGTAACCAACCTTTGACCATCTATTGACCACCTAGTTTCCCTCATTTTTTCAGCTAGCGCCCACTGAATCCTTTGATGCACTATTCTAGCAGTTACTTTCCTTATTCTTGGTAGAAAACTTGTCCAAATCAAAATTGGTTTTGCTTTCCTTTCCCCTCAAAGA
This sequence comes from Prinsepia uniflora, assembly GCA_032719365.1. Taxonomy (NCBI): domain Eukaryota; kingdom Viridiplantae; phylum Streptophyta; class Magnoliopsida; order Rosales; family Rosaceae; genus Prinsepia; species Prinsepia uniflora. The sequence continues at coordinate 56,424,433 of CM064861.1, read as the reverse complement.
GACCATATTATACTAGGACTTCAATTTATAATTGTTTTTCTAAACTTTTTCCATCTAGAATTTAAATTGTGCACTTACAATTATTTGAGAATTAATTTTCTCCTGTAAAAAGAAAGGCTTAAGCCAATGTAAAAAACACACCTTAGACACCTTACATACCTTGTAACCTCTAAATTAGACCTAGCCACAAACAACTTTGTTTTAGTTTTTTTCCTTACACTTTGATAAGGAGACCTAAGTGTGGAGCTTTGCAGGAGAAGCCTTGTTGTCTTTGTCATGGCTTCATGGTCCTAAGTCCTTCTTTCCTTTACTTTATTCCATTACAATTTATAATATCATGTATTTTTCTTCCATTCTTCGTGAGTAGTTTCTATTAGAATTAGGGCTGCTTGAACCCCTAATCATGATGGTTGACTAAAGTGTTTTTGGCTCTTGATTGGTACTGCTATGGTTGATGAATGAGATTGTAATTACTAGCTTAATGTATGTTTATTGTTTATGAGTGGTTACTTGTTGCAATAAACTATTGATGAATGATTGTTTGTCAACCAATCACCTCCTTGTAATCCGATTCATAACCCCTTAGTTCTGCACATCACTTTTCTATGGATTGTACGATGTCATTAATTTCTTCTCAATCTTCGTGCATTTAATTGATAAAAACCGATATATGCCTAAGGTACACATTATGCTTAGGGTATGCTAAATATGGAAGAACATTATATGTAGAGTGACTCAACATCAGAGCCTCGGCATGAGCATTAGATTCATAAGTTCCATAGTAATCTAAGCTAGAAAAGTACATTAGAGACTTAATTGGTTATTGGTGGATAATATTCCTTAGTTCACCTTAGTTAACTTAATTAATCAACGTGTTTACCTTTTTGCTTTGATTTACAATCTTGCTTTTATTTTTTTGTTTACTCCAAGCATAATGACCAATTTCTCCGTTTTTTTTGTTGTTAGTTAGTTTTTCATGATCTAGGTTTGAGTCTTGTTTTATTGTTTTGTCATGTCTTTAATCATTGCATATCTAAACAATGTTTATGAGTCTTTTGATCTAAGTTAAGTGTTACAACCGTGGAACAAGTCCTCAAGGGATCGACCTTTGGTGTGCCATTATACTAGTCTACATAATTTTGTGAACTTACAAAGTTTATAACTAGGATAGAATACGTTAAATTATTATGCTCTTTTTATTTCTTATCAATGTTGTAGTTCCGTATTTAGGGACTTATCCCTCAACAGTGTCCATTTAATTTGGATCTTTTAACTCAATCGTTTTTAATTTTTTTAATTTTTTTAGGTACTAGTTTATATCCTCCTCTGTGCACAGATTTTCTCACAGCTCGACTGCATCCTCGAGCGCTTCTTCAATTCACAAGTCACCACCACCGAGCCACAGATGGCCAATCCCATCAATGATGGTGCCACAGTGCCACCACCAGCCCTATGGCTCTTTTAGGAGTTTTTCCATCCTTCATGTCTCAGAAGACCAATTCCCCATTGTGCTTCTTGAGTCTATGGTGGCAAACTTAGAATTGAAGTCAAGTAACATCTATCTACTGCCCACTTTCCATGGCCTTTCAAGAGAGCACCCGCATCCACACATCATGAAGTTTGTCCAAGTATGCTCCACTATACGCATACATGGCATGAATGGAGCTGAAATTTGTCTTCTGCCTTTCCACTTCAATCTTAAGGATGGTTCCAAGGAATGGCTCCACTTCTTAGCACAACTTTGATTCATATATGGCGGGACTTGTTTCAAAGTTCCTTACCTAGTATTATCCCATCACAAAGTGTAACGATGTAATGACCCGTCCTGAACTCCGGGATTAGATTAGTAACTAATCATGATTAGTGGGGTTGATCGGTGATTAGTTGGGCGAAATCGGACGAACGATGCAAAATGACCGTTTTGCCGCTAGTCGTGGGCAAAATGTTGACTTTTTGATCGAGCTATCAAACGAACTTTGACCGATGACCGTGACGTAGTTCAGGAGGTCACGAGTTCATAGACACGTGGCACGTTCGATTCCGACATTCGAGGAAGAAGTTATGACGTTCGGAAGTCGAGGGGTATTTTGGTAATTTGGTAGAAAAGGGGCCAAATGTTGACTTTTGACCCGGGAGGTCCAATGGACAAGCGCCAAGGACCGTTACGTAGAGCGTGTCGATACGAATCCATAGACAGGCGGCATGCCGAAATCGGAAATTCGACGACCAAGTTATGGTCAAGGGAACGAACTCGATTAACCGAACGAACCGGGACTTTGATTAAAATAATATTAAAATAATGAATAGTGACCATTGACCGTGGATGCTTGGATGAGTGACAAGTGTCACCCATCCCTTATTTTGAGGCCTAAAATTTGCCCCATGTTTCCCTCCAAACATCATCATTCCTTACTCATCATTTCCTTCATCTTCTTTATGTTTTCTTTGAGCCGTGGGCAATGGAAAAACAGAGTATAAGAGCTGGGAGAATTGGCCTCCTTCCTTAGCTGTTCTTGAGAGAAAATTGAAGGTTTGGAGAGACTGAATTAGCTGGGGAAAACACGGGGACTGAGATTGAGGAGTAAGACCAGAATTCGAATTTAGAAATTTTGGGGGGAAAACTCAAATGTTGACTGATGGGCTCTGAGGATCAAAATTGAGCTCACTTTGAGCTTTCTAGGAGTGCCACGATCAGAACCATTGAAAGAACGAAGGAAATTGGCAACCAATTGGCTCTAAACGGACCTGGTAACAGTAAGCTTGAGTCAAGGTTGAGTCGCGATCATTGAGTGATCAAACGACGAAATTGAAGTGGGGAATAGTTTCTCATGGTCCATTGATGCTTCTGGATGAATCAATTGGAATAAATCAGTTGACATTGAGGAATTTCGAAAGATGAACAATACATGGGTGTTCTTCGATGTTCATCGTTGAATCGTTGGATTTAAGGTAAGTTTTGGTAAAATTAAGTGAACAGACCTGTAATTGAACTTAAAACGAAACTGTTTGGATGTTCAATTGAAGGAATTAAGGTTGAATTGACAGAGAGGTGGTCAGGTTGTCTCGCGGGCCAACAGGATCCGTTTACTAGATAAACGGGTTGGGACGATGACACTGTAGCAGGCGCGTGGGTTTCACACGCAGCCACTCATGGCGGCCCGTAACGACGCGTGGGCACGAATCTCGAGGTGAGGTCAACATGGCTTCTGTTCTATTTAATGTAACGAACATTTTGGGATTGGTTTCGTGTCGATCGGATACCGTTTCGATATTGTTCGGGACGTCCGAAGGTTTTAAATCGAGTTTAAAAAATAATTAAAAATTTGAGAAAATTATGGGATTTTAATAGGAGGTTAATGAAGAGGTTAGTGACCCTCAAATGTCATTTGGACAGGATTGGGAGTCCCCGTGATAGTGGTGTGGCCTGGGAAGGCCTATGGCACACGTATCGAGGCGTATCTGACACGACCCATCCCAATCCCCCCGGGATTACCATGGAATGTGACGTGCTCCCGTCTGACAAGAGGCGTCAGACAAGGGATAACCGATTGCCATTGCCCAAACGGGCTTCCAGAGTGCGTAAGGATCGATGGAGGAGGTGTGCGATGCTCAAGTCTCTGCTGCAGTCGTATCCGGAATCAACCTGAAGGGCATTGAAAACAAAAGCTGTGAGTGGACGAAAATAAACAAGTCTGTTAAAAACATTTATAAGACATTTATGCCCCTCAGTAAAATCATATGCATGCACCAAAAACCAATAATCCCATATTTATTTAGAAATAACCATTAGGGCCTTAGCCCGGAAACCAAAGCCTAGTTTCAATTTCCAAAAGTAAATCCAAGATTTATTTCATAAATCCAGTAATATGAACCATAAGGCATATAATATAAACCATGACCATTATTTTAGCCACTGCACTATACACTCCAATCCGACATCCCTGATGTCTGACGTCCCTGACGTCAATAAGGTCACAATCACAAGGCTACGCGTGCCACTCGGGTCTCAATTTCCGAGTTCATTCCCCGAACCCCGTTCGGGTACAGCATCCCCGATGCTTAGCGTCATAGACGCTAGACGTACTAGACGTCCGTGACCTCTCCGGGGTACCTCGCCGGAGGAGACAATATAATATGGAAGGATCTATACAGTGCAGTACTAAATACATTTTATCGATATCCACATGCAAAACATATAGGTATACATAGGTAAAATCCGAACCGATCGTTACATTTCATCAAACGGGTCTCATGCCCAAAACCGTAAAACGTGCCATAACCGAAATATCATCAAAACCATTTATAGATTCCAGCATGTGAACATATATAAAATGTAAACCGGGAACCATTTATTCAATTCCATTCAGGGTCCCCGACCCGCAATCACATGTAGAAATCAACTGGGCCCCTGGCCCGATTTCACAAGTTAACTGGGCCCCTGGCCCGATCCACATGTTAACTGGGCCCCTAGCCCGATTTCATAGTTCAACTGGGCACCTGGCCCGATTTTACATTATTCAAGTTCGTAACCGTTTCATGAAATCATATCCAACCACATTTATGGAAATCGGTGCAAATCCAGAAAACCTCGGTTTTCGTGCAAATACGTAATTCACCTCGAAATACGTGAAATTATTTTAAATTCACCGATATCCAAAGTAAATCATTTGATCATAATTATAACAATCATAAAATAGTTATGCATGCATCGAATTTTTGAAACCAATGTCCACTCACAGACCGTTTAACCGAGCGCCTCGATATGCGTGCCACAGGCCTTCCCGGGCCACATCACTATCACCGGGACTCCCAATCCTGTTCAAATCACATTAGAGGATCACTAACCTCATCATTAACATCCTATTCAAGTCCCATAATTTTCCCGAATTTTTAGGTATTTTTAAACTGGATTTAAAACCTTCGGACATCCCGAACAATAACGAAACGGGATCCGATCGACATGAAACCAACGCTAAAATGTTCGTTACATTGTATAGGACAAAAGTCATGTTGGAAGTTTCCCAAAATTAACTCACACGCGCCCCCACGCGCCGGTTGAATTCCCTGCGCGTGAAACCCACGCGCCGGGTACTGTTCACCGTCGTTCAACCCGATCGACTGTAAAACGGGCCGCCGTGACCCGCGGGCCAACCCGACCAGTTCTCCGTCGATACTGGATCATTTTGGACGGGGTTTTCACCTACATGATCGTCTGGGTTAAATTAGGAGTTCTGTGGAAACAAAAACAATGAACAACGTCAAGATCCTCACCTCCCCGATCGAGAAGCTCACGGCCAACCTCCACTGTCGACTGCTCTCAGCTCCGACCACCCTTCTCGATGAAAACGGTCCCTATAGACTCGTCTCATCCTCTGAGTCATCCTCCTGGTTACTAGATCGACTAAAACGTCGAGAATCTCAAGCTGCCATTTTAGGCCCGAGGACGAACTCGCGGGTTTAGGCCCACATCGCCGTCGTGGTCACCACCGTGGCCACCCAAAACGCCTGGACTGATCACAGGAACCTCCACCACCCATCAACACGATCAAAAACAGTCAACAACGACGTCCCCAATTTGAGTTTCGGACCTCCCCTGTTTTTCCCCTCCGTCGCCAACCCAGCCGTCTCCTGTCGTCTCCCACCGCCCAGCTCCTAACAGTCCTCACACAGTCCCCTGCACGGCCCAAGGATAAAGATATGGTGGTGGTGTGTAGTGAGAGCTGTGTGCGTGTTCACGGGCTAGAGAGAAACTGAGATTGGGAGGGTGTAGTCTGATTCAATTAAAGGGAGAGAGGGAAAAGAATCAGTGGCCCAGATTAAATCTCACCAATGAGATTAAGGGTCCAGATCAAAAGATGCAATAAGTGGGAATTCTTTTAATTATTTAAATCCTATAATTTAATCAATCACACCAATCCAGATCTGATCCCAATATTTAAATTTAGTGGTCCACGTTTCCCACTCACAAATTCAGACCAATCAGAGAACGCCACGTGTCCACGCCTCGTAATGCGTGCATAACGAAACCAAACTTCCGTGACCCATAACTTCGTCGTCGAATCTCCAATTTCGACGTGCCGCCTGTCGTTGGATTCGCATCGATGAAACCTACGTAACGGTCCTTGGCCCTCGGCCATCGGACATCCCGGTCGAAAAGTCAACATTTGCCCCTATTTCGTCCAAATTACGAAAATGCCCTTGCACTTCCGTACATCATAACTTCCACCACGAACGTCGGAATCGAACGTGCCACCTGTCTATGAACTCGTGACGTCCCGAACTACGTCACTGTCATCGGTCAAAGTCCATTTGACCATCCGAATTAAAAGTCAACGTTTTGCCCACGCCCAGGGGCAAAACGGTCATTTTGCACCATTCGTCCGAAATCGCTCAACTAATCCCAGATTAGTAAATCACAATTAAATATTATTACATCCCGATATTCGGGACGGGTCGTTACAACCTTCCCTCCTTAAAGAATTTCGTCCTCGAAATTACCAACAACCTTATTCCACAAACACCTCGTGGAAAACAATTCGACCCCATAACATGTGTACACCTGTACACCCACTTGCTGGGTCAACACCAGCCTCGTCTGTACCCAGACATCCCATCTCAGTCATACGTCATAATAGCAACAACACTCGACCACCTCGAGTGGAAATGATCACCTGATCCGCGATAAAACCGCCTAACCATTTAGCTGACTCCTTCAGCTAGATGGTTCCTTTCCATTATCAATATATCCTTACATTTGCTCCCATTGGGAGTCACCAAATCTCATTTGTCAGTCCATGCTGACACCATCAGTCAAACTGTCACCACTAAGCTTTACCACCCTAGTAAAGCCCCAACCATCTGTCCGTCCGTGACAACACCACGTACTACATCACCCTCGACGTAGCGTAAGATCAACCACATGATCTCAATTCGCAGGGCAAGCCCAATCCTGCGACACCAATTAATCTCAATGTCCATAATCGCCGACTCCCTCAGCGAACCAAGACGCTGGGAAATCACGGTGTGATCAAGTCACACAAGGCTACTCGTGGTTACTCAGACCACCAATTCACTCATCCTGAGTGTACGTATACCGTCAATTAACCTAATCAAGTGGCGCAACTGGAACACATTGAATACCAGCCCAGCAGTGATCACACATATCAATACCGGGGTTCCACTAGCCAACCGTGGCCAAGAGCACCTGCTCATATAATCACTGAACCCGACAAAATCACTCTGCACAGCGCACAGTATCCAATGTCCAGTCCATAATCACAACCAAACAAATGATATCGGAACCAAGCCGATTACCAACACGTTTAATTACACACCACTGGTACATCCCATGTACCGCCATTAGGCACCACTCAGCCTAACCCGTAACAATCCTAGTATAACGTACCCTGTACGTACATCAATCCATCAATCTGACTATAGCCACCCAGGTCATAGCCAAACACGTTCTAGTAATGGAGTACATTTTCCCAAACCAACATGAGACAAAACGAACTCCACCCGTCATCTAGTTCCAATTCCGAATCCGAATTCGCAATTTCGTAAGAAATTCCGAATCCAAACCCAAACATCACATTTTTATTCCATTTCCAAATCCGAATCCGAAATCATTACTCCGTAAGCTAGCATTGGAATAATCATTCCGCACCCAAATCCGGTAATCCATTTTCGAGCTTCGCAATCGAATCCTGAATCGTCACCAAGAAATTCGGTTCCAAAACCCAAAATCTCGTTTACGTCCACCAAGACGTAACAAAACCGAACCTATCGGTTGCCTGTCCAAAACACTCGATTGATTTCATAGGGAAGCCAATCCCAATATCCACACGTCAAAGGTTGACAAAATCCGACCACATCGGAAACCTACTCAACCAAGTCACAAACCAAATGGACTCACTCCGAAAAGAAGTCAGTCTCGTCATTTACGACTCACATAACAAGGTAAGAGTGATAAACTCTCCACCCATCTGGATCATCAAGATCACAATCCATATCCATCGCTACGTCACCCGACAAGTAACATCACGATCCTAGATCGTCACATCGACCAAAGTCGACAACATCACAAATCAGATCCACCTAGGATCCACACATGCTCACATAGCTAACAATCCATCTGAAAGCTGATCGTAGGGTCTTACACCCTCAGTTGAATCATTCGTCAAATTTCCCTTGGTCGAAAGATGACCTCGCATTTCACCACCAAATCCAAAATCATACACAACAACTTGTGTCCAATGACCCAAGGCCAAACATGGGTCCACCAACCAATACACGCTCAACGTACTGGTAGCAGCAATCATCATCTGCCACGGCAGGAAACAAGAAGTCAACCCCAAAGACTTCGGAATACCAATCACCGATGCGGAAACGAGCACTCCTCTCGTTCCCCCAATCACAACTCTCCCCGGATCGGGAGTTCCAACCATGTTGGAAACAGACATGTTCCCAATGAGATGTCAAGTCCAACCACTGGACTGCCCATGTTCATTCCTCACTTGGACCACCACGTGTCCAAAATCAATTCATTACTCGGACCTCACGCCCGCCAATAATCATGTATGCACACACCCCGATTCCGAACGGAATTTCCTCAACTCTGCCTGGATGTGCATACCATACTACCTTCGTCTCACATCTCAACCTTTACAGGTTCACTCCTCAGGTTCCAAGTGATTCGCAATCACAAAATCACACGTCAATACCACGAATGGTTTCCCCGACTTTTCCAATTTCAATAATTTCCTTGTACTTCCTGGGGATATAAGGAGTAAACAATCTTACCAATCTCGGAGTTGACAACAACTCCCCAAATCCACTGATTCTCATGACGTAGGGAACATCGTCCTTAGATTCCTCAAGTTTCAATCTTACCTTTTGATCCAGTCATCACTTGTCATCATATATCTGTTAGGACTTATCCCAACACGACACAACCTCCACTGGATCCCATCCAGTCCAAGACTCAACCACCACTGAGTCGCAGATACCAATCATCGGTTCATCATGACAGTGTCACACCCCAACTGGTGGCTCATCGTCATCACAATTACTGTTACCAGCACCAACGCTAGTACCAGCACCAACGCACTATCATCAACACTAGTATCAGCACACAGGCATCCATACTAGTATTGGCATAAAGGTATCACCATACCAACATCCATACATAGCACACGAACATCCATGCTAGGACACAGTGTGCAAAGTTGTTACCCTGGATCTCCGTTCATTACGAACGACGATCCCGTAATAGCACTCGTACCCCACGACTATGGGTACCTCCAATTTGACCACTGGCACATCAGGATAATGGACGTTCCCTGAACATCCCCCGATCCTCAAGTGTGAAAGCCACACTAAATACCCTCGATAGCCAGTCATCTCGACACAACTGTCGACCAACAGTCATCGTTGTCAAGATCCGTATCCACACATCACACCAATATTCGATCCAACACGGGATTCCATATTTCATACACGTATCCGTAGATCGAAACCCATAAGACTCACTAGAGTCATCCACATGGTCATCCAAGACCTCAGCCGCTCGTCGCAGCACAAGTTCTCATTTAAAGTTCACTTTTCCAGCCCATCAATTATAAATTAGGGTTCCAAAATCACACCCTAGGGTTCCACCGAACCCAACTACCCTTTTGCAGAAAAATCCACAACCTGACCGACCCCGCGGTCCTGACATCGCATAGACGTCAAATCCAACCCAATCGTCAATTCAACGTGGGTTCCACCACGAAGGTCATCGGCTAACTCCGATGCACCAACACCCCGAACATTAGCCAACACTACCAGGGTCCAAAACTTAGACCAATACTCAACTGAGTTTCGTATTTCCATAACATTATTCCAATGGGGTTCCCTGAACCCAGCTGTGCCGAATGGCACAACAATCCATAATCACATGACCGAACCGACGGTCCCACATTACCAGATAATCGTATACAACCCCACTTAGGTTGAATCGCAACAATGCACGGCGTATCGGGCCAAACACACCCAATTCACCATACAAACCCAAAACTATCTATCAGGTTGACAACGGAACTGCAGCCCAAAGAGACATCACACCCTCGTCCCTCGTGCACAAAAGAGCAAAACCTGCTCTGATACCACTTGACACGACCCATCCCAATCCCCCCGGGATTACCATGGAATGTGACGTGCTCCCGTCTGACAAGAGGCGTCAGACAAGGGATAACCGAATGCCATTGCCCAAACGGGCTTCCAGAGTGCTTAAGGATCGATGGAGGAGGTGTGCGATGCTCAAGTCTCTGCTGCAGTCGTATCCGGAATCAACCTGAAGGGCATTGAAAACAAAAGCTGTGAGTGGACGAAAATAAACAAGTCTGTTAAAAACATTTATAAGACATTTATGCCCCTCAGTAAAATCATATGCATGCACCAAAAACCAATAATCCCATATTTATTTAGAAATAACCATTAGGGCCTTAGCCCGGAAACCAAAGCCTAGTTTCAATTTTCAAAAGTAAATCCAAGAGTTATTTCATAAATCCAGTAATATGAACCATAAGGCATATAATATAAACCATGACCATTATTTTAGCCACTGCACTATACACTCCAATCCGACATCCCTGATGTCTGACGTCCCTGACGTCAATAAGGTCACAATCACAAGGCTACGCGTGCCACTCGGGTCTCAATTTCCGAGTTCATTCCCCGAACCCCGTTCGGGTACAGGATCCCCGTTGCTTAGCGTCATAGACGCTGGACGTACTAGACGTCCGTGACCTCTCCGGGGTACCTCGCCGGAGGAGACAATATAATATGGAAGGATCTATACAGTGCAGTACTAAATACATTTTATCGATATCCACATGCAAAACATATAGGTATACATAGGTAAAATCCGAACCGATCGTTACATTTCATCAAACGGGTCTCATGCCCAAAACCGTAAAACGTGCCATAACCGAAATATCATCAAAACCATTTATAGATTCCAACATGTGAACATATATAAAATATAAACCAGGAACCATTTATTCAATTCCATTCAGGGTCCCCGACCCGGAATCACATGTAGAAATCAACTGGGCCTCTGACCCGATTTCACAAGTTAACTGGGCCCCTGGCCCGATCCACATGTTAACTGGGCCCCTGGCCCGATTTCATAGTTCAACTGGGCCCCTGGCCCGATTTTACATTATTCAAGTTCGTAACCGTTTCATGAAATCATATCCAACCACATTTATGGAAATCGGTGCAAATCCAGAAAACCTCGGTTTTCGTGCAAATACATAATTCACCTCGACATACGTGAAATTATTTTAAATTCACCGATATCCAAAGTAAATCATTTGATCATAATTATAACAATCATAAAACAGTTATGCATGCATCGAATTTTTGAAACCAATGTCCACTCACAGACCGTTTAACCGAGCGCCTCGATATGCGTGCCACAGGCCTTCCCGGGCCACACCACTATCACCGGGACTCCCAATCCTGTTCAAATCACATTAGAGGATCACTAACCTCATCATTAACATCCTATTCAAGTCCCGTAATTTTCTCGAATTTTTAGGTATTTTTAAACTGGATTTAAAACCTTCGGACATCCCGAACAATAACGAAACGGGATCCGATCGACACGAAACCAACGCTAAAATGTTCGTTACATTGTATAGGACAAAAGTCATGTTGGAAGTTTCCCAAAATTACCTCACACGCGCCCCCACGCGCCGGTTGAATTCCCTGCACGTGAAACCCACGCGCCGGGTACTGTTCACCGTCGTTCAACCCGATCGACTGTAAAACGGGCCGCCGTGACCCGCGGGCCAACCCGACCAGTTCTCCGTCGATACTGGATCATTTTGGACGGGGTTTTCACCTACATGATCGTCTGGGTTAAATTAGGAGTTCTGTGGAAACAAAAAAAATGAACAATGTCAAGATCCTCACCTCCCGATCGAGAAGCTCACGGCCAACCTCCACCGTCGACTGCTCTCAGCTCCGACCACCCTTCTCGATGAAAATGGTCCCTATAGACTCGTCTCATCCTATGAGTCATCCTCCTGGTTACTAGATCGACTAAAACGTCGAAAATCTCAAGCTGCCATTTTAGGCCCGAGGACGAACTCGCGGGTTTAGGCCCACATCGCCGTCGTGGTCACCACCGTGGCCACCCAAAACGCCTGGACTGATCACAAGAACCTCCACCACCCATCAACACGATCAAAAACAGTCAACAACGACCTCCCCAATTTGAGTTTCGGACCTCCCCTGTTTTTCCCCTCCGTCGCCAACCCAGCCGTCTCCCGTCGTCTCCCACCGCCCAGCTCCCAACAGTCCTCACACAGTCCCCTGCACGGCCCAAGGATAAAGATATGGTGGTGGTGTGTAGTGAGAGCTGTGTGCGTGTTCACGGGCTAGAGAGAAACTGAGATTGGGAGGGTGTAGTCTGATTCAATTAAAGGGAGAGAGGGAAAAGAATCAGTGGCCCTGATTAAATCTCACCAATGAGATTAAGGGTCCAGATCAAAAGATGCAATAAGTGGGAATTCTTTCAATTATTTAAATCCTATAATTTAATCAATCACACCAATCCAGATCTGATCCCAATATTTAAATTTAGTGGTCCACGTTTCCCACTCACAAATTCAGACCAATCAGAGAACGCCACGTGTCCACGCCTCGTAATGCGTGCATAACGAAACCAAACTTTCGTGACCCATAACTTCGTCGTCGAATCTCCGATTTCGGCGTGCCGCCTGTCGTTGGATTCGCATCGACGAAACCTATGTAACGGTCCTTGGCCCTCGGCCATCGGACATCCCGGTCAAAAAGTCAACTTTTGCCCCTATTTCGTCCAAATTACGAAAATGCCCTTGCACTTCCGTACATCATAACTTCCCCCACGAACGTCGGAATCGAACGTGCCACCTGTCTATGAACTTGTGACGTCCCGAACTACGTCACGGTCATCGGTCAAAGTCCATTTGACCATCCGAATTAACAGTCAACGTTTTGCCCATGCCTAGGGGCAAAACAGTCATTTTGCACCATTCGTCCGAAATCGCTCAACTAATCCCAGATTAGTAAATCACAATTAAATATTATTACATCCCGATATTCGGGACGGGTCGTTACAGTATCGTTGAACGGTCTGTGAGTGGACTTTGGTTTTATAAATTCTATGCATGCTTAATGGTTTTATATGTTTTATACACATGATGTCTATGATGGTGATTGTGATTATTGATTTTGGGTATGTTGCACGTATTTCGAGATGTTTTCCATATTGTACGTATATCGAGGCTGACGGTTTTATTCTGGTTTTACGTGCTTGTGGTTTCATGAATAATATGATGAAATGGTTTTGAAATTGGAAAGATGAACTCGGGCTTGAGGCCCAATTATTTTGGAAACCTCGGACTTGGAGTCCATTTGAGTTACGGAATCGGGCCGGGGGCCCAGTTGCTTTATGAAATCGGGCTAGGGGCCCAGTTGTTACGAAATCGGGCTGAGGCCCATTTGAGTTATATTATCGGGCCAGGGGCCTAGTTGGTTTACAAATTGGGGCCGTGGGCCCAGTGGTTTACAAAAATCGGGCCGTGGGCCCAGTGGTTCACAAAATCGGGCATGAGGCCGAATTGGGTCATAAATGTGATTTTGGGTCTGGGACCCTATGTTTCATAAATGTGATTTTGGGTCTGGGACCCTATGTTTAATAAATGTGATTTCGGGTCGGGGACCCTAAGTGGAATTGTAATTTTTTATGGAGATTTCGGACAGGGCCCATTGCGAAGTTGTGAAATGATTTAATAAAACTGTTTTCCATATACCATCTTGATATGAGGATATGTGATGGTCTCCTCCAGGTGTCTGGGACACTGGGGAAGCCACGGTGCATTGCCTGCGAGGGGTCATTGTACGGAGCTACCAGACCGTATAGTGACTAAGGAGCAGGATAGCTATGATTAGACGTCTGGGACACCAGACATCTGGTATGTCGGAGATATTGACCCGGATAGACCCCGGGCAGCACACGTTGCTTATTATACCGTGAGATATGACGTCTGGGACGTCAAGCGTCTGGGACGCTAGGCATCTGGGATGCCGGAGATGGTAATGTGGTAAATATGGCTTAATGGATCTATGAAATGGTTTTTCGGTTGAATTTATGTTTAAGGTTTTGGTCCATGGCCCACATGGTTTTGTATGTATGGATGTGGTATTCCATAGTTTTGGGCTGAGTTCCCACACTTGGTTTTGAGTTACGGTTTTTGGGCTAAGGCCCTAATGGCTTGGTTGAGTAAATGTTTCGGTTACTGGTATTCGATGCATGCATACGTTTTAATGAAGGGCATAAATGTCTTATAAATGTGTTTAATGAACTTAATGATTTTCGTCCACTCACAGCTTTTATTGGTTTTGATGCCCTTCAGGTTGATCACGGATGCGACTGCAGCAGAGACTGGGACATCGCACGCCTCCTCCATCGATCCTTGCGCACTCTGGAAGCCCCATTTGGGCAGTGACTTTTCGTTATCCCCTGTCTGACACCTCTTGTTGGATGCGAGCATGGCACATCCCATGGTAATCCCGGGGGGCATGGGATGGGTCGTGTCAACTTGGTATCAGAGCAGGTTTGCTCTTTTTGTGCGCGAAGGTCGAGGGTGTGATGTCTCTTTGGGCTGCAGTTTGTTATCAACCTGATAGATAGTTTTTCGATTTGAATAGTGGATAGAGTATGTTTGGCCCGATACGCCGTGCGTTAATGTGATTCGAACCAAGTGGGGTTGTTTGTGATGAACTGGTAATGTGGGACCGTTGGTTCGGTCATGTGATATTGGATTGTTATGCTGCTAGGAGCAGCTGGGTTCGAGGCACCCCATTTGAGTAATGGTCTAAAATGAGAACCCTAGTGGTGATTGCTAGTGTGGTGAATGTTGGTACATCAGAGTTAGCCGATGACCTTAGTGGTGGAACCCACATTGAGTTGATAGTAGGGGTGGATTTGACGTCTATACGATGTCGGGACCGCGGGGTCGGTCAAGGTTGTGGATTTTATTATAGAGAGCTGTTGGGATCGGTGGAACCATAGGGTGTGATTGTGGAACCCTAGTATACAATGGATTTAAAAAGGTGAACCTTAGTTGTGACTGGTGGATGAGAACTTGTGCTGTGATGAGCGGCCGAGGTCATGGATGACCATGTGGATGACTCTAGTGAGTCTAGCCAGAACTATGGGATTCGACCCACAGGTACGGTTATGAGATAAAATATGGAATCCTGAGTTAGACCGGTTATTAGTGTGATGTGTGGATGCTGATCTCGATAGCGATGATAGTTGGTCGATAGTCATGTGGAGATGACTGACTATCGAGGGTATTCGGTGTGGTTGTAGTAGTTGAGACTCAGGGGACGTTCAGGGAACGTTCATTATCCTGATGTGGATTGTCAGTATAGTGGTACCCATAGTTGTGGGGTACGAGTAGAGGTTCGGATCATCGCTCGGTATGAGCGGAGATCCAGGGTTGTTCGATTTGCACACGGTGTGCAAGTGTGGATGTTTGTATGTTGGTACTTTTGTGCTGATGGTAGTATGGATGCATGTGTGCTGATACTAGTTTTGTTGATAGTGTGTTGGTGCTGGTACTAGCGCTCGTGCTAGTGTCGGTGATTGTGATGATGGTGAGCCACGAGTTGGGGTGTGACAGGACCCACCCCGGTCCCACCCCGAAAACAGAGGTAAATCCTGCTCCCGTCTGACACCCCGACACGCAACTAAAGTAAACTCACAAAAACCACCAAATAACATGCCAGACGCAGGAGAAAATTTAAACACCCCGAAGCAAACGTATGTACAGAGCATAGTACCAAATACAAAGGAAAGAAAACCGATAAACAAGGTACACGCACAACGGAAATGGTTAAGCACTCCGGGGTCACTCTCGAATATTCTATGCCTCAGACGTTGCCTCGACGCCGACCCCCGCGCTAGCTCCACAACCTGGAGGGCAATTTAAAACAAAAGGTGTGAGTGGACCATAATTAACAGAAAATGTCGAAAACCGTTTTATAATCAAACTAGGGTTTTAGCCCTCCGTTTTAAAAACACACATGCATAACCCATTTGTTAAAAACAGTATAAATCACATAAGGATCATCATAAAAACATCATAAAAACAGTTATAGAAATCACGTCATAAGCATCATAAAACCGTATCACAAAACATAATACCAAGCCATCATTATCCGATCAAACCTGCTGGACCTATCCGAGTCTTTAAACTCCCGAGTCTTTAAACTCAATCCAGGCCTCAATAATATCCGAGTCTTTAAACTCAACAGGCCTACGTGGGAAATGTCAATATATCCGAGTCTTTAAACTCTCGAGTCTTTAAACTCAATCTGGGTCTTTAAACCCAATCCGGGCCAGTCCCCCGTCAATCACAATATCTGGGTCTTTGAACCTAATAACCAGATCCAGCAAATCCAATCCAAAACCATTTGAAAACCAATTCTAAATCCATATCCAAACCCAAATCCGAAACCACTGGTCTGACGTCATTCCGGCATCCAGAACCGTCATTACGAACCCAAATCCGGAATTCCACTTTTCAACTTCAAAACCAAATTCCGCTTTCCGAAATCCGATTCTAAAACCAAAAAACTTGATCTTCAAAATCATGTTCCAAAATCCCTTTATAATCATTGAAAACCCTTTATCATTTGAAATCCCAAAACCATAACATCGAAATCAGAATACAAACTTTACTCGTAAAACGTGCTGAAAACTGTACTTCCTCGTAAAACGTGCAATTATGTAAAACCAGCACCAAATATTAAAAAATCAAGAAATCACATGTAAAACCATAAAATAATGATAGAAAAACAGTTATGCATGCTTGTGTTTAGAGAAGGGTCCACTCACAATCACCGCCACGTCACTCGCGCCCCGTACGTTCCGTACGTTCCTCAGCTTCCTCGGGAACTCCCGATCCTGTCACAAGTCACCAAAGAACGTCACTAACATGTCTACCAAGACTCTCCTAATTTCCCACAAAAATCCCCGGGTCCTAAGCGTAATAAACCGGAACCCTAAACCTTTAACCTCGCGGAACTAACTTCAAACGATGTCCGAATAACCCGAAACCTATTCCAATGGATCCGTTATGACATTTAGAACAAAAACTCAGTTGGACTCTTCAACGGAAACCGCCGCACGCGCCCCCACGCACCGCCCAAAGTGGCTGCGCATGGCCCTCAAGCGCCTGCACACAGTCACTATTCATCGTCGTCTTCCTTGGGCGAACCGGTCTGAACCGGCGTACCCGGTTCTCCGCCATCCCTTCACCGTTTTGACTCCTCTTTTCACCATCCTCACCGTCCAGTCCTAAGCAACCTATTCCCCTCACTCTAACACCTCGACACAGCCCCTACGTCGTCATCCCTAACTCGAAAAAAAACCCGATCAGTCCCCTGTTTTTCCTCCCGGCCAACCAACTACTCCCCCGTCACGGCAACCACCGTAGACAACTCCTAGGACCTCACTGAGTCACACACAACTCACCAAATCCCTCGACTCGTTCTCAAAACCCACGACTTCCCGTTTGAAATTCACGGCAAAACATAGCAAGTTAATGAGGATGAGGAATTACCTGCAGCCGTCCACCACCGTGCTCGCCACCCGCGTTCCCTGGAGTCCACGGAGCCGTCTCAACTTTCTCTCGAGTTCAATTGGAGCAACACACGGCCACACCACCACCAACTCCCTAAGGTCTCTCTATTTTTCTGGTTTTCCCCGTGAACTCAACCTTCCTCCTCACTCACTCACGATCACACAACCCCTCCAATTCACTCCTCAACTCTCCCTTAATCTCTGTTCACTCTAACCAGCTCACAACACTCACACCTTCCCGGCCATCTATCGATTTCCTCTCAGCCTCACTCTGTCTCTGTTTCTCTCGAATGCATGGTTACACCCCCAATTATTTGGACCCGTGAACCCATCTAGAAGCCACTAGGTCCCTGCCACATGTCACAATCCTCTCAACACTCTCACAAATGTCCCAATCTCAGCTGTACACCTGTCCCTATCCTATTGCACAATTCCCAATGTGCAAAAGACCAAAATGCCCCTCCTTTGAATCAAAATTACGATAATGCCACTACCTTTCTAGACCCATAACCCATACATTATATCTCCGATGAACACGTGCCGCATGTCGTTGAATTCAGGACGACGAGCTCTACCTAACGGTCCTAGGTCAACGTGTCAAAACCCGACCGTAAGAAAAGTCAACTTTTCCCCCCTAATTTAACCAAATTACGAAAGTGCCCACAACCTTCCGAACATCATAACTTCCTCTTCGGATGTCGGAGTCGGGCGTGCCACCTGTCTATGGATTCGTGACGTCCCAAACCACGTCACAGTCATCGGTCATTACCCAATTGACAGCCTGTACTAAAAGTCAACTTTTTGCCCAAACTAGGGGCAAAATTGTCATTCTACGCTAAAGTCCAAAAGTACCCAACTAAGCACTACTTAAACTCACTAATCCTTCACTAATCACCGTCTTAACCCTAATTTCCAAGACGGGTGTTTATAGGGTGTGACTCCGTCATGATGGACTGGATAGGATCCAACAGAGATTGTGATGTGTTGGGATAAGTCCTAACAGTGGTGATGAGATGACAGTGATGAGTGGATAAAAAGGTATGATTGAGACTTAGAGTAATCTTGGGATGACGTCCCCTACGTCATGAGAATTAATGGATTTGGGGAGTTGTTGGAAACTCCGAGATTGGTGTGATTGTATATTTCTAACATCCCCAGAAAGTACAAGGAAATGATTAGAATTGGAAAAGACGAGAAAATCATTGGTGGTATAGATGTGGGGCTTTGTAATTGAGAACAACTTGGAAAACCGAGTGTTGAACCGTAAAGGTTGGGATGTGCGAACGAAACAATAATGGATTACGGACAAGTGGTTGTCCAAGTGAGTCGAGGATGTGGGAAGTCCAGTGGTTGGACTTGACATCTCATTGGGAGCATGTCTGTTTCCAACACAGTTGGAACCTTAGTTTCAAGGAGAGTTATGATTGTGGGACGAGAGGAGTGCTCGTTTCCGCATTGGTGATAGGTATTCTGAAGTCATTGGGGTTGACTACTTATTTTCTGCTCTGGCAGACATTGGTTATAGTTACCAGTACGTTGAGCGTGTTTTGGTTGGTGGGCCCATGTGTGTTTTGGGGTCATCAGGAGGAGTTGCGTAATTCATAGTTAGGTAAACAAGTGTCACTCATCCCAATGGCCCAAACCCCCATTTTATGGATCTAATTGATGATTGGTCCACTTGTTTTGTTTTAATTATATTTTCCTACCCACTTTTAATCCTCACCTTCCATCTCTACCTCACACTCTAATCCTCACCGTCCAAACCTCCTTCCCCCTCACCTGATCATCGATCATCAGCTTCTTTGTTTTCCTTCAAAAACCCAAACAACCATCCCTTCCCCCATAACTCCTCCAAACAGCATTAGTAGGACGTGTTTTGTGAATGGGACTGGGTGAGAGATGTGAGGCGATGATGATGAGGCCATCGAGGAGGACCATCGTGGACGGTGGCGAGGGCTCGAGGTCAAACCCGTGAGGTAAGCTCAAATTCAAAAATCCAAGGTTCAGTTTTTGATTGCTTCGACCATTTTGATGGACTGGGTTGTGACCTAGGGACCTAGATGAGTCAAATGGAACCAGAACCAAGGTTGGAGTTGGCTGGAGTCAACGGCAACAGGTGGTTGCAGGTGGCCGGTTTATGTTTCAATCGAAAGGTGAGATTTTGTTCCCCTTTTCATCATTTTAAGCATCTAGTTAGGTTCCTAGGAATTGTACTAAGAGTTTAGGATCAAAATGGGAAGGAAAGGCTTGAAAATGAGAGATTAAGCCATGAACCGTGACTGCCGATTCGGTTGGACCGAACTGGTTCGAACTGGTCTGAACCGATTGGCCAGAGGTCGAAGATGATGAACAGTGCCCAACGCGTGGGCTTCACGAGTAGCGACTTCAGGCCGCGAGTGGGGGCATGTGGGCCACCTTTTGGAGATGACTTTAATATGTGAATTAACCTATTCGATGTAACCAACATTTTTGGACTAATTTCGTGTCGATCAGACACTGTCTCGATAATGTTCGGGACATCCGAAGGTTTAGGATTGTGTTTTAAAATAGATAAAAATTCGGAAAAATTACGGGCCATCACTAAGAGGTTAATAAGGTAGTTAGTAACCCTTTAGATTTATTTGGACAAGTTTGGGAGTCCCGATGAGCACGATTAGCGCAGTGAGGCTTACAGCACGCAAATCAAGGTGGTAGCTTAGGACAGTCTGTGAGTGGACCTTGATTTCTAAACTATGATGCATGCATAAATTTTTTGTATGTGTTATTAATATGATTCTATAATGTTGATTTGGATATTGGTGGATTTACATGATTTCACACATTTCGAGGTGATTTACGTGCTTGCAGGCAAATCGAGGTTTACGATTTTGCACTGATTTTCCATGCTTATAGTTTTGGAAATGATTTCATGAAATGGTTTTGGATTCGGAAAGGTAAACTCGGGTTCGAGACCCATTTGTTTTGGAAACCCTCGGACTCAAAGTCCATTTAATTACGTTCTCGGGCCAGAGGCCCAATTGGTTCTTAAATCGATTTCGGACTTGGAAATATGGAATCGGGAAAGAGACCCATTTGATTTACGAACTCTCGGACTTGAAGTCCATTTGATTTAACAAGGCATTGGGCTCGAGGCCCAGTTGGTTTACGAATCGGGTTCGGAGCCCAGTTGACTTACGTATTGAACACAAGGCCCATTTGGATTACGATATAGGGCACGAGGCCCATTTGGTTTACGAAATCGGGCACGAGGCCTAGTTAGTTTATGATTCGGGCCGGAGACCCAGTTTGTATGTGGATTCGGGCTTAGGGCCCAATTATGTTTTAAGATTGTGATTTCGGGTCGGGGACCCGTAAATGGATTTATGGTTCATGACGGTTTATGGGGACCGGCATGAACCCTTGAAAAGTTTTTATGGTTCATGACGGTTTATGGGGACCGGGCATGAACCCTGGATAGGTTTTAAGAATAATTTCAAAAGATTTTTCGTATACCATCCATTATATATGAATTGTCTCCTCCGGGGAGGGTCGTTGGCTTGGGTGGATCCCGGAGTAGTCACGAAGCGCTGACTGAGTGGAGTCGCCCCCTTTGGGTTCCTTACTCTTAGAAAGGCTATGGATTATAGCCCCCTAGGGAGGGTCATTTATCTACGGACATTGACCTAGGTGGACCCTATGGAGACTTGGGCTTTGAGACCCAGGGTAGCACGCGCGTAGCTCTAGCTACCTTGACAGGATTGGTTATATGATTATGATAAACATGCTTTCTTGGATTTGCAAAATTGTGTTTTATAATTGATAAATGGATTTGGGCTGAGATCCAACATATGTTTACTATGTTATGGTTTTCTGTAAATGGTTGTGGGTAGGGGCCCGTATGGATTTGGTTATTAAAACATATGTGGTTTGATAAATGGTTTTATTATGCATGCATGCTTTTTAGTGAAGGGCATAAAGATCTTTTATGAAATATGTTTTATCAACTCTTTTATTTTTGTCCACTCATAGTTTTTCTCTTTTCAATTCCCTTCAGGTTGAATACGGTGCGGACTGTAGTAGAGACCGAGACATCACATACCTCCTCCGGATCCTGTCGTACTCTAGAAGCCGGTCAGGCTAAAGGTTCAAATTTTCCCTGGTCTGACACTCTGTGTCAGACGGGATCAAGAGTGTTCCTCGTTAATCCCGGGGAGATTGGGACGGGTCCTGACACAAAGACTATTGAATTCAAAGCTAAAATCATGGCCCCACAGCAAGGACCGGATGAACCATTATATGCGTACTAGGAACAATTGAATCAGATATTTTGGGAGTGTCCACATCGAAATATAGATGACCATCACCTTATGCTTTACTTCTATGGTGGCTTGACAACAAGAGATCAAACGTTGGCCAACTCACAATCCCTAAGTATCTTGGAAGGCACTACTGCAGATATTACGACAACATTCAAGAACATAGCCCAAGGTGAGAAAAAATTTAGCTATAAGGGCCACACATCTAAGCCTATTATTAGTGCCTACTTACACAACCAAGAAGATGCAATTGCCTAGCTCACGGCCAGGGTCAAAAGGCTATGCAACGAGAAGGAAAGAGGAGTCCAAATCTATGAAGTGTGCTTGGTCGAAGGAGACACTTTCCAAGAATACCGATCCATGGAAGAGGCCAATTATGCAGGGGCTTTGAACAATTTCTTAAAGCCCTAAAATGATCCTGATTCCAATACGTATAACTCGGGGTGGAAAAACCAATCTATCTTCCAATGGAAAATCCATGAAGCCATACAGAATCCACCACCTAGATTTGAACAACCTACGACCCCACATGTTTTGCACTGTGTCACCTCACAACCACAAAGCAATGGTGCCACACTTTTGGTTAAGACATTGGTCTAGAATATTCAAGCCATTCGATCTAATACCAAGAGGCCCATCGTGAGTTTGGAGACTAAGCTTGGACAACTTGCATCCTAAATGTAACATCGAGACCTACGAAAGTTCCCATGCCAAGTCACAATTAATCCCAAAGGATTCCAACACCCTACTACCAATACAATAACCTTGAGGAATGGGACCAAACTCCATGACCCAGGACATGCTACCAATGTAGGGAGCCCATATGCCGACATTGACGCCGAATCTCAAACCTTGGTTGTGCTGCTGCCCATGACACCAATAGCTATGTTGAGAGCCCTTTACAGCATAGCATGGTCCCCAACTTTGCTACAACTACCACATCACCCTGCTGGGCTAGCACCGAGCTACTTTCCAACTAGACATGTCTTGGACAAGCATAGGACAAGTCTATCCAGCATTGCTAGTAGCACCACACAGAACACACCCGTGGCTTCTATCCTAGCTACACCCATCATGCCGTCAGTTATTACTATGCCAACCACGCCTCATTCCCCTATTTAAGCCCCAATCTTGCTAAGACTCAATGACAAGAGCCTCAGATCTTCTAACTCTAAAACTTGTCCTTCAAATTCTAACAGGTACGTAAATTTTGAGTTAGACCCTAACATTCCTATACTTTTCCCTCACAAATTTCAAAATCAAAACAAGAAGGACGAGGAGTTCAATGATGGGATGCTCAAAATGCTCAAAAAGCTCCACATATTCTTGCTGTTTGACAAACTTGTCAAGGACATGCCCATGCTTGTCAAACCTCTCAAGGATTTGGTAGGAGGGTAGCAGGGATTTTTCACTAACACCATCATGCCTTCTATATCTATGGGTCACTCAATCTAGGGGCACTCAAAGTGACTCACCTTTGTGTCTGATTAGCCAATGCCTCGGTCACCCATCACATGGGAGTGCTCGATGAGGTCCTGATTCAAATTGGTGGCACTTGTATTCTAGCGGATTTCTGCATACTAAAGTTGGACCAGTTTGATTAGAATGATAAGCCTTCATTGATCTCTGGGAGATCGTTGCTAGCCATAGCCAACTACAAGATTGATGTGAAGAATGGCCAAGTTTCGATCAAAATATTGGACCAAAAATAGACTTTCTCCATTCATGAAGTTGTCCAATATGAAACCAAGCCTATCATGGACGACCTATTGAACAAAATGGACACCCTACACCAACCAGCCCTAGCCAACTTGTAGTTGGATGATGACCTAGGAAAGGTCCTCAGAAACTCCACACAACCTCAGGCCCAACTTGATGAAGGCATCATTGAGGACCTCAAATTCCTCAATGACGTGTGCTATGCCTCTTGGCAGTAACCAATTATGAAATTTCCCCCTGGGCGAGAACACTTTGTTATTCATCATTATGGCCCCGATGCTAGAGCTCAAACCATTTCCCGATCACGTCATGTATGCCTACTTGGGAGGTAATCACGCTCTTTCAGTTATTATTGCTTGTAACTTAAGTTTGGTAGAAGGGAATGCTTTGGTGTAGGTTCTTAAAGATAACTGATAAGCTTTTGGGTTGATAATAGCAGATATAAAAGGGATTAGTCCATCCAAGTACAGGCACCAGATCTTTCCTGAAGACGAGGCCAATCCCTCAAGGGAAGCATAGCGCCAGCTCAACCCTCTTATTAAGAAGGATATGAAGAAGGAAGTACTCAAGCTCTGGGATGTTGGGATCATCTACCCCATCTCAGGCTCTAAATGGGTGAGTCCCATACAGTTTTTCCCTAAGAAGAATAGGATCAGGGTTGTCAAGAACAATCATGATGAGCTCGTGCCACAAAGAGTCCAAACCCAGTGGCGAGTATGCATTGATTCCTACAAGCTCAACACCACAACCTACTAGTACTACTTCCCTTTTCCCTTCATTAGCCGAATCCTAGATTGGTTGGCTAGACATTCCCACTGTTGTTTCCTTGATGGGTAGTTAAGGCTACAATCAGATTGCCATCACCCTAGAAGATGAAGAGAAAACCAACTTCATATGTCCATACGGTACATTTTCTTATCGCCAAATACCTTTTCGTTTATGTAATGCTTCCACTATTTAGAGATTTATGATAAGAATCTTCTCTAACATGGTTAAGAATATAATTGAGGTGTTCATTGATGACTTCTCGGTATTCGGGAATTTATTTGGCAAACTTATCCCATGTACTCAAAAGGTGAAAAGTGTGCAACTTGGTTCTCAAATAGGAGAAGTGAACAAGGCTAAGTTGGACATTATGGAATGACTGCCCTACCCTACATCCATGAAAAAGGTTAGATTGTTCTTAGGACACGCAAGTTTCTACCATCGCTTCATCAAGGACTTTTCAAAGATCACTAGACGACTTTTCAACCTATTGGTCAAGGATGCAACATTTGAATTCAGAAAGGAATGTTGTGAGGCCTTCAACACCCTTAAGTCTAAGCTCACAGCCTCCCCTATCATTGTGCCACCAAATTGGGACCTACTCTTCAAGCTTATGTGTGATGTTTCAAATTTTTCAGTAGATGCTATTTTAGGATAGCATATTGACAAACATCCAATGTCATCTACTATCCTAGTATGATGGAATGATGCCCAATTGAAACATTCCATTATTGAGAAAGAGCTCATTGCTGTCATCTTTTCTGTTGAGAGCTCCACGCTGCTTTAAAACACCTTCTCCAGAAGGATGCCAAGCCATGGTTGTTAAGGTGAATGCTCCTCCTCCAAAAGTTTGACCTCGAGATTTGTAACAAAAAGGGATGTCATTGATAGAAGTTTTATCAAACAAAGAATTATGAATGAAAAACTCTAATGTGATACTTTGCAAGTGCACAAAATCATGTAACGAGTATCGTAGTTTTGCAAAGGTCGATCCCTCGAGGATTTGTGTTAACGTGAATCCTCTTTTAGTTTGGAACTAAACAACTTAGTTATTAAGTAAATATGATAAGATTGGGGGTGTGTGTGTGTCTGTTGGGGGGAGGGGGGGGCGGGGAAGGGATTGAAGTGAAGATGAACGAAATTCAATGGTAAAAACAAAGTACAAAATGATGAAAACTTGATTGATTAGTTAAGAAAAATTAGGGCTTATTATCCACCTTTAACAATTATAATTCTCTTTAGATTTCCTTGATCTAATTACTATGCATATTCTGAATTAAGTTCCCGTTCAAGGGTTCGGCTAAGGCTCACCTGTAAGGACCCATACCGGAAGTTAGGATTAGTGAGGTGATTAGTGGTGGAATAACTAGGTTAATCGGTAGTTAGTTGGTTACTGTTGGACTTTGGGTGCCGAATGACGATTTTGCACCTAGTTGAGCAAATTGTTGACTTTTAGTTCGGGTGGTCAATTGGGCATTGACCAGTGACCGTGACATAATTCGGGATGTCACGAGTCCGTAGACAAGTGGCACGCATGATTCCGACATCCGAGGAGGAAGTTATGATGTTCGGAAGGTTGAGGGCATTAACGTAATTTGAGTAAACGAAGGGGCAAAAGTTGACTTTTTGCTAGACTTGTCATTTTCACGTAGACCGAGGATCGTTAGGTAGATCTCGTCGTCCTGAGTTCAACGACAGGCGGCATGCTTTCATCGGACGTCGGACGAACGAGATACGGGTCTAGAACGTGAGGGGTAAAATCGTAAATTTGAACAAGAGGGGCCTTTTGGTCTTTTTGGAACATTGGGATTTGTGCAAAAAGAGATAAGGCCAAGTGTACAGGAAGGATTCGATATTTTGAGTTTGGGCCAGGGGATGGTGGACACGTGGGGGTGCTCTAGTGGCTTCTAGGATGTTGCACGGTGCAAAATTTAACGGGCAAGTCGTGCTTGTGTGTGTTTGAGAAAACAGAGACTGGGCTTAAGAGGGAATTGAGCGGGTTGCAGTGAGTGTGTGAGTTCTTGGGTGTGTGAGTGTGTTTAGAGGAGACTGAGAGTGCAGAGAAAGTGGTGAGAGAGAGAGAGAGGAGTGTTTGTGTGTGAAGAGTGTGCGAGTGTCTCAGGGGAAACAGAGAACAGAGAGGAAGTTTGGTGGTGGTGCTGCAGTGTGTCGATCAACCGGGGCTGCTGGTGGTGGTCAGGGACCGTAGTGGAGCCTTAGGGACCCAGTGGACACGGCGGAGCTCGCGGTGGAGTACGGACAGCAGGTAATTTCTCTTCTTTCCCCTGTTTTCTCTGTTTTCCAGTTCAGGTTCAAACGGTGAGTCGTGGCTTTTGGGTATGAGTCGAGGTGTTTGGTGAGTGCTAGTCGACTAAGTAGGTCCCTAGGAAGCTGTTGGTTGTGCAGGCATGAAGGGAGGATGCACGGGTGGCCGGATTGAGAAACAGAGTTTTGGACGGGTTTATGTTTCGAGTTGGGAAGATGGGATTGAAGCCGTGAGTCTTAGTTTTTAGGATTGGGATTAGTTGCTTAGGGTTGGACGAAACTACGGGAGGAAAGAGGATGGAAAATGGTGGAGGAAAGACGGAGAACCGGGAACGCCGGTTCAGACCGGTCGACTCATCGAAGAAAACGATGAACAGTGACTGTGTGCAGGCGCGTGAGGCCCACGCGCAGCCACTTTGGGCGGCGCGTCGGGGCGTGTGGGGAGGATTCCGACAAACCTTCCAACATAGTTTTTGGTCTAATCATTGTAACGAGTATTTTGGGATAGGTTTTCCGACAATGGGACGTTGTATCGTGTTAGTTCTACGAGGTTGAAGGTTTAGGCTCCCGGTTAGTTACGTTCGAAGTTCGGGAAAATTTGGGGAAACATAGGAGGAACTTAGTGGACGTGTTAGTGACTCGCTTTGGTGACTTGTGACAGGATCGGGAATCCCCGAGGAGGCCGAGGAACGTACAGGACGTTCGGGACGCGAGTGACGTGCCCGGTAACTGTGAGTGGACTTCTTCCTTAAACTAAGCATGCATAACTGCTTTTAATTACTTGATTTATGGTTTTATATGTGATTTCATGATTATTTGAATATGCTATAACTGTTTTACATAACTGCACGTTTTTCGAGGAATTACGGTGTTTGGCATGTTTTACGAGAAATGCTTGATTTTTACTTATGATTCCATGGTTTTGGGATTTCAAACGATAATTGGTTTTCAATGATTATAAATGGGTTTTATGAACAAGGGTTTTCGGTTTTGAAATCAGATTTCGGAAAGCGGAGTTTGATTTTAAAGCTGAAAAGTGGAATTCCGAATTTGGGTTCGGAATGACGGTTCTGAATGCTGGAAGGGCTTCAGACTAGTGATTTCGGATTCGGATTTGGATGAAAAGGTTTTCAAACGGTTTTGGATTAGATTTGCTGGATCTGGTTATTGGGTTTAAAAACCCGGATTATATTTAACGGGGGACGAGCCCGGGTTGAGTTTAAAGACTAGGATTGAGTTTAAAGACTCGGGAGTTTAAAGACTCGGGAGTTTATTGATATTTCCCCCGTAGGCCTGTTGAGTTTAAAGACTCGGGAGTTTGAAGACTCGGATTATTTAGGCCTGGATTGAGTTTAAAGACTCGAGAGTTTAAAGACTCGGATAGATCCAGCAGGTTTGAACGGATGATTATATTGGTATCTAATGTTTTACTGCTAATGTTTTATAACGTTTATCATCCTGTGTTTACGGTTTCCATGTTGAAAATGATATGATTTATAAATTTTTTCAGATATTGAGTTATGCATGCATGTTTTCAAAACGGAGTGCCAAACCCAGGTTCGTTTATTAAACTGCGTTTGAAATTGTTATTCTTTATGGTCCACTTACACTTTTTGGTTTTTAATTTCCCTCCAGGTCGTGGAGCTAGCACGGGGGTTGACGTTGAGGCAGCGTTGAAGGCATAGAGTACTCGAGCATTTTCCCGGAGTAGTTTCAGTGTTCCGTTGTGCGTGTACTCTATGTGTGGTTTTGTTTTACTTTGTTTGGTACTATGCTCTGTATAACGGTTGACTCTTGGCTGTTGTAATTTCTCCTTCGTCTGAAAGAGTAATTTGTGGTTTTCGTGAGGTTGTTTCGGTCTTTTGTGTTGGGTTGTCATACGGGAGCAGGGTTCACCTCGATTATTGGGGTGATAATCGGGGTGGGTCCTGTCAATTAGTATCAGAGCATAGGTTTGTTGGTTTGTGTTGGTTGCGAGGTTGTGTTTAGGTTGTTTGACTTTCTATGCCTCTTTCAGCGTGTGGTTGACTATGCCTCCGAGACGTGAACCCCATCCACGACCTGAAGACGCAGCGAGTGATGCGGAGAGTGCTATGATCGAGCGAGCCCAGCGGCTCGGGGCTACGACTTTTAGTGGTGGGGCAGATCCTGAGGAAGCCCAGCGGTGGATCACGAGACTTGAGTGGATTTTCGCAGTGATGTGATGCCCACCGGAGGATCGAGTGTTACTGGCTACCTATTTACTGGATGGTGCGGCGTACGAGTGGTGGTAAACCCTCGAGTTGTCTGGCTGGGACGCCCACACAGTACCCTGGGAGACGTTCAGAGAGCGGTTTTTGGATCAGTATTACCCCCATTCTTTCCGCGATGCCAAGGAGGCTGAGTTTCGGCAACTCCAACAGGGGAGTATGAGTGTGGTTGAGTACGAATAGAAGTTTCAGATGTTGTCACGTTTTGCTCCTGCGTTTGTGGCTACTGAAGCCGAGAAGTGTCGTAGGTTTGAGTTGGGCCTGCTAGGCGAGATTCGAGCCATAATGACGGCTGGATCGTTTGCGACCCTCCGAGAGTTGTCGGATGTTGTAGTGAGGGTAGAGGCTAGCTTGCCGGTACGACACTGGGAGCTACCTTTTTCTAGAACTTCGAGTCAGAGGACACCGAAGAGAGGCAACTACAGTAGAGTATCGTCGGCGGGCGATGATCGTTTTGGTAGACCTGGTAGTTTCCAGACTCCGCAAACTAGTGCGATTTATGTTGCGTCCACCGGGAGACCGAGTGGTGGACCAGGTCGGGATGTGTGTTACTATTATTGGGAGCGAGGTCACTTCCGACGTGAGTGTCCGTTGCTACCCCAGGAGGGTGGCGTAGACCGAGGTGTGGCGGAGCCAGGACGGAGTATGGCGTCAGTGTCAGGGACAGCAGGCACCAGACGAGTTAGTGGTGCCACTAATAGTTTGAGGGGACATGGTAGATCTTCAGGACCCCAGGCCCGAGTGTTTACGATGACTCAGCAGCAGACTCAACCAGCACTCGGTGCAGTGACAGGTACTTTTATTATCCTTGGTCGTGTTGCACACATTTTTGTTGGATCCCGGGGTAGAGTTTAGGAGTTTCCCCTAGGTAACTTGAAGTGACGGAAGGACTTGGAAGGGAGTGACTAGAACTGATCGATATGAGGTTATTAAGAGAACCCACAATCTAGGAATGCCTATAGTACTTTGTTGATTTATTCTGACAGGGTCGTCGGAGCAGTTGAGGGACGTGAAGGTAAGTCAGTCGGTAGGATTTCCTTTTGGTTTGTGCAGTTTACCTTCGATTCGTAGTTTTTGTCGACCAGGAGACCGGGAGTCTGGTTTAGAACTTTGAGTTGGTTTCCAGAAGGTGTAGGTGGTTGTACGTGAGGATGTACTCTATGGACTCTATTGGGTACGCTTAAATGAGGTATTTTAAAATATCTTTGTTTCTTTACGTTCGTAGAGTTTCCCTTGTGTATACCATGAAGTTCTAGTCATACTGAGACAGGGTCAAAAGTGTTGAACTGGTAGTGGGAGTGTTGTGAAATACCCAAGGTGGATGATGATAGGTTAGGAACTTTCCAGAGTAGTTGTTTTGGCGAGAGGTGCTTACCGGGTAGGCGACCCCAGGTGTTGGGAACGAGCTGTGGAATTTCAGGACGAAATTGTTTTAAGAAGGGTAGATTGTAAGGACACGTCCCGGAAGTTAGGATTAGTGAGGTGATTAGTGGTGGAATAACTAGGTTAATCGGTAGTTAGTTGGTTACGGTTAGACTTTGGGAGCAGAATGACGATTTTGCTCCTAGTTTGGCAAATTGTTGACTTTTAGTTCGGGCGATCAATTGGGCATTGACAGGTGACTGTGACATAATTCGGGACGTCACGAGTCCTTAGACAGGTGGCACGCCCGATTCCGACATCCGAGGAGGAAGTTATGATGTTCGGAAGGTTGAGGGAATTACCATAATTTGAGTAAACGAAGGGGAAAAAGTTTACATTTTGCAAGACTTGTCATTTTCACATAGACCGAGGACCTTTAGGTAGATCTCGTCATCCTGAGTTCAACAACAGGCGGCATTCTTTCATCGGACGTCGGACGAGCGAGATAAGGGTCAAGAATGTGAGGGGTAAAATCGTAAATTTGAACAAAAGGGGCATTTTGGTCTTTTTGGCACATTGGGATTTGTGCAAAAGAGATAAGGCCAAGTGTACAGGAAGGATTGGATATTTTGAGTTTGGGCCAGGGGATGATGGACACGTGGGGGTGCTCTAGTGGCTTCTAGGATGTTGCACGGTGCAAAATTTAACGGGTAAGTCGTGCTTGTGTGTGTTTGAGAAAACAGAGACTGGGCTTGAGAGGGAATTGAGCAGGTTGCAGTGAGTGTGTGAGTTCTTGGGTGTGTGAGTGTGTTCAGAGGAGACTGAGAGTGCAGAGGAAGTGGTGAGAGAGAGAGAGAGATGAGTGTTTGTGTGTGAAGAGTGTGCGAGTGTCTCAGGGGAAACAGAGAACAGAGAGGAAGTTTGGTGGTGGTGCTGCAGTGTGTCGATCAATCGGGGCTGCTGGTGGTGGTCAGGGACCGTAGTGGAGCCCTAGGGACCCAGTGGGCATGGCGGAGCTCGCGGTGGAGTGCGGATAACAGGTAATTTCTCTTCTTTCCCTATTTGCTCTGTTTTCCAGTTCGGGTTCAAACGGTGTGTCGTGGCTTTTGGGTATGAGTCGAGTTGTTTGGTGAGTGCTAGTTGACTAAGTAGGTCCCTAGGAAGCTGCTGGTTGTGCAGCCGTGAAGGGGGGATGAACGGGTGGCCGGATTGAGAAACAGAGTTTTGGACGGGTTTATGTTTCGAGTTGGGAAGATGGGATTGAAGCCGTGAGTCATAGTATTTAGGATTGGGATTAGTTGCTTAGGGTTAGACAAAACTACGGGAGGAAAAAGGAGGGAAATGGTGGAGGAAAGACGGAGAACTGTGAACGCCGGTCCAGACCGGTCTACTCATCGAAGAAGACGATGAATACTGACTGTGTGCAGGCGTGTGAGGCCCACGCACAGCCACTTTGGGCGGCGCGTGGGGGCGCGTGGGTAGGATTCCAGCGAACCTTCCAAAATAGTTTTTGGTCTAATTGTTGTAACGAGTCTTTTGGGATAGGTTTCGGGACAATTGGACATTGTATCGGGTTAGTTCTACGAGGTTGAAGGTTTAGGGTCCCGGTTAGTTACGTTCGAAGTTCGGGAAAATTTAGGGAAAAATAGGAGGAACATAGTGGACGTGTTAGTGACTCACTTTGGTGACTTGTGACAGGATCGGGAATCCCCGAGGAGGTCGAGAAACGTACAGGACGTTCGGGACGCGAGTGACGTGCCCGGTAACTGTGAGTGGACTTCTTCCTTAAACTAAGCTTGCATAACTGCTTTTAATTACTTGATTTATGGTTTTATATGTGATTTCATGATTATTTGAATATGCTATAACTATTTTACATAACTGCACGTTTTTCGAGGAATTACAGTATTTGGCACGTTTTACTAGAAAGGCTTGATTTCTGCTTATGATTCCATGGTTTTGGGATTTCAAACGATAATTGGTTTTCAATGATTATAAATGGATTTGATGATCAAGGGTTTTCGGTTTTGAAATCGGATTTCAGAAAGCGATATTTTATTTTAATGTTGAAAAGTGGAATTCCGGATTTAGGTTCGGAATGACGGTTCTGAATGTCGGAAGGGCTTCAGACTAGTGATTTCGGATTCGGGTTTGGATGAAAAGGTTTTAAAATGGTTTTGTATTGGATTTGCTAGATCTGGTTATTGGGTTTAAAGACCCGGATTATATTTGTGGGGGGACGGGCCCGGATTGGGTTTAAAGACCTGGAAGTTTAAAGACTCGGGAGTTTATAGACTCGGATATATTGATATTTCCCCCGTAGACCTGTTGAGTTTAAAGACTCGGAAGTTTAAAGACTCAGATTATTGAGGCCTAGATTGAGTTTAAAAACTCAGGTGTTTAAAGACTCGGATAGATCCAGCAGGTTTGATCGGATGATTATATTGGTATCTGATGTTTTACTGCTAATGTTTTATAACGTTTATCATCTTGTGTTTACGATTTCCATGTTGAAAATGATATGATTTTTAAATGTTTTCAGATATTGAGTTATGCATGCATGTTTTCAAAACGGAGGGCCAAACCCTGGTTCGTTTATTAAATTGTTTTTGAAAATGTTATTCTTTATGGTCCACTCACACTTTCTGGTTTTTAATTGCCCTCCAGGTCGTGGTGCTAGCGCGGGGGTTGACGTTGAGGCAGCGTCGGAGGCATAGAGTACTCGAGCGTTTCCCGGAGTAGTTTCAGTGTTCCGTTGTTCGTGTACTCTGTGGGTGGTTTTGTTTTACTTTGTTTGGTACTATGCTCTGTATAACGGTTGACTCTTGGCTGTTGTAATTTCTCCTTCATCTGACAATGTAATTTGTGGTTTTCGTGAGGTTGTTTCAGTCTTTTGTGTTGGGTTGTCAGACGGAAGCAGGGTTCACCTCGGTTATCGGGGTGATAAACGGGGTGGGTCCTGTCATCACCCCACAGCTATAATCTTCTCTTAGTTTTCATGTTTTAAGCGTGATGTCCACTGTAAAATGTCTATTATTGATGGTGAATGATAATTCATAAAACACAAAGAAGATTTAATGGAACTACACTATCCCTAGAAAAATGATGTGCAATTCTAGTAGATCATGAGTTTAAATTATAAATAAAAGTCCTCCTCTTAAACTTGATGCTACAAATTGCAAGATGATATAGTGGTGATCAATTACATCTACAATTATGCACAAACAATGTGATCAGGCTTATAAGCATAAATTGAGTTTATGAAGCGCAATAATCCAACAGATTAAGTAATGAATAACAACCACAATCAAGAGCCATAAATCTAAATATGAACTAACATGGCTAGGGCTTCAAACAGCCCCAATCTTTATGGGAACTAGTCACACATACTTAGATTAACAAACATCATAATTGAAATCATAAAAACTTAAACAGAATAAGGGATTAAGAAACACAAATACTAAGGAGTACCAAGGTGTAGGAAAAGGGGCTCAAACACTCTTCTTCTCCCAAGTCTCACATCCACCTTGGTACCAAAGACTTGAATCCAAAAGCTTGAAAACTTGTAAATTGTGACTAAAGTGTATAAAAAAAGTTATAACTAAATGTTGACAGAGTTTTTGAACCTCGGAAGGTAAAACAGGCATATAAACAATAAGGAAAAACAATCTATATATAGGCCTCACACCAGCCCTAGCTTTGCCCTAATTAGAATAGGAAAAACAATCTAAACTAGGAATAAATCCTCCTATCCACAAACTTCCTTCTTTGCCGTGTCCTTCAGGTTCCTTGCAAGGCAAGGAATCTTTTTTCCTTATTTCTTGCCACTTTGACTTCAACTTTTATTAGGAGTTCTTTTAGTCTTCTTTTCCAAGTCAATCTACATCAATTCAAGTAAAAGAGGGAAGGAGATTGCGGCTAGGTAGTGTCCATGTTGGACAAGGACATCCAGTTAACCCTAATCACATTTTAAAATGTTTTAGGGGACTAGCTGCATTTTGGAACACATGGTAAAACTTTGCCATGTATTTGAGTGGTGAGGTGGCACCTTGTGATCCCTTGATGAGTTAGCTTTGAAATCATCACATTTCATTGCAAAAACATGATTTTTACCTCAACTTAACAATCTGCACGAACTTCGCAAAATAGATCATTTTCTCCTATTGATTGAGAAATTATAATCAAATGACAAGTAAAAGGGACAAGTGTAACGACCCGGAAATTCAAAGAATGTAAAAGTGTAAAATAATGTATAAATGACGTTTTTACCCTTAAATATAGTGTGGTCAAAGTTGACTTTTTAAATGACACGTGTTTTCACGTAATTCGAGGACCATTAGGTAGATCTCGATTCCCTAAGTCTATAGACAGGCGGCACGCTTAAATCGGACTTTAGATGAAGGAGTTATGGTTCTAGAACGAGAAAAGGGCATTTTGGTAATTATGTGAAGGAAGGGTAAAATGGTAATTGGACGGTGCAGTCGAAAGTGGATATTTACTGTTTAATTAAATGTTAAATGTTGAGTTGGTTATTTAATTAGTTAAGTGTTTGCGTGAGCCGTGGAAGTCATTAAGGGAACACTTGCTAGCCATTTGACTTAATTGAATGAGTTGAAGTAATTGAATGAGACAATTGACGCCGATTAATTGATTAAGTGACAATTGTCACTAAGAAAGGACGGATTAGTGGGTCGGTTAACAGTGAGAAGGTGCATAGGTGTAATCGTGAGAGAAATGGCACCGTTTTCCGTTTGAAATCGATCAGTTTGGATTGAATTAATGAATTAAGGTAATTGAAGTTGTCGTGAGGAACTGAGAGAAAATAGAAAAGACTGGAGAGACTGAAGGATCAAAATTGAAAGGAAAAACTGAGACTGAGAACACAGTGAGGCCCAGAAAATCGCGAATTTCAGAAAGCTTGAGGGAAAATTCGACGTTCAACTTGTGAGTTACAAGGAGGCTAACCAAGATTAAAAACAGCTTTCTGGAATCATTTCGAGTCTAACTAGATAAAAATCGAAGACAATTGATCGTGTTTTGCCCATGAACCGAAGTTCCAACTACCTTGTCTGACAGGTGCTGAAGGGTAGTTTTAGGACTTCAGTTGACTTGTCAGACTGGAGCAGGACTGGGCACAGTTATCAAAGTCCAGTTGGGACGGGTCCTGTCAAATTGGTGTCAGAGCATTTGGTTACTGATTTTCCCTGCCTCCGAGATACGAGCCTGTGCACGGCTTGGTGATGAGACAAGATACGGGGGTGTAGAAAAGCCCTGGAATGCCTATGACCCTAGATTGGGGGTCGAATATTGCATCTTGTGTTTTGGTTGTGTCGGACTTTTGTTGGTCCAGATGGTTATTTACGATAACGCTCTAGTATATGGATGGGCATGTTGGGCCCACGATAAACTTGGCCCGAGGATAGGGGTTAATGGGACTCAGAAAGAGTTCGGAATTGGTTTAGTGTGTGTTGAGAGATCCTGAATAGGATGTGGTTCGCTTAGGGGTGTTTGCTAGGTGACTGGATATGCCAGAGGTGGCATTGACGTTAGTGACTGATGAATTCATACTCGAGAGGAGTCGAGACATTGGACTTGGACTCAGTAGGAGCCAGGATTTGGTTTAGGACTCGGGATGAGTCATGAAGTAATATGAGGGCTTGAGATGAACTGGGAAAGATGGAAAAAGTGGTTATGGTTGCACATAAAGAGTGAGGGTTCACGTGGGAACCCGAGGTATTGAATTGGATGTGAATTAAGTCTCCATGATTAGTGTTTGACAGGATGTTTGAATTTCGGGGACGAAATTCTTTATGGGGGGAAGGTTGTAACGATCAGGAAATTCGAAAAAGAAAAATTGGAAATTGTTTTGAAGGAAATGATGATTTTGCCCCTAGTTATAAGGGCCAAAAGTTGACTTTTTGATAGGGACCTTGTTTGGACTTTCCGGAAGTACCGTTGGATAGGTCTCGGGACGCTGAGTCCGTAGACAGGCGGCATGCGTCAAACGGAGTTCGGATGAAAAAGTAATGGATTAAGGAATGCTAGGGGCATTTTGGTCATTTGTGTATAGAAGGGTAAAATGGTAATTGAACTAACCCTGGCTTATTTAGCTATATTAGTGTTGTGTTAAAGTTAATGGAGGACATCTGTGCTTGTTAAATTGGATGAGGATTCATGCATAGTGACATCTGTCACTTGGTGAGGGGGATTGGTGGCAAATTGATGATGAGGATTAATTTGAGTATTTGTACGTGTGTATGTACTGTGAAGAGAACAAAAACAAAGAGAACATGAATCTGTTGATCGATCTTACCCCAAAACCAAGTGAGAGAAAGGTGCAATTGAGTCAAACAGAGGGAAAGAAAAAGCATTAAACTGGTGAGTTAGGAACCTTGAACTCAGCTGAAACCAAACTTACAAACCCAGAAGCTCAGTTTGGCAGAATCGAGATCTACCTAATTGTCCTCGAATTACGTGAAAAACACGTGTCATTTAAAAAGTCAACTTTGACCACACTATATCTAAGGGTAAAAATGTCATTTTATACATTATTTTACAATTTTACATTCTTTGAATTTCCGGGGTGTTACAACCTCCCCCCTTAAGAAATTTCGTCCCCAAAATTTGAGTGGAACAAATACGGATACTGCTCTAGCATCTATGCCTCGGGTTCCCATGTGGCCTCTTCTACGTTCTGATTTCTCCAGAGAACCATTACGAGGGGAATAGTCTTTCGACGAAGCACCTTATCCTTTCGATCCAAAATCTATACAGGCTGTTCCTCAAAGCTTAAGTCTTTACGGAGTTCAATGGCTTATTCTTCTAGCACATGAGATGCATCATACACATATTTCCGCAGCATCCGCACATGAAACACATCGTGAACCCTGGAAAGTTCTGGAGGTAGTGATAATCTGTATGCAACTTGGCCAATCCACTTGAGAATCTCATATGGTCCGATGAACGGGGGCTCAGTTTCCCTCGCTTGCCAAATCACTATGCCTTTCCAAGGAGTAACTTCAGAAATACCCAATCTCCAATTGCAATAGCCACCACTCTGATGATGCTCAATCGAAGAATACATAAGATAGGATCTTGAAATTGGGCATCAATAATCTGGTCAATTAAGGTTGGTTGCACCTGAAAACTAGCTAGCAAAACACCTTGGCTATCAAGTCCCAAATTAACTCCAGTTCTACGGAGTTCAACCAATATGGGAAAATGGGTCATTCGCAGATGTGCCACAGAATGTGCTGATTTTCGACTCAATGCATCCGCTACCACATTAGCTTTTGGGGATATCAACGAGATTGGGTATGGATTGAGGAATGCTAGGAAGCATTAAACGCAAATGCTCAGTTTCCCTCGCCTGCCAACAACCAACCCTGCAAGTGAGTGCGACATCAGTTGCTTCCACAGGAAGACAGAGTGGTGGATTTGGTCGAGATGTTGCTAATGGTACTTGTTTCTTCTGTGGAGAGCGGGGCCACTATCGGATAGAGTATCCAGCTTTACTACATGGTAGTGGTGCTGGTCGGGGTGAAGTGGAGCAGGGGCGGAGTACAGCTTCAGTGTCTGGGATAGCGAGTACTAGAGGAGGTGCTGGAGCTACTAGTGGACAGAGGGGTCGTGGTCGGTCATCAGGACCACATGCTTGAGTTTTTGCAGTTAACCAGCAGGATGCCCAGGTAGCACCTGGTGTTGTGACAGGTACGCTTACAATTCTTGGTCATGATGTACGTGTTTTGATAGATCCTGGAGCTACCCAATCTTTTATATCATAGAGTTGTGGTTTGTTAGCGGTTAGAGAGATGTCCGCACTGGGTTGTGATATGGGTGTAAGTACGCCCACAGAGGAGGTGTATGTGGTAAATCAGTTGTTGAATGAGTGTCCTATGATGGTAGGTGATGTTGGGTTAGTACCTGATTTGATACTTCTGGAGTTGCATGATTTTGATGTTATTTTGGGGATGGATTGGTTGACCCTACATCATACTTCCATTGAGTGTTTCGATAAGAAGGTAACGTTTCGGAGTCTAGGGTTACCAGAAACTACCTTTCAGGGAGAGCAGCGAGCTATACCTGTTAGTGTGATCTCAGCTTTGAAAGCAAGTAAGTTGTTATGGAAAGGGTGTCAGGGATACTTGGCTCACGTGGTGGACACACGTGCTGCACCATTAAAGGTGGAGGATATTCTAATAGTACGAGAGTTCCCAGATGTTTTTCCAGAGGATTTACCGAGATTGCCACCCCACCGCAACATTGAGTTTACCATCGATCTTATTCCAGGTACGCAACCTATATCTCAGACTCCTTACCGTATAGCGCCAGCTGAGTTGAAGGAACGAAAGGCGCAGTTGAAAGAGTTGGTCGATATGGGGTTTATTCGTCCGAGTGTGTCTCCTTGGGGAGCTCCAGTTTTTTTTGTTCGGAAAAAGGATGGAGGTTTAAGGCTCTGCATTGATTATAGGCAACTGAACAAGGTGAAAATCAGGAATAAATACCCATTGCTTGGGATTGATGACCTCTTTGATCAGCTAAGAGGAGCTCAATACTTTTCTAAGATTGATCTTCGTTCTGGGTATCACCAATTGCAGGTTAAAGAAGAGGATGTACCCAAAACCGTCTTTAGAACCTGGTACGGTCATTATGAGTTCCTAGTGATGCCATTCGGTTTAACAAATGCGCCAGCAACGTTTATGGATTTAATGAATCGAGTGTTTCAGCCTTACTTGGACCGTTTTGTAATTGTGTTTATTGATGAAATTTTAGTCTACTCAAAGAGCGCAAAGGTGCACGAAAAGCACTTAAGGATGGTTCTTTGTACCCTAAGGAAGAATCAGTTGTATGCAAAGCTTAGTAAGTGTCAATTTTGGTTGACTAGTGTTAGCTTCTTGGGGCATGTGATTTCGGCTAAAGGAATTAGTGTAGATCCTCAAAAGATTTAGGCGGTAGCAAAGTGGGAACAACCAAAGACAGTCACTGAGGTTAGAAGTTTCTTAGGGTTAGCTCGTTATTACAGGCATTTTGTAGAAGGATTTACTACCATTGCTGCTCCGTTGACACGGCTGACAAGGAAGGGAGTCAAATTTGTTTGTAATGAGGATTGTGAAAAGAGTTTTCAAGAGGTGAAGAAAAGGTTGACATCCGCTCCTGTGTTGACCCTCCCGGATGATAGTGTGGAATTTGAAGTGTACAGTGATGCATCCTTACAAGGATTGGGATGCTTGTTAATGCAGCATGGGAAAGTGATTGCCTATGCCTCCCGCCAGTTGAAATCTCATGAACGCAACTATCCTACCCATGATTTGGAACTAGCTGCATCCAGGTGGGACTAAAATGTACCGTACACTTCGAGAACACTATTGGTGGCCGGGTATGGAACGGGAAATTGCGGAGTATGTTAGTAAGTGTTTGATATACCAGCAGGTAAAGGCTGAGAGGAAAAGACCTTATGGAGCATTGCAACCACTTCCTATCCCATAATGGAAATGGGATCGTATAACGATGGATTTTGTGTTTAAACTTCCTAGGTCGCCTAGAGGCCATGATGGAGTTTGGGTGATTGTGGATAGACTCACCAAGTTAGGACATTTCTTATCTGTAAGAGAAGATTTTCAGATGACATAGTATGCCAAGTTGTTCATTAATGAGATTATACGATTATATGGCACTCCTTCCTCTATCGTATCAGATCGAGATCCGCAATTTACAGGAACTCTGGAAATTGCCAGGCCTACCAAACCAATCATTGTTAGCAGATGAAGCTCCACTATAACCGCCTCTCTTCGGTGATCTCTTACTCGACGATCCAGAAAACAAATTCTCTCAACGTTGTCCACCACCTGGGAACTGTGGACGTGTCGGCAGACTAGCCTCCACCCGTACTGCATCAGATAACTCTCTGAGAGTAGTGAAAGATCCAGCTGCCACAATGGCACGTATTTCACTTCGTAGGCCAAGCTCAAACCTACGACATTTCTCATCTTCGGTAGATACAAAGGCAGGAGAAAAATGTGCTAACATCTGAAACTTCTGCTCATACTCTGTTACTGACATACTCCCCTGTCGAAAGCTGTAAAAACTCTGCCTCCTTAGCATCTCAAAACGAACAGGAATAGTATTGATCAAGGAACCGCTCACGAAAAGTCTCTCAAGTCACTGTGTGAGGATCCTAACCTGATAAATCTAGGGTATACCACCACTCATAAGTGGTCCCATCCAATAAGAAGGTGGCCAACACACCTCGCTCCTCAGGAGGACATCGCATAACAATAAAAATCTGTTCAAACCGAGTATTCCATTGGTGGGCTTCCTCAGGATCTGCCACACAGCTAAATACCGTAACCCCAAGGCGCTGGACTCGCTCAATCGTGACGCTCTGAGCGTCTTTAGCAACGTCTTCTGCAGGTGGTGGAGGGCGTTCACGTCGCGGAGGCATGGCCGATCGTTCTCTGAAAGAGGCATAAGTTAGTACAACAACCTAGGCACATCAAAGTGCTGGACACAAACCGTCAACCTATGCTCTGATACCACTTAACATGACCCACCCCGAGTATCACCCCGATACTCAAGAAGCATCCTCCTCCTGTCTGACAATTGAACAGAAAGACTAAAATAACCACAATAATTACATCACATACATTGTCAGACCAGGGAGATCGTACGATACAACAAGTCAACAGTATCACAGAGCATAGTTAACTGTACAAGATAATCATAAAACCCTACTCTACCTCGGCATTAGCCCAAAAACTCGCACCACGACCTGGTGGGTAGTAAAACATAAAAGTGTGAGTGGACTAAAAATAAAGAGTTATGGAAAACAGTTTAAATGAAATCAGAGTTCACCCTCCGTTTTCAAACACGCATGCAAAACTAACTATCTGAAAACAATTACATGAGTCGTATATAAAAAAAACCATTACAGAAGATAGTCATAAAATCATGTGAAATCGAACGTAACATCAACAAATCAAACATGCTGGATCTATCTGAGTCTTTAAACTCATATATCAGGCCTTCCCGGGATATCAACGAGTCTTTAAACTCAAAACATAATCAATCGGCCTCGGGGGGTATCACAGTAACCGAGTCTTTAAACTCAAAACATATCAATCAAGGGCCTTCCCCCGTCACATCAACAACCGGATCTTTAAACCCAAAACGAGATTCGGCTATATCCGGGTCTTTAAGCCCAAAACCATGTATAAGTTTATAAAAAATCTAGAATCCAACATAAACCAATTTCCAAAACAAATCTGAAATCACATTCTGAAATCACATTTGATCAAAGTAGGACTCATGTTCGAATTTCATGTTTAGCTTCCAAATCATATTCATAAATCACAATCAAAACATCATTAAAACGTAATACTCATAAATCATATAAAATCATCCATCAAACTATCATCAAAGCATAGGAGAAACCAATATCTCGAAGTACGTAAAAATGCGATAAATCACATCGAAAAGCGTGCCATCGCATAAAGCAAGAACGTCATAATCATAAGCATAAAATCATATATAGCAATATAAAACAAGTGAGTAAAAACAGTTATGCATGCTCGATTATAAAACAAAAGTCCACTCACGAAGTGCCACCGCTTCAATTGTGTCCTACACGCTCCCCGGACTCCTCAGGAATGTTCTGGCCTGTCAAAGATCATAATTTCGGGGTCACAATCACTTCCAATAAGCTTACAATAATTTTCCCAATTTTTCGGATTTTTTCAACATAATTTAATTAAAATCCTAAATGTTCGAATACCCAAAACTATCCCAAAACGACGTCTGATTGACTCGCAAATTGTTCCAAAATATTCGTTACAATAAAAGGAGAAAATCACATGTTGACGTTGACCGGAAACGTTGCCTCACGCGGCCTACGCGCCGCCCAAATGGGCTTGCGCGTAAAAGCCACGCGCCTTGCACCATTAAGCTACAAGTGTCATCTTCTCTACCTGTTTTCCTGCTAAACAGGTCACGAACCCGCGATAGAGACCCATTCCAATTCCCTACAATTCGACTTCAATTCTTGTAATTCTTCAACCAAATTCCTCTATTCTATCTCCATTTAAGTTCTCCCTCATTAATTACACCAATCAAGCTTTTAATCCATGACCTCGCCAATGAACATT
The DNA here is from genome assembly GCA_032719365.1 of Prinsepia uniflora. NCBI lineage: Eukaryota > Viridiplantae > Streptophyta > Magnoliopsida > Rosales > Rosaceae > Prinsepia > Prinsepia uniflora. The sequence goes on along the minus strand of CM064861.1, from coordinate 56,381,952 downwards.
CAAACGGTTTCAAATTTCTAATCTCACTTAATTCGACTTAACTTTCTAATTAATTGATACAGAAGCATCCTATGACTGAAATAAACGTTCTACCATAATCAATTGCAACCAATTATTACGTGTAGGTAGTCGTACTCAATCTCGACTTTTTCCAGAAATTGGAACTTCGATTCCTGGGCAAAACACGATCAATTGCCTTCGATTTTTATCTTGTTAAACTCGAAATGATTACAGAAAGCTATTTTTAATCTTGGTTTGGCTCCTTGTAACTCACAAATTGAACGTCGAATTTTCCCTCCAGTTTTCAGAAATTCACGATTTTTCTGGGCCTCTCTGTGTTCTCATTCTCAGTTTTTCCTTTCAATTTTGATCCTTTAGTCTCTCCAGGCTTCTCTGTTTTCTCTTAGTTCCTCATGACAACTTCAATTACCTTAATTCAATCCAAACTGATCGATTTAAAATGGCAAACGGTGCCATTTCTCTCACGATCACACCTGTGCACCTACTCACTCTTAACCGACCCACTAATCCGTCCTTTATTAGTGACAATTTCACTTAATCAATTAATCGGCATCAATTATCTCATTCAATTACTTCAACTCATTCAATTAAGTCAAACGGCTAGCAAGTGTTCCCTTAATGACTTCCACGGCTCACGCAAACACTTAACTAATTAAATAACCAACTCCACATTTAACATTTAATTAAATAGTAAATATCCACTTTTGACTTCACTGTCTAATTACCATTTTACCTTTCCTTCACATAATTACCAAAATGCCGATTCTCGTTCTAGAGCCATAACTCCTTCATCCGAAGTCCGATTTCAGCGTCCCGCCTATCTACGGACTCTGGGAATCGAGATCTACCTAATGGTCCTCGAATTAAGTGAAAAATAAGTGTCATTTAAAAAGTCAACTTTGACCACACTATATCTAAGGGTAAAAACGTCATTCTATACATTATTTTACACTTTTACATTCTTTGAATTTCCGGGGGCATTACAACCGCCCCCCCCCCCCCCCCCCCCCTTAAGAAGTTTCGTCCCCGAAATTTTTTGTGGAACAAATACGGATACTGCTTTAGCATCTGTGCCTCGGGTTCCCATGCGGCCTCTTCTACGTTCTGATTTCTGTAGAGAACCTTTACGAGGGGAATAGTCTTTCGACGAAGCACCTTATCCTTTCGATCCAAAATCTGTACAGGCTGTTCCTCAAAGCTTAAGTCTTTACTGAGTTCAGTGGGTTGTTCTTCTAGGACATGAGATGCATCATTAACATATTTCCGCAGCATCGACACATGAAAGACATCGTTAACCTTGGAAAGTTATGGAGGCAGTGCTAATCTGTATACAACTTTGCCAATCCTCTCGACAATCTCATGTGGTTCGATTGAAACGGAGGGCTCAGTTTTCCTCGCTTGCAAAACCGCACTATGCCTTTCCAAGGAGATAACTTCAGAAATACCCAATCTCCATCTGCAAACTCTAAGGGTCGCTATTCCGACGGTCCACATAACTCTTTTGTCTATCCTGAGCTGCCTTGAGTCTATCTCTGATGAGTTTAACTTTCTCCGTTGTCAACTCCACCAATTCAAACTTAGTCAACTGTCTTTCGCACACATTAGTCCAAGACAAGGGGGTTCTGCACTGCCGTCCATATAAGGCTTCGAAAGGTGCCATCCCAGTACTCGCTTGGTAACAATTGTTGTAAGAGAATTCCATCAACGGTAAATGTGACTCCCAAGTACCCTAGAATTGCAAAAAACAAGCTCTTATCATATCTTCCAAGGTTTGGATGGTTCGCTCCGACTGTCCATCTGTCTGAGGGTGGAATGTTGTACTAAAAATGCAATCTTGTCCCAAAAGCTTCATGTAAACTCTGCCAGAATCTGGATGTAAATCGTGGATCTCGATCTGATACGATAGAGGCAGGAGTGCCATCTAATTGTGTAATATCATTAATGAACAACATGGCATCTGTGTCATATGAAAATTTTCTCGTAAATGTATGAAATGCGCTGACTTGGTGAGTCTATCCACAATCACCCAAACCCCATCATGGCCTCTAGGCGTCCTAGGAAGTTTAAACACAACATCCATCGTTATATGATCCCATTTCCATTCTGGGATAGGGAAGTGGTTGCAATGCTCCATAAGGTCTTTGCCTCTCAGCCTTTACCTGCTGACATATCAAACACTTACTAACATATTCTGCAATTTCCCGTTTCATACCCGGCCACCAATAATGTTCTCGAAGTGTACGGTAAATTTTAGTCCCACCCGGGGTGCATAGCACACGCCGAACTATGGGCTTCGTCCAGAATCTCCTTCTTTAATGTTACATCTCCAGGCACATATAACCGTCCTTCCTTTATTAAGGCTCCATCATCTCTAACTGTATAATCTTGTCATTCTCTTACTTCCACTTCAATTCGAAGAATACATAAGATAGGATCTTGAAATTAGGCCTCAATAATCTAGTCAATTAAGGTTGGTCGCACCTAAAAACTAGCTAGCAAAACACCTTGGCTATCAAGTCCCAAATTAACGCAAGTTCTACGGAGTTCAACCAATAGGGGCAAATGGGTCATTCGCAGATGTGCCCACAGAATGTGCTGATTTCCGACTCAATGCATATGCTACCACATTAGCTTTTCCAGGATGGTATTCAATCATGCAGTCATAATCCTTAATCAGTTCCAACCATCGTCTTTGCCTTACATTTAACTCCTTCTGTGTGAACAAGTACTTCAAACTCTTATGATCAGTAAAAATCCTACAAGTCGCACTAAATAGCTGATGTCTCCAAATCTTTAAGGCATGTACCACTGCAGCTAGATCCAAATCATGGGTAGGATAGTTGTGTTCATGAGATTTCAACTGGCGGGAGGCATAGGCAATCACTTTCCCATGCTGAAGTAACACGCATCCCAATCCTTGTAAGGATGCATCACTATACACTTCAAATTCCCCACTATCATTCGAGAGGGTCAACACAGGAGCGGATGTCAACCTTTTTCTTCAGCTCCTGAAAACTCTGTTCACAATCCTCATTCCAAACAAATTTGACTCTTTTCCTTGTCAACCGTGTCAACGGAGCAGCAATGGTAGAAAATCCTTCTACAAAACGCCTGCAACCAGCTAACCCTAAGAAACTTCTGACCTCCGTGAGTGTCTTTGGTTGTTGCCACTTTGCTACCCGCCTCAATCTTTTTGGGATCACCACTAATTCCTTCAGCCGAAATCACATGCCCCAAGAAGCTAACACTAGTCAACCAAAATTGACACTTACTAAGCATTGCATACAACTGATTCTTCCTTAGGGTACCAAGCACCATCCTTAAGTGCTTTTCGTGCGCCTTTGCACTCTTTGAGAAGACTAAAATGTCATCAATAAACACAATTACAAAACGGTCCAAGTATGGCTGAAACACTCGATTCATTAAATACATAAACGCTGCTGGCGCATTTGTTAAACCGAATGGCATCACTAGGAACTCATAATGACCGTACCGGGTTCTAAAGGCGATTTTGGGTACATCCTCTTCTTTAACCCGCAATTGGTGATACCCAGAACGAAGATCAATCTTAGAAAAGTATTGACCTCCTCTCAGCTGATCAAACAGGTCATCAATCCGAGGCAAAGGGTATTTATTCCTGATTGTCACCTTGTTTTGTTGCCTATAATCAATGCAGAGCCTTAAACCTCCATCCTTTTTCGAACAAACAAAACTGGAGCTCCCCAAGGAGACACACTCGGCCGAATAAACTCCATATCGACCAACTCTTGCAACTGCGCCTTCAGTTCCTTCAACTCAGCTAGCGCCATACGGTACGGAGTCTGAGATATAGGTTGCGTACTTGGAATAAGATCGATGGTAAACTCAATGTCGCGGTGGGGTGGCAATCCTGGTAAATTCTCTGGAAAAACATTCGGGAACTCTCGTACTATCGGAATATCCTCCACCTTTAATGGCGCAGCACGTGTGTCCACCACTTCAGCCAAGTATTCCTGACACCCTTTCCTTAACAACTTACTTTCTTTCAAAGCTGATATCACACTAACAGGTATAGCTCGCTTCTCTCCCTGAAAGGTAGTTTCTGGTAACCCTGGACTCCGAAACGTTACCTTCTTATTGAAACTCTCAATGGAAGCATGATGTGGGGTCAACCAATCCATCCCCAAAATAACATAAAAACCATGCAACTCCAGAATTATCAAATCAGATACTAACCCAACATCACCTACCATCACAGGACACTCCTTCAACACCTGATTTACCACATACACTGACCCTATGGGCGTACTCACACCCATATCACAACCCAGTGCGGACACCTCTCTAACCCCTAACAAACCACAACTCCGTGATATAGAAGAATAGGTAGCTCCAGGATCTATCAAATCACATACATCATGACCAAGAATTGAAAGCATACCCGTCACAACACCAGGTGCTGCCCAGGCCTCCTGCTGGGTAACTGGAAAAACTCGGGCCTGTGGTCCTGGTGACCGACCACGACCCCTCAGTCCACTAGTAGCTCGAGCACCTCCTCTAGTACTCGCTGTCCCAGACACTGAAGCTGTACTTCGCCCTTGCTCCACTGCACCCCGACTAGAACCACCACCCTGTAGTAAAGCTGGACACTCTCTCCGGTAGTGGCCCTGCTCTCCACAGAAGAAACAAGTAACATTAGCAACATCTCGACCAAATCTACCACGTTATCTTCCACCGCTCTGTCTTCCTGTGGAACCAACTGATGTCGCACTCGCTTGCGGGGTTGGTTGTGCTCTAACTCTTCTGAACCCGGAACTCTGGAAACTGCCAGGCCTACCAAACCGATCACTGTTAGCAGATGAAGCTCCACTATAACCGCCTCTCTTTGGGTCTCTCTAACTCGACGATCTAGAAAACGGACGCTCCCGACGTTGTCCACCACCTGAGAACTGTGGATGTGTCGGCAGACTAGCCTCCACCCGTACTGCCGTATCAGATAACTCTCTGAGAGTAGTGAAAGATCCATCTGTCATAATGGCAAGTATTTCACCTCGTAGGCCAAGCTCAAACCTACGACATTTCTCAGCTTCGGTAGATACAAAGGCATGAGAAAAACGTTCTAACATCTTAAACTTCTGCTAATACTCTGTTACTGACATACTCCCCTGTCGAAGCTGTAAAAACTCTGACTCCTTAGCATCTCAAAACGAACGGGGATAGTATTGATCAAGGAACCGCTCACGAAAAGTCTCCCAGGTCACTGTGTGAGCATCCCAACCTGATAACTCTAGGGCATACCACCACTCATAAGCGGCCCCATCCAGTAAAAAGGTGGCCAACAAAACTCGCTCCTCAGGAAGACATTGTATCACAGCAAAACTCCTCTCAAACCGAGTAATCCATCAGTGGGCTTCCTCAGGATCCGCCCCACCGCTAAATACTGTAACCGCAAGGCGCTGGGCTCGCTCAATCGTGACGCTCTCACCGTCTCTAGCAACATCTTCTGCAGGTCGTGGAGGGGGTTCACGTAGCGGAGGCATGGCCGATCGTTCTCTAAAAGAGGCATAAGTTAGTACAGCAACCTAGGCACACCAAAGTGCCGGACACAAACCGTCAACCTATGCTCCGATACCACTTGACAAGAACCACCCGGAGTATCACCTCGATACTCAGGAAGCATCCTACTCCCGTTTGACAATCGAGCACAAAGACTAAACTAACCACAATAATTACATCACATAGATTGTCAGACCAGGGATATCGTACGATACAAGAAGTCAACTGTATCACAGAGCATAGTTAACAATACAAGATAAGCATAAAACCCTACTCTGTGAGCTAACTATACACATAACATGAAAACTTTATGCCTATGCCTCGGCGTTAGCCCCAAAACTCTCACCACGACCTGGAGGGTAGTAAAACATAAAAGTGTGAGTAGACTAAAAATAAAGAGTTATGGAAAACAATTTAAATGAAATCAGAGTTCACCCTGCATAAATAAGTATCTGAAAACAATTACATGAGTCGTATATAAAAAAAACCATTACAGAAGATAGTCATAAAATCATGTGAAACCGAACGCAACATCAAAAAATCAAATATGCTGGATCTATCTGAGTCTTTAAACTCATATATCAAGCCTTCCTGGGATATCAACGAGTCTTTAAACTCAAAACATAATCAATAGGCCTCGGGGGGTATCACAATAACCGAGTTTGTAAAGTCAAAACATATCAATCAAGGGCCCTCCCCGTCACATCAACAACCGGGTCTTTAAACCCAAAACCAGATCAACCTATATCCGGGTCTTTAAACCCAAAACCATGTATAAGTTTATCACAAATCCAGAATCCAACATAAACCAATTTCCAAAACAAATCTGAAATCACATTTGATCAAAGTAGGACTCTTGTTCGAATTTCATGTTTAGCTTCCAAATCATATTCATAAATCACAATCAAAACATCATTAAAACGTAATACTCATAAATCATATAAAATCATCCATCAAACTATCATCAAAGCATAGGAGAAACCAATATCTCGAAGTACGTAAAAATGCGATAAATCACATCGAAAAGCGTACCATCGCGTAACGCAAGAACGCCATAATTATAAGCAGAAAATTATATATAGCAATATAAAATAAGTGAGTAAAAACAGTTATGCATGCTCGATTAGAAAACAAAAGTCCACTCACGAAGTCCCACTGCGTCAATCGTGTCCTACACGCCCCCCGGACTCCTCAGGAATGTTCTGGCCTGTCAAAGATCATAATTTCGGGTCACAATCACTTCCAATAAGCTTACATTAATTTCCCTAATTTTTCGGAATTTTTCAACGTAATTTAATTAAAATCCTAAACGTTCGAATACCCAAAACTAACCCGAAACGACGTCCGATTGACTCGCAAATTGTTCCAAAATATTCGTTACAATAAAAGGAGAAAACCACATGTTGATGTTGACCGGAAACGTTGCCTCACGCGCCCTCACCCGCCGCCCAAATGGGCTGCCCGTGAAAGCCACGCGCCCTACACAGTAAGCAACATCGTCATCTTCTTTGCCCGTTTTCCTGCTAAACGGGTCACGAACCCGCGATAAGACCTGTTCCAATTCCCTTCAATTCGACTTCAATTCTTGTAATTCTTCCTCTGAAATTCCTCTATTCTATCTCAATTTAGGTTCTCCCTCATTAATTACACCAATCAAGATTTTAATCCATGACTTCGCCAATGAACATTCAAAGGGTTTCAAATTTCTAATCTCACTTAATTCAACTTAACTTTCTAATTAATTGATACAGAAGCATCCTATGATTGAAATAAACGTTCTACCATAATCAATTGCACCAATTATTACCTGTCGGTAGTCGTACTCAATCTCGACTTTTTCCAAAAATTGGAACTTCGATTCCTAGGAAAAACACGATCAATTGCCTACGATTTTTATCTGGTTAGACTCGAAATGATTCCAGAAAGTTGTTTTTAATCATGCAACAGAGTTGTCAGGAGCTACAAAAAGCTCGGGATTTGAGATTGGGTTTGAGTCGAGAAATGGATTTGGTGGATTTATAATGCTTATTGAGATGTTTTATGGATTTATATGAAAAGGCCAACTACGGTTGCGGTTGTACGGATTTGCGTGAAATTGATGATTTTGAGCTCGGCCCGGGATGTTAAAAGGATGTTTTGAATATTGTGAGTTAATGATTTAAATGATAAAATGATGGGAATTGAATGATTTTCAGATATGGTTTTACGGATTTATGTGGATTGGATTATTTCATGATTTTACGGATTTGCGAGAAATGAGAAATGAGATTTGGGCATGAGACCCGGTGATATATGATTTTGACATGGTTTTTAATGATGATGTTGAAATAATGATTTTGATTGTGTATTTCTGTTTGATGCCCCCAGATGTGTAATTCCTGGGTAGACTTCGGATGTGTAATTCCCAAAAGTGACTCTAGATGTGTAATTCCTGGGGGGGGGGGGGGGGGGGGGGGGGGAGGGGGCTCCGAATGCGTAATTCCGGAGAGACCGGATGTGCAATTCCCGGTGAGGCTGGATGTGTAATTCCCAGCAGGATGACAACTCTGGATGTGTAATTACAAGTGGACCCTCGGATGTGTAATTACTAGTGGACCCTCGGATGTGTAATTCCCGAGTTATATGCTTTATTGTATGATAAAATGGTAGTATGAAATTATTTAAATGGTATTTGGGCTTGAGGGGGGTTCCGGTCTAATTAACCAGCTTTTGCGTGGTAGAAAATCCTTCCCGGGATATCAACGAGTCTTTAACCAATTATTACCTGTAGGTAGTCGTACTCAATCTCGACTTTTTCCAGAAATTGGAACTTCAGTTCCTGGGCAAAACACGATCAATTGCCTTCGATTTTTATCTGGTTAGACTCGAAATGATTCCAGAAAGCTGTTTTTAATCTTGGTTTGGCTCTTTGTAACTCACAAATTGAACGTCGAATTTTCCCTCAAGTTTTCTGAAATTCACGATTTTCTAGGTTCTCTGTGTTCTCAGTCTTAGTTTTTCATTTCAATTTTGATCCATCAATCTCTCCAGTCTTCTCTGTTTTCTCTCAGTTCCTCACGACAACTTCAATTACCTTAATTCATTAATTCATTCCAAACTGATCGATTTCATGTTCAGCTTCCAAATCATATTCATAAATCACAATCAAAACATCAATAGAACGCAATACGCATAAATCATATAAAATCATCCATCAAACCATCATCAAAGCATAGGAGAAACCAATATCTCGAAGTACGTAAAAATGCGATAAATCACATCGAAAAGCGTACCATCGCGTAAGTAAGAACGTCATAATCATAAGCATAAAATTATATATAGCAATATAAAACAAGTGAGTAAAAACAGTTATGCATGCTCGACTAGAAACAAAAGTCCACTCACGAAGTCCCACCGCGTCAATCGTGTCCTGCACGCTCCCCGGACTCCTCATGAATGTTCTGGCCTGTCAAAGATAATAAGCTTACATTAATTTTCCCAATTTTTCAGGATTTGTCAACGTAATTTAATTAAAATCCTAAACGTTCGAATACCCAAAACTATCCCGAAACGAACTCTGATTGAATTGAAAATTGTTCCAAAAATATTCGTTACAATAAAAGGAGAAAATCACATGTTGACCTTGACTGGAAACGTTGCCTCACGCGCCCTCACGCGACGTGCACAGTAAGCTACACTATCATCTTCTCTGCCTGTTTTCCTGCTAAATGGGTCATGAACCCGCGATAAGACCCGTTCCAATTCCCTTCAATTCGACTTCAATTCTTGTAATTCTTCAACCAAAATTCCTCTATTCTATCTCAATTTCGGTTCTCCCTCATTAATTACACCAATCAAGCTTTTAATCCATGACTTCGCCAATGAACATTCAAACGGTTTCAAATTTCTAATCTCACTTAATTCAACTTAACTTTCTAATTAATTGATACAGAAGCATCCTATGACTGAAATAAACATTCTACCATAATCATTTGCACCAATTATTACGTGTAGGTAGTCGTACTCAATCTCGACTTTTTCCAAAAATTGGAACTTCGATTCCTGGAAAAACACGATCAATTGCCTTCGATTTTTATCTGGTTAGACTCGAAATGATTCCAGAAAGCAGTTTTTAATCATGCAACAGAGTTTTCAGGAGCTGAAGAAAGCCCTGGATTTGAGATTGGTTTTGAGTCGAGAAATGGATTTGGTGGATTTATAATGCTTTTTGAGATGTTTTATTGATTTATATGAAAAGGCCAACTACGGTTGCGGTTGTACGGATTTACGTGAAATTGATGATTTTGGGCTCGGCCCGGGATGTTAAAAGAATGTTTTGAATATTGTGAGTTAATGATTTAAATGATAAAATGATGGGAATCGAATGATTTTCGGATATGGTTTTACGGATTTATGAGCATTGGATTATTTCATGATTTTACGGATTTGCGAGAAATGAGAAATGAGATTTTGGCATGAGACCCGGTGATACATGATTTTGACATGGTTTTTAATGATGATTTTGAAATAATGATTTTGATTGTGTATTGCTGTTTGATGCCCCCAGATGTGTAATTTCTGGGTAGACTTCGGATGTGTAATTCCCGAAGTGACTCTAGATGTGTAATTCCTAGGGGGGGACTCCGGATGCGTAATTCCCGGAGGGTCCGGATGTGTAATTCCCGGTGAGGCTGGATGTGTAATTCTCGGCAGGATGACGACTCTGGATGTGTAATTACCAGTGGACCCTCGAATGTGTAATTCCCGAGTTATATGCTTTATTGTATGATAAAATGGTAGTATGAAATAATTTAAATGGCATTTGGGCTTGAGGGGGGTTCCAGTCTAATTAACCAGCTTTTGCGTGGTAGAAAATCCTTCTCGGGATATCAACGAGTCTTTAACCAATTATTACCTGTAGGTAGTCGTACTCAATCTCGACTTTTTCCAGAAATTGGAACTTCGGTTCCTGGGCAAAACACGATCAATTGCCTTCAATTTTTATCTGGTTAGACTCGAAATGATTCCAGAAAGCTGTTTTTAATTTTGATTTGGCTCCTTGTAACTCACAAATTGAACGTCGAATTTTCCCTCAAGTTTTCTGAAATTCACGATTTTCTGGGCCTCTCTGTGTTCTCAGTCTCAGTTTTTCCTTTCAATTTTGATCCTTCAGTCTCTCTAGTCTTCTCTATTTTCTCTCAGTTCCTCTCGACAACTTCAATTACCCTAATCCATTAATTCAATCCAAAATGATCGATTTCAAACGGCAAACGGTACCATTTCTCTCACGATCACACCTGGGCACCTACTCACTCTTAACCGGCCCACTAATCTGTCCTTTATTAGTGACAATTGTCACTTAATCAATTAATCGGAATCAATTGTATCATTCAATTACTTCAACTCATTCAATTAAGTCAAACGGCCGGTAAGTGTTCCCTTAATGACTTCCACGGCTCACGCAAACACTTAACTAATTAAATAACCAACTCCACATTTAACATTTAATTAAACAGTAAATATCCACTTTTGACTGCACCGTCCAATTACCATTTTACCCTTCCTTCACATAATTACCAAAATGCCCTTTCTCGTTCTAGAACCATAACTCCTTCATCCGAAGTCCGATTTCAGCGTGCTGCCTATCTACGGACTCAGGGAATCGAGATCTACCTAATGGTCCTCGAATTACGTGAAAAACACATGTCATTTAAAAAGTCAACTTTGACCACACTATATCTAAGGGTTAAAACGTCATTTTATACATTATTTTACACTTTTACATTCTTTGAATTTCCGGGGGGTTACAACCCTTGATACTCGGTGTGGGTCCTGTCAAGTGGTAAGAGCAAAACGAAATTTCTTAGCTTCGGTAGATACAAAGGCAGGAACAAAACGTGCTAACATTTGAAACTTCTGCTCATACTCTATTACTGACATACTCCCCTGTCGAAGCTAAAAAAAATCTGCCTCCTTAGCATCTCAAAACGAACGGGGATAGTATTGATCAAGGAACTGCTCACGAAAAGTCTCCCAGGTCACTGTGTGAGCATCCCAACCTATTAACTCTAGAGTATACCACCACTCATAAGTGGCCATATCCAATAAGAAGGTGTCCAACATAACTCGCTCCTCAAGAGGACATCGCATCACATCAAAAAACCGCTCAAACTGAATAATTCATCGGTCCGCTTCCTCAGGATCCGCCCCACCGCTAAATAACGTAGCCCCAAGGCGCTGGGCTCGCTCAATTATGACGCTCTCAGTGTCAGGACCCGTTTCAAATATCGCCACGATACCCGGGACAAACCCTGCTCCCGTCTGACAATCATACATAAAGTACCAAAATAACCTTAACACCACAATAAGCATAACCATCAGACGAAGGAGTAAATATATACAACTGTAAGTCAGAGCATAGTTCTACAAAATGGGCACAAAATCCTACTATGCTAGTCTCGCAACGGAAGAACGTCAAAAGCTCTATGCCTCGATATCTGCCTCAACGTTCACCCCAGCGCTATCACCACGACCTGGAGGGAAAATTTAAAACCAAAAGTGTGAGTGGACTAGAATAACTAAAAGTTTTAAAATCAGTTTATCACCAAATCAAAGTTAAGGAAAAATAATAATAATTGTTCCCTCCGTTTTAAAAACAGGCATGCCCAACTAAGTATTAGAAAATCATAACATGAAACATCATAATAAACAGAAACACTATAAAACGCATATAAAAATCATAGTATGTATTTCAGAACCATAGCATAAACCATGAACGTCAAACCATCATTTTCCGATCAAACCTGCTGGACCTATCCGAGTCTTTAAACTCAACCAGGCCTCAAATATAATTCCGAGTCTTTAAACTCCCGAGTCTTTAAACTCAATAGGCCTACGGGGGTAATATCATAAATGTCCGAGTCTTTAAACTCCCGAGTCTTTAAACTCAATCCGGGCCCGTCCCCCGTCAATCAATATCCGGGTCTTTAAACCCACTATCCAGATCCAGAAAATCCAATCCAAATTCATTGTAAAACCATTTCTAGATCCATAGCCAAACTCGAATTCGAAATCCCCGGTCCGAAGCCCTTCCAGCGTTCAGAACCGACATTCCGAACCCAAATCCGGAAATCCATTATTATACCAAAAACCACATGTAATCAAAAATCATATTTCATAACCCATTTATCATCATCAAAAAAAATTTATAGGTTGAAATTCTCAAATATGGCATCAAGGTCCAAAAACCAACTTTTTCTCGAAAAACGTGCAAAATCCCGAAAATGTCTCAAAAAATGTGCAAACCCATCAACCACATATAATCATCATTAGAAAGCGTAAAAACATATTTAATATCATAAAACATCCATAAAACAGTTAGGCATGCTCGAGTTTAAAGAAAGAGTCCACTCACAGCTCGGAACGAGTCAATCGCGCTCCGTGCGCTCCTCGACCGTCTCGGGTGCCTCCCGTCCTGTCAATATGCACCAAATAGGGTCACAAACACATCAAGGATACTAACCCTAATTTCCCCAATTTTTCGGGAATTTATTAATATTTTAATCCTAGACCCTAAACCGTCCGGATTCCCGAACAACCTCCTAACATCGTCCGATTCACCCGGAAACCATACCAATGAACTCCTTAGGACATTTAGAACCAAAACCATGTTGGAAGCTTGATCGGAATCTTTCCCACGCGCCTCCATGCGCCGCCCAAAGTGGCTGCGCGTGGGCCTCACGCGCCTGCTACAGTGTTTCTCCTACCTCGAGTCACCCGGTTCAGCACAGTTGAACCGGCGTGACCGGCTCTCTTCCGTTCATCCGCCAATTCCGTCCAAACCAATCCCAAGAGCTTCGTCCCTTCCCAAGCAATCTAAGCATGTCCTAACATCGAAGAACTACGGCCTAAAACCCACAGTTCACGGCCTCGAAACAGACGGCCCGTGGCCCCTGTTTTGGCCGCCGGCCACCCAGGTCCTCCCCCGGCACGGCACCACAACCAAACAGCTCCTGGGACCTCCAGGAGTCTCACCCTGGCCTCCAAATCCCTCGACTCTAAGCCCAACTCCACGACTTTCGATTTGAAATTCACGGGAAAAACAGAGGAAGTGGGCTTACCTTTCGATTCAGGCTCCGCCGTGTGCACCGCCGCGTGCCACAGTGCTCGTTGGACTCCCTGCAGCCACCTGAACCTCCTACCACCTTGGTTTGATCCACGACACGGCACAGCTACCGCCCCTGTCTCACAACCTCCCTGTTTTCCTCAGAACTCCGCCGCACCACCACCGTGTCTTCGGGCACGATTCCTCCTCCAAAACACGATCACTAGCACCACCTTCTCTCTCTGTCACTCTCTCAATCCACTCTTCACTCACCCTTGCACTGAATCGATCGCAAGCTCTCCAATTGCTTCTCTCTGTTTCCTGTGTCCAAAACGATTACACGGTTTGAATATGGACGTTTTGTGGCCGTGCACACGATCGATCTCCCTAGACTCATCCAGCCACCCACACGTGTCCAACAGCCAATGGCTCAGCCCAAAATATCCCTGCCACTTGCCCTTATCTAATTGGGCTGAGGGAAAAGACTAAAATACCCCTCATGCACAAATTACCATTTTACCCTCGTACTTTCCAGACCCGTAACTATTCCGTCCGACGTCCGATGACAGCGTGCCGCCTGTCGTTGTACTCAGGACGTCGAGACCTATCTAACGGTCCTCGGTCTACGTGAAAATCACAAGTCCTCCAAAAAGTCAACATTTTTCCTCATTTAGTCAAATTTACGGTAACGCCCTCAATCTTCCGAACGTCATAACTTTTTCTCCGATTGTCCGAATCGAACCTGCCACTTGTCTACGGACTCGTGACGTCCTAAACTATGTCACGGTCAAGGGTCAACACTCATCCAACCTATAATTCAAAAAGTCAACTTTTGGCCTACTATTCACAAGGGCAAAATCGTCCTTTATATACAAAACTTTTACAAAATTACATTTATACCCTTCCCGAAGGTACGGGTTGTTACAATCTACCCCCCTAAAAAGAATTTCGTCCCCGAAATTCAGTGAAACAAATAAGGGTACTGTTCCCGCATCAAGGCCTCGGGTTCCCAAGTAGCTTCTTCCACTTGATGATTCCTCCATAAAACTTTAACTAAGGGAACCGTCTTCCGTCGTAAAACTTTATCCTTCCGGTCCAAAATCGCTACAGGCTGCTCTTCAAAACTCAAGTCTTCCCTCAGTTCCACAGGTTGTGCTTCCAGAACATGCGAATCATCCCGTATATACTTCCGAAGCATAGAAACATGGAAGACATTATGTACCTTTTCCAAGTCTGCTGGTAAGGCCAACCGATAAGCAACAGGACCAATCCGCTCTAAAATCTCATAAGGTCCAATGTAACGTGGACTCAACTTCCCCTGTCTGCCAAACCGTACGATTCCCTTCCAAGGAGATAACTTTAAGAAAACCCAGTATCCTACTGCAAACTCCAAATCTCTGATCCTACGGTCAGCGTAGCTCTTCTGTCGGTCCTGAGCTGCCTTCAGTCGATCTCGAATCAGTGCCACTTTTTCCTGTGTAAGGTCTACCAGTTCAGAAGTAGTCATTCTCCTCTCACCAACCTCGGTCCAACACAACGGAGTCCGACACTGTCGCCCGTACAAAGCCTCGTAAGGAGCCATCCCAGTGCTCTCCTGATAGCTGTTATTATAGGCGAACTCCATCAAAGGAAGATGTGATTCCCAAGTACCCTGAAACTGCAAAACACAAGCTCGCATCATGTCCTCGAGAATCTGAATAGTCCGCTCAGACTGCCCATTGGTCTGAGGATGAAAAGCAGTACTGAAATGCAACTTTGTCCCAAAAGCTTCCTGTAAGCTCTGCCAAAATCGGGAAGTAAATCTCGGATCTCTGTTAGATACTATCGACTCTGGAGTCCCATGTAGCCGAATAATCTCATCGATGAACAACTGTGCAAACTGCGCCAACCTGAAGTTCTCCCGTACTGGCAAGAAATGAGCAGACTTCATAAGTCTATCAACGATCACCCACACACCATCGTGTCCCTTAGGTGTTCTAGGAAGCTTGAATACAAAATCCATCGTCAGGTGATCCCATTTCCACTCAGGGATCGGTAAAGGTTGCATTGCTCGATAGGGTCTCTGCCGCTCAGCTTTCACCTGCTGACAAATCAAGCATCTACTGACATACTCTGCAATCTCACATTTCATCCCTGACCACCAGTAATGCTCTCGAAGTGTACGATACATCTTGGTCCCACCAGGATGCATCGCATAAGCCGAACAGTGAGCCTCATCCAAGATCACCATCTTCAAGGCTTCATCCTCGGGTACGCACAACCGTCCATCCTTAACCAAAGCTCCATCCTCGCGAATCTCAAAATCCTGTCTCTCTCCAGCCTCGACCTCAATACGTATGATGCCCAAAATGGGGTCCTCAAACTGAGCATCAATAACCTGATCAATCAAAACAGGTCGTACATGGAAACTCGCTAAAAGTGCTCCCTGATCATCCAGTCAACTCTACTCCCAGCCTGCGGAGCTCAACCAACAGAGGCAAGCGTACCGTCCTCAAATGCGACAAGGTACTAGCTGACTTCCTGCTCAGAGCATCGGCTACCACATTAGCCTTCCCTGGGTGATACTCAATAGTACAGTCGTAGTCCTTGAGAAATTCAAACCATCGGCGCTGTCTCAGATTCAATTCCTTCTGAGTGAACAAATACTTTAAACTCTTGTGATCGGTGAAAATCCTGCACCTCTCGCCGTACAAATAATGTCGCCAAATCTTCAGTGCATGAACCACCGCTGCCAGTTCCAAGTCATGTGTAGGATAGTTCATCTCATGGGGTTTCAACTGTCGGGAAGCATAAGCAATCACTTCCCGTGCTGCATCAATACACAGCCCAAACCTTGCAAAGAAGCGTCACTGTACACCTCGAATTCCCCACTATCGTCTGGAAGGGCTAACATAGGAGCAGATGTCAACCGCCTTTTAAGCTCCTGGAAACTCTGTTCACATTCCTCATCCCAATCAAATCGAACTCCCTTCCGAGTTAACCTCGTCAACGGTGCTGCAAGAATAGAAAAGCCCTCAATAAAACGCCGATAATAACCTGCCAAACCCAGAAAACTCCTGATCTCTGTCACCGTCTTGGGCTATTCCCAATTTGCTACCGCCTCAACCTTCTGAGGATCCACTCTGATGCCCTTGGCCGAAATCACATGGCCTAAGAATCCAACACTGGTCAACCAGAACTGACACTTACTCAACTTCGCATACAACTGGTGCTCTCTCAGGGTCTTAAGCATTATTCGCAGATGTGTCTCGTGCGCCTTCGCACTCTTCGAATACACCAAAATTTCGTCAATGAAGACAATCACAAAATGATCCAAATACAACCGGAACACTCGGTTCATGAGGTCCATAAAAGCTGCTGGGGCATTAGTAAATCCGAACGGCATCACAACAAACTCGTAATGACCGTACCTGGTCCGAAAGGCTGTCTTCGGTACATCCTCCTCTTTAACCCTTAACTAATGGTAGCCGGAGCGAAGATCAATCTTCGAAAAGTACTGTGCTCCCTTTACCTGGTCAAACAAATCATCAATCTGGGGTAAAGGATACTTATTCCGAATGGTTACCTTATTCAACTGTCTGTAATCAACACACAATCTCAAACCTCCGTCCTTTTTCTTCACAAACAGTACCGGTGCTCCCCAAGGTGACATACTAGGTCGAATGAATTCTATATCGACCAACTCTTGCAACTGGGCCTTAAGTTCCCTCAATTCTGCAGGTGCCATGCGGTAAGGAGTCTGTGAAATAGGCTGTGTACCTGGTAAAAGATCAATCGTGAACTACATCTCTCGCTGAGGTGGTAATCCTAGCAACTCCTCGGGAAAAACATTGGGAAATTCCCGTACCACTGGTATATCCTCCTCCCTCACTGGCGTAGCACGTGTATCCACCACATGGGCTATGTAACCCTGACACCCCTTACGCAACAGCTTACTAGCCTCAAGTGCCGAAATAACTCTAGTAGGAAGTGCACGCTGATCCCCCTGAAACGTAATCTCTGGTAATCCTGGACTCCAAAAAGTCACTCTCCTATCGAAACATTCGATAGAAGCATGATGTCTCGTCAACCAGTCCATACCCAAGATGACATCAAAGTCCCGTAGATCCATGAGTAACAAATTCGCCAGTAACTCAACCTCACCTACCATCACCGGACACTCTCTCAACACCTGAGTCACTACCAACACCTCCCCAGTAGGTGTACTCACCCCTAAAGCACAATCCAAGGTAGACACCTCCCTCTCCATCACCAAACTACAACTCCGAGCTATAAATGAATGGGTCGCCCCGGGATCTATCAAAGCAAAAACAGTGTGACCAGGTATGGTGAGTGTACCTGTCACCACTCCCGGTGCTGATCTGGCCTCCTGCTGGGTCATAGCAAAAACTCGCGCCTGAGGTCCCGATGACCTACCGCGCCCTCTAGAACTGCTCGTGGCACCACCGCCACCCCTAGGGCCTGCTGCCCCCGACACTGAAGCAGTACTCTGCCCAGGTTCTACTACACCTCGGCCTGTTCCACCCTCCTGAGCTAACAACGGGCACTCCCTCCTAAAGTGTCCTCGCTCTCCACAATAGTAGAAAGCATCCCTACTGGGTCCACTGGTCTGCCTCCCAGTAGAAGCAACAGAAATAGCACTCGCCTGCGGAGTCGGCTGTGCCCTAGCTCCCCGAAATCCAGAGCCCTGAAAACTTCCTGGTTTGCCAAACCGGGCTCCCCCAGCCGATGACGAACCACCAAAATTACCCTGCTTTGGGGTCCTCTGACTCGATGCTCCAGGGAATGAATGCTCTCGGCGCCGTACACTGCCCGAGTACTGTGGCCTAGTAGGCAAACTAGCCTCCACTCTGACAGCAGCATCAGACAACTCCCGGAATGTAGCAAATGAGCCAGCTGTCACAATGGCTCTAATCTCTCCTCGAAGACCCAACTCAAACCGACGGCACTTCTCAGCCTCGGTTGCCACAAATGCAGGAGCGAATCGGGATAGCATCTGGAATCTCTGCTCATATTCAGCCACTGTCATACTCCCTTGCTTTAACTAAAGAAATTCTGCCTCTTTAGCATCCCGAAAAGAGCGGGGATAATACTGGTCTAGAAACCGCTCCCGGAAAGTCTCCCACGTCACCGTATGTGCGTCCCAACCGGACAACTCCAGCGTATAACACCACTCATACGCTGCTCCATCCAACAGAAACGTAGCCAACAAGACCCGGTCCTCTGGAGGACAATGCATCACCCCGAAAATACGCTCAAGCCGGGTGATCCATAAGTGAGCTTCCTCTGGATCGGCCCCACCGCTGAATGTAGTAGCCCTAAGCCTCTGGGCTCTCTCAATCGAAGCGCTCTCAGTCCCTCTCGCCGCTTCATCTTCAGGTCGTGGAGGGGGTTCACGTCTCGGAGGCATGATCGAACGTACGTTGAAAGAGGCATAGAGTTAGTAAAACAACCTAGATGCGACACAAACCGACAAACCTATGCTCTGATACCAATTGTCAGGACTCATCCCAAATATCGACACGATACTCGGGACGAACCCTGCTCCCTTCTGACAATCATACCTAAAGTACCAAAATAACCTTAACACCACAATAAGCATAACCATCAGACGAAGGAGTAAATATATACAACTGTAAGTCAGAGCATAGTTCTACAAAATGGGCACAAAATCCTACTATGCTAGTCTCGCAACGGAAGAACGTCAAAAGCTCTATGCCTCGATATCTTCCTCAACGTTCACCCCAGCGCTATCACCACGACCTGGAGGGAAAATTTAAAACCAAAAGTGTGAGTGGACTAGAATAACTAAAAGTTTTAAAATAAGTTTATCACCAAATAAAAGTTAAGGAAAAATAATAATAATTGTTCCCTCCGTTTTAAAAACAGGCATGCCCAACTAAGTATTAGAAAATCATAACATGAAACATCATAAGAAAAAGAAACACAATAAAACGGATATAGAAATCATAGTATGTATTTCAGAACCATAGCATAAACCATGAACGTCAAACCATCATTTTCTGATCAAACCTGCTGGACCTATCCGAGTCTTTAAACTCAACCAGGCCTCAAATATAATTCCGAGTCTTTAAACTCCCGAGTCTTTAAACTCAATAGGCCTACGGGGGTAATATCATAAATGTCCGAGTCTTTAAACTCCCGAGTCTTTAAACTCAATTCGGGCCCGTCCCCCGTCAATCAATATCCGGGTCTTTAAACCCACTATCCAGATCCAGCAAATCCAATCCAAATTCATTGTAAAACCATTTCTAGATCCATAGCCAAACTCGAATTCGAAATCCTCGGTCCGAAGCCCTTCCAGCGTTCAGAACCGACATTCCGAACCCAAATCCGGAAATCCATTATTATACCAAAAACCACATGTAATCACAAATCATATTTCATAACCCATTTATCATCATCAGAAAACATTTATAGGTTGAAATTCTCAAATATGGCATCAAGGTCCAAAAACCAACTTTTTCTCGAAAAACGTGCAAAATCCCGAAAATGTCTCGAAAAATGTGCAAACCCATCAACCACATATAATCATCATTAGAAAGCGTAAAAACATATTTAATATCATAAAACATCCATAAAACAGTTAGGCATGCTCGAGTTTAAAGAAAGATTCCACTCATAGCTCGGAACGAGTCAATCGCGCTCCGTGCGCTCCTCGACCGTCTCGGGTGCCTCCCGTCCTGTCAATATGCACCAAATAGGGTCACAAACATATCAAGGATACTAACCCTAATTTCCCCAATTTTTCGAGAATTTATTAATATTTTAATCCTAGACCCTAAACCGTCCGGATTCCCGAACAACCTCCTAACATCGTCCGATTCACCCGGAAACCATACCAATGAACTCCTTAGGACATTTAGAACCAAAACCATGTTGGAAGCTTGATCGGAATCTTTCCCACGCGCCTCCATGCGCCGCCCAAAGTGGTTGCGCGTGGGCCTCACGCGCCTGCTACAGTGTTTCTCCTACCTCGAGTCACCCGGTTCAGCACAGTTGAACCGGCGTGACCGGCTCTCTTCCGTTCATCCACCAATTCCGTCCAAACCAATCCAAAGAGCTTCGTCCCTTCCCAAGAAATCTAAGCATGTCCTAACATCGAAGAACTACGGCCTAAAACCCACCGTTCACGGCCTCGAAACAGACGGCCCGTGGCCCCTGTGTTGGCCGCCGGCCGCCCAGGTCCTCCTCCGGCACGGCACGACAACCAAACAGCTCCTGGGACCTCCAGGAGTCTCACCCTGGCCTCCAAATCCCTCGACTCTAAGCCCAACTCCACGACTTTCGATTTGAAATTCACGGGAAAATAGAGGAAGTGGGCTTACCTTTCAATTCAGGCTCCGCCGTGTGCACCGCCGCGTGCCACGGTGCTCGTTGGACTCCCTGCAGCCACCTGAACCTCCTACCACTTTGGTTTGATCCACCACACGGCACAGCTACCGCCCCTGTCTCACAACCTCCCTGTTTTCCTCAGAACTCCGCCGCACCACCACCGTGTCTTCGGGCACGATTCCTCCTCCAAAACACGATCACTAGCACCGCCTTCTCTCTCTGTCACTCTCTCAATCCACTCTTCACTCACCCTTGCACTGAATCGATCGCAAGCTCTCCAATTGCTTCTCTCTGTTTCCTGTGTCCAAAACGATTACATGGTTTGAATATGGACGTTTTGTGGCCGTGCACACGATCGATCTCCCTAGAACCATCCAGCCACCCACACGTGTCCAACAGCCAATGGCTCAGCCCCAAATATCCCTGCCACTTGCCCTTATCTAATTGGGCTGAGGGAAAAGACTAAAATACCCCTCATGCACAAATTACCATTTTACCCTCGTACTTTCCAGACTCGTAACTATTCCGTCCGACGTCCGATGACAGCGTGCCGCCTGTCGTTGTACTCAGGACGTCGAGACCTATCTAACGGTCCTCGGTCTACGTGAAAATCACAAGTCCTCCAAAAAGTCAACATTTTTCCTCATTTAGTCAAATTTACGGTAACGCCCTCAATCTTCCGAACGTCATAACTTTTTCTCCGATTGTCCGAATCGAACCTGCCACCTGTCTACGGACTCGTGACGTCCTAAACTACGTCACGGTCAAGGGTCAACACTCATCCAACCTATAATTCAAAAAGTCAACTTTTGGCCTACTATTCACAAGGGCAAAATCGTCCTTTATATACAAAACTTTTACAAAATTACATTTATACCCTTCCCGAAGGTACGGGTTGTTACACTCAGCGTCTCTAGCAACGTTTTCTGCAGGTCATGGAGGGGGTTCACGTCGCGGAGGCATGGGCGATCGTTCTCTGAAAGAGGCATAAGTTAGTACAACAACCTAGGCACATCAAAGTGCCAGACACAAACCATCAACCTTTGCTCTGATACCACATGACAAGACCCACCATGAGTATCGTGGGTTGTAACGCACTGGAACTTCAAAGAAAGTAAAAGTGTAAAATAATGTATAAAATGACGTTTTTACCCTTAGATATAGTGTGGTCAAATTTGACTTTTTAAATGACACGTGTTTTCACGTAATTCGAGGACAATTAGGTAGATCTCGATTCCCTGAGTCCGTAGACAGGCGGCACGCTGAAATCGGACTTTGGATGAAGTACTTATGGTTCTAGAATGAGAAAGGGTATTTTGGTAATTATGTGAAGGAAGGGTAAAATGGTAATTGGACGGTGCCATCAAAAGTGGATATTTACTGTTTAATTAAATGTTAAATGTGGAGTTTGTTATTTAATTAGTTAAGTGTTTGCGTGAGCCGTGGAAGTCATTAAGGGAACACTTCCTAGCCATTTGACTTAATTGAATGAGTTGAAGTAATTGAATGAGACAATTGATTCCGATTAATTGATTAAGTGACAATTGTCACTAATAAAGGACAGATTAGTGGGTCGGTTAAGAGTGAGTAGGTGCACAGGTGTGATCGTGAGAGAAAGGGCACTGTTTGCCATTTGAAATCGATCAGTTTGGATTGAATTAATGAATTAAGGTAATTGAAGTTGTCGTGAGGAACTGAGAGAAAACAGAGAAGACTGGAGAGACTGAAGGATCAAAATTGAGAGGAAAAACTGAGACTGAGAACATAGAGAGGCCTAGAAAATCGTGAATTTCAGAAAACTTGAGGGAAAATTCGACGTTCAATTTGTGAGTTACAAGGAGCCAAACCAAGATTAAAAACAGCTTTCTGGAATCATTTCGAGTCTAACCAGACAAAAATAGAAGGCAATTGATCGTGTTTTTCCCAGGAACCAAAGTTCCAATTTCTGGAAAAGTAGAGATTGAGTACGACTACCTACAGGTAATAATTGGTGCAATTGTTTATGGTAGAACGTTTATTTCAGTCATAATTAATTAGAAAGTTAAGATGAATTAAGTGAGATTATAAATTTGAAACCGTTTGAATGATCGTTGGCGAGGTCATGGATTAAAAGCTTGATTGGTGTAATTAATGAGGGAGAACCTAAATTGAGACAGAATAGAGGAATTTCGGTGGAAGAATTACAAGAATTGAAGTCGAATTTAAGGGAATTGGAAAGGGTCTTATCGCGGGTTCGTGACCAGTTTAGTAGGAAAACGGGTAGAGAAGATGACACTGTAGCTTACTGTGCAGGGCGCGTGGCTTTCAAGCGCAGCCCCTTTGGGTGGCGCGTGAGGCAACGTTTCCGGTCAATGTCAACATGTGATTTTCTCCTTTTATTGTAACGAATATTTTGGAACAATTTTCGAGTCAATCGGACGTCGTTTCGGGATAGTTTTGGGTATTCAAACGTTTAGGATTTTAATTAAATTACGTTGAAAAATTCCGAAAAATTAGGGAAATTAATGTAAGCTTATTGGAAGTGATTGTGACCCGAAATTATGATCTTTGACAGGCCAGAACATTCCTGAGGAGTCCAGGGGGCGTGCAAGACACGATTGACGCAGTGGGACTTCGTGAGTGGACTTTTGTTTTCTAATCGAGCATGCATAACTGTTTTTACTCACTTGTTTTATATTGCTATATATAATTTTCTGCTTATGATTATGGCGTTCTTGCATTACGCGATGGTACGCTTTTTGATGTGATTTATCGCATTTTTACGTACTTCGAGATATTGGTTTCTCCTATGCTTTGATGATAGTTTGATGGATGATTTTAAATGATTTATGAGTATTACGTTTTAATGATGTTTTGATTGTGATTTATGAATATGATTTGGAAGCTAAACATGAAATTCGAACATGAGTCCTACTTTGATCAAATGTGATTTCAGATTTGTTTTGGAAATTGGTTTATGTTGGATTATGGATTTGTGATAAACTTATACATGGTTTTGGGTTTAAAGACCCGGATATAGCTGGATCTGGTTTTGGGTTTAAAGACTCGGTTGTTGATGTGACGGGGGAGGGCCCTTGATTGATATGTTTTGAGTTTAAAGACTTGGTTACTGTGATACCCCCCGAGGCATATTAATTATGTTTTGAGTTTAAAGACTCGTTGATATCCCGGTAAGGCCTGATATATAAGTTTAAAGACTCGAATAGATCCAGCATGTTTGATTTTTTGATGTTGCGTTCGGTTTCACATGATTTTATGACTATCTTCTGTAATGGTTTTTTTTTATATACGACTCATGTAATTGTTTTCAGATACTTAGTTATTCATGCGTGTTTGAAAACGGAGGGTGAACTCTGATTTCATTTAAACTGTTTTCCATAACTCTTTATTTTTAGTCCACTCACACTTTTATGTTTTACTACCCTCCAAGTCGTGGTGCGAGTTTTGGGGCTAACACCGAGGTAGAGGCAGAGGCATAAAGTTTTCCTGTTGCGTGTATAGTTAGCTCACAGAGTAGGGTTTTATGCTTATCTTGTACAGTTAACTATGCTCTGTGATTCTGTTGACTTGTTGTATCGTACGATGTCCCTGGTCTGACAATGTATGTGATGTAATTATTGTGGTTATTTTAGTCTATGTGTTCGATTGTCAGACGGGAGTAGGATGCTTCCCGAGTATCGAGGTGATACTCGGGGTGGGTCCTGTCAATAAGGAATAACATTGAAACAATGCTTAATTCATGACTTATCAAATACCCCCAAACTTATCTTTTTCTAGTCCCTTAGTAAAATAGAAAATGAAAGACACTATCTAATTAAGATAAGCATTTAAACCCCTAGGTTCACCTAGTAGAAGGAGTTTTGTCTGCTGAGGGTTATGACATCACGATACCCACAAATGTTTTACTTAATACAAAGGATGCTAGAAATCATGCATCAACAAGTTAATAAGAACCAAGAACAAAAAACAAACTCACAAAAACCAAAGAGCATGCCATAACTGTGAACTCATTGTGTCAAGTGTTTACACTAATATCTCAAATGATCAAACTAGAAAACAACATTATCTTAACACCCAAGAAAGATTTATCCTTGATTCTAAACCTCATTAGGCATCACTCAATGCACACACGAATCCTAAGGCTTTCACTCAATAAGCATATGTGATGAGTTTATGTAAAGGAAATCAAATTAATCACATATGAAGTTCAATGAAGAATGACATTTTATGTGGAAATATGATCTCAAGAAGAAATTGAAGTTTAAGAACAAAGGTGAGTACCTTGATTCTTTGCATAACCATTCACGAGATCAATAGGTCTTCATTCAAGGGTTGTAATGGGGCTAGGTTCTTGGGTTTAGAAAAGAACATTCGGATTCAAATAATCTAATCCGCAACAAGGCATGAGAAGTCATGGCACGACCTTGGCTTATAAATGATGAATTTGTACTTGAACTTATCACATTGCCCTTACTTGAGGAACTTGGCTCACTTGGATCAATTCTAAGTTCATTGCTTTCATTATTTTTTTTCTAATCGCAATTTCTTTTCCTTTTTCTTTTCTTTTGTTTTGAATTCACTAAGGAACTTGATACACTTTTTCTTTTGTTTATATGAACTGAGCCAAGATCATGTAATGACATCCTCACTTTGCAAACAAACGAAAGGTCTTTCAATTCAAGCATACTCCACTTACATAAGCATAGGTAGCACAAACACATCAACACATTTCCTCCTCACCATGAATCTCATTTGATGCAACCTTAACACAAGCTTAGATTATAGGGTAAGGTCAAAATGAAAGGTTCAAAACTTGTTTAGGTTATAATGTTGGTGAAGAACAAAACAACTACGTGTTTGGATTCAAAGGGACTTAAGGAGCATTCAATTGAGATGAGGGAGAGAAAGGCCTTTAGGAGAAAAACACACATAGCCTACATAACATCTCATAGACAATTACTGTCAGAACCCGACCCTCCTCTATTAGGTCCCGACTCATCTAGCACGATATTTTCCGCTTTGGGCCTCCTTTCCCTTGCCCTTACGATTTTGTTTTCGGGAGCTCACGAGTGGAGGTTGGTGCAATCCCATGATGGGTGACCCACTGGGAAGTTATACCGTGAGCTTCCGAGAAAAAAACCCTGCGGGTGTGATGGTGCGCCCTGTCTGGAGGGGACAATATCGTGTTAAATAGAGTGGGCCACTGAACAACTTTGATCCAAACGAGGCCTCTAGGAGCTCACTAGCTTTGGATTTCGGGGGAACTCCAAAGTTAAGCGAGTAGAAGCTGGTGCAATCATATGATGGGTGACCTATTGGGAAGTTGCACCGTGAGCTCCCGGGAACAAAACCCCGCGGGGTGTGATGGTTCGCCCTGCCCAGAGGGGACAATATCGTGTTAGAAAGAGTGGGCTGCTGTGCAACTCTGATCTAAGCGAGGCCTTCTGGGAGCTCACTGGCTTTGGATTCCTGGGGAACTCCAAAGTTAAGCGAGTTGAGGCTGGTACAATTCCATGATGGATGACCCCCTGAGAAGTTGCAACATGAGCACATGAAAAAAAAAACCATGAGGATGAGGCCCAAAGTGGACAATATGGTGCTAGATTAGTCAGGTCCTGACCAAGGAGGGTCGGGTCCTGACAATTACACATCAAATCAAGAGTATCCAATAGATATGGTTCTTTAAATATCAGTGCAATTAGAATGAGATCATGCAATTATGAACAAAAACGATGAGTGTTTATGAGTATAAACAAGTAGATCACTCATAAAGAAAGACAATCAAGCTCAAAGATCTCACAATGGTAGTCTCCACTAATTTTATAAGTATGCTCAAATTCAATTGTTTTGGTTGCTTAATCACTTGATTATGGTATCATGAGGTGCAAGTGTGAGTTCAATGACAATGGCATTGATTCTTAATAAGTACATGCTATTCTCACATTCTATCCATTCATATTAACTTGTTTATGCACAAAAACTAGCATAACAGCAAAAAAAAAGCAAAAAATCAAAACAGAAAACAAAAAATAAAAAACAGCAAGTTAATCAAAATAGAAAACTAGTTTGTGTACCCCAAAACATCCCCAAACCTAAATGAGACATTGTCCACAATGTTGTAGGCATAAAAGTAAGACAAATTCATTATAATGAGGGAGATCTACAAGTCAAAAATAACCACAAATAAAAGGGAACAAACTAGGGCTAGGTTGTCTCCTAGGAGCGCTTGATTTAACGTATAGGCAAGAAGAAGACAGCGACTTATGTATGTGCTAGCAAGTGGGTCAGATGTAAGACCCATGTCCTGGAGGGAACGGTGAACAATCCCACATTCCTGCGAGGGGAAATGTTCTGGGAGAGGATGGTGATATGCCTTAACGGTGTAGGCACACAACTATCTAGCACTAGGACTTTTGGGAGCTCAAGTGGCTTTGGGGGGGATTGGAACCCCAAAGTCAAGCGAGTTGAGGCTGGTGCAATTCCATGATGGGTGACCCCTGGGAAGTTGCACCATGAGCTCCCGAAAACAAAACTGTGAGGGCGAGGCCCAAAGCGGACAATATGGTGCTTGATGAGACGGGTCCTAACCGAGGAGGGTCGGGTCCTGACAATTTGGTATCAGACCCAAACCCTCGACAGGGAAGTGTGTCAGCGAGGATGCTGGGCCCTAAGGGGGTGGATTGTAAGTGTAACGCCCCGGACGTTCTGGAAATGTAATATTATAAAAATGGAATAAAATGACGTTTTTACCCCTGTGATTTGTGTGGTCAATTTGTTCAATTTTTGATTGGGAGGTCGGACGGACTTTGAACGGTGACCGTGACGTATTTCGGGACGTCACGAGTTCATAGACAGGTGGCACGTTCGATTCGGACGAACAGGGTGAAAGTTATGATGTTCGTAAGTTCAGGGGCATTATCGTAATTGGACGTTATAAAGGGAAAAAGTTGACTTTTTGTTTGACAATTGATATTCATTTGACTCGAAGAACGTTATGTTCGTCTCGACGCCCTGAGAACAACGACAGGCGGTACACGTGAAACGGACGTCGGATGACCGAGTTACGGGTCACGGAAGTTGGAGGGCAATTTGGTAATTATTGCATAGAGGGGCATTTTGGTCATTTTCACGGCGGTTACTGTAGCACCACCGTGAAAAACAAAGTGCGGCCGTGGAGCTTTGTGCGTGCAATTGTTTATGGCTAAGTGGACTGGTGAGTGGGTTTAGTTTATGGATTTTGAGGTTGTGGGAAGCATCCATGCATG
Organism: Prinsepia uniflora; assembly: GCA_032719365.1. NCBI lineage: Eukaryota > Viridiplantae > Streptophyta > Magnoliopsida > Rosales > Rosaceae > Prinsepia > Prinsepia uniflora. The sequence goes on along the minus strand of CM064861.1, from coordinate 56,353,692 downwards.
TCTGGGCAGAGACAGAATGCACGGGAGAGGTTTTAAATTTGTTCTTGGGGTCTGTTTGCGGGAGGCAACTGCGCAGTGACCAGCTGAGGGATTCTCACGGGTTGTCGTCTCACTTCGACCGATTAACTGAGTTAGAGGATGTGGGGAGGTCATTTTGGTTCAGTTTGGGAGCTGAGTTTGTGAGGAACTGTGAGAGGAACCGTGAGGAAACATTTTCGGGTTTTTGGGGGGAATCGCAGAGTTCAATTTCTAAGGGTCGAGGGATCAATCTAAACACACGGTGAGACTTCTGGGAGTGAAATAATCACTACGGTGCAAGAACTGAAGGAATTGGAGCCCGTTTCGCCCAGGAACCTGAGTTGCGGTTCAGAGATGAACCAGTTGGAGGAAAAAATTGAATTCGATTTCTGAGGCTTGTTGATCGAAACCAAGGGCCATTCTAGTCTTCTGGGAGCAAAAGGAAACCAACCACGTCGAATTCGAAGGACGACACTCACGAATTGGCCAAGAACGGAGCTCCCTGGTTCTGAGTATTTTCGAGCTTGAGGTCGACGACTTCCAGGTAACGGCGAGTCCAATTTATTTTACCATTGTGTTCATATAAGTCCCCTTAAGCTACTGGTGAAATTAATTTGGAAATGGAATCGTGTAGGGTGAGTTCTAGACGTCGACTTGATCGACTGATTGAGTTTGAGTTGGGTCGTTCTGGGGTTAGTCGAGGTTAGTCATCAACACAGACCTGAAATTAATGGGTTAGAGAAGATAATAGGATCAAAAACGAGAGGAATTGATTGAGAATTGGGCTTGAACTGGTCGGGTTGAGTCACGGGTAATAGACCCGTTTATCAGTCGATACGGGTAAGGACGAAGGTACTGTAGCTTGGCGCGTGGCTTTCACGCGCAGTCACTTTGGGCGGCGCGTGACGGCGCGTGTGACGTCAACTCCGATCACGGTCAACATGTGAATTAATCCTTTTAGTCTAATTAACATTTTACCTTTAGGATTCGAGTTGTTCGGGAGTCGTTCGGGATAATTTCGGGAGCTCGGAAGTTTAGGTCCTTAAGGTTTATTTCGCCAAAAAATCCGGAAAATTAGGGAAAAATCATACGAGCTATTTGAGGATGTTTGTAACCCTTCTTGTACGTTTTTACAGGCCCGGACACTTCCGAAGCTACGGAGGAGCGCGCGGGACGCGATTGACGCGTCCTAAAACCGTGAGTGGACCTTTTGATTTCTAAATTGGGCATGCATGACTATTTTGCTTATTTATCTCATGGTTTTACCTATGATTTTATGATGGTGATATGATATATCGGTTTTACATGTTTCCACGCTTTTCGAGATATTTATCGTATTTCACGCATTTCGAGATTATGGTTTTTGCTTATGCATGCGTGATGATTTGATGAAGTACCTGGATATGAATATGCATGTTTCGGATTTATGATGTTTGATCGCATTGTGAAGTAAATTTTCGGAAATTGCATGTGTTGGAACTTGCATATGAATTCGGACATAAGTCCTGTTATGATGAGAAATGTTTTCGGAATGATGTTGGAAAACGGTTTGTGATGAATCCTGGTTTGTTGTGTTTAAAAACGGTTTTGGGTTTAAAGACCCGGTTAATGGTTGGATCTGGTTTTGGGTTTAAAGACCCGGTATGTTGATGACGGGGGCGGGCCCGAAAATTGGGTTTAAAGACCCGAATTGAGTTTAAAGACTCGTGAGTTTAAAGACTCGATTATTATGATACCCCCGAGGCCTATTAATCATGTTTTGAGTTTAAAGACTCGTTGATATCCCGGGAAGGCCTAATATTGAGTTTAAAGACTCGGATGGATCCAACGGCATAATTGTGGTTATTGATTCACGTTTTACTTGATTTGTGCAATTAACGTTCAAAATAACGGTTTCTGAAACCTGGCATTATTAAATGGTTTTTACATGAATTATGGCGATCCTTTGTAACGTTTTTCATGTGTTTCGGAAAAAGAGTTTTCAAAAGTTTAATATGCAAATTTTGAATATTTGGTTATGCATGCGTGTTACAAAACTGGAGGGCGAACCCGATTTTCGGAAAAACTGTTTTTCCTGTAAAACTTACGTTTCGGTCCACTCACACTTTGTTGTTTTAAATTCCCTCCAGGTCGTGGTACAAGTGCGGGGGCAAGCGCCGAGGCAGGGGCGGAGGCATAAACTTTTCCGTTGCGAAGTAGTTAGTTCACAGAGTAGGATTTGTTGCTTAAACTTGTTTTGTAATATTATGCTCTGTGAAACTGTGGACTTGACGTCCAGTCGGTTGTATTTGTTCAATCTCCCTGGTCTGACAATGGGTGTGTTGTAATATTAATTAGTTTTCCGGTCTTTTGGATTCAATTGTCAGACGGGAGCAGGATGCTTCCCGATTATCGAGGCGATAATCGGGGTGGGTCCTGTCAGTAAGACCCATGTCCTGCAGGGAAAGGTGAACAATCCCACATTCCTATGAGGGGGAATGGTCTGGGAGAGGATGGTGGTGTGCCTTAAAGGTGTAGGCCCACACCTATCTAGCACTAGGCCTTTTGGGAGCTCAAGTGGCTTTGAGGGGGATTGGAACCCCAAAGTTAAGCGAGTTGAGGGTGGTACAATTCCATGATAGGTGAGCCCCTGGGAAGTTACACCATGAGCTCCCGAAAACAAACTGTGAGGGCGAGGCCCAAAACGGACAATATGGTGCTAGATGAGTCGGGTCCGGACCGATAAGGGTTGGGTCCTGACATCAGACCAATGAGAACGTAACTTACCCGGAAAAAACTTGAGCCATGAGTTGAATAGCAAGACTTGTTGCCCAAGTTGAAAGACCTTCCTTCAAATTTTCTGGTCGTGATAACCCTTGGTCTTTTCCTTGTAAATCTGATCACTTTCATATGCCTCATTGCGAAGTTTATCAAGCTCATTTAGTTGCAACTTCTGGTGAATTTCAGCAGCGTCTAAGTTCATGTTCATGCCCTTAACAGCCCAAAATGCCTTGTTCTCAAGTTCTCTAGGTAAGTGACATCCCTTACCAAAGACTAACCGAAAAGGGGACATACCAAGAGGTGTTTTGTATGCCGTCTGATAGGTCCAAAGTGCATCCGTTAAACTCATAGACCAATCTTTTCAGTTAGGGTGAACCCCCTTCTAAAGTATAGCATTGATCTCTCTATTGGATACATCGGCTTGCCCACTTTTTTGAAGGTGGTAGGAAGTGGATACTCGATGATTAACACTAAACCTATGTTTTAGTGGATACATCCGTTAAAATAATGGATACATCCATCTGATAGGACCAAATATTTTCAGGAAGTGGATACATCCGTTAAAATAATGATTGCAAAAGTGGGAGCCTCCATTGCTTATGATAACCAGTGGTGCACCAAACCTAGTTAGAATATGATTTTGAATGAATTTCACAACAACCTTAGCATCATTAGTTTTAGTGGCAGGTGCCTCAACCTATTTAGATACATAATCCACAACAAGGAATATGTGAACATTACCAGAAGTGTTTGGGAAAGGTCCCATGAAATCAATGCCCTAAATGTCAAAGATCTCAACAACCATAATCGGATTCAAGGGAATTTGATTCCTATGGCCGATGTTACCTTGTCTTTAGCATCTTTAGCATCTATCACAAGTGAGCACAAATTCATAAGCATCCTTGAAGAGTGTTGGCCAAAAGAATCCACTTTGAAGGACGTTGAATTCTGTTTTCTTGGCCCCAAAATGATCTCCATACACCAAAGAGTGACAGAATTCAAGAATTGAATGTACCTCCTGATCGGTATTACATCGACGAATGATTTGATCTGGGCAATGTTTCCAAAGGTATAGCTCGTCCCAAATGTAATACTTGAATTTTTTTTAGTAAGCTTATCCTTTTGATACCTGCTCAATGACATAGGAAATTGCTTTGTGACAATAAAGTTAATCTAATTAGCGTACCATGGATCGATTGCATGAATGCTGAAAAGTTGCTCGTCGGGAAATGTCTCTTGCAAGGGGAGGTGATCTACTTTTTTATTCGAGCCATGGATGAGGCAACTCATATGATCAGAAACTACATTCTCACTTCCCTTCTTGTCCTAAATTTCTAAGTCAAACTCCTGAAGGAGAAGCATCCATCACAACAATCTAGGTTTTGCATCCTACTTCAAGTAAGATCAAAACTTATTTCCAAGGAAAAGATAACAAAAAAAAGCTCCTTTTCAGTAGTTGAATAATTCAATTGGGCATCATTCAAGGTTTGGCTTGCATAGTAGATGACATGAGGAAATTTGTTGAGTTGATGTCCCAAAACAGCACCAACCATGAAATCAGAAGAATCACACATGACATCGAATGAGAGGTCCCATTTGGAAGACATAATGATAGTGGAGCTCGTGATCTTGTCCTTCAAGGTGTCAAAAGACTCTCTACATTCCTTATCAAAATTAAACACAGCATCCTTTGCAAGCAAAGCACACATAGGCCGAGATACCATAGAGAAGTCCTTGATGAACCTTCGGTAAAATCCAGCGTAACCCAAGAATGATCTGACCTCTTTCACCATGGTTGGGTATGGCAATCTCCATAATATCCAACTTAGCTTTTTCCACTTCAATATGCTTGCAAGAAATCACATGGCCCAAGATAATACCTTGTTGAACCATGAAGTGACACTTCTCCCAGTTTAGTACTAGGTGAGGTTCTTCGCAGCATTCAAGTACCCGATAAAGGCTGACTAAAAAAAGCTCAAATGAGGGCCAAAACACAGAGGAGTCATCCATGAATCCATCAATGATGTCCTCAACCATATCCAAGAAGATACTCATCATACATCGTTGAAATTTGGCCAGTGTGTTGCATAGACCAAATGGCATCCTCCAATAAGCGAAGTTCCATAGGGCCAGGTAAAGGTCGTCTTCTCTTGATGTTCTGGGACAATTGGAATCTGATTATACCCAAATATCCATCTAGGAAACAATAATGTGAATGTACTGCCAATCGCTCCAACATTTGATCAATAAAAGGCAATGGAAGGTGATCCTTGTAAGTGGTATGCATACTCTCGAACCAGTTTGAATCCTTTGAGGTACAAGCTTATCTTTCTCATTCTTAACCACTGTAATCCCAATTTTTTAGGGAACAACTTTTTCTAGACTTACCCATTTAGAATCCCTAATCGGATAAATGATTCCCACATCCAAAAGTTTGAGGACCTCTTGACAACTTCCTTCATAGGTGGGTTCAACCTTCTTTGTGCCTCTTGGGAGGCTTAGCATCATCTTCAAGGATAACCCTATGCATACATTTTTCTAGAATAATGAATTTAATGTCAGGGATAGTCCAACCTATGGCCATTTGATGGGTGCGAAGGACTTGAACAAGCATGTCTTCCTCGGCTGGACTCAAATTTGCTGCAATGATGGCCGGGAGGGTATTGTTGCTGCCTAGGTAGGCATATTTGAGATGTTTTGGGAGTGGTTTAAGCTCAAGGACAGAAGGGAAGACGTGATATGGAAAGGTCTTTGTGGTGGTGAGGGGCAAGGCTTCAAAGGGTGCCTTATATGGGTGCACTGGGGGTGTGGTGTTGAGATAGAGGACCTCGGCTATAACATTACGGTCTACAGATGTCTCGGGTTTAGGGAAAATAGTGAAGGCTTTGTCTAGGTCATCTTCCACACATGATTGCTTTAAGTTCTCATTAAGAAGCATATCCAAAGTGTTTAAAGAAAAATCAATGATAGGTTATGCTGGATATGGCATAGCATCATGTATAGAAAAAGTATGAAGCTCGCCTAAAAGCCGAATAGATACCTTTCCATTCCTCACTTCAATGAAGCATTCAGCCGTGGTCAATAAGGGATGTCCAAAAATCAATGGGGGCTCCTCATTCTTGTCAATTCTATCCATCTTCAAGACATAAAAATCAGCGGGGATACAGTAGTATCGCTAATTTGAACCACCACATCCTTATGCACACATACAAGGTTAGAAACCGAAGCATTAGCCAATCTAACACATAAATGAGTAGGTTTAATCTCTCCTAAGTTCAAAGACTTGTAAATATGAAAAGGCATAATGTTAATTGAGGTCCCCATGTCACATAGACGCTGCTCAAACGTTTGGAATGGATGACACAAGGAAGTGAAGGAGCCCCGGGATCATTGGCTTTAGGAGCCATGTACACTAGGGCTGCCTTGCAAGGTTGAGGTAGGTCCACGATATTTGAAGCATTAAACCCTATTTCCCTAAAAACTAAGTCCTTGATGAGCTTTGCGAAGATAGGCATGTGCTTAAGGATCTTGGAAAACATAAGTGTGATTTGAAGCTTCTGCAGCATCATGATGATTTCGTCCTCGAATGCTTCCATATTTTTGTCTTGATTCTGAAACCTACGAGGAAACAGATAAGAGACATTGTTAGAAAACTCAAAAGTTAGAAAACTCAAAAGACACCTTCTTAGACATGTTATTGAAATTAGAAGGAGTTTTAGAGTTAGAAAGTTATGCATGTTGCTGGGGTACTGCAGGGGTAGCCGAATTGGGTGCTTGTTGATCCAATTTCGTGTCTTTGGGTTGCAAGGGTTGCTGTTTGGTGTTTGGCATAGGTACCCCAAGGACCTTATTTCGTGGTTCCTCATCTTGAATCTGGTCTTGAGGTGGTTCCACGTGGGTGGGTTCATCCGAGATCAAAGGAGGGGTAGGTTGTGCACATAGAGGTGCTGGAAATTCCTTATTTTTCCAGGGCATGCCATTTGTATAGGTTGCTGGAATTTGAGGACATGGTAGTGATTTTTGGACAGCAGGGGCTTGCTAGTCGAAATCTAGCTTCCTTGGGGTGTATGCTGGGTTAGGAAGTTCAGTTACACTCTGGAGGGTGATGGCATTAGCCGTCAGTTCATAGAGACCCTTATGATTCACCATAACTTGACTAGGGAACTTACCGGGTTCTCTTTGATTGAGTTCATTGGAAATCTATCCAAGTTGCCTCTCCAAGTTGGTGATGGCATTCTAAGTCTCATATATGAAGGCATTGGTGTTTTCATGGTAAGTTTGAGATTCACTAATGATAGCATTAGTGTGTTGTGTCATAGTTGCAAACGCATCCTCCCATGACATACCGGTGGATCCATGAGATGTGGAAGTACCTTGGGCCTATATAGAAGGGGCTAGAACGTGAGGTTGCTTGACACGACCCATCCGAATTCCCCCCCCCCCCCCCCCCCCCGGGATTAACGCGGGATGTGCCATGCTCTCATCCGACACCACGTGCTAGACAAGGGATATCCCAAACCTTGACCCTCCCGGGCCTTCCAGAGCGCGACAGGGTCTGTGGAGGGATGTGATGGCTCGGTCTCTGCTATAGCTCGCATCCGGGATCAACCTAAAGGGTATTAAAAACCATGAAAACTGTGAGTGGACGAAAATAAATAGTTTAGTAAAACACATTTCAGAAAAGACATTTATACCCTTCACTAAAAAGTATGCATGCATTTGAAAAACAATTAACTCAACCCGTTTGTTAAATCAAATCAAACTTAATTAAATAGTTTATCAATCAAAGCCATTTCCTTTCTCCAATCATTAGGGCCTTAGCCCAAAACCATAAAACCAGGTGGGAGCTCAGCCCAAAACCAATCAATATTAAATAACGAGTCCATTGAAATACAATTTAACCAATCCTCGGCATCCCAGATGCCTAATCCGTATTGTCACCGTCCTAAGCTATGCGTGCTACTCAGAGTCTCAATCTCGAGTCTCCCCAAGGTCCACCCAGGTCAATGACCCTCCTTGGGGGGAGGTTTTACCTTTATGCAATCTTGATCCTGAGGCAATGCACCGTGACTATTCCAGGGTACCGAATCGTATGGAGGAGACAATCCATACATAAGGATGGTATATGGAAAACATTTCATAAATAATTTCAATACTTCTCAAAGGGACCCACACCCGGAATAAAGATTCATCCATTTTGTTTCCATAAAAACCATCGTAAATCCACAACTGGGTCTCATGCCCGAAGTATAACTTTCATAAACCATTTCCACATATTATATATGTAAACCACAACTGGGACTTAAGCTCGATAGTATAAACCAAATAGGCCTCAAGCCCGATACCTCATTAAATCAAATGGACTTCAAGTCCGATAGTTCATAAGTCCAATGGTCTTAAGCCCGATTCCTTATTTCCAAATCCACAATCATTCTAGTAATCAAATTATTGAAAACACATTCACGTATAAAAACCACAGCATAAATGTAAATCCTCGAAATACGTGAAATACCACACTTATACGAAATTAACAGAACACCACAATCATATGCACTCAAGGAATTTCAAATTATAGATATAAAACATATAAAATAGTTGTGTATGCATCATATTTAGAAACAATTGACCACTCATAGATCATCCTCGTTGTGCCTTGAAATTCGAGTTGTAAGCCACTCTAGGGCTAATTCACCATCTTCAGAACATCCGGACCTATCCAAATCACACCCGAAGGTCACTAACCATCTATACATGTCAATAGCATAAACCCCCAAAACTCCCGGAAAAGTCAACGTGTCCCAAACACACTTACCTAGGCTAAAAACCTCAATTTGACCAACCAAACCACCTCCGATCGACTCGAAACCATGACTATTGGATTCGTATCGTCAAAACCATTAAAATGGTATTGGTTCCACCTCGAGATTCGTATCCACGCGTCCCCATGTGCGGGTGAAAGTTTCTTGTCAAAAGTCAACACTGACATTGGTGCTGGCATCAGCATGACATCATCCTGATAGGTGTAACGTGTTAGCATCTCGTTGTTCCTCGTGTCTGACATGTCAGTGACACGTGGCACAATCTGATTCGTCCATGTCACTGACATGTCAGTGCTTACTGGGTACTAACAGTGATACGTGTTGACTCCTGACTAGGCCACCTGACCTAACAACCTGACATGAATCGTCTTCTTCCTCTCGCGGGTCAGACCAGTTTCTCTTAACTTGGTCACGCAAAACTGCGACCTGGACCCCTCTCCCATTTCCTTATTTCTAAAACATTTTCATCCTCGTTTCTTCATTAACGTTCGTCTAATCCCCAGTAAAAGATCTATCTAATCAAAACCATGAATTAACTAGAAACTCACCTTGTATCGATGAACAGTGGTCGTGAACTTCCAGCTCTGTTCCCAGATGTTTCAGGCCACCAAGATTCTCGAAACCAGTCCCAACCAAGTCGCCTTGATCCCTAGAACATGTTAGGATCCACTCAATTGATCAACACACGTCAAAATACAGTTTTCCAAAATTGGGTCAAAACAGGTTTTTGGTTCTGGGTTACCTTTCTCTGCAGTGGTCCCCGATGTGCTCAGCCTTCCCTATCCGTTCCTCTGGTCTCACTCACCCTCACTCCAGATGATGAACGATGGAGATGATGGAGAAATATAAGGGTGAGGTAAGGTAGTGTTTAGGTGTTTTTATTTGGGAGGGTTTCGGGTTAAGGAAGAACAAAAGATGAAAAGATGATAATAATAGATCCCAAATATTTGGGTTTTAGGCCAATCAGATGGGGGACAAGTGTCAGTCACTGATTGGTCCACCCAAATTTTCAACCAAATCCAAAAATTCCATTTGTCCACTTTTCTAAGTTTATGTGAATATTATCATTTTCCTTCAGTGAACAGTAACTTCCTCATCGAATGTCTGATTTCGATGTGCCACCTGTCTACGGACTCATAACGTCTCGATCTTCGTAACGACCCTCGGTCCTCATGCATTTGACCACCCCACTTAAAAGTCAAATTTTCACCCATTTCTAGGGGTAAAATGGTCATTTTGCGACCGTCTGAAAATCCTTGACTAATTCCCGATTAGTCACTATAAATCTTAATTACCCTTAATTAATCCAGTGAATTTGGAACGGGTTGTTAAAATCTCCCCCTTTAAAGAATTTCGTCCTCAAAATTTAAATTGACCCAAATCCACATCCAAATTGTGAGAATTCAAACGTGCCTCATGTTTTGGGTACTCTCGTGTCCACGTACACGTCCACTAACAAACCATAGCACTTGTCTGTACCCAACGTCGCACTAATACCCACGATACTCGTCTGTACTTAACCACGTCTCACCATCATCCACGATACTCGTCAGTACCCAACGTCACTCGACGTTAGCCACAATCCAACTCACAGGTAGGTCCGACGTACTAGTCACCTACACAGGTACCACGCTGACAATTCTGCTATTACGCTAACACCTTCCAAGCTGACAGGGCAACTTGCAGTCCTACTCAGCTGGTAATTCAAGCTATCATCCTAGTAGACCACACTGACATTCCATAGTTCAAATCGACATCCTTCGTCTTTTCAGCCTGATAGCCTGACGACCCTTCGCAGTCATCAATCCAACATCAATCAGCTTTTCAGCCTTACCTTTCTTCTCAGTTATCAATGCAAACTAACATCAAGCTGGCATTCTTCTCGAACTGAGAGTTATAAAGCCTCAACTCATTCCTGACAGCTTCCATAACGTTATACTCAGCTGGAACTCACGGCCCCACTTTCACTATTCAACTCACCAACACAAACCCCGACTTACTCTCGAGTCCTACTAGGGTACCTCATATCAAATCTCGTCGTACTCAGCATCCAACACTGCGATTAATTACTTGTGTGTCACACTCAAATTGACTCTCATCAGTGTCCCATCACAATATCTCATATCCCTCAATGACCTACACTGACATCTTACTCCACCTGTGGTTACTCTAACCACATCTCACTCAACCTGTAGATACACAAATCGACATCTCACTCAACCTGAGTGTATCCGAACCTCATCAAATACTTGCTCCAGCAGTGATACCATAACTCTAACTTTAGTGTTCCACTGGCCATCCATGGCTCTAAGCTACAGTTCATACAATCACGGAACCCTTCAAAATCACTCTGATCTAGTGCACAGTATTCAATGTCCAATCGACATTCTCAAAAAACCAACTACAACAGATCAAATTCGATTACCAACATATCCACTACATGGTTGGCATGGTAACCATTCCTGGTCAAATTCCAAAGTCTGTCTATTTGATCTTGTGAGGGTTCACCAACACCTGAAGAAGGTCCAATCCCACGCATGTCCTCCAAGATGTACCAATCCCAAAATTTTCTGTTACCTGTCCTCATCTTACTTGAGGCATCGGCTATTCATCCTTTCCTGATTGATACCCCAAGTACTGCCTCATTTACCATAGGATAACCTCTACCCAATAGTCAAAATGGATGAGTGTTTTAACTATAACTCAAAACCCTATCGTACTGATTGGCCACTGCCAATCCTAACTCTCTCTGTCCTCAACTACTCGAGCTCCAACCAATTCGATCAAAAACTCGACCACACCATCTTGATCTCCTCGAACATCGTGATCCAAGCTCCTAAGCTAGAGAACTCATCACCACTTACTTCATGGGTTGCGAAATATTTCACTTAACCCATGATAATATCCCACGTTAAGAGAATCAAAGATGATGACATCAAACTTCATCATATGTGAATGTAAACCCCAACCCTACTACACTCACCACTTCAGATAACACCAAGCATCATATGCTCCTCAACTCATTCAAATTGAACCCACTATCTGTCCTAATATTTCGGCACCAAGAGGAATTGTAACCAAGCCATTATCGCAGAAACCGAAAACGAGAAGTCTCATTTAATGACACTAGCCAACTGAGTGAAAAGTCCTACCATTGGACTCCCAAGTCCTCAACTCACTCAGATATCCACTCATGTGTCTCGTAAACAATCTAACTTAATAACAGCCTCGCTTGTCCATTTTATACTACTTATGCACATCCAAAAGGTTGTGATGGAACTACCTGATTCTCCCGTTCTGACACTTATAGGTTCAACTCTGGAGCACACCATCGTGCCTCAAGTCTCACAACCACTAGGGAACCGGTCACCAAACCAGGTATCCCATACCTTCGGTAAACCAACAAAAATCTAACTCACTGAGCCATTCGAGATCCTCTCTGTCCCGTTCAACCCCTACCAAACCCGTCCAATTGCCACTCAAGTCTCGGAGAATTATCATTAGCTCCCTAAATCCACTAATTTCCATGACGTCTACACGTTGTCCACTCGACAACAGTTGGGTTTCCATCCAACTCATCTCTACTTGAGAATCAACAACTGTCACTTGGGTCACACTCCCAAGACTCAACAAAATTGAAGAATCCACATCGTCTGGTCAACACCGAACACTAGAACACCACGACTGAGTTACACCCTCTGATCGTACCGAGCTGGCAACCAAACCTTTGCTCATGTTGGAGGAACTCTACCTCCCTCGTAAATCACCAACTCTGGAAAACCGCACAAGAAAAGAACGTTCCTCGAATGTCACCCAATTCTCAACAGTCTCAACTAGAGTCGTTCAGAACCTCAGTTTCTCTCTGCAGCACAACCCCCAACCTGACATGACCGTTGGATGGTTTCAACTCTGCAATTTTGTCATATCCAACCTTTCTCAGGTCTAATCTCTCTGCATCCCACTTTGTCACAACCCATCCCAATCTCCCCGAGAATAAATGGGATATGCCATGATCTAGGTTGACACCACGTGCCAAACAAGGGATAACCAAAACTTTGACCCTTTCGGGACTTTGAGAGCACACGAGGATCTGTGGAGGCATATGATATCTCGGTCTCTGCTACAGCCCGCATCCGCGATCAACTTGAAGGGTATTAAAAACCATGAAAACTGTGAGTGAACAAAAATAAATATTTTAGCAAAACATATTTCAGAAAAGACATTTATACCCTTCACTAAAAAGCATGCATGCATTCGAAAACCAATTAACTCAACCATTTGTTAAATCAAATCAAACATAATTAATCAGTTTCTCAATCAAAGTCATTTCCTTTCTCAAATCATTAGGGCCTTAGCCCAAAACCATAAAACCAGGTGGGAACCTAGCCTAAAACCAATCAATATTAAATAACCAGTCCATTGAAATACAGTTTAACCAATTCCCGGCATCCCAAATGCCTAATCCATATAATCACTATCCTAAGCTACGCTTGCTACTCGGGGTCTCAATCTCGAGTCTCCCTTTAATGACCCAAACTTTTGTAATTAATATTTTAATGTGAAATGACCATTTTGCCCCTAATGGGGGAAAACGTTGACTTTTGACCTAGGAACTAATTTGGACTTTAAACCATGATCGGGACGTCACGAGTCCGTAGACAGGCGGCACGTCGAAATTGGACCTCGTACGGGAAAGCTATGGTCTCTAAAGTGAAATCAGGCGATTTTACGACTCGAAAGTTATGCCAGAGGACGTGTACGGGACCTGCACAAATGGGCAACTAGATGTGTAGTGCCCCTGCTCTCCGCAGGTGAAACAAGTAACTACTCTCGGCCTGCCCGAGTATCCACTTGGTGAGTTGCTCAAGGGTGAGTACTGATGCTGCCATGAACTGGATCTCTGCCCTGACCTCTGGGAACTCCCATGCCGACTGAAGTGTCCCCGACTGCCCGAAGGAGCTAGAGGATGTGGTCCGGCGACTGGACCCCAGGCTCGTGTGTATGCAGTCAAGCACCAGCAGGCCAGATTCGCCCAAGGAGTCGTGACAGGTACCTTATTCATATCTGATATTGTTGTTCGTGTATTGATGGATTTGGGGGCGACTCACTCGTTTATTTCACGGAGTTGTGCAAGTCTTTTGGGCCGCGACGTGTCCGTACTCGAGAGTGAGATGGGTGTGGGTACACCGATGGGAGTGATTTACCGAGTGAACTAGGTGATGCAAGCTTGTCCAGTGGAATTAGAAGGTGTGGAGTTTCTAGCCGATCTGAACATATTGGATATGCATGACTTTGATGTCATACTAGAAGTCGACTGGTTATCGAACCACTACTCTCTGATCGACTGCTGCAACAAACTAGTGACCTTGGGGAGTCCGGGTTTACCTGAGGTGATCATCCAGGGGGAGTGCGGAGACTCGTCACTCGAGGTAATACCTGCACTCATAGCTACAAAATTATTACAAAAAGGGTGTTAGGGTTACCTAGCTTATGTGGTGGAGTCATCTGATGAATCTTTGAGGGTCGAGGATATCCCAGTGGTACGGGAATTTCCTGACGTGTTCCCAGAGGACTTGCTTGCATTGCCACCACCAAAGGAAATTGACTTCACTATCAAATTACTCCCTGGGACACGATCGATATCTCAAGCGTCGAATCGTATAGCACCGGCGGAATTGCCGTAACTGAAATCTCAACTTCAGGAGTTGGTAGAAGTGGGATTCATCTAACCCAGTACTTCACCATGGGTAGCACTGGTACTGTTTGTTAAAAAAAAGGAAGGTAGTTTACGGTTGTGCGTGGACTATCGGCAACTCAATAAGGCAACGGTAAGGAACTAGTACCCTTTACCTAGGATTGATGACCTATTCGAACAACTGCAAGGAGCGCGGTACTTCTCAAAGATAGACGTACTGTCAGGTTACCATCAGTTGAAGATCGCTGATGATGATATTCAGAAGATAGCATTCCGAACAAGATATGGACATTACGAGTTCTTGGTGATGTAATTTGGGTTGACAAATGCACCAACTCCATTCATGGATTTGATGAATAGGGTTTTTCGATCATATCTAGAAAAATTCATGATCGTGTTCATTGACGACATTCTGGTGTATTCCAAGAGCGCCAGGGCGCGTGAGAAGCATCTTTAGATGGTTTTGGGCAGGCTAAGACAGGAACAGTTGTATACCAAACTGAGTAAGTGTCAGTTTTGTTTGAACAACATGGGATTTCTAGGACATATCATATCACCTAACGGGATTAGTGTGGATCCCCAGAAGGCAGAAGCAGTGACCAACTGGGCCAGACCGAAAACCGTGACAGAGGTACTGAGTTTCGTCGGATTGGCCGGCTACTATCGGAGATTCGTGGAGGGTTTCTACAAAATTACCACACCTTTGACTCGACTGACCCGGAAGGGGGTGAAATTTGTTTGGGATGAGAGGTTCGAGTAGAGCTTTCAAGAACTGAAACATCGGTTGACCACTGCACCCGTGCTTGCACTACCGGATAACGGCGGAGAATTTGTGGTCTACAGTGATGCATCATTGTAGGGACTGGGCTGCGTGTTGATGCAAAATGGCAGACTTATTGCATAAGTATCAAGGCAGCTGAAAACACATGAACTGAACTAACCTACCCACGATTTCAAATTGGCAGCGGTGGTTCATGCCGTAAAGATTTGGAGGCACTATCTGTTCGGTGTGACATGCAGGATATACACCTATCATCAGTGTCTAAAACATTTATTCACTCAGAGGGAGCTGAACATGAGGCAACGACGATGGATAGAGCTGATTAAAGACTATGACTGTACAATTGAGTATCATCCGGGGAAATAAAATGTGGTGGCAGATGCACTCAGCAGAAAATCAGCAGGATCGGTTGCATGCCTGAGGATGGTGTATCTTCCCTTACTGGTGGAGCTTCGAAAGATCAGAGTCATGTTGGAGATGGATGAGCTGGGAGCTTTATTGTCTAGCTTCCATGTAAGACCTGTGCTGGTCGATCAGATTACCGAGGCTCAGCTCCAGGATCCGGTACTATATGGTTACAGAGGTGAGACTGAGTCAGGACAGGGACATGATTTTTCCATCTGAGGCGATTGAGCTTTGGTGAAACTAGGACATCTGTGTGTGCCTGCAGTGGAGAAGTCACAAAAGGAGATTTTGGATGAGGCCCATAGTTTGGCATATGCAATGCACCCGGGAGGGACAAAGATGTACTGTACCCTCCGAGACTACTATTGGTGGCCAGGGATGAAGAGGGAAATGACCGAGTTCTTCAGCAAGTGTTTGACCTGTCAGCAAGTCAAGGCAGAGCGACAAAGATCGTATGGAGCCATGCAACCACTTCCGATCCCCAAGGGGAAATGGGATCACATTACGATGGATTTTGTCTTCAAGTTACCGAAGACATGGAGTGGTTTCGATGGGGTTTGGTTGATTATGGATTGGTTAACCAAGTCAGCACATTTTCTGCCAATACGCGAGACTTACAAGCCCAACCGATTGCTTAGCTGTTTGTTAATGAGATCATTCAACTTCACGGAGTTTGCAGACTGCTTTGGGTACGAACTTGCATTTCAGTACGACCTTTCAACCATAGACTGATGGACAGTCCAAAAGGAATATACAGACACTAGAAGATATGATGACGGCATGCGTACTACAGTTCCAAGATTTGTGGGATGTCCATTTGCCATTGATGGAGTTTGCATACAATAACAGTTAGCATGCAAGTATCGGAATGGCACCCTATGAGGCATTATATGGTCGACAGTGCAGGACACCTATCTGTTGGATGAAGGTTGGAGAGCGGACCGTAGTGGGGCCAGATTTGATGGATAGGACTCAGGAGACAGTCCGAGTTATCAAGGAGTGGTTGAAGGCAGCCCAGGATCGTCAGAAGAGTTATGCGGATAGACGGATTCGAGACTTGGAGTTTGAGGTCGGAGATTTTGTCTTCTTGAAGTTATCCCCGTGGAAGGGAATCATCCGTTTCAGACGACGTGGGAAATTGAGTCCCCGCTACATTGGACCATATGAGATTACAGAAAGGATTGGATTGGTGGCATATCGTTTGGCATTACCCCCGAAACTTTCCAGAGTACATCATGTGTTGTCAAGACTCGAACCTCCTCGGTCAGGACCCAACTCATCTAGCACGATATTGTCTGCTTTGCCCTTGCCCTCACGGTTTTGTTTTCGGGAGCTCACGGTGCAACTTCCCAGTGGGTCACCCATCATGGAATTGCACCAGCCCTAACTTGCTTAACTTTGGAGTTCCAACCGAACCCTAAGCCACTGAGCTCCCAAAAGGCCTCGTGCTAGATAGGTGTGTGCCTACACCTTTAAGGCACACCACCATTCCCTCCCCAGACCATTCCCCCTTGTAGTAATATGGGATCGTTCACCGTTCCCTCTAGGACACGGGTCTTACAATCCACAAGCCTTAGGGCCCAACTTCCTCGTTGGCACATTTCCCGATCGGGGACTAGCTCTAATACCATTCTATCAGGACTCGACCCTTCTCGGTCAGGACCCGACTCATCTAGCACGATATTGTCCGCTTTGGGGCTCCTTGTCCTTACCCTCACGGTTTTGTTTTCGGGAGCTCACGGTGTCACTTCCCAGGGGGTCACCCATCATGGAATTGCACTAATCTCAACTCACTTAACTTTATAGTTCTAACCGAAACCAAAGCCAATGAGCTCCCAAAAGGCCTCGTGCTAGATAGGTGTGTGCCGACACCATTAAGGCACACCACCAATCCCCTCCCAGACCATTCCCCCCCCCCCCCCCCTTCTCCCCCTCGCAGGAATGTGGGATCATTCACTGTTCCCTCCAGGACACGGGTCTTACATGTGTTCCATGTGTCTATGCTACAAAAATACCTTCGGGATGACTCATATGCTTTACCAGAGCAACGACTAGAAATAAGGACCGACTTGAGCTTTGAGGAGCAACGAGTGCAAATTCTGGATTGGAAAGACAAACTTTTAAGGAACAAAACAATCCAGTTGGTGAAAGTGCTATGGAGGAACCATGATGTCGAGGAATCCACGTGGGAGCCTGAAGACTTGATGAGGGAGCGGTACCCATATTTTTTTGAGTAATTTCGAGGATGAAATTTTTGTAAGGTGAGTAGGTTGTAATGACCCGAACCTTTGTAATTAATATTTTAATGTGAAATGACCAATTTGCCCCTAATGGGGGAAATTTTGACTTTTGACCCAGGAACTAATTTGCACTTTAAACCATGACCATGACGTAGATTGGGACATCACGAGTCCGTAGACAAGCGGCACGTCGAAATCAAACTTCGTACGGAAAAGTTATGGTCTCGGAAGTGAAATCAGGCTATTTTACAACTCGAAAATCGTGCCAGTTATTTAGTGTCAGATTAGGTGGAAAAAATATTAAAGGACACTTGGATGAGTGACAAGTGACACTCATCCGTCAGTTAGGGTTTGGAAAGGGAAGTGATGATTGGCTGGTATTTAAAGAGAGCCATTCTCTCTCTTTCCCTCATTGGCCGCCACCTAGCAAAACACACACGCATACTCTATGCATTTCAAACACCCCCCCCCCCCAGCCCGTAACTGAACCAACCCCAAAACACGACCACCCTGCAACACCACCGTGACCAGCTGAGAGAAAGGGAGATTGAGGGACTAACCTGGACGAGCAGACGACGTCGCAGGGAGGAGAAACCACGGCTGAGACACGGCGGAGAGGTAAGGAACCATCAAACCCGAAACCGTGCTTGAAACCCGAAAATGGAAGTTGGGTTTCCAATGTTTGTTTACGATTTCTAATGGCTCTAATGGCTTCTAGGTACTAAGGCGACTACGTTTAACGAGATTTCGAAGTAGGAGGTGGCTGAAGCTAGGAGATAACGACGACTGAAACTCACGGTGACTGTTCATAGAGGTAAGGGTCCAGATTCCATTCATTTTTTATGCTTTTGGGTAGATAGAACCCTTACTGGGACTTAGATGATCATTTAGGGAGAAATCTGGGCTAAAATGGTTGAGAAACAAGTAAATGGTGGCCGGGTCAACTCGCGGGTTTGTACGACCAACTTGTAGAGATCCGGGTCGTCCCGTCGAGAGGTAGCAGATGATGACATCAGCATGCTGACGTCATCATGTCAGACATGTGGCCCAGTCAGCATCCGGCACATGTCACATGTCAGCGCACAGCCAGCACTGACATGTCAGTAACGTGGCCCAATCAGGGGCTGCCACGTGTCACTAACATGTCAGTGACGTGAACCAGTGTCGTGCTGGCACGTGGAACCTGTTAGAAACTGACAGATGGCACTGGCATGGCAGAACCTGGACTAATCCCGTGATGACATGTGGTACCTATTAGAGTCTGACATGTCAGACGTGACAATTGTCAGATGACGTCAACGATGACGTCATCAGTACTATAGCAGCGTTGACCAGCCGTGTGGAGGCAGGTGTGAAAATTTTTTTTGGTGGGACTGGCACCATTTTCAAGGTTTCGACGATACGGATCCAATGGCGATGGTTTTGTGTTGATCAAAGATCATTACGATGGTTAAAAGGGGGTTTAAAGCCTCGGGAATAGTGTCCGAGCTATGTTTCTGGGCCGATTCTGTTCTAGGGTTTTAGGGATGACCTAGTGGGGTCCGTTAGTGACTCTTGGATGTTTTATTACAGGTTTTGGCGGTTATCGAGCAGTGAGGACCGTGTGTGAGTGGGCTATTTGATTTCTAAAGGACTGCATGCATAAACTGTTTTACTATTCCACTTTATAATTGAGATGGGGCTATTATGGGTATTATATAGTGATGCTTATTACATATTATGGTGTTTTGGGCATGAGACCCGTCTGGATTATATATGGAATGTTTTCAGGGATGTTCAGGGAACATAGGGTAACTATACTATTATTGTGTTGTAAACTCCTACCTTACTATCATTGTCTCCTCTAGGAAGGGTCGTTAGCCTGGGTGCACCCTAGAGCAGTCACGGGGCACTGACTGAGGGGACTTAACCCCCGTTGGGTTACTTACTCTCAGGAAGGCATATTCATTATACCTCAGGCAGTGACCCGGGATACCGAGCACTGGTGGACCTAGAGGATTTCTCGGGATTTGAGACCCTGAGTGGCAACGCGTAACCTTAGAACCGTGACATCATTATTAGGCATCGAGGGTGCCGGAGTTGCGTTTTACAGTGCACTATTATGTTGGCTTTCCCTATTCGATTATTATATGATTCTATTATATGATTCTATGATTATGATACTATTACGATTACTATATTTAATTCAATGCATGCAAGTTTTGGAAAACGGAGGGGTAAAACCTTATGATTTATTATATTATTAAATTTGATTTGTAAACTATTTATTTTTGGCCCACTCTCTCTTTAATATTTTACTGACCCCTCCAGGTCGTGCACGGAATTAGAGGAGGAGGATCCGGAGGATGAGGCTTATACTAGTTTGATGTGCACCTGTACATCCAAGTGGGTAGGTTGAGCACTATTTATGTAACCTAACTATTATGCTCATGTTTTGTATTGTACTATCCCTGGTCTGACAACATATTACTCTGAACTCGTACGTTTAACGTTATTTATTTAATTTGAAGTATTTTAGTTTGGTTAAGGGTATCTTTGGTATGTTTCGAGTCATTGTCAGACGGGAGCGGAACACATCCCCGGGTGTTCCTAGTGGGATTGGGATGGGTCCTGTCACTCCCAAGGTCAACCCGGGTTAATGACCCTCCCTGGGGGGAGGTTTTACCCTCATGCAATCCTGATACTGAGCCTCTCTACGTAAGCCTCTATGTGGTCTCTCCATAGGGCGACCCCTCTCAGGCAATGCATCGTGACTACTCCAGTGTACCAAGTCATCTGGAGGAGACAATCTACACATAAGGATGGTATATGGAAAACATTTCATAAATCACCGCAACACCTCTCAAAGGGGCCCACGCCCTGAATATAGTTTCATCATTTCTATTTCTATAAAAGCCATCGTAAATCCACAACTGGGTCTCATGCCCGAAATATAACTTTCATTAACCATTTCCACATATCATATATATATATATATATATAACCACAACTGGGACTCAAGCCCGATATCATAAACCAACTGGGCCTTAAGCCCGATAGTATAAACCAAATGGGCTCCAGCCCATACCTCATTAAAACAAATGGACTTCAAGTCCGATAGTTCATAAGTCAAATGGGTCTCAAGCCCGATTCCATATTTCCAAATCCACAATCGTTGCAGTAATCAAATTATTGAAAATACATGCACGTATAAAAACCACAGCATAAATGTAAATCCTCGAAATACTTGAAATACCACACTTATACGAAATTAACAGAACACCATAATCATATGTACTCAAGGCATTTCAAATCATAGATATAAAACGTATAAAACAATTATGCATGCATCATATTTAGAAAACAATTGTCCACTCACAGACTATCCTTGCTGCGGCTCGAAATCCGCGCTGTAAGCCACTCCGGGACTAATTCACCATCTCCGCGCTGAAAATTGTTTTTTTAAGCAACAAAAACTTTTTTTTAAGCAACAAAAACTTTTTTTTTTGAAAACCTTTTTTTTAAAATAAAGCTACAAAATTGTAAATCCCTCCCCCATACTTAAATTCGACATTATCATCAATGTATCAAAGTAAAAGCATAAAATCAAGTATGATATAGAGTTTAACAAAAATAACTAAGAGAATAAAATCAAACGAAATTAAAAGATAAGGGAAGATAATGCAAATCTATTGTAGACTCCTCCATTCAGTTGCCTCCCAACAAGTGCTTGAATTTAACGTCTTCAGCCTAAACGAAGTGCTTTAATTAACTCATTCAATGCGAGATCTATGCACTCTTTCGAACTCCACATCGTGCGCACCAATTTCCTCGAGGTACAGTTTCAATTGGTAGCCATTTCTCTTAAACTCTTTTCCTGTTTCTTCATAAATTAAGTTAGCACTCAACTTTACAAGTTAATTTCTTCAAAGATACATGTAGAACTAAGACTATTTTTCCACAATTTACAAGTTTCAAAGTTATGCACAAGTATGATATTTACATTATGAACATATTTACACAAACGAAATCACACAAAGATTTGTTAATCCCCGGCATTGGCGCCAAAAATTGATACGCAAAAAGTAAGCATTAAAGTAAACACAAAGTCACACTCAACACTTAATAAAAATATATGCAAATTAAAACATTTTTTTGTAGATTGTAGCATTGATAAATAGCGATCGTTCTTAACCGGGGATTGCGGGTATCTAAGTATGATTATCGTTTGATTGATTAATTGGGGGTAAAGAGATTGATTTTAATGTCCTAAGTAATTAAACTAAATCTAAACTAACCTAATCTATTATTTACACGTGGTCAACTCATTCTTTACCAAACTCATTCATGATTTATATCAACTTCAAACCTACTAAATTCTATAACCTTAGTTCTATAAGATGATTGCATATTCTTAAGTACGTGCAGGGAGACATTCACACTGCACTTTCAGTGATCTAGCCTTGGAGACACTCCTCTATCTAGTCATGTATTAAGTACCAATATACAAGCATAACAAAAACTGAAATATTAGAACACATGGAAGATTATTAACATTAATACAAAGAATAAAACCAAGGATAATATTAGAAATCAGTGCATAAACCAAGATATTCAAGCACTAAAGATAACTACAAGGTAAAGAGGTCGTGTTACACTTTTTCTCTTCGAGACACCCTATGGATACGAAGTGATTAGACACCCTTTGGTGAGACACTTGGAGACACTCCTCTATGCCACAAATGAAGGTTATAAAAGGTAGGATATGGTGTAATTAGATTTGCACATGAAATTTTGAATTTATTGAAAAGGAAAAATTGGTTTAAGTAGAGTTATGGTACAAATAATGAACAACGTTTTACAATTAACCTAGGTCTCTCTATTTATAGGAGAAAATTAATCCTCAAATAAATAGGAGTTCACAATTTAATTATAAAAGAAAAAGGTTTAAACTAATTAAATTAAAATCCTAAAGGTAAAAAGTATTCTAAATCCTAATGAAAGAATAAATACAAACCTTAATTAAAAAGGTGATAAAATCCTAATTAAAAAGGAGAAAACAAACCTAATCAAAAAGGAAATATAAAACCTAATAAAGGAAGGAAAATTGGAGTTGCTTGCTGGAATAGTAATAGTAAACGACATGGTGGAATGCTGCTGGAACTAGGAAGCAATTGTCATGGGCGCTGGCCGAAACTCAGGCTTGGATTTCGGTAAAAGTGCACTGAGGAAGAGAAAACTGGTTCGGTGCCCGCGCACCGATAGGGGATATGGTAATTCTGGATGCGCGCTTCGAAGCCATGCTCATTCGTTCAGCAAGTGCGCACCGAATAGAGGCTACGGCTGTCTCTTTTGGTTCGGTAGGTTCCTACTGACATTCTGAATGATTTTTGGTGGCTTCTCTTGTTTCAATCATAACTTCTTCAATATAACTCTGATTAAGGTGATTCTTTCGCCTAAATGCTCGTTATTCCAAGCTCTATCCATTTATACACATTTCTCACAAAATATATTATTTTCCACATTGTTTTGGTATATAAACATTAAAATATAAGTATAAGGGTGTAAAATGATGCTTAATTCAAGGCTTATCACTTCCCTAGGCTAAAAACCTCAATTTGACCAACATAACCATCTCAGATCAACTTGAAACCACCATAATTGGATTCGTATCATCGAAACCTTTAAAATGATTCTAGTCCCACCTTGAGATTCGTGTCCACGCGCCCCTACTCGCGGGTCAAAATTGCTAGTCAAAAGGCAACGTTAACTTCAGAAAAGTCAACGCTGACGTTAGGGTCAATGGTAAAAGTCAATGCTGACGTCACTACTGTCGTTAGCATGACATCATCTTGACAGCTGTCAAGTCTGACACGTTCCAGACCTAACAGGTGCCACATGTTAGCAGCCCATTGGTGCACGTGTCTGACATGTCAGTGACAAGTGGCATAATCTGATTGGTCCACGTCACTGACAAGTCAGTGCTAACTGGGCACCGATAGTGACGCGTGTCGACTCCTGACTAGGCCACCTTGCCTGACAACCTGACAACTGACGTCATGGTCTTCTTCCTCTCGCGGGTCAGACCCGTTTCTCTTAACCGGATTGTACAGAATCGTGACCTTGACCCTGCTCCCATTTCCTTATTTCTAAACCATTTTCATGCCGCCAAGCTTCTCGAAACCAGCTCCGTGAACTTCCAGCTTCGTTCCCAGGCTTTTCAGGCCACCAAGCTTCTCGAAACCAGTCCCAACCAAGTTGCCTTGATTCCTAGAACATGTTAGGATCCACCCAATCAATTAACACTCGTCAAAATACGATTTTCCAAAATTGGGTCAAAATGGATTTTCAGTTTCGAGTTACCTTCCTCCGTCATGGTCCCCGCCGTACTCAAACTTCCCTGTCTGTTCCTCTGGTCTCACTCACCCTCACTCTAGATGATGAATTATGGAGAAAAAGAACGGTGAGGTGAGGTAGTGTTTAGGTTTGGGAGGGTTTCGGGTTAAGGAAAAGAAAGATGAAAAGATGATAATAATAGATCCACATATTTGGGTTTTGGGACAATCAGATGAGGGACAAGTGTCACTCACTCATTGGTCCACCTTGATTTCAAACCCAATCCAAAAATGCCATTTATCCACTTTTCTTGGTTTACGTGAATAGTACCATTTTCCTTTCGTGAACTGTAACTTCCTTGTCGAACGTCCGATTTCAATGTGCCTCTTATCTACGGACTCGAAAGATTTCGACCTACGTAAAGGTCTTTGGTCCCCGTGCATTTGATCACCCAGATCAAAAGTTAACTTTTCGTCCATTCTTTTGGGCAAAACGGTCATTTTACACTGACCATCCAAAAATCCTCGACTAATTCCTGATTGGTCATGATAAATCTTAATTACCCTTAATTAATCCTGTGAATTTGGGATAGGTTGTTACATTGCTGAAATCCTGGGGGTGGCATGGGATTAGCCACGTTTTGGTTGGTGTTCCTTCTCAAATTTGGATGGTTCTTCCATCTCGGGTTGTATACATTGGAGAAAGGATCATTCCGGGGCCTATTTGCATTGTACCTACCAACATAGTTGGCTTCTCCCACAAAAGTTCTTTCATTAGAAGAGTGACCTTGAACTGAACATGCCTCACAAACCATGGTACTCTTAGCCTTCTCATTATACAATTGTTTCACCAAATCCGTGAGCTGTGCTATGGACCCATCCTTCTCGGTAGTCTCGGACAAACTCCTTGTTGAGTGGTCTCAGTAATTTAATTGTTTTTCCCTTTGAGAAATATTCTCAAAGGCTACTCGGGCCTCGGTTACTTTTCCATCTAAGATGCCTTGGTATTGAGAATTCACCATAGTACGATTCCTGGTTCTAAGTCCTCCATAAAAGTACATCATGAGGTGATGATCCTCAATGCTATGGCGAGGACAAGCTCGTAGAATATCATTGAAACTTTCCCAATACTCATAAAAGGCTACATCATGGAGTTGTCTAGGGTTTATAATCTTAGCTTGGTACTCATTAGTCTTCTCAATGGGATAATATTGGGTGAGAAACAAGCTAGTCAATTCCTTCCAAGTGTGAATGGAGGCGGATGCCAATGAGTGGAACCAAGCCTTGGTTCGGTCCTTGAGTGAAAAGTTAAACAACCTCAACCTTACTTCATTCTCATTCATTCCATTGATACAAAGAGTGGAACAAACCTGAAGAAAGTCCATGATATGAAGGAGGGTCTTCACCCGAAAGGCTATGGAAGTTAGGCAACATGTGGACGGTCCCAGACTTGAGCTCGAAATTTTCAAATGTACTTGCGGAAAAGATAATAGGGAATAGGTCTTTGGGCACATGAGGGGCAGTGAACTCCCGAAGGAGCCTAGGGGCAGGTGGAGGGACAAGGGAATGGTCTTGTGGATTAGCCATGGCACAAGGACTTAATGGTGGGCTCCCGTGGACTGAAGAGTTCCTTAATGAAGGAGTGGACCTATTGATAGGACTCCACCTGATACACAGCAAAAATACCATAGGGCCTTGCTTTTTTCTGAGAGAATCCCAGCCAGATAAAGGATAACGCAATTTAACTAGTTCATGCCTCCTCCTCTCGAGCCTCTAATTTGGTGCAACGGACTTGAATTAACCATCACTAAACAAAGAAAACATGTGAGTGGAAAAAATAAATAGTTTCGAAATCATACTTTGAAAACATCTAGCTTTATCCTCTATTTTCCAAAACTATGCACGCATACGAAAACCATTTCAAGAATCATTTCACTTCGATTAAAATAAATCAGTTTATCGTCTGGAAATACGTGAAAAGAATTCACAAATCAACAGTCATTAAACCATCTAAAATCTCAGTAAGTTGATATAATCATCACCACAAGAAGGGTACATCAATCACAAATAATCAACTTACCAACATCACAATGTCACACATGAAACCACTGCCTCACTGCAGGTACACCACAAACTCACTCAAGATTCGAAGCCCAATTCAACGTCGGAGTCATCACAACCTAATCTCACAAGCCATCACGTCAGTCCACACAATCAATCCATAACCAACATCAATACAGAACTCACATATAGTCAACTCATCATCAATACATATGCACAACATCAATCATCACATCACAAGGCACTACCGGTAAGCCATCACATAATCACTCGGGATTCGGAACCCCTAGCTCGACGTCTTGGTAAAATCCAACCCAGGATTTGGAGCCCCTAACTCGACATCTGAGTCATCACCATAATACAGTCCCAAGATTCAAAGCCCCGGGCTCGACCTCTGAGACTCACATTCAAACCACATAATCAGCCCACATCATCATATCATTACACATCACGCATATCGAGCAACACGTTTCCACATCCCAACTCAAGATCAAATTTCCCCATAACATATCACATCATATAGCACCATCCAAGTCCACAATCAGAATCACGGGCCTAAACCCCAAACACAACTTAATCACACTTTCTCGTAAAGCGTGTCATTAAGGCTACTTTAGTATAAACCATCTAGAAATCATATGAAATCCACAGATATCCCAAATCACGATATCTCATGTCATTAGTCTCATTTAATTCAAAATCACATTCGACTCATAAACTAAAACTGAATTTACGGAAATCCTAGAAAAAGGCGTAATAAAATAATAATAAAATATTCATAAAATCACCGAACATTCATAGAAAATTCCACTCACTTCATTATCACCAAAATCACATAAAACACACTTAAATGATGTAAGTATGCATGTATAAAATTTTAGGGAAAGAAAGTTTGATCACACACTATATGTAAAGCCGAAATTGGCTTTGCATGCATTTCCGTAATTTCCAGGAATGTCACTTCCTACCAAAATTCACATCTAAGGGCCGCAAATCATCTCAAAATAACTCCTATTTTAATCCCATCATTTTTCAGGATTTTTAAAAGTATTTAAAATGAACCCTAAACCTTCGAACACGCAAAACTACCCCGAAACGATGCCGGATTGACTCAAAACTTGTGCCAAAATGTTCGTTACATCGAAAAGATGAAAACACGTGTTTACCATTCCCCAAGATTCCCGTTCACGGGCCCCCACGAGCCACCCAAAGTAGCTATGTGTGGGAGCCACGCACTGCTTTAGTGAAATCGCTAAAATCACTATTCATCTTCCCTGTTACTCGCAACTCTAGGTTTTTGGTTGCCAACCCGGCAACCCGAATCGATCTTATTTCCATTATTTTCCACCCTTTTTCAATTTTACTTCAACCAAAGGCTTCTAAACTACGTTAGGAATGTATCTACACATTCAAAACCAAGGAAACTTACCCACAAATCGTTTGTCGACCACCAACCTTTTGGTCGTCCATCTAACTCATTACCAGAGTGATTTCTGCACCAAACCCAAGACCCAGAGCGTTATCAAGATCGCAGGAACTCGAAGAAGGCAATCACAAGCTTGTTTCCCCAAGTTCTCCCTCAAACTTGATCGAGAAACCCAAAACCCGCAAGGTTTACTTCTCGATTTCGAGTCTCGGCCTTTGGGTCTGAGCTGAACAGCTCCACTTCTTCTCTCGTCTTCTTCTTTCCTCTTGAATCCTTTCTCTCCTTCTAATTCTCCATTTCCTCTCTGATTTTCTTCCTCTCTGTTGTCTTTAGATTTCGTTTTTTTGGTCATAAACACACTACACACATAAGCACCATACTTAACACCGTAGAGTCCCGCAACAACCCAAGTTTGTGGCACAAACATATAACTGATATGGGACATGTGTCCCTATCCAATTGGCCACAAAAGTATCTCCCAAAGAAATTACAAAAATGCCCTTTTTGATAAACTACCAAACTGCCCCTCACCGTTTTTTAGCCGTAACATAACTATCTGATCTCTGTTTCCAGCATGCCGCCTGTCAATGTACTCGGAAGATCGAAACCTTTCTAATGGAATTTCTTGAATAGCCAAAAACCATCCCAGTAAAAAATTTAACATTTTGACCTTAGTAAGTCAAAGTCAACCCTTTGACTTTAACTTTGACTAAACAGTCAAATAGGAGCAAAATGGTCAATTCCATCCAACTTTTCCAATTTTACCCTCGTTGACGGTCAGGGTCGTTACACCCGTGGGATGTGGCCTCCGCTAAAGAACTATGTGACATAAACTAGTACCTTGAAAAAGAAAGAAAGAAACCAAGTTAGGAAATTCCAAACTATATGGACACCGTTGAGGGATAAGTCCCTGGCAACGGCGCCAAAAACTTGATAGATGTTTTATCAAACAAAAAATTATGAATGATAAAACTCTAATGTGATACTTTGCAAGTGCACAAAATCATGTAATGAGTATAGTATTGCAAAGGTCGATCCCTTGAGGACTTGTTTCAACGTGAATCCACTTTTAGTTTGGAACTAAACAACTTAGTTATTAAGTACTATGCATGTTTAAGACAAATCAGGGCTTATTATTCATCTTTACCAATTATAGTTCTCCTTAGATTTCTTTGATATAATTACTATATATGTTCTTAATTAAGTGCTTTTGCATGGGTCCTGCTAAGGCTCAACCCATACCTATTAGCTTCTCTTAGTTTGCATGTTTAAAGTGTGATGTCCACTGTAAGACGCCTATTATCGATGGTGCGTGATAATGCATAAAACATGAAGAAGATTTAATGACACTACACTATCTCTAGAAAAGTGATGTGCAATTCTAGTAGGTCATAAGTTTAGATTGTGAATAAAAGTCCTCCTCTTAAACTTGATGCTACAAATTGTAAGATGATATAGTGGTCCGTCAAGGAATTATATCTAGAATTATACGCAAACAAGGTAACTAGGCGTATAAGCATAAATTGTGTTCATGAAACGCAGCAATCCAACAAATTTTGGCATGCATAACAATCACAATCAAAAGCCAGGAATCTAAATCACAGGACCCGTCCCGAATGCACTTTGGGAATTGGGAAGGTCCTGCTCCCGTCTGACACAAAACGACAAAACAATGCTAGACCAGGGATAAAGGAACTAATATAACTGTTATTTAAACCAATCCAACCAGTTAAGAGTAATTACAGAGCAGTCACGACTGTACAATAAGTTACAAAAAGACTTACTCTGTAAGACAACGAGTAAACAGCAACGGATAAGATATGCCTCTCTCCTTGGACTAGCCCCAACACCTACGCAACCGGCATGGATGGTCAGTAAAACATCAAAAGTGAGAGTGGAAAAAATAAACAGTTGGAAAATAAAGTTCTGAAATCATTATTTTACCCTCAGTTTTATAAATCATGCATGCACAGTCAGTTAAACCACAAGTAAAACATTATATACGAAAACTTCTAGACACAAGTAATAGTTAAAAAAATTTGTGACCCATTCTCGTATCCAACCTCAATCTTATACCATAACCTGCCACGAAATCCGTGCAACGCGTGCAAAGCTCTAGGATTGCTCACGTCCTAGCACATAGTTGGGATCGACTTTCCGACTGATGTCATATATAAGCACTACTGAGACCGAGCCTCCAATGACACGACCCATCCCAATCCCCCTGGGATTAACGTGGGATGTGTCATGCTCCCGTCTGACACGAAGTGTCAGACAAGGGATAATACGTACCTAAGCCCACACGGGGCTCCCAGAGCGCGCAAGGATCGGTGGAGGAGTACGATGTCTCGGTCTCTGCTACAGCCCGTATCCTTGATCCACATGAAGGGCATTAAAACCCTTAAGAACTTTGAGTGGACGAAAATCAATAAGTTCATAAAACACATTCATAAAAAGATATTTATACCCTTCATTAAAAATATGCATGCATCGAAAACCAGGGATCAAAAAATTTGCTCGAATGAACCATTAGGGCCTTGGCCCAAAAATTGTAAATCCAAAACCAAGTGGGCCACCGCCCAAAACCATAAACACAAATCCGACCGAAAAACCACTTCATAGATCCAATAATCCAAATTTACCATATAATCATCCTCGGCATCAGTGGCGGACCCAGAATTCTTTTTCGAGGGGGTCAGCCGTAAACGTCCATAATCCTTTATTAGCATTCTAAAAAATTTATCTTGAATTATTCAGATTAAAAAATAGATGAGTGTGAAGAATTTATCTTGAAATTAAAATTAGAGATTATTTCATTTGATTGAGTTTTATGATTACATTAATGTCATCGAATGAAAATTAGAGTCAATAAGAATTTGTTATAAGCAATTTTTGAAGAATTTTGAGTTGCAATAGTATATTTATCAATATTAATAAGCACAAAATACCATATTGATCGAAAGCCTAAATGGCAAGCCACAAGCCGACCTACGAGGGGACTTCTTTGATTGAAAGCCTAAATGGCAAGCCACAAGCCGACCTATTGGGCAAGCTAGTTTATGCGCTTGCTTACTCGATATTATGTTTTAGACGGGAAGCTTTAGAAAGTTTAATCTTTGGACTAATATCATAGTCTATAATGATTTGTCTAATTTATGCAGTGTGTTTTTAAATATACTTTAAATAATTTCTATTTATTTTTTGTTAAAATAATTACTAAATATTCAATAATCTATTTAGAATTATAAAAACATTATTACTATTAAAATGATTTGTTAATTATTAAAAAAATTAAATGAAAAAGAAAAAAATACATATAATGTACTGTTATTGTTTAGTTTAATTATAAAGGTTCGGATGATAACCTAAGTATAAATTCTAAAATTCAAGTAAAGCAAGTTAGCTACTGCAAACTTTCTTCCTTTTATTGTTCTCTGCTTCCTTCTTTGCTCTGCTTGCTCTCTGCCACATCAATAGCTTACCTGATTCTTCTCTCTACGTCTTCATCTAAAAAAATAACATTCTAATTCAGAGTCATCGCAACCATAATACTCAGACTTTTTTTTGTCACTCTTATCTGTCGGTATTTCCCATAAGAAAATAAAGAACGGGATAAGAAGCCCCCCTCATTCTTCTCCCTTTGTCTTTATCTAAAAAAAATAACATTTTAATTTAGAGTCATCACCACCACAATACTCACACTTTTTATGTCTCTCTTATCTGTTATTTTTTCCCATAAGAAAATAAAGAACGGGATAAGAAGCCTCCCTGATTCTTCTCTCTTCGTCTTCATCTAAAAAAAATACATCCTAATTCAGAGTCACCGTCACCACAATACCCATACTTTATCTGTCTTTCTTGTCTATTGTTCTTTCCCATAAGAAAATAAGTAACGGGATAAGAAGCCCCAAGGCAAAGTAAGCCAAACATATCCAGTGGCGGACCCAGAATTCTTTTTCAAGGGGGTCAACCGTAAACGACCATAATCCTTTATTAGCATTCTAAAAAATTTATTTTGCAATTATTCAGATTAAAAAATAGATGAGTCTGAAGATTGTTTAGAAATTTTTGAAATTAAAATTAGAGATTATTTCATTTGATTGAGTTTTATGATTACATTAATGTCATCGAAAGAAAATTAGAGTCAATAAGAATTTGTTATAAGCAATTTTTGATGAATTTTGAGTTACAAAATTATATTTATCAATATTAATAAGCACAAAATGCCATCTTGATCGAAAGCCTAAATGGCAAGCCACAAGCCGACCTACTAGGGGACTTCTTTGATTGAAAGCCTAAATGGCAAACCACAAGCCGACCTACTAGGCAAGCTAGTTTATGCGCTTGCTTACTGGGTATTATGTTTTAGACAGGAAGCTTTAGAAAGTTTAATCTTTGGAATAATATCATAGTCGAGAATGATTTGTCTAATTTATGCAGTGTGTTTTTAAATATACTTTAAATAATTTCTATTTTTTTGTTAAAATAATTACTAAATATTCAATAATCTATTTAGAATTATAAAAACATTATTACTATTAAAATGATTTGTTAATTATTAAAAAAATTAAATGAAAGAGAAAAAATACATATAATGTACTGTTATTGTTTAGTTTAATTATAAAGCTTCAGATGATAACCTAAGTATAAATTCTAAAATTCAAGTAAAGCAAGTTAGCTACTGCAAACTTTCTTCCTTTTATTGTTCTCTGCTTCCTTCTTTGCTCTGCTTGCTCTCTGCCACATCAATAACCTCCCTGATTCTTCTCCATACGTCTACATCTAAAAAAATAACATTCTAATTCAGAGTCACCGCAACCATAATACTCACACTTTTTTCTGTCACTCTTATCTGTTGTAATTTCCCATAAGAAAATAAAGAACGGGATAAGAAGCCCCCCTCATTCTTCTCCCTTTGTCTTCATCTAAAAAAATAACATTTTAATTTAGAGTCATCACCACCACAATACTCAGACTTTTTCTATCTATCTTATCTGTTGTTTTTTTCCCATAAGAAAATAAAGAACGGGATAAGAAGCCTCCCTGATTCTTCTCTCTTCGTCTTCATCTAAAAAAAATACATCCTAATTCAGAGCCACCGTCACCACAAAACCCATACTTTTTCTGTCTTTCTTATCTGTTTTTATTTCCCATAAGAAAATAAAGAACGGAATAAGAAGCCCCAAGGCAAAGTAAGCCAACCATATCCAGTGGCGGACCCAAAATTCTTTTTCTAGGGTGTCAACCGTAAACGACCATAATCCTTTATTAGCATTCTAAAAAATTTATCTTGCAATTATTCAAATTAAAAAATAGATGAGTCTGAAGATTGTTTAGAAATTTTTGAAATTAAAATTAGAGATTATTTCATTTGATTGTGTTTTATGATTACATTAATGCCATCGAATGAAAATTAGAGTCAATAAGAATTTGTTATTAGCAATTTTTGATGAATTTTGAGTTACAAAAGTATATTTATCAATAATAATAAGCATAAAATACCATCTTGATCGAAAGCCTAAATGGCAAGCCACAAGCCGACCTACTAGGCAAGCTAGTTTATGCGCTTGCTTACTCGATATTATGTTTTAGACGGGAAGCTTTAGAAAGTTTAATCTTTGGACTAATATCATAGTCGAGAATGATTTGTCTAATTTATGCAGTGTGTTTTTAAATATACTTTAAATAATTTCTATTTATTTTTTAAAATAATTACTAAATATTCAATAATCTATTTAGAATTATAAAAACATTATTACTATTAAAATGATTTGTTAATTATTAAAAAAATTAAATGAAAAAGAAAAAAATACATATAATGTACCGTTATTGTTTAGTTTAATTATAAAGGTTCGGATGATAACCTAAGTATAAATTCTAAAATTCAAGTAAAGCAAGTTAGCTACTGCAAACTTTCTTCCTTTTATTGTTCTCTCCTACCTTCTTTGCTCTGCTTGCTCTCTGCCACATCAATAACCTCCCTGATTCTTCTCCATACGTCTACATCTAAAAAAATAACATTCTAATTCAGAGTCACCGCAACCATAATACTCAGACTTTTTTCTGTCACTCTTATCTGTTGTAATTTCCCATAAGAAAATAAAGGACGGGATAAAGAACGGGATAAGAAGTCCCCCTCATTCTTCTCCCTTTGTCTTCATCTAAAAACAATAACATTTTAATTTAGAGTCATCACCACCACAATACTCAGAATTTTTCTGTCTCTGTTATCTGTTGTTTTTTTCCCATAAGAAAATAAAGAACGGGATAAGAAGCCTCCGTGATTCTTCTCTCTTCGTCTTCATCTAAAAAAAATACATCCTAATTCAGAGTCACCGTCACCACAAAACCCATACTTTTTCTAACTTTCTTATCTGTTTTTCTTTCCCATAAGAAAATAAAGAACGGGATAAGAAGCCCCAAGGCAAAGTAAGCCAACCATATCCAGTGGCGGACCCAAAATTCTTTTTCTAGGGTGTTAACCGTTAACGACCATAATCCTTTATTAGCATTCTAAAAAATTTATATTGCAATTATTCAGATTAAAAAATAGATGAGTCTGAACATTGTTTATAAATTTTTGAAATTAAAATTAGAGATTATTTCATTTGATTGAGTTTTATGATTACATTAATGCCATCGAATGAAAATTAGAGTCAATAAGAATTTGTTTGTAGCAATTTTTGATGAATTTTGAGTTACAAAAGTATATTTATCAATATTAATAAGCATAAAATACCATCTTGATCGAAAGCCTAAATGGCAAGCCACAAGCCGACCTACGAGGGGACTTCTTTGATCGAAAGCCTAAATGGCAAGCCACAAGCCGACCTACTAGGCAAGCTAGTTTATGCGCTTGCTTACTCGATATTATGTTTTAGACGGGAAGCTTTAGAAAGTTTAATCTATGGACTAATATCATAGTCGAGAATGATTTGTCTAATTTATGCAATGTGTTTTTAAATATATTTTAAATAATTTCTATTTATTTTTGTTAAAATAATTACTAAATATTCAATAATCTATTTAGAATTAGAAAAACTTTATTTCTATGAAAATGATTTGTTAATTATTAAAAATATTAAATGAAAAAGAAAAAAATACATATAATGTACAGTTATTGTTTAGTTTAATTATAAAGCTTCGGATGATAACCTAAGTATAAATTCTAAAATTCAAGTAAAGCAAGTTAGCTACTGCAAACTTTCTTCCTTTTATTGTTCTCTGCTTCCTTCTTTGCTCTGCTTGCTCTCTGCCACATCAATAACCTCCCTGATTCTTCTCCATACGTCTACATCTAAAAAAATAACATTCTAATTCAGAGTCACCGCAACCATAATACTCAGACTTTTTTCTGTCACTCTTATCTGTTGTAATTTCCCATAAGAAAACAAAGGACGGGATAAAGAACGGGATAAGAAGCCCCCCTCATTCTTCTCCCTTTGTCTTCATCTAAAAAAAATAACATTTTAATTTAGAGTCATCACCACC
The DNA here is from genome assembly GCA_032719365.1 of Prinsepia uniflora. Classification (NCBI taxonomy): domain Eukaryota; kingdom Viridiplantae; phylum Streptophyta; class Magnoliopsida; order Rosales; family Rosaceae; genus Prinsepia; species Prinsepia uniflora. The sequence goes on along the minus strand of CM064861.1, from coordinate 56,318,682 downwards.
ACAATACTCAGACTTTTTCTGTCTCTCTTATCTCTTGTTTTTTTCCCATAAGAAAATAAAGAACGGGATAAGAAGCCTCCCTGATTCTTCTCTCTTCGTCTTCATCTAAAAAAAGTACATCCTAATTCAGAGTCACCGTCACCACAATACCCATACTTTTTCTTTCTTTCTTATCTATTGTTCTTTCCCATAAGAAAATAAAGAACGGGATAAGAAGCCCCAAGGCAATGTAAGCGAACCATATCCAGTGGCGGACCCAAAATTCTTTTTCTAGGGTGTCAACCGTAAACGACCATAATCCTTTATTAGCATTCTAAAAAAATTATCTTGCAATTATTCAGATTAAAAAATAGATGATTCTGAAGATTTTTTAGAAATTTTTGAAATTAAAATTAAAGATTATTTCATTTGATTGAGTTTTATGATTACATTAATGCCATCGAATGAAAATTATAGTCAATAAGAATTTGTTATTATCAATTTTTGATGAATTTTGAGTTACAAAAGTATATTTATCAATATTAATAAGCATAAAATACCATCTTGATCGAAAGCCTAAATGGCAAGCCACAAGCCGACCTACGAGGGGACTTCTTTGATCGAAAGCCTAAATGGCAAGCCACAAGCCGACCTACTAGGCAAGCTAGTTTATGCGCTTTCCTACTCGATATTATGTTTTAGACGGGAAGCTTTAGAAAGTTTAATCTTTGGACTAATATCATAGTCTATAATGATTTGTCTAATTTATGCAGTGTGTTTTTAAATATACTTTAAATAATTTCTATTTATTTTTGTTAAAATAATTACTAAATATTCAATAATCTATTGTTTAGTTTAATTATAAAGCTTCGGATGATAACCTAAGTATAAATTCTAAAATTCAAGTAAAGCAAGTTAGCTACTGCAAACTTTCTTCCTTTTATTGTTCTCTACTTCCTTCTTCGCTATGCTTGCTCTCTGCCACATCAATAACCTCCCTGATTCTTCTCCATACGTCTACATCTAAAAAAATAACATTCTAATTCAGAGTCACCGCAACCATAATACTCAGACTTTTTTCTGTCACTCTTATCTGTTGTAATTTCCCATAAGAAAATAAAGAACGGGATAAGAAGCCCCCCTCATTCTTCTCCCTTTGTCTTCATCTAAAAAAAATAACATTTTAATTTAGAGTCATCACCACCACAATACTCAGAATTTTTCTGTCTCTCTTATCTGTTGTTTTTTTCCCATAAGAAAATAAAGAACGGGATAAGAAGACTCCGTGATTCTTCTCTCTTCGTCTTCATCTAAAAAAAATACATCCTAATTCAGAGTCACCGTCACGACAAAACCCATACTTTTTCTATCTTTCTTATCTGTTTTTCTTTCCCATAAGAAAATAAAGAACGGGATAAGAAGCCCCAAGGCAAAGTAAGCCAACCATATCCAGTGGCGGACCCAAAATTCTTTTTCTAGGGTGTCAACCGTAAACGACCATAATCCTTTATTAGCTTTCTAAAAAATTTATATTGCAATTATTCAGATTAAAAAATAGATGAGTCTGAACATTGTTTATAAATTTTTGAAATTAAAATTAGAGATTATTTCATTTGATTGAGTTTTATGATTACATTAATGCCATCGAATGAAAATTAGAGTCAATAAGAATTTGTTTTTAGCAATTTTTGATGAATTTTGAGTTACAAAAGTATATTTATCAATATTAATAAGCATAAAATACCATCTTGATCGAAAGCCTAAATGGCAAGCCACAAGCCGACCTACGAGGGGACTTCTTTGATCGAAAGCCTAAATGGCAAGCCACATGCCGACCTACTAGGCAAGCTAGTTTATGCGCTTGCTTACTCGATATTATGTTTTAGACAGGAAGCTTTAAAAAGTTTAATCTTTGGACTAATATCATAGTCGAGAATGATTTGTCTAATTTATGCAGTGTGTTTTTAAATATACTTTAAATAATTTCTATTTATTTTTGTTAAAATAATTACTAAATATTCAATAATCTATTTAGAATTATAAAAACTTTATTACTATTAAAATGATTTGTTAATTATTAAAAAGATTAAATGAAAAAGAAAAAAATACATATAATGTACTGTTATTGTTTAGTTTAATTATAAAGCTTCGGATGATAACCTAAGTATAAATTCTAAAATTCAAGTAAAGCAAGTTAGCTACTGCAAACTTTCTTCCTTTTATTGTTCTCTACTTCCTTCTTTGCTATGCTTGCTCTCTGCCACATCAATAACCTCCCTGATTCTTCTCCATACGTCTACATCTAAAAAATTAACATTCTAATTCAGAGTCACCGCAACCATAATACTCACACTTTTTTCTGTCACTCTTATCTGTTGTAATTTCCCATAAGAAAATAAAGAACGGGAAAAGAAGCCCCCCTCATTCTTCTCCCTTTGTCTTCATCTAAAAAAAAATAACATTTTAATTTAGAGTCATCACCACCACAATACTCAGAATTTTTCTGTCTCTCTTATCTCTTGTTTTTTTCCCATAAGAAAATAAAGAACGGGATAGGAAGCCTCCCTAATTCTTCTCTCTTCGTCTTCATCTAAAAAAAATACATCCTAATTCAGAGTCACCGTCACCACAATACCCATACTTTTTCTGTCTTTCTTATCTATTGTTCTTTCCCATAAGAAAATAAAGAACGGGATAAGAAGCCCCAAGGCAAAGTAAGCCAACCATATCCAGTGGCGGACCCAAAATTCTTTTTCTAGGGGGTCAACCGTGAACGACCATAATCCTTTATTAGCATTCTAAAAAATTTATCTTGCAATTATTCAGATTAAAAAATAGATGAGTCTGAAGATTGTTTAGAAATTTTTTAAATTAAAATTAGAGATTATTTCATTTGATTAAGTTTTATGATTACATTAATGCCATCGAATGAAAATTAGAGTCAATAAGAATTTGTTATTAGCAATTTTTGATGAATTTTGAGTTACAAAAGTATATTTATCAATATTAATAAGCATAAAATACCATCTTGATCGAAAGAGTAAATGGCAAGCCACAAGCCGACCTACGAGGGGACTTCTTTGATCGAAAGCCTAAATGGCAAGCCACAAGCCGACCTACTAGGCAAGCTAGTTTATGCGCTTGCTTACTCGATATTATGTTTTAGACGGGAAGCTTTAGAAAGTTTAATCTTTGGACTAATATCATAGTCGAGAATGATTTGTCTAATTTATGCAGTGTGTTTTTAAATATACTTTAAATAATTTCTATTTATTTTTGTTAAAATAATTACTAAATATTCAATAATATATTTAGAATTATAAAAACATTGTTACTATTAAAATGATTTGTTAATTATTAAAATAATTAAATGAAAAAGAAAAAAAATACATATAATGTACTGTTATTGTTTAGTTTAATTATAAAGCTTCGGATGATAACCTAAGTATAAATTCTAAAATTCAAGTAAAGCAAGTTAGCTACTGCAAACTTTCTTCCTTTTATTGTTCTCTGCTTCCTTCTTTGCTATGTTTGCTCTCTGCCACATCAATAACCTCCCTGATTCTTCTCCCTACGTCTTCATCTAAAAAAATAACATTCTAATTCAGAGTCACTGCAACCATAATACTCAGACTTTTTTCTGTGACTCTTATCTGTTGTTATTTCCCATAAGAAAATAAAGAACGGGATAAGCCCCCCTCATTATTCTCCCTTTGTCTTAATCTAAAAAAAATAACATTTTAATTTAGAGACATCACCACCACAATACTCGGACTTTTTCTGTCTCTCTTATCTGTTGTTTTTTCCCATAAGAAAATAAAGATCGGGATAAGAAGCCTCCCTGATTCTTCTCTCTTCGTCTTCATCTAAAAAAATACATCCTAATTCTGAGTCACCGTCACCACAATACCCATACTTTTTCTGTCTTGCTTATCTATTGTTCTTTCCCATAAGAAAATAAAGAACGGGATAAGAAGCCCCAAAGCAAAGTAAGCCAACCATATCCATCATTCAAGCATCTTAATTTCCTCTTCCCTTGAATTTTCCCACTCCTAAAGCTGGATCATGGAGAAGATAAAAGTTGATTGTTTTTGTTGTAGTAAGGAGGAGCCTAACTTCAACTTTTTAACTTTTTGTCCACCAAAATCAATTTTATAGATGAATTTTCTAACATACCTAAAGGCAAGCTTTTTAGGACTTGAGGGTCAATTTCCAACCTCTATGTTCAATATTCTAGTGATGAGGGGGTCAAGTGACCCCTCTTGGCCTAAGGTGGATCCGCCACTGACCATATCCATCATTCAAGCATCTTAATTTCCTCTTCCCTTGAATTTTCCCACTCCTAAAGCTGGATGATGGAGAAGAGAAAAGTTGATTGTTTTTTGTTGTAGTGAGGAGGAGCCTATCTTAAACTTTTTAAATTTTTGTCCACTAAAATCAATTTTATAGATGAATTTTCCAACATACCTAAAGGCAAGCTTTTTAGGACTGGGGGGTCAATTTTCGACCTCTATGTTCAATATTCTAGTGATGAGGGGATCAAGTGACCCCTCTTGGCCTAAGGTGAATCCGCCACTGCCCGGCATCCCAGATGCCTAGCGTCTCAAATGCCTAGCATCCCAGATGCTTAACGTCGTAGAGGTCATATCTCACGCTAATAAGCAACGCGTGCTTCCCGGGGTCTCTCCGGGTCAATATCTCTGGCATCTCAGATGTCTGACATCCTTTACGTCTAATCATAGCAATCTTGCTCCTGAGTCACTATACGGTCCGGTAGCTCCGTATAATGACCTCACGGATGCAATGCACCATGACTTCGATAGTGTCCCAGACACGTGGAGGTGATCATCACATATCCTCGTATCAAGATGGTATATGGAAAAAGTTTTACAAGTCATTTCAAAACATCTCAATGCGCCCTGCCCGAAATTCTCATAAAACATCACAATCCATTTAGGGTCCCCGACCAAAAATCACGTTTATGAAACATAGGTTCATAGACCCGAAATCACATTTATAAAACTCAACTGGGCCTCATGCCCAATTTTCTAAACCACTGGGCTCCCGGCCCGATCATATAACTCAAAAGGGTCTCAGCCTGATTTCGTAAACCAACTGGGCCCTTGGCCTGATCACATAATTCAAATGGATCTCATGCCCGAGTTCGTCTTTCCAAAACCAAAACCATGCCATAGAACCATTATTAAACTCACAATCACATAGCAATAACATAAACTAGTAAACCTCGAAATACGTGTAAATACGAAATTACCTCGAAATACGTGCAATCATGTAAACCACCAGTGCCACAATCATCATCATAGAAATCACGTATGTAAAACATATAAAATAGTTATGCATGCATCACAGTTCAGAAAACGAAATCCACTCACAGACTGTCTTACGCTGCCGCCTCGATACGCATGCCATAAGCCTTCTCGGGCCACACCACTATCAGCGGGACTTCCAAACCTGTCTAAATCATACTAGAAGGTCACTAACCTCTTCAATAAGCTCACATTGAATCCCCGTAATTTTTCCGAATTTTTAACTATTTTTAAACTCGATCCTAAATCTTCAAACACCCCGAAACATATCGAGACGATGTCTGATCGACACGAAACCAGTCCCAAAATGTTCGTTACATTGAGTAGATGATTTAATATGTTGAAAGTGTCCCCAAAAGGCCCCTCACGCGCCCCACGCGCGACCTAAACTCCCTGCGCGTGAAACCCACGCTCGCGAGACACTTTTCATCGTCTTCCTCAGTAAACCCGGTTCAGACCGGTTTGGTCCAACCGAATCAGTGTTTCTTGTTTTCCTCCGTTTTCAACCGTTTTTCAACCCTTTTAATTTCTAAAGTTTTGTCTAACTATTTTCTATCCATTCATGACTTCAAAACATGAAAAATAACCCTGGATCATACCTTCTAATTCGAAGAACATACGGCCAAGTTTCCACCGTCGACTGCTTCCAGCTCCAGCCACCATTCATCACAATTCCAAGCCCAACCAATTCAATTGACCCTCAGAAGCCATTTCCAGTTGTTAGAATAGGTCGACAAGCCTTAAAACTGAAAGTCCCATTTTTTTTTATCACAAACATACCTTTTCACGGTTTCCCAGCCACCGTCCACGATGACCCACGAAACCGATCCCAACCGACTCGTATGAGCTCTAGCAACTCCCAAGGTCATCCAAATCGATCAACAAACCTCCAAAACCAATATCACGATCATTGAACCAAAACAGGACTCACGGTTTTAGGTTCCCAGCCACCACCGCCGTCCACGACGGTCATTTTCGTTGACACCATCATCCTCGCCTGTCTTCACACTCCAACTTTCATTTACATATTATTATGATTAGATGAGGTTTAGAGGGTTTAGAGTGAGGTTTGGGTGTTCGGGTTTTATTGAAGAAAAATGGGAAAATGATGAAGGTCGATGATGATAATCAGATGATCGTTTGGTTAAAGAAATTAACGGTGAGGATGAGTGACTGAGAGTGAGATGGATGGCTAAGATGAGAGAATGGATACAATATATATATTTATATATATAATGGGCCAATGGGACAAGATCCCCAATTTAAGGAGAGTGGCCAATGGGATGAGTGACACTTGTCACTCATCCAAGGGCCCCACAAGAAATATCTTCCATTCATAATTAATTAATATTAAATTCAAATCCCGAGGCGTAAGTTCCCAATTTCGATCCCGTTACGATAACTTCTCTGTCTGACTTCCGATTTCGATGTGCCACCTGTCTACGGACTTGTGACGTCCCAAACTAAGTCACGGTCATTGGCCCTCGTACGTTTGACTCCCCGAGTCAAATGTAAACATTTTGCCCAAGATAAGGGGCAAAACTGTCATTTTTTACATTCTACCTGATTTCTCTCAACTAATCCCCGATTAGTCATTCTAAACCATAATTAATTAATATATAATCCCAATATTCGGGACGGGTCCTTACATCCAATGGCTGCTCGCCATGGGCAGTGCATCGTGACCTGGAGGGGGAGTGGTCACATCCCATCCCAGAGACAAGCAACTATACCATACACACAATCTCAATAAGCACGAAGAATGGTCACAGTAAAAACAGTGGAAACTCATTTTTCATAAACGGTTTTATTTTCAAATCAACCAATTATTTTGCATAAGGTCTCAGCCCAAAACATGGTTTCCACAAATATCATAAAATGTTGTCCAGTATTCTTTTCATCAACTATGATCAAATTATTGTATAAACTTTTATGCAATGAATCATTCAACATAATATGTAAACTTCGTATTTCAAACCAAGCTCATAAGATCATTAAAACATTTATGCATGAATCATTTTATAAGTCAAAGTCCACTCAAACTTGGTCCAAACTGCTAGCTCAACCTTGAGCTAGACGTCCCGCAGAAGTCTCAGGATCATTTCTACCTGTCAAACATAACGCGTAATGGTTACTAGACCTGTATAATACCTTAGGATGGAAAACCCTAAATACCGGAACAGTAAACCCAATCCGAATACACAACCTGAGACTAAAAACTGTCTAAACACTACCTAACCGACCTCCGATAGACCTGAAACTACCACCATTGGATTCAGATTGTCGAAACCTTTTGAACAAGATCGATTTGACCTCTAAATTTGTTCCCACGTGCCAACACGCATTGGTCAAAGTTCGGTCAATGACGGTCAATACTAACATCACTGCTGACGTCAACCCCTATTAACACCTGACAACTACCACGTGGCACACCCTAACTGGTGCCACGTGTCGCCCGCTGACACGTGCCACATCACATGATGACATCACCTGCTGATGTTATCACTACCACGTGAACTGTCATGTCACCTAACAAGTTAGGTGACAATCCTGATGACACTCTGACACATTGCCACGTGGCACCACCTGAATAGTCCACGTGGTCTGATAATTCTGACGGCACTGCCACGTCAATGCTAACTGGACCTGACAGGTCGCCATGTGTCACCACCTGGTTGGTCACGTGGCCTGACATGATGACGTGGACTGCCATGTCATAATCGTCTTCCTCCAACCGGGTCAACCCACGACACTATAGCACGTAAAACGACCCGATTTACAGACTCAATTTTAACTTCCTCAAAACTCAACCTTTTCACTCCATTCTTTCACAAAATTTCTCGTAATCATCCCAGAAAGAGATCTACAACTTTAAAACCAAGAAAAAGGACACGAAACTCACCTATCAAGCTCGATCCTACACGGCTGAACTTCAAACTAGTCCCGTCGCCTGTTCAGTGGTCCTTTTCCTCTCTTTTATGTCCCCACAGACTCGTGTACAAGGAACACAACTGTGTCCTTAGTTTGTGTTACTAAGCCTCAAAACTTAAAAACCAAAATACAAAGTTCACGACTTACCCTTTCTCGGTTTTTTCGGTCACAATACCCGACCGTCCTTGTTAGGACCCACCCCGGTTTCACCCCGAAACCCGAGGTAAATCCCGCTCCCGTCTGACTCCCCGACACAAAACTCAAGTAAAACTCGCTCTAACCCAGTCAGACGCAGGAGTAATTACAAAATATCTCAACCTTATCGTTTACAGAGCATAGCACTAAATTACAAGGAAAATAAAAACTGATAAAGTACACGCACACAGAAGCCTTTAAACTCTTCTAGGATCCCTCACGTCACTTCTATGCCTCGGACACCGCCTCGACGTCAAGACCCCGCGCTCGCTCCACAACCTGGAGGGCAATTTAAACAGAAAATGTGAGTGGACCAGAAAGTACAAAAAGTTCAAAACCACTTTATATGAAAACCGAGTTTAACCCTCTGTTTTGAAACCACATGCATAACCAACAGTTATGAACACAGTTATAAAATAATCGTTATAAAACATCATAAGAAACAGAAACACTATAAATATCATAAGAAACCATAACATGAGTATCAGAAACCGTATCAAAAACCATAAACATCAAATCATCATTTTCCCGATCAAACCTGCTGGACCTCTCCGAGTCTTTAAACTCCCGAGTCTTTAAACTCAATCCAGGCCTTAATCATATCCGAGTCTTTAAACTCCCGAGTCTTTAAACTCAAGGCCTACGGGGGAAAACAATATATCCGAGTCTTTAAACCCAATAACCAGATCCAGCAAATCCAATCCTAAAACCATTTGAAAACCATTTACCAAATCCTCATCCAAACCCGAATCCGAAATCACTGGTCTGAAGCCCTTCCGGCATCCAGAACCGTCATTCCGAATCCAAATCCGGAATCCACTTCCCAATCTTAAAACCAAATCTCGTTTCCTGAACTCCAATTTTAAACCACAAAGGACCTCCCACAATCATTGAAATCATTTATCCTTAGAAATTCCAAAAACCCATATCTTTATTTTCCAAAATCACCCTTTTCTCGAAAAACGTATCAAAACCGTCTTTTTCTCGAAAAAGTGAAATCACGTCAAATCAGCATAACATAGTCAAGAAACATAGGTGTATGAGTAAAACCATCAAAAACGTATATAAAAATAGTTATGCATGATCGAGTTTAAGAAAAGGGTCCACTCACAGTACTGAGCCCTACTCGCGTCCCGAACGTCCAGCCCGTTCCTCGGCTTCCTCGGGTAATCCCGATCCTGTCAAACACCGTCAAATTATGTCACTAATACGTCTACGACACAACTACCTAATTTCCTTAAAATTCCCCGAACCAAAGACTTAACACCCGGGACCCTAAACATTCACCCTCGCGGAACTACATTCAAACGACTTCCGATTGACTCGAAACCAACCCCAATGAACTCACCACAACTCCTAGACCAAAAGTCCTGTTGATCGCTTCTCCATACGCCGCCGTACGCGCCCCCATGCGCCGCCCAAAGTGGCTGCGCGTGGCACTCACGCGCCAGCTACAGTGCCATCTTCAACCTCCCGCACTGTACCGAACCGGCCGCCGTGGCTTGGACCGGCGAGAGGCATTCTCTGCCGTCCGGCCACCAATTCACTCCCTCTCTTCTCCTACAGCTTCGTCCAGACACCACGAATCCATCCCTCAACTCCTCTAACCTCGACACAGTCCCGTCATCGTCGATTCAAGCTCAAAACCAGACGGCTAATGTCCCCCTGTTTCACGACTCCTCAACTCCGGTCACCTCCCGTCACGGTGGTGACACCAGACGGTCCCTAAGACCTCACTGAACCTAGACCAAACCTCTGTTACCCTCAACTCACCCCCAAGCTCGTCGATTCACCGTTTGAATTCCACGGCCAAACAGAGCATCAGAGTGCTCATCATTGCCCGAGCTCCGCCGTGGACACCCCCGTCACGGCGACCATCCCAGTCGACACCTAGGACCTCCCTGAAAACTACCCCGACCTCCAATCCTCTCGACTCTCAGCCCAGACCCACGACTTTCCAACTGAAGTTTCACGGCAAAACAGAGCAAAGAAGCCTTACCCTTCGATTGCAGCTCCGCCGTGCGCACCGCCGCCTACCACTGTGGTCGTTGGACTCCTTGCAGTCTCCTCAGCCTCCCCTTGCCTTGGTTTGCCTCGCCTCACAGCGTAGCCACCACCTCGACCTCACAAGCTCCCTGTTTCCCCCAAAATTTCTCCACACCTCCGCCGTGCCGCCGTGCACGATTGCACCACAAATTCACGGCCACCAGCTCCGCCTTGCCTCACTATCACTCTCACAACTCCCTATTTACTCACCCTTGCACCCAGATCGATCAATTGATCTCAACTCTCACCCTCTGTTCTCTGTGTTTGTCGAAGAACCACACACACACGGGTTCACCCAATTATTTAGGACCGTGAACACACAGGATCGCACCAGAAGCCTCTACACACATGCCACATGTCACCATCCACTCAATCCTGATCCCACTTGGTTAAACCCCAGCCGTCCATCTCCTTTCTCTCTGCACAAATCCCCAGAACCAAAAGACCAAAATACCCTCCTGTTTTACTCATTTTTACGGTTTTACCGAAACTTCCTAGACCCGTAACCTTCGCCTCGTAAGTCCGATGAATACGTGCCGCCTGTCATCGAACTCAGGACGACGAAAGCTACCTAACCATCCTAGGTCAACCTACCAACACTCGTCCGTACAAAAAGTCAACTATTCCCCCTACTTTACCCAAATTACGGTTAAGCCCTCAACCTTCCGAACATCACAACTTCCTCCTCGGATGTCGGAATCGGGCGTGCCACCTGCCTAAGGATTCGTGACGACCTAAACTACGTCCTGGTCATTGGTCAATCCCCAATTGACCACCCGAAATAAAAGTCAACATTTCTGCCCGACCCAGGGGCAAAATCGTCATTCTAAGTTCCCGGACCCCTCGGGACCACCTAACCCTTGATTACCCTCACTAATCACACCTTAATCACTCTAGAAATCCCGATTCTCGGGACGGGTTGTTACAGTCCTTGTCGTCTCTAGCTTCCTTTCCATCTCAGTCCACTCTCTCACTCTCTCTTTCACTCAGGCAATAGCAGATGGAATTTGAAGAGGGATTAGGTGGTTCAGTCAAATGAAGGAAAGGGGAAAGGGAGATGTAATGACCCTTCCCGAATTTTGGGATTAGACTAGTGACTAATCAAGGATTAGTGGGGTTAATCCGTGATTAGTTCAGTGAAATCGGACGAACGATGCAAAATGACCGTTTTGCAGCTGATCGTGGGTAAAATGTTGACTTTTAACTCGGGAGGTCCGAGAACCGTTACGTAGATTAAGTCGATACGAATCAGTGGACAGGCGGTGCGCCAAAATTAGACGTCGAACGAGAAATTTATGGTAATAGGAAGTTCGATTTCACTATGCACGCATTATGAGGCAGGGATAATGTGGCAATATCTGATTGGGCAGATATTTAAGTGGTACCCATGGATGAGTGACAAGTGTCATTCAACCCCCCCAAAAAGTGGATCTATGTTAATTAAATACTATTATGGTAAATTATTTTATAATTTATTCTCACCCACTTCCCATCTCCGCCCTTCACCTATATCTCCTCCTCCCATCCTGACCGTCCATATCCCTTCCATGTTACCATCATCAGCCATCCTCTCTGTTTCCATTCACAAACCTGAAACACCCAACCCCCCCCCCCCCCCCTCCTCCCCAAATCTCCATGTTCCTTTGAGCAAACAAACACACGATACACCACCCCACCACCACACTTGCATCCATAAATTCATGTGGGGATTAATAAAAGACTAAGAGTGACGAGGATGATGGCCCACGGTGCAGGTGAGCCAAACCGAACCCGAGAACCCATTTTCTATTTTCAAAAAGTGGAAGTTGAGTTTTGTTTGATGTTTTGTGTTCCTTTCGATTCTATTGAGACCTAGGGACCAAGGCAACTCGATGAGGATCAATTTTGATGGAAATGGATGGCTAGAAGGTTACGAAACCGAGCTTGAAGATCAAGCTTACGATTTGATCTTGGGAGGTATGGTTCCCTTTAGTTTTCATGTCTTTTTAATGGCTAGATAGATTAGGTTTATTGATAGGAACCTCTAGGAATCAAAATGGAACAAAAATGGATCGAAATAAGGGAGAGATAGCATTGGACCGGTCACGCCAGTCCGGTCTGGTTCGAACCAGGCAAACCCGGTTCGCTAAAGGTAGGGGGTGACATTGTAGCAGGCGCGTGGGCTTCACGCGCAGCCCCTTTAGGCAGCACGTGAGGGTGTGTGGAGGATAGTTTGGGGAAGTGTTCAACATAACTTTTAATCTATTCGATGTAACGAACATTTTGGGACTGGTTTCGTATCGATCGGACACCGTCTCGATATTGTTCGGGACATCCGAAGGTTTAGGATCGAGTTTAAAAATAGTTAAAAATTTGGAAAAATTACGGGGATTCAATGAGGGGTTAATAATATAGTTAGTAACCCTCTAAAATTATTTGGACAGGTGTGGGAGTCCCGATGATGGTGATTAGCCCAGTAAGCTGCAAGAACGTAAATCGAGGTTTACAGTTATTCACTGATTATACGTGCTTATGGTTTTGGAAATGGTTTAATGAAATGGTTTTGGATTTGAAAAGGTAAACTCGGGTTCGAGACCCATTTGTTTTGGAAACCCTCGGAGCCGAAGACCATTTAGTTGCTTTTTCGAGCTAGAGGCCCAATTGGTTTTTAAATCGATTTCGGATTTGGAAATATGGAATCGGGCATGAGACCCATTTGATTTACGAACTCTCAGACTTGAAGTCCATTTGATTTAATGAGGTATCGGGCTGAAGGCCCAGTTGATTTACGTATCGGGCTCGAGGCTTAGTTGGTTTACGAATCGAGCTCGGAGCCCAGTTGCCTTACGTATCGGGCACGAGGCCTAGTTGGTTTACAAAATCAGGCTTGAGGCCCAGTTATGGTTTACGGTTGTGATTTCAGGTCAGGGACCCATATGTGGATTTCCAGTTCATGACGGTTTATGGGGACCAGGCATGAACCCTTGAAAGGTTTTGAGAATGTTTTAAAATGGTTTTTCGTATACAATCCTTTATATATGGATTGTCTCCTCCGAGGAAGGTCGTTGGCCTGGGTGGACCTCGGAGTAGTTACGGAGCACTCACTGAGTGGAGTCGCCCCCGTTGGGTTCCTTACTATTAGAAAGGCTATGGATTATAACCCTCAGGGAGGGTCATTGATTTACGGACTTTGACCTGGGTAGACCCTAGGGAGACTTGGGATTTGAGACCCCGGTTGCACGCGCGTAGCTCTAGATACCGTGGCAGGATTAGTTATATGATATTGATAAACATGATTTCCTGGATTTGTAAAATTTTGTTTTATGAATGATAAATGGATTTGGGCTGAGATCCCACATATGTTTACTTTGTTATGAAAATGGATTTCTGTAAATGGTTTTGGGCAGGGGCCCCTGTGACTTTAATTTACGGAACTTGGGGTTGGGACCATAAATATGGTTGTTTAAACACATATGGATTGATAAATGGTTTTCGTATGCATGCATGCTTTTTAGTGAAGGGCATAAAGGTCTTTTATGAAATGTGTTTCATCAAATTATTACTTTTCATCCACTCACAGTCTTTTCTGTTTTCACTGCCCTTCAGGTTGATTACTGGTGCAGACTGTAGTAGAGACCGAGACATCACACTCCTCCACCGGATCCTGGCGTACTCTGGAAGCCGGTCGGGCTAAAGGTTCAAATTTTCCATAGTCTGACACTCCGTGTCAGACGGGATCAGGAGTGTCCCTCGTTAATCCCGGGGGGATTGGGACGGGTCCTAACAAGTGGTATCAGAGCATATTTGTTATTACGCTACGTGTAGGCCAATGATGTGATGTCTCTATGGGCTGCAGTTCGTTACCAACTTGATAGTTAGGATGCCGATACGATAGTTAGTAGGATTGACTCGTGGTTAGTTTTGGTTAGGCATTTGATGCCGAAATTGCCATAGTTCTGTCGTGGTTGGCTGTGTGGGACCCTACGGAGGGATGAACGTAGTAGTACTTTAGAGCTTTAATCATGGGACGATTAGTTTGGGATCATCTTCACAATGTTGTAGGATCAGTTTGATGATAGTTAGGAGTTGTGACCATTAGATGGTCGAATCTTGTTGTGTTAGATGGATATGCTGCTGGGAGCAGCCGGGTTTCTCCCGAACCACAATTGAGTGATGGAACCCTGGTTGAGTTGATGGTAGGATTGGATTGACGTCCATACGATGTCAGGACCGCGGGATCGGTCAGGCTGTGGGATATACTGCCTTTTGCAGTTGGGTTCAGAGGAACCCTAAGGCGTGATTGTGGAACCCTAAATCATGATGGATGGTTTAGAATGGTGAACCCTGGTGGTGATTAACGGTTAGAGAATGTGTGCACAACGGATTTGGTAGATGACCTTTGTAGGAAACTGTAGTGTTTGTTGTATGGTTCAGAAAAGTGAGTTGGCGAATGGTTTGACTTTGACGACCTTTCGGATTTGAGATCGTTGGTCAGTCATGTTAAGTCAACTCCGTTGATGGGACTGCACTCTGCAGTCGAGGTTGTATGAATCGATTAGACCTAGTTAGTTGTCGTACTACTCTAGTTATGATGGATAGTTGGTGTAGCTAAGGTCATGGACAACCTGGTAGACGACATTGGTTGAGTTGAGTTACGATTGGTTAGAGATTGGTTGGACAGGTTACCAGGGTTTGGTACTCGTTGATGGAATCCCGGAGTGGGGATACCGAGTAGCTAGTACGGGCGATTGATTCCGTTGGATGCGGAGTCTCCATAGCGAGGTCTGGTAGTTAGGTTTGCACGAGTCTGTGGTAGGCACTACTATCAAAAGTGGTTGTAGTTTTGGTTGTTGAGAATCAGGGGACGTTCTGGGAACGTTTTGTTTTTCTTGTACGAGTTGTCAGGGTGATTGTATCCGGAGTTATTGGGTACGTGGGAGGCAGAGTTTCTCCAACTTGAGTAGAGGTACGGGGTCGTTGCTCAGTATGAGCAAAAATCCAGGGTTGTCTAATTCGCACACTATATGTTGATGCTGATGCTGACGTTAGTGTGTTGGTGCTTGTACTGGTACTGGTGCTGGTGCTGGTGATTGTGATGACGATGAGTCACGAGTCGGGATGTGACTCCGTCAAGTTGTGCATGTGTTCGGTATCTGTAGTCCAGGGTGGATCACGGATAGAGTTGGACTAGACGGGATCCAGTAGGGATTGAGACGTAAGGATCTAGTAGTAATGGTCCACATCCTTTTAGATGTACATAAACGGTGTAAGCCGATAGGCGACCTTGGTAGTGAATTAGACTGGTTACAGACACATGGTTGATGTCCGAGTGTGTTGGTTACGACATGGTTGGAACTTCGGAATCGAGAGAGGTTGTGTTTGAGGTGACGAGGGGAGTTCTTGATTCCGTTTTCGTAATGGGTATCTTCGAAGTCATTTGGGGTGACTTCTCATGTTCTGCCATGGCAGATGATAATTGTTGTCACCAACACGCTGATCGTGTTTGGTTGGTGGACCCGCGTTTTGTTTGGGTCATCAGGAGGTGTTGGGTACTATAAAGTTAGGTGAATGAGATTTCTCATTCTCTGCTTAGTGGCAGGCGATTTTGGACTCTGTGGTGTAGTGAGTACATCGAGTTTTTGTGGGTATTCACGTAGGATGAATGTTGATGTCATCGTCTTGGATCATCCTTGATTTTCCTAGGTGGAATGACAAGGATCGATACGAGGTAATAGGAGAACCCACAGTCTCGACGTGTCTCATCGTTGACTGACCTGTTTAGATGTGGGAATTGGTTGAGGAGTGATTTGACTGAAGAAGGATTCAAAGACGGTGTAAGACCCTAGTATCAGATTTTCAAGTAGATTGATAGCTGAGTGAGCTTGTGTGGATCATAGGTGGATCGGGATTGTGATGTTGTGGACTTGGGCATTGTGGTGGATCTGGAACGTGATCTTGATGATCAGGTTAGGTGGAGAGTTTATTACCCTTACTTGGATATTTGAACATGGGAATGTCGGGACGACTTCCTTTCGAAGTCAATTCGGTATGAGACGATAGTTGGGTGAATCGAGGTTTACGATTACCTTGGACAATTGAGGATGAAGATGATGGGACTGAACTTCCTTTCGAGTTTAATCCCGTATGGTGTTTTAATCGAACGAGTAGGTGTCCGACGAGATCGGATTTGGTCAGCCTTAGATGTGGGAATGATGGGATTGGCTTCCCTATGAAGTCAATCGAATGTAATCTGGTAATCGTTTGAACGGGTGACCGTGGGACTCGAAATGGATGATGGGTTGGAGTTTTCGATCTCTCTAGTACTGTATTGGACAAATGGACTCCAGAATTGAGCCGTGTTTGGCTGCCATCTAGGTTGTAGGCTGGTTGGTGAATGGTTGTACATACCCTGTACGTTGTTCGAGGAATGATACGGGACATGTTTTTGGTGCCTGGTGACGGTATATGGAATATACCAGTGGTACGTTAGTGAGCGTGTTGGTAATCGGCTCAGTTCCGATACTAGTGGATTAGTCAAGGACATGAACTAGACATTGGATACTATGCTCTAGGTCGTAGTGTTTCTGATGGGTCCAGTCACACACAGGTCGAGTGAGATATTGGTAAGTGTTTACTCAGGTTGAGTGAGTTGGTAGTTGGCGTAACCACAAGTGAGTATAGTGTCAGTTTTCGACTTGCGACTGTCAAGCGGCGACAGTTTGTCGGGATGTGTCAACGTGGATCGATGAGTGATATTTGGTGATTCCCAGTGGGAGCAGACATCAGGATAGATTGGGATTGAGAAAGGAACTGTAGAGTTGATTATGTCAACAAAATGGTAGCTTTGTCAAGGGGTATCAACTCGGAACGTGTGATTTCTGTCACTCGACGCGGTCGAGTGTAGTCGATACGACGTGAGTGTTGGTGGAACGTTTGGTTGCAGACAAGTATCGTGCTCGTTAGTGGGTGTACAATTATACATTTTATGTCAGATCAGATTTTCTTTCCATGAGGTGGACGTGGAATCGGGATAGTTGGAATTTCGAGGACGAAATTAATTAAGGAAGGAAGGTTGTAACGACCCGTCCCAAATTTCGGGATTAGATTAGTGACTAATCAAGGATTAGTGAGGTTAATCGGTGATTAGTTGAGCAAAATTGGACGAACGACGCAAAATGACCAATTTGCGCCTGGTCATGGGTAAAATGCTGACTTTTGATCCAAGAGATCCGATAGCTGAGGGCCGAGGACCATTACGTAGATCGAGTCGATACGAATCCGCAGACAGGCGGCACGCCGAAATCAGACATTGAACGGGAAAGTTATGGTCACAGGAATTTCAATTTCACTATGCATGCATTATGAGGCGGCCATGATGTGGTAATGTCTGATTGAGCAGATATTTAATTGGGACCCATGGATGAGTGACAAGTGTCACTCATCCCATTGGTCACTTCCCCAAAAAGTTGATCTATCTTAATTAAATACTATTATCCTAAATTATTTTATAATTTAATCTCACCCACTTCCCATCTCCACCTTTCATCTATATCTCCTCCTCCCATCCTGACCGTCCATCTCCCTTCCTTGTTATAGTCACCAGCCATCCTCTCTGTTTCCATTCACAAATCTGAAACCCCTCCCCCACAATTCTCCACGTTCCTTTGAGCAAGAAAAACACACGACACACCACCCCACCACCACACTTGCATCCATACATTCGTGTGAGGATTAATGAGAGACTAAGAGTAACGAGGACGGCGGCCCACGGCAGTCCACGGCGGGGGTGAGTCAAACCGAACCCGAGAACCCATTTTCTATTATCAAAAAGTGGAAGTTGAGTTTTGTTTCTTGTTTTGTGTTCCTTTCGATTCTATTAAAACCTAGGGACCAAGGAAACTCGATGAGGATCGATTTTGATGGAAATGGATGGCTGGAAGGTTACGAAACTGAGCTTGAAGATCAAGCTTACGGTTTGATCTTGGGAGGTATGGTTCCTTTTAGTTTTCATGTGTTTCTAATGGCTAGATAGATTAGGTTTGTTGTTAGGAACCTTTAGGAATCAAAATCGAACAAAAATGGATCGAAATGAGGGAGAGATAGCATTGAAATGTCGCGCCAGTCTGGTCTAGTTCGAACTAGGCGAACCCGGTTCGCTGAAGGTAGGGGGTGACACTGTAGAAGGCGAGCGTGGAGGGTAGTTTGGGGAAGTTTTCAACCTGAATTTTAATCTATTCGATGTAACAAACATTTTGGGACTGGTTTCATGTCGATCGGACACCGTCTCGATATTGTTCGGGACATCCGAAGGTTTAGGATCGAGTTTAAAAATAGTTAAAAATTCGGGAAAATTACGGGGCTTCAATGAGGGGTTAATAAGGTAGTTAGTAACCCTCCAAAGTGATTTGGACAGGTTTGGGAGTCCCGGTGACTGTAATTAACCTGGGGAGGCTTCTGACTCGCAAATCGAGGCAGCAACTTAGGACGGTCTGTGAGTAGACCTTGATTTCTAAACTGTGATGCATGCCTAAATGTTTTATATGTTTAATCGATATGATTCTATGATGTTGATTTACATATTGGTGAATTATATGATTTCACGTATTTCGAGGCGATTTACGTGCTTGCACGTAAATCGAGGTTTACCGTTTTGCACTGATTATACATGCTTATGGTTTTGGAAATGTTTTAATGAAATGGTTTTGGATTTGATAAGGCAAACTCGGGTTTGAGACCCATTTGTTTTGGAAACCCTCAGACTCGAAGTCCATTTAGTTACGTTTTCGGGCTAGAGGCCCAATTGGTTCTTCAATCGATTTCGGATTTGGAAATATGGAATCGAGCACAAGACCCATTTGATTTACGAACTCTCGGACTTGAAGTCCATTTGATTCAACGAGGCATCGGGCCGAAGGCCCAGTTGTTTTACATATCAGGCTCGAGGCCCAATTGGTTTATGAATCGGGGGCGGAGCCCAGTTGACTTACGTATCAGGCACAAGGGTCATTTGGTTTACGAAATCGGTCACGAGGCCCAGTTGGTTTATGAAATCGGGCTTGAGGCCCAATTACAGTTTACGGTTGTGATTTCGGGTCAGGGACCCATAAATGGATTTCCGGTTCATGACAGTTTATGTGGACCGGGCATGAACCCTTTAAAGGTATTGAGAATGCTTTCAAATGGTTTTTCGTATACCATCCTTTATATATAGATTGTCTCCTCCGGGGAGGGTCGTTGGCCTGGGTGGGCCTCAGAGTAGTCATGGAGCACTGACTGAGTGGAGTCGCCCCCATTGGGTTCCTTACTCTCAGAAAGGCTATGGATTATAACCCCTAGGGAGGGTCATTGATCTACGGACATAGACCTGAGTGGACCCTGGGGGGACTTGAGATTTGAGACCCCAGGTAGCACGCGCGTAGCTCTAGATACCGTGACAGGATTGGTTATATGATATTGATAAACATCATTTCTTGGATTTGCGAAATTGTGTTTTATGAATTTTAAATGGATTTGGGCTAAGATCCCACATATGTTTACTTTGTTATGAAAATGGATTTTTGTAAATGGTTTTGGGCAGGGGCCCGTGTGACTTTAATTTACGAAACTTAGGGCTGAGACCCTAAATATGGTTGTTTAAACATATGTGGATTGATAAATGGTTTTCCTATGCATGCACGCTTTTTATTGAAGGGCATAAAGGTCTTTTATGAAATGTGTTTGATCAAACTATTACTTTTCGTCCACTCACAGTCTTTTCTGTTTTCACTGCCCTTTAGGTTGATTACTGGTGCGAACTGTAGCAGAGACCGAGACATCACACTTCTCCACCGGATCCTGGCGTACTCTGGAAGCCAGTCAGGCTAAAGGTTCAAATTTTCCCCGGTCTGACACCTCCTGTCAGACGGCATCAGGAGCGTCCCTCATTAATACCGGGGGGATTGAGACTTGCCCTGACAGGAGATGGACCTTAGTGCATGTTTGTGGGAAGCTAGGCCAATGAGATGAGTGACAAGTGTCACTCACTCATTGGTTTATCCTTATATATTTATGACCAATTAAAACAAGACAACTCAAATTGATTCCCTCGTAAAGCGTACCCGTAAAATCGTTAAAATGTTTTAGACCTATAAAATGACCGTACGTTATCCAAATTTGGCATGTCGACCGATGTAATACATAAGCATTTCTGAGACTGAGCCTCCCATGTAACGACACATCCCGGAAATCGGGATTAGATTAGTTGTTAATGATGGATTAGTGCATTTAATCGGTGATTAGTTGGAGGCGTTCAGACGGACGGTGCGAAATGATGATTTTTTCCCTTGGAATTAGGCAAGATGTTGACTTTTCGATCGGGCAGTCAAATGGACTTTGACCGATGACCGTGACGTAGTTTGGGACGTCACGAGTTCATAGACAGGTGACATGTCCGATTCCGACATCCGAGGGAAAAGTTATGACGTTCGGAAGATTGAGGGTACTTTGGTAATTTTGCTGAATAGGGGCAATTTGTTGACTTTTCACCCGACATGGACTTTTCATGTAACTCGAGGACCGTTAGGAAGGTCTCGATCCCCTGAGTACGACGACAGGTGGCACGTTATCATTGGACTTCGGACGAATTA
The DNA here is from genome assembly GCA_032719365.1 of Prinsepia uniflora. NCBI lineage: Eukaryota > Viridiplantae > Streptophyta > Magnoliopsida > Rosales > Rosaceae > Prinsepia > Prinsepia uniflora. The sequence goes on along the minus strand of CM064861.1, from coordinate 56,297,600 downwards.
CTTATTGGTCTAAATGTACGAGGGGTAAAATGGTAATTTTGCAAGGCAGGGGTCAATTGGTCTTTTGGGTGCATTGGGATTTATGCCAGTGACACTTGGTTACTTTGGGATGGTTGTTCACTAGATTTGAGACACTTGTCTCAAATCTGGAATGCAGTGGAAGATTGGACACCGACTAAGTGGATTTTTATGCATCGTGTTAATGGTTGCGCGATGTTAGCCGGGAAGGAAAACAGAGCACCGTGCACTGCCTCCATGAAATTACCCTTACCTTCAAATGTGATTTGTACCCATAGTTTGTGAACAAGAAATGAAGGAAAATCTGGGATAAAGCTGGTGGCGATCACGGCGGCGTACGACAGTGAGGTAAGGGGTGAGAAGTCGTGCAATCCCCTGTTCCATTTCAAAATGGCAAATTCTGATTTAGTGTCTAAAGACGTTTTTTTGTTAATAGGGAATAGTTCTAGACGTGGAGACGAGTCGAGTGGGCTTAGCCTTGAGGCCTGCCATGGACGATGGTTGGAGAACCAACACGGTAAGGCTTGGTAAAAAATATTTGGTATGGTATTTTAGGTTCTGTTCTTGCATTCTAATGTTTGGACCGTGATTAAGGAGGGTAAACAAATCGTTCCGGACTACTGTGGAGGCTGGAGGAGGTCAGATTCGAAAAAAAAGACTTGGTCAAAGAGCACATATCATACTTTGGATCAAGAAGGTAATATTCTAGTTTTAAGATCAGATTTTGATTATGTAGAATAATAGGAAACACTTAGAGGAACCTATAGGATTGAGTAGGAGAGAAAACGGCTCAAAAACGAATGAGTTAGATGGGTGGACCGTTTGCACCGGTTCGGTCGAACCGGGCTGGTTCAGACCGGTTCAAACCGGTTCTATCTCAAGGAAAAAGACAATGAACATTAGGCGCATGGCTCCCACGCGCAGCCCCTTTGGACGGTGCGTGAGGGAGCGTGGTGCCCCTTTTGGGGAAGGTTCCAACACTACTTCTAAAGTATTCGATGTAACAAACATTTTGGCACTGGTTTCGAGTCGATCGGACATCGTCTCGATATGTTTCGGGCTGTCCGAAGGTTTTAGGGCTCGTTTAAAAATAGTTAAAAATTCGGAAAAATTACGGGGCTTTAGTACATGCTTTATTAAGTAGATAGTATCTTTATTATGGGATTTTAACAGGTTTGGGAAAGCCGAGGATAGTGGATTGGCTGAGAACGGCGTAGGTGCGCACGTATCGAGGCGACGGCGTACGACGGTAAGGTAAGGGGTGAGAAGTCGTGCAATCCTCTGTTCCATTTCAAAATGGAAAATTCTGATTTAGTGTCCAAAGAAGTTTTTGGTTAATAGGGAATAGTTCTAGACATGGAGACGAGTCGGGTGGGCTTAGCCTTGAGGCCTGCCATCGACGGTGGTTGGAGAACGAACACGGTAAGGCTTGGTAAAAATTATTTGGTATGGTATTTTAGGTTCGGTTCTTGCATTCTAATGTTTGGACCGTGATTAAGAAGGGTAAACAAATACTTTGGGACTACTGTGGAGGCTCGAGGAGGTCAGATTCGAAAAAAAAGACTTGGTCACAGAGCACATATCATACTTTGGATCAAGAAGGTAATATTCTAGTTTTAAGCTCAGATTTTGATTATGTAGAATAATAGGAACCACTTAGAGGAACCTATAGGATTGAGTAGGAGAGAAAACGGCTCAAAAATGAATGAGTTAGATGGGCGGACCGTTTGCACCGGTTCGGTCGAACCGGGCTGGTTCAGACCGGTTCAAACCGGGTCTGTATCAAGGAAGAAGACAATGAACAGTAGGCGTGTGGCTACCACGTGCAGAACCTTTGGACGGCGCGTGAGGGCGCGTGGGGCCTCTTTTACGGAAGGTTCCAACACGAATTTTAAATTATTCGATATAACGAACATTTTGGCACTGGTTTCGAGTGGATCGGACATCGTCTCGATATGTTTCGGGCTGTCCGAAGGTTTTAGGGCTCATTTAAAAATAGTTAAAAATTCGAGAAAATTACGAGGCTTTAGTACAAGCTTTATTAATTAGTTAGTGACCTTATTATGGGATTTGGACAGTTTCGGGAAAGCCGAGGATAATGGATTGTCCAGGAACGGCATAGGTGCTCGCGTATCGAGGCGACAGCATAATGGTCTGTGAGTGGACTTTGCTTTCTAACTCTTGATGCATGCATATATGTTTTTATATATTTTCTATACGTGATTCTATGATTTGGTTTATGATCTTGATGATTTACGATTTTGCACGTATTTCGAGGAATTGACGTATTTGCACGTTTTTCCGAGGTTTTGATTAATCTTGTGATTTGATTATGATTTTAATGATTTGATTTTGGGATATGAAATATGAGTTGATTTCAAGGATTTGAACTGGATTTCGGAAAAGTGATTTCGGGCTTGGAGCCCTGTTTTTGAGATTTTGATAAACGAGCTTTCGGTTTTGAAACTGGATTTCGGAAATCAGATTTCGGATTTGGTTTTGAGACTTGGAAAGAGGAAATTTTGAATTTGGGTTCGGGATGATGGTTCTGGATGCTAGCTTACGGAATCATTGTCGCGAATTCGGATGAGGATTTTCTATGGTTTTCACCGTTGCTTGAAAAATGGTTTTGGGTTTAAAGACCCGGAAGAAGAAAAGAAAAACCGCTGGATCTGGTTTTGAGTTTAAAGACTAGGATTGATTGATAGGGGAGGGCCCTGGATTGATATGTTTTGAGTTTAAAGACTCGGTATATGTTTTGAGTTTAAAGACTCGGTTATGATACCCCCCTAGGCCTGTGATTGTGTTTTGAGTTTAAAGACTCGTTGATATCCCGGGAAGGCCTGGTTATTGCGCATGGTTTTGAGTTTAAAGACTCGGGCGCACTTGAGATCCAGCAACTCGCATGATTAATGTTTTTCACTGGTTTTTCACTGGCTTTCAGAATGTTTTAGGCAGTGGCCCGGATGATCGGATTTGATGAGTTTTGGGACTGAGTTCACGTAATTGAGATTGATTTGTGATTTGAAGCTGAGGCCTGGATTTGAATAGCGGATTTGATTCGGGTTTCCAAATGGTTTTCAATGATGGTTTTTGATATGAATGGTTTCATGACTTGAATTTGATATGCATGCATTGGTTTTTAAATGGAGGGTATAAATGTACTTGTTTTATTGAACTGTTTTTGAAACTATACTTTATTTTTATCCACTCACAGTCTTTTGTGTTTTCGATACCCTCCAGGTTGTTGCGGTGCAGGCTGTTGGTCGAGAGAGACGGAGACATCACACGTACGATCCACAGTAGATTCTGTGCACTATGGGAAATCCGAATGTTGTTGGACGGTCGAATCGAGAATCCCTTGTCTGACTTACGTGTCACATGGAGGTTGGACGTCGGTTTAGCCTTCGTGTCATGCGTAAGTTAGACGGGAGCAGGATTTAGCCCTTAATCCTGGGAGATTATGGGTGGGTCTTGACATCCCACGGCTGCCCGTAAACAGACAGTGCATAATGACCTCTTTGGGGGTGGGGGGGACACATTGCATCCTGGAGGCGTGTAACAATACCATACACACAATCTAAATAAGTACAGAGAATGGTAACAGTGGAAACTCATTTTTCATACACGGCTGTATTTTCAAATCGAACAGAAAAGACAGGTCCTTCCGCCTTAATGATGCACTATGGGCATATAGGACAACCTACAAAACCCGTGTAGGATGTCCCCACACAGGCTTGTTTAAGGCAAAGGATGCCATCTGCTATTAGAACTCGAGCACAAGGCCTTTTGGACCATTAAGCAGGTGAATATGGATGTGGATGAACCAGGACTTTAAAGGAAACTCCAGCTAAGTGAATTGGATCTGATTAGTAATGAAGCCTTTGAAAGTGCCCGAATATACAAGGAGAAAATCAAGAGTTTCCATGACCTAAAGATTCAGTGCAAGCACTTCCTACCCGAGTAGCAAGTCCTCATATTCAACTTATAGCTCAAGTTTTTTCAGGTGAGCTTTGTTCTGGTCCTTTCTATTATCACCCATGTCTTCCTTCATGATGTAGCAGAGATCCATCATCCTATAAAGCGGGAACTGTTCAAAGTCAATGGCCATTGCCTCAAGCACTACCTTTCGGCTCTACTTGATAGGACCCACCCTGATTATCGCCTCGATAATCAGGAAGCATCCTTCTCCCGTCTGACAATCGAATCCAAAAGACTGGAAAACCAAAATAATATTACATCACACCCATTGTCAAACCAGGGAGATTAAAAAAATACAACCGACTGGACCTCAAGTCCTTAGTATCACGGGGCATAATATTACAAAACAAGTTAAAGATCAAATCCTACTCTGTGAACTGACTACTCCGCAACGGAAACTTTATGCCTCTGCCTCTGCCTCTGCCTCGGCGCTAGCCCCCGAACTTGTACCACGACCTGGAGGGTAGTTAAAACAACAAAATGTGAGTGGACCGAAACAAAGGTTTGCAGAAAACAGTTTAAGGAATCCGGGGTTCGCCCTCCAGTTTTACAACACGCATGCATAACCAGTTAAAAAAAAACATATCAAACATTCGAAATCCCTTTTTCCGAAACACATGGAAAACATTGCAGAAAAACCATCATAACTCGTGTAAAATAATATAATATTACCAAAATCCATAAACCGTTAATTTGAAACATCGATTACGCAAATCAAGTAAAAAGTGAATCAACAATCACAATTAAACCATTGGATCCATCCGAGTCTTTAAACTCAATATCAGGCCTTCCCGGGATATCAACGAGTCTTTAAACTCAAAGCATAATCAATAGGCCTCGGGGGTATCACAATAACTGAGTCTTTAAAATCACGAGTCTTTAAACTCAATTTACCGGGCCCGCCCTCGTCATCGATTAACCGGGTCTTTAAACCCAAAACCAGATCCAACAATAAACCGAGTCTTTAAACCCAAAACCATTTATAAACACGATTCATCATGATCCATTTTCCAAAAATTCATTCCGAAATCATAACTTGTCAAAATAGGACTTTTGTCCGAATTCACATGCAAATACCAAAACGTGCAATTCCCGAAATCACCTCACAAATATAATCAAACGTCATAAATACGTAACATGCATAATCATATCCAATGACTTCATCAAAACATCATTCATGTATAGGCGAAAACCTTAACCTCGAAATGCGTGAAATACGATATTTATCTCGAAAAGCGTGAAACCACGTAAAACCGAACTAGCATATTTATCATCATATAATCATAAGTGAAAACACAAGATAATTAAGTAAAATAGTCATGCATGCACAATTTGGAAATCAAAAGTCCACTCACGGTTTTAGGACGCGTCAATCGCGCCCCGTGCGCTCCTCAGTAGCTTCGGAAATGTCCGGGCCTGTAAAAACGTACAAGGAGGGTTACAATCATCCCCAGATAACTCTTAAGATTTTTCCTAATTTTTCTGGATTTTCGACGAAATTAACCTTAAGGACCTAAACCTTCCGAACTCCCGAAATTATCCCGCACGACTCCCGACCAACTCGAACCCTTAAGATAAAATGTTAAAAACATTAAAAGGAAGAAAACCTCAGTTGACCGTGATCGGAAAAGACCTCACACGTGTCGTCACGCGCCGCCCAAAGTGGCTGCGCGTGAAGGCCACGCGCCTGCTACAGTGACACTGCTACAGTGTCACCATCTTCACCCGACTACCGTTATTCAGGTCTTCAACCCGCGTGTTCAACCCGTCCAATTAACCTTCAATTCTCAATCAAATCCTCCCGTTTTCAATCCTATCATCTTCTCTAATCCATTAATTATAGTTCTGTATGATCGATTAACCTCGACTGTCCCTAAATCGACCAACCCAAGCTTGAACAGTCGAACGAGTCTTCATCTAGAACTCACCCAAAACAGTTCCATTATCCAATTAACTCAGACAGTAGCTTAAGGGGACCTAGACGAACCATACCATCCAACCAATTGACCCAATACTAACCTGGAAGTAGCCGTCCTCAAGCTCGAAAATTCTCAGGACCAGGGGCCTCAGTTCTTGGCCAATTAGTGAGTGATGTCCTTCGAAATCGATGTGGTCGGTTTCCATCTACTCCCAGAAGACTAATACGGCCCTTGGTTTCGCTCAAATGGCCTCACAATTTGATCTTCGATTTTCCCTCCAACTGGTTTTTCTCTGAACTAGAGCTTCAGTTCCTGAGCAATCCCTGATCAAAACTCTTCAACTCTTGCACGGTTGTGTTTCTGTCACTCCCAGAAAACTCCCTCAGTGTCTAGATTGGTTCCAAAACCCGTAGGAATTGAACTCTAACTTTTTCCCCCCAAAAACCCGAAAATGTTCTTCACAGTTCTCTCAGTCACTCTCAGTCCCATAACCTCAGACTGGTGCCCAAAACGATCGCACGCAACTCCCTACTCAACTAATTGATTCAAAATGGCCAACACCCCGTGGAAATCCATCAGCTGATCACTGAGCAGTTGTTTCTCGCAAACAGACCCCAAGAACAATTTTTAAAACCTCACCCGTGCTCCGAGACTCTGCCCAGACACGCCTAAATGCCTCCCACAGCCTCAAAGTCCATAAACTAATCACCTGTTTATTCCACTAAAGCCATAAACAATTTGCAGGCACAAAACACCACGGCATGGCCGTGCACTCTGTTTTTCATGGTGGTGCTACAGTAACCGTCGTGCAAATGACCAAAATGCCCTCAGGGCAATAATTACCAAAATGCCCTCCAACTTCCGTGACCCGTAACTCGGTCATCCGGTGTCCGTTTCACGCGTGCCGCCAGTCGTTGTACTCGGGGTATCGAGACGAACCTAACGGTCTTCGAGTCATATGAAATCCAATTGTCAAACAAAAAGTCAAATTTTTCCCTTATAACGTCCAAATTACGATAATGCCCCTGAACTTCTGAACGTCATAACTTTCACCCTGTTCGTCCAAATCGGACGTGCCACCTGTATATGAACTCGTGACGTCCTGAACTACGTCATAGTCATCGTTCAACGTCCGTTCGACCCTCCAATCAAAAAGTCAACAAATTGACCAAACGAATCACAGGGGTAAAAACGTCATTTTATTCAATATTTTACAATATTACATTTTCAGAATTTCCGGGGCGTTACAATCTCCCCCCCTTAAGAAATTTCGTTCCGAAATTTCAAGGAAACAAATAGGGGAACTGTTCTCGCATCTGCGCCTCGGGTTCCCATGTGGCTTCCTCCACATTCTAGTTCCTCCAGAGAACCTTTACTAGAGGAACGATCTTCCGGTGTAGCACCTTATCCTTTCGGTCCAAAATCTGTACCGGCTATTCTTCAAAACTCAAGTCTTCTCGGAGTTCAATAAGTTGTTCCTCCAGAACATGCGATGCATCAAACACATATTTTCGTAGCATCGACACGTGGAAAACATCGTGGACCTTCGAAAGTTCTGGCGGTAATGCTAACCTGTAGGCAACTTGGCCAATCCTCTCAGTAATCTCATAAGGTCCAATATAACGAGGGCTCAACTTTCCTCGCCTGCCAAATATCAGTACACCTTTCCAAGGGGACAGTTTCAGAAATACCCGATCTCCGACCGCAAACTCAAGATCTCGAATCTGATGGTCCGCATAGCTCTTTTGTCTGTCTTGGGCTGCCTTGAGCCGATCTCGAATGAGTTTGACCTTCTTGGTTGTCAATTCCACCAATTCGGATTTCGTCAGTTTCCTTTCACCCACGTCCGTCCAACATAATGGGGTTCTGCTCTGCCGTCCGTACAAGGCTTCGTAAGGAGCCATCCCAATGCTCGCCTGATAGCTGTTGTTATAGGCAAATTCCATCAAGGCTAGGTGTGATTCCCAAGTGCCCTGAAATTGCAAAACGCAAGCTCGCATCATATCCTCCAATATCTGGATGGTCCGCTCAGACTGGCCTTCAGTCTGAAGATGAAATGCAGTACTGAAACGAAGTTTTGTCCTAAAGGCTTCCTGTAGACTCTGCCAAAACCGAGAAGTAAACCTCGGGTCTTTGTCAAAAACTATGGATTCCGGAGTACCGTGCAACCGGATGATCTCATCGATAAACAATTGAGCCAACTGTGTCATCCTGAAGTTCTCTCGAACCGGCAAGAAATGAGCTGATTTTGTAAGCCTGTCCACAATCACCCAAACTCCATCGTGACCTCTGGGTGTCCTAGGAAGTCCAAACACAAAATCCATCGTTAGGTGATCCCATTTCCATTCTGGGATAGGTAGTGGTTGCAAGGTTCCATAAGGTCGTTGTCTCTCAGCCTTCACTTGTTGGAAAATCAAACACATGCTGACAAAATCGACAATCTCTCGTTTCATACCCGGCCACCAATAATGTTCTCGCAATGTGCGATACATCTTGGTCCCACCAGGATGCATCGCGTAGGCCGAACTGTGAGCCTCATCCAAGATTTCCTTCTTCAGTGCCTCAACGTCTGGCACACACAACCCTCCTTCTTTTAGTAAGGCTCCATCCTCCCTGACTGTGAAATCTAGCCATTCACCGGCTTCCACTTCAATCTGAAACACACACGAGATAGGATCTTGAGATTAGGCCTCAACGATCCGATCTATTAGGAGTGGTCTCACATGAAAATTAGCCAAAAAGAAACCTTGGCTATCCTGTCCCAAATCAATGCTAGTCTTACGGAGTTCAACCAAAAGCGGCAAATGAACCGTCCGTAGGTGCGCCACAGAATGCATTGACTTCGAGCTTAGAGCATCAGCCACTACATTGGCTTTTCCAGGGTGGTACTCAATCGTACAATCATAGTCCTTAATTAGCTCCAGCCATCGTCGTTGCCTCACATTCAAGTCCTTCTGGGTGAACAAGTACTTCAGGCTCTTGTGATCCGTGAACAGCCTGCAAGTTTCACCATACAAGTGATGTCTCCAAATTTTTAGCGCATGCACGACAGCAGCTAACTCCAAGTCGTGCGTCGGATAATTACGCTCATGCGGCTTCAACTGGCGCAAAGCATAGGCAATCACTTTCACATGCTGCATTAGTACACATCCCAATCCCTGTAAGGATGCATCACTGTACACCTCAAATTCTCCACTATCGCCTGGAAGGGTCAGTATAGGAGCAGATGTCAACCTTTCCTTTAGCTCCTGAAAACTACACTCACAATCGTCATCCCAGACAAACTTGAATCCCTTCCGCGTCAGTCGTGTCAACGGGGCAGCAATGGTAGAGAAACCCTCTACAAACCTCCTGTAGCTAGCCAAACCCAAGAAACTTCTGACTTCAGTGACGGTCTTCGGTTGTTCCCACTTCGCCACTGCTTCACCTTTCTGAGAATCCATACTGATTCCATCAGTTGAGATCACATGCCCCAAGAAACTCACGCTCGTCAACCAGAACTGACACTTGCTGAGCTTCACATACAACTGGTTTTCCCTCAAGGTACCCAGCACCATCCTTAAGTGCTCCTCGTGCTCTTCCGCACTCTTCGAGTAAACTAGAATATCGTCGATGAACACGATGACGAAGTGATCCAAGTATGGCTGTAACACTCGGTTCATCAAATCCATAAACGCTGCGGGTGCGTTGGTCAAACCAAAAGGCATCACAAGGAATTCATAATGACCATAACGGGTTCTAAAGGCTGTCTTGGGTACATCCTCATCCTTAACCCGCAACTGATGATACCCAAAACGAAGATCGATTTTGGAGAAGTACTGCGCTCTTCGAAGCTGATCGAACAAGTCATCGATTCGAGGCAACAGGTATTTGTTCCTGACTGTTACTTTATTCAGTTGCCTGTAATCGATGCAGAGTCTCAAACTCCCATCCTTTTTTCGCACAAACAACACTGGGGCTCCCTAGGGGGATACACTCGGTTTGATAAACCCCATCTCAAGTAACTCATGCAACTGCGCCTTCAGTTCTTTCAACTCGGCTGGCGCCATACGATACGGAGTCTGAGATATAGGCTGCGTACCTGGAACAAGATCAGTAGTGAACTCGACATCTCGGTGAGGTGGCAATCCCGGTAGATCCTCCGGAAAGACATCCGGGAACTCCCGTACTATCGGTATATCCTCCACCCTCAATGGTGCAGCTCATGCGTCCAACACTTGAGCTAAGTATCCCTGGCACCCTTTCCTCAACAACTTACTTGCCTTCAGAGCTGAAATCACTCCAACATGAATTGCTCGCTGTATTCCCTGAAAGATGGTTTCCGGTAACCCCGGGCTCCGAAAGGTAACCTTCTTATCGACACATTCGATAGTAGCATGATGGAGCGTCAACCAATCCATTCCCAAAATGACATCAAAGTCGTGCAAGTCCAAAAGTATCAAGTCTGCTACCAACCCAACGTCACCTACCATTACGGGACACTCCCACAACACTTGATTTACCACAAATACATCTTCTGTGGGCGTACTCACACCCAAGTCATAGTCTAGTGCGGACACCTCTCTACCCGCCAACAACTCACAGTCCCGTGATATAAACGAATGAGTAGCTCCGGGATCAATTAAAGTACAATCATCATGTCCAAAGATCGTGAGTGTACCTGTCACAACACCAGGTGCTGCCCTGGCCTCCTGCTGCGTAACAGCAAAAACTCGGGCCTGTGGTCCAGCTGCTCTCCCACGGCCCCGGCCCCTCTATCCACTAGTCGCTCCAGTACCACCTCCTCTAGTACTCCCCGTCCCAGAAACTGCAGCTGTGTTCTGTCCCTGCTCTGCTCCACCCCGACCTGCGCCACCACCCTGTGGCAAGGATGGACACTCCCTCCGGTAGTGGCCCCGCTCGCCACAGAAGAAACAGATAACACTGGAAGCATCTCGAGTAAAACCACCACTCTGCCGTCCCATGGAAGCAACTGAAGTCGCGCTCGCCTGAGGAGCAGTCTGCGCCCTAGGCGCTCTGAATCCAGGACTCTGAAAGTCACCAGGCCTGCCATAACGATCATTGCCTGCAGATGAGGCTCCACCATAACGTCCCTTCTTTGGGCTCTCTGACCATACGATCCAGAATATGAACGCTCTCGACGTTGTCCACCACCAGAGTACTGTGGACGTGTCGGGAGACTAGCCTCAACCCATACTGCGGCATCAAACAACTCCCTGAGAGTAGTAAAAGCTCCGGCCGTCACAATGTCCCGAATCTCACCCCGTAGGCCAAGCTCGAACCTACGACATTTCTCAGCCTCAGTAGACACAAAGGTAGGAGCAAAACGGGCTAGCATCTGAAATTTCTGCTCATACTCTGCTACGGACATACTCCCCTGCTGGAGCTGCAGAAACTCGGTCTCTCGAGCATCACGGAATGAACGGGGATAATACTGATCGAAAAACCGTTCACAAAAGGTCTCCCAAGTCACTGTACGGGCATCCCAACCCGACAACTCCAGAGTATACCACCACTCATAAGCAGATCCATCAAGCAAAAATGTGGCCAACACAACTCGCTCCTCAGGAGGACAGTGCATCATAGCGAAAATCCGCTCAAACCGAGAAATCCAACGGTGGGCATACTCGGGATCCGCTCCACCACTAAACACCGTAGCCCCAAGACGCTGGGCTCGCTCGATCGAAGCACTCTCGGCATCACCGTCAGGTCGTGGAGGGGGTTCACGTCGCGGAGGCATGGCCGAACGTCTTTCTCTGAAAGAGGCATAAGTTAGTACAATAAGCAAGGCACACCCAAGTGCCAGACACGAACCGTAAACCTAGGCTCTGATACCAATTGACAGGACCCACCCTGATTATCGCCTCGATAATCAGGAAGCATCCTTCTCCCGTCTGACAATCGAATCCAAAAGACTGGAAAACCAAAATAATATTACATCACACCCATTGTCAAACCAGGGAGATTAAAAAAATACAACCGACTGGACCTCAAGTCCTTAGTTTCACAGGGCATAATATTACAAAACAAGTTAAAGATCAAATTCTACTCTGTGAACTGACTACTCCGCAACGGAAACTTTATGCCTCTGCCTCTGCTTCTGCCTCGGCGCTAGCCCCCGAACTTGTACCACGACCTGGAGGGTAGTTAAAACAACAAAATGTGAGTGGACCGAAACAAAGGTTTGCAGAAAACAGTTTAAGGAATCCGGGGGTCGCCCTCCAGTTTTACAACACGCCTGCATAACCAGTTAAAAAAACGCGTATTAAACATTCGAAATCCCTTTTTCCGAAACACATGGAAAACATTGCAGAAAAACCATCATAACTCGTGTAAAATAATATAATATTACCAAAATCCATAAACCGTTAATTTGAAACATCGATTACGCAAATCAAGTAAAAAGTGAATCAACAATCACAATTAAACCGTTGGATCCATCCGAGTCTTTAAACTCAATATCAGGCCTTCCCGGGATATCAACGAGTCTTTAAACTCAAAGCATAATCAATAGGCCTCGGGGGTATCACAATAACCGAGTCTTTAAACTCACGAGTCTTTAAACTCAATTTACCGGGCCCGCCCCCGTCATCGATTAACCGGGTCTTTAAACCCAAAACCAGATCCAACAATAAACCGGGTCTTTAAACCCAAAACCATTTATAAACACGATTCATCATGATCCATTTTCCAAAAATTCATTCCGAAATCATAACTTGTCAAAATAGGACTTGTGTCTGAATTCACATGCAAATACCAAAACGTGCAATTCCCGAAATCACCTCACAAATATAATCAAACGTCATAAATACGTAACATGCATAATCATATCCAATGACTTCATCAAAACATCATTCATGCATAGGCGAAAACCGTAACCTCGAAATGCGTGAAATACGATATTTATCTCGAAAAGCGTGAAACCACGTAAAACCGAAATTGTATATTTATCATCATATAATCATAAGTGAAAACACAACATAATTAAGTAAAATAGTCATGCATGCTCAATTTGGAAATCAAAAGTCCACTCACGGTTTTAGGACGCGTCAATCGCGCCCCGTGCGCTCCTCAGTAGCTTCGGAAATGTCCGGGCCTGTAAAAACGTACAAGGAGGGTTACAATCATCCCCAAATAACTCGTAAGATTTTTCCTAATTTTTCTGGATTTTCGACGAAATTAACCTTAAGGACGTAAACCTTCCGAACTCCCGAAATTATCCCGCACGACTCCCGACCAACTCGAACCCTTAAGATAAAATGTTAAAAACATTAAAAGGAAGAAAACCTCAGTTGACCGTGATCGGAAAATACCTCACACGCGTCGTCACGCGCCGCCCAAAGTGGCTGCGCGTGAAGTCCACGCGCCTGCTACATTGACACTGCTACAGTGTCACCATCTTCACCCGACTACCGTTATTCGGGTCTTCAAACCGCGTGTTCAACCCGTCCAATTAACCTTCAATTCTCAATCAAATCCTCCCATTTTCAATCCTATCATCTTCTCTAATCCATTAATTTTAGTTCTGTATGATCGATTAACCTCGACTGTCCCTAAATCGACCAACCCAAACTTGAACAGTCGAACGAGTCTTCATCTAGAACTCACCCAAAACAGTTCCATTATCCAATTAACTCAGACAGTAGCTTAAGGGGACCTACGAACCATAACATCCAACCAATTGACCCAATACTAACCTGGAAGTAGCCGTCCTCAAGCTCGAAAATTCTCAGGACCAGGGGCCTCAGTTCTTGGCCAATTAGTGGGTGATGTCCTTCGAAATTGATGTGGTCGGTTTCCTTTTGCTCCCAGAAGACTAATACGGCCCTGGCCTCACAATTTGATCTTCGATTTTCCCTCCAACTGGTTTTTCTCTGAACTAGAGCTTGAGTTCCTGAACAATCCCTGATCAAAACTCTTCAACTCTTGCACGGTTGTGTTTCTGTCACTCCCAGAAAACTCCCTCAGTGTCTAGAATGGTCCCAAAACCCGTAGGAATTGAACTCTGAATTTTTCCCCCCAAAAACCCGAAAATGTTCTTCACAGTTCTCTCAGTCACTCTCAGTCCCATAACCTCATACTGATGCCCAAAATGATCGCACTCAACTCCCTACTCAGCTAATTGATTCAAAATGGCCAACACCCCGTGGAAATCCATCAGCTGATCACTGAGCAGTTGTTTCCTGCAAATAGACCCCAAGAACAATTTTTAAAACCTCACCCGTGCTCTGAGACTTTGCCCAGACACGCCTGAATGCCTCCCACAGCCTCAAAGTCCATAAACTAATCACCTGTTTATTCCACTAAAGCCATAAACAATTTGCAGGCACAAAACACCACGGCATGGCCGTGCACTCTGTTTTTCGCGGTGGTGCTACAGTAACCGCCGTGCAAATGACCAAAATGCCCTCAGGGCAATAATTACCAAAATGCCCTCCAACATCCGTGACCCGTAACTCGGTCATCTGGTGTCTGTTTCACGCGTGCCGCCAGTCGTTGTACTCGGGGCATCGAGACGAACCTAACGGTCTTCGAGTCATATGAAAACCAATTGTCAAACAAAAAGTCAACTTTTTCCCTTATAACGTCCAAATTACGATAATGCCCCTGAACTTCCGAACGTCATAACTTTCACCCTGTTCGTCCGAATCGGACGTGCCACCTGTCTATGAACTCGTGACGTCCCGAACGACGTCACAGTCATCGCTCAACGTCCGTTCGACCCTCCAATCAAAAAGTCAACAAATTAACCAAACGAATCACAGGGGTAAAAACGTCATTTTATTCAATATTTTACAATATTACATTTTCCGAATTTCCGGGGCGTTACACTACCCAACCCCATTATGAATCTCATTAACCTCCCACTAGCTTGCCCAATATATCAAGTTGTGCCATGTCCTGCCAGGTGTTAAATAAAGCACTCTTAAGAGGTAGTCTAGCCCTAGTTAGGATCTCTTAGCCCTTTATGTTTCTATTTTTATCCCTGGAACCTTACTTCTATTTTTCCCATGCTTCATGCTTATCACATTGAGGGCAATGTTCATTTTAGGGGAGCGAGGATCAAAATTTTCATATAGAAACCAATAGGTTTGGGGGTACACAACCAAAACTTTTGTTTTCTGTTTTTCTGTTTGTGTTGCTAGTTATAATGGTATGATATGTTAATAGGAACATACATGCTTGGTTAACTACCTTTGCTTTACTAAGAGTCGTGCCATGTCCAAAAAGTTCATAATCTACACTACACACATGCCATTAAGTGAACAAAGCAACTAAATTTGAGTGACTTTAGAACAAAGCAACTGAATTTGAGTTCATAATCTACACTACACTACACACATGCCATGTTTCGGCTAATAATCTTACCATGAAAAAATTTCATATTTATCTAGCACTAGAAGCTTTTATCCTTTGAATTCATAATCAAGCAGTTTGAGATTTTTTAATCAATAAAATAGCCATAATAAATGGTCGTAGATAAAATGGTATCATGTTATTTCTCAATATATATTTAAAGTTCAACATCTGAAAGGTACTAATAATATTCTTGCAAACTATCTTAGTAGGAAAGATCACTAAAACAAGTGATTTATTTTTGCAGGAAATTGATAGGAAAATATCCTTTGCAATACAGTTGTAAAGAAAAAACCTTATTCACAACATAAAGTATACGTTGTGTATCAAGGATTCCGACTAGGAAGCTTTAACAACTGGTCTGCTTGCCACACTCGGGTAACAAATATCGTGGAGCTTGTTATGAAAGTTTTGACAGTTATGAGGTGGCAACAAATGCCTTCAACAATTTCTTAAATGCCAACCAAATGGTAGAAGGATCAAGTTTAGAAATGAAAGACTTCTTCAACCCAAGATTAGAAGAAAGCCTCCATGAGGAAATCAATGACATATGGAAAACCCATATCCATAAGAAAATATAGGATTAGGAAAACACATGACCCAACCCTCACGTAAAATAGTTGAAAAAAAAAATTGCTTTTGAAAATATCATAAAAGCACAGGAAAAAGAATTTTCTTCAGCAAAAAAAAAGAAATTTTTTTGCTCAAAAATCATTGTTTTCAAATCATTAAACAAATGAATTGGGACGAGAATTTTAATTTTGAAAAGAGAAATAATTTTCTTTAATTGACAGAAATTCCTAGATAATTATTTAGATTTTTCCTTTGAAAAAATAAAAAGGATTTGTCATTTTGAAAAGCAAACAAATTTTACTTTTCATGTCTTCAAAAACATGCATAGAAAATATTCAACCATCAAGCGAAAATTCTAGATATGTATTTTCGAAATCACGAAAATATAAAATCAAGCTGCTAATAATATTCGAACACTATCCCTTTGTTCTCACAAATGAACAAACAGTAAATTGGTGAATTACTAAATGAATAGTTCTCCAATGTTTTAATTGTCATCATCTTAAAGACTTCTTGGCATTCATCAAAGTAATCGTATATGACGTGATTAAGAATATTAAATTAAACAAATATTTAACTTTCACTATATCTAGCTCCATCACATTTGGATGGAGAGAAAGCGAAACAGTTTTCCAAACTTATCAAAATTGGTTATTAATTGAAACCATTGATAGGAATATTCGGGAGGAAACCCTTCCTGAAACAAAGCAAATTGCAGCTCATTTTACTTCCCAATGGAATAAGAAATTGCTGCAGAACATAGGGAAGGACACAGACAATAAGACAACCTAATGACAATAAGTTCATATTATGAAGACGAAGTAGAATACACCAATTTAAATAATATTATTGAAGTGTAGTTAGCCAGGAACTTCTCAACTTTGATGTTGATAGGGAAATATATACAATAATAATGGTTGAAAAACCAACCCACCAAAATAAATGAACAAAATTGTCCAAAAAAAAAAAACGAAAGTGAAAAGCACAGTCTGCACGGTGATTTGGCAAATTTGGACTTACCCAAAACTTTCCCAAGGCCTGATGCGTTTGAGGGAGTGGTGGGTGAAATGTTGTCTCAAAGTTTCTCATGACTTTGAGACTCTTCAATTGAGAAATGGGTGAGCAATAAATTGATTCCAAATGAGAATTAATTGGTTATTGGAATTAAAATAATTGGATTAAAATGGGTCATGGACTAGTAGACGGTGGACGGTGGACGGTGGACGGTGGACGGTGGACCGTTCCAAATGAAACACTTCAGATAATTTGCAATTATCTTTTAGTTTTACTCTCAAATAATTGGTGTCTAGTTGAACATTGGATTTAACCTAATAAAAAACTTCCATTAATAATGGTTTAGTATTGGATTTTCATTTTGAAAATCGTTACAATTCAAATTGAATCGTTATTAGTGTGTTTGGATGAAAAATTTATAGATTAATGAGAATTTACAAATTTCATAATTTGTAATTATATATTTATAATTTCCTGATTTGTAAATTTTATTTTTTGAATATCAATTTTATAAAGTATGAAAATTACAATTTCACTTGTTTCAACTCATCATTTGAAATTTTTTGTCCCTTGAGACAAAATTTTAACTCATCAGTTGAGATCATCAATTCCCCCCAAATTTTCCCCTAGAAATTTACTAAATTCTGACTCAGTTTCTCAAACGAAGGAAAACTGATTTTCCGCTTAGTAAATGCTCGATTCATAACATATGATCTGTTCATTTCTTGGAGCCAAACACAACCTAAGGTTTTCTTAAGTTTTTATATTATTTATTATTTAATATTTTTAACCCCATAATATGTTAATACATGTGTTCATCTCAAACCTTACCTCACTTAATCGATACTCATTATGTGCTACTTAAGAATTTAAATTAGATTTAAACATATATAATCCTCCATATTTAAAATTTAATATGTTGAACTTGTTCATATACTGATGTGCATGAAATAAATCTTCATATGAATAAATGAATGAAATCCTGGTGTGAACAAATGAAATCTTGATGGAAATGGTGGAGTTTCGGAAAAAAATTGTGTTTCAAATGAGTCGTTTTAGTGAACAAATTAGATGAAAGCTTTATACTCAAACCTTCCGAACTGATCCAAACCAAACTGTTATTAACGGTTTGGATTGAAACGGTTTCAATTATATTTTTAAAACATCAAAACCGAGCCATTTAGATTTTAACGGTTTAATTGAATTTGGATGATATCCTATTTATGTCCTATATTTTTAACAATGTTTTCCATAATCTGAATTCATTCTTAAAAAAAATCAACTATCAAATGCTTTTTATATTTAAAAAGTGAAAACAATATTGAAAATGAAAGAGGCCCTAATGTTCTATGATGCAAATGTATCGAACTAATCTAAGTCTAACTCTCTTCGAAATTCCTTGCTCAATCATATCTTGGAGAAATTCTGTTCTTAACACAAGATTATTGATAACCCACCACGTTATTACTTTACTAATATGCATGCTTAACCAGCAAACAACGTAGGGCCACACAAAGTTGAAACAACCTAACTTTCTTTACTGATTTCCTATATTGCACCAAAAGTCTCCTCTTGTTCTGTTCAATCCATTGGAGAAGAAGCAGAATAAAAATTTTTGAAATTCACAATTTTTTGGTAATCTAGTTCAAACCCAAATCAGCATGCATTTTTTCTTATGGACCCAGAAACGAGATTTGAATTTCCAGCGAGTACTCACATCAACAAACTTAAGAGAAAAATAAAAACACAAAAATGAAGCCAAATTAACATTTTCTACAGCATACATGATTGTATGATACATGTAAGAGTAATGCGCTTGAAAATCAGTTAAGTTGGGACAAATTAATTGAACTTGATGTTGTGCAAAATAAATAAATTATGAAACATTAAGTTGCAACATTTGAATTAGCAATTAATAACGGATCAGAAGAAGGCCCGGCTACCATAGAACACCCGCGATCCGTCCTTACTTTTATGACCAAGTTGTAAATTGTTGTTAGAGTTTGGAATGACTGCTTGTTGTGAAGGATCTTCCCGTTGATCCAGATCCATAGGGAGCTTCATCTTTGCTAGTGACTCAGTGAAATGTTGCATGCTTCTCATATACATGTCCACAATATGTTGCTGCATGTCACTTTCAGTTTGCTCAGCCTCCATGTTCATATTATTATTACCAATTCTCTGCTCCTCTTTCTTTTCGTCCACTCCGCCATCTTCTCTTCCATTTCTTGATGTTGGAGTGTCCAGATCACAGTCACAGTCATGGTGAGGCTGAGGAGGAGGAGGAGGAGGAGGAGGAGAAGCAGGAGGAGGAGATGCACCAAGATGAAGAAATGAGCCAAGTCCCTTGGAATCTGCATTAGGCCTCCAATCATCATCATGCCTTGTCAAGTTAAAGTACTCACTCACCATCTTCTGATTCTCATTTACCACGCCAACATCAGGGAATTCGATTCTCGTATACTCAACGGGGTCCAAGACCTCCAATTGGGATATGTTTGGATCAAGCAACACAACTTCAGAAGATATGGAGGAATAATTTGCAGATGATGAGGAAGATGATGATGATGATGATGATGATGATTCGGATAGCGATAGAGATGAAGTAGTAGTGGTGGAGGTTTTAGTGGGGAAATTACAAGTGTTTAGATAGAGAGTGAGCTTCACAGTTCCAGCTGGGGAGTGGAAGAGATCAGTGGAAGATAACGTATATTCTTGAGTGAGTTTTCCTCCTCCCCCAATCACAAGTGAAATTGGGACCAAAGTGAACCCCAAAAGCTGGTCTCCCATGTAGCTTCTGGCTCTGCTCAGCATCCAAATCTCACATTTCAGGACAGCATGAAGCTGAGTGATCTTCATGCTCAACTTTTCGTGGAATTCTGGGTTCTTCCCCCCTCCATTGATGACTCTTGTTGACAGTGCCTCATCTGGGTTGTAAGTAAGAGAGAATTTTGCATAAACATCGTGATTTTCATAGATGCATATGTTGTGAATGTTCCTAGCATGATGAGCATAGATTTCAAGAGTACCAGAAAAGTCTTCACAATCTTCATTCGAATTCAGCTGGTACCGAAACCCCGTTGTCCGATTGAATGATTCCATTGCAATCCAGAGTTTCTGTTTGGTAAGCAAGAAAGCTAGCAAAATGGAAAAACAGAACAGAGAGTTTATCAATACAATGTTTTTGACAATTTCGCTGCTTTCAAGCTTAAAAGTAAAACGTTTGTCTTAAAATTAGTATGTGCGTAACAGTGTGTGTGTGTGTGTGTGTGTGTGAGAGAGAGAGAGAGAGAGAGAGAGAGAGAGAGAGAGAGAGAGAGAGAGAAGAATTATGGAGGTTGCTTAGTGGTGAGTGTGACCGTGTGGGAGAAGGTGGGAATGAAGAGGATGAAGCAAATGGAGGAGAAATTTGATGATGGTTATGGTTAGGGTTGTTTTATAACCACTTTTTTCTCATGCACTTTGTTTTGCGGGGTGGGTGAAGGATGGTGATTTTTGAAGGGCGGTTGCTTTGCTTGACATTACAGCTTCAAGCCTTAAACTTTGTATTGTCAAATTTCCTCCACTGAGGTCATTGGGGGACCCCATTTGACCCCATCTTCATTATACCTTCTCACAACCACTTGCGGTGCAAAATTATTACACAGATGATCTCTCTATCCATACCACCATGTAGTGAAGATACAATTCAACGTTTGGAAATAATGCCTTTGGCCCTCTTCATCTATAAATTATAAATATCTACGGTCGATGGATTACTATCAAGATAAATAAATAGTAAATTACTGCAAACCTCCTTTCTTTTTTAATATAATAATATTAAAAAAAAGATTACAATATACACATAGGGGAGGGCGGGTTGGATGGTTGTTGATGTGGTGTGTGTTTTGGGGGTGGGTCGTGGGGGTGGGGGAACTTTTTGTCCGCTCTTAGTAAAATTTTATTACGATTTGATTTTTTTATTTTTCAATTTTAATGCTAAGTGCGTGAATATAATGTTTCTATAAAGTATTGAGCTTGAAGTCCACGATAGCCAAAACACATTATGTACAGCATAGTTTTCCTTATTCATCCGGCTCAATTTTGTGCTTCTTCTAACAAAATCTATGACATCAGTGGCGGATTCACCTTAGGCCAAGAGGGGTCACTTGACCCTCTCATCACTAGAATATTGAACATAGAGGTTGGAAATTGACCTTCAGTCCTAAAAAGCTTGCCTTTAGGTATGTTAGAAAATTCATCTATAAAATTGATTTTAGTGGACAAAAATTTAAAAAGTTGAAGTTAGGCTCCTCCTCACTACAACAAAAAACAATCAACTTTTCTTTTCTCCATGATCCAGCTTTAGGAGTGGGAAAATTCAAGGGAAGAGGAAATTAAGATGCTTGAATGATAGATATGGTCAGTGGCGGATCCACCTTAGGCCAAGATGGGTCACTTGACCCCCTCATCACTAGAATATTGAACATAGAGGTTGGAAATTGACCCTCCAGTTCTAAAAAGCTTGTCTTTAGGTATGTTAGAAAATTAATCTATAAAATTGATTTTAGTGGAAAAAAATTTAAAAAGTTGAAGTTAGGCTCCTCCTCACTACAACAAAAAACAATCAACTTTTCTCTTCTCCATGATCCAGCTTTAGGAGTGGGAAAATTCAAGGGAAGAGGAAATTAAGATGCTTGAATGATGGATATGGTTGGCTAACTTTGCCTTGGGACATCTTATCCCGTTCTTTATTTTCTTATGGGAAAGAACAATAGATAAGCAAGACAGAAAAAGTATGGGTATTGTGGTGACGGTGACTCTGAATTAGGATGTATTTTTTTTAGATGAAGACGAAGAGAGAAGAATCAGGGAGGCTTCTTATCCCGTTCTTTATTTTCTTATGGGAAAAAACAACAGATAAGAGAGACAGAAAAAGTCTGAGTATTGTGGTGGTGATGACTCTAAATTAAAATGTTATTTTTTTTAGATGAAGACAAAGGGAGAAGAATGAAGGGGGCTTCTTATCCCGTTCTTTATTTTCTTATGGGAAATAACAACAGATAAGAGTGACAGAAAAAAGTTTGAGTATTATGGTTGTGGTGACTCTGAATTAGAATGTTATTTTTTTAGATGAGGACGTAGGGAGAAGAATCGGGGAGGTTATTGATGTGGCAGAGAGCAAGCAGAGCAAAGAAGGAAGCAGAGAACAATAAAAGGAAGAAAGTTTGCAGTAGCTAACTTGCTTTACTTGAATTTTAGAATTTATACTTAGGTTATCATCCGAAGCTTTATAATTAAACTAAACAATAACAGTACATTATATGTATTTTTTTCTTTTTCATTTAATTTTTTTAATAATTAAAAAATCATTTTAATAGTAATAATGTTTTTATAATTCTAAATAGATTATTGAATATTTAGTAATTATTTTAACAAAAATAAATAGAAATTATTTAAAGTATATTTAAAAACACACTGCATAAATTAGACAAATCATTCTCGACTATGATATTAGTCCGAAGATTAAACTTTCTAAAGCTTCCCGTCTAAAACATAATATCGAGTACGCAAGCGCATAAACTAGCTTGTCTAGTAGGTCGGCTTGTGGCTTGCCATTTAGGCTTTCGATCAAGATGGTATTTTATGCTTATTAATATTGATAAATATACTTTTGTAACTCAAAATTCATCAAAAATTGCTTATAACAAATTCTTATTGACTCTAATTTTCATTCGATGGCATTAATGTAATCATAAAACTCAATCAAATGAAATAATATCTAATTTTAATTTCAAAAATTTCTAAACAATCTTCAGACTCATCTATTTTTTAATCTGAATAATTGCAAGATAAATTTTTTAGAATGCTAATAAAGGATTATGGTCGTTTACGGTTGACCCCCTCGAAAAAGAATTCTGGGTCCGCCACTATATGACATTGTTGCTAACAATTATCTCACCATTCAAGACCCTACTCAAACAGAAATTGATGAGTTCTTCGTAATAAAATTCACAGAAATATTAAAAAATTGGTGGGATAAATATCTTACAGAAAGCATAATATTACAAATTTGTTAGGTAGTAACACATAATAAAGAATGTAAGTGCTTATTCAATAAAAAAACGGATTAGGATGAACCGATGTGGTTAACATATTATTCTTTACATTAATTGAACACTTCATTGGTACACCCAGGAAGATTGCGTCTTAACTAATAGAACCCATCTCAATCCCCCTGGATTATCGTGCGATGTGCCTGCTCCCGTCCGACAACGCGTGTCAAACAAGGGATTAAGCTGAAACCCGCTTGGGGTTATCCTGAGTACGCAAGGATTTATGGTGGCGTGTGATGTCTCGATCTCTGCTCTAGCCCACATCTGAGTCAACCTGAAGGGTATCAAAAACAACAAAAGCTGTGAGTGGACAAAAACAAATAGTTTATAAAATCATTTAATCATAAAAAAACATTTATACTCTTCACGTAAAAGCATGCATGCATCAGTAAACAAAATATTTCAAATACTTTCTCAAAAGAAAGTCGTATTTCTTTTTAAAACAAAAACACAGTGAAAAATGTTTCTCAATCGAAGTCATTTCATCAGTAGGGACTCATCCCAAAAACCAAATCACACAGAGTCTCAGCCCAAATCAAATCACGTAAGGTCTCGGTCTAAATATAAAACACGTGGGACCTTAGCCTAACTATAAAACCATGTGGGATCTCAGCCCATCATCATCAGTATCATCAGTCACGATTCCAATCTTAGCAATGCGTGCCCATAAACTCAAAGATTGCTCTGATCCTGAGCATGTCGCCGTGAACACATCACTGGCCGATAATCTCCAGATCGTCGTGAACATAGCATCGATCGATCTCATATACAGCACTTTTGAGTCGAGCCTCCCTCTGCTGCCGCCCCTTTCGGCTGCTCGACAGCAGGCACATTATGACCTCTCCATACCTCCGAGGCGAGCATATCTCCAGGGTGCTCACCGGGGAAGCATATTCACAACCAGAGGCCCTCTAATAAAATCCGAGTCTTTCAACTCAAAATGACAGGACCCACCCTCAATCCCCCGGGATTAAGTGCTAAGTCATACTCCCGTCTAACTTATGCATGACACGAAGGTTAAACCAACGCCCAACCTCCATGTGACATGTAAGTCGGACAAGGGATTTTCCAACGCACCTTTCCAAACTTCCGGACTTCCCAGAGCACGCAGACTCTACTATGGATCACGTGTGTGATTTCTCCGTCTCTCTCGGCCAATAGCCCGCACCGCGACAACCTGGAGGGTATCGAAAACATAAAATGACTATGAGTGGACAAAAATAAATAGTGATTTCAGAAAACACAGTGTATACCCTCCACGCAAAACCAAATGCATGCATATAAAATCCATGTTATGAAACCATTTCATATCAAAAACCGTCAATGAAAACCATTATTGGAAACCCGAATCAAATTCGTCATTCAAATCCAGGGCCTCAGCCCAAAATCACAAATCAATCTCAAGGTACGGGAACTCAGCCCCAAAACTCATCAAATCCAATTCATCCGGGCCATTGCCCAAAACATCTGAAAACTAGTGAAAAACCAGTGAAAAACATCAATCATGCGAGTTGCTGGATCTCAAGTGCGCCCGAGTCTTTAAACTCAAAACACAATCAACAGGCCTCGGGGGATATCATAACCGAGTCTTTAAACTCAAAATATATCAATCCAGGGTCCTCCCCCGTCAATCAACCGAGTCTTTAAACTCAAAACTAGATCCATCGGTTTTCTTTTTCTTTTTTCGGGTCTTTAAACCCAAAACCATTTTTCAAGCAACAGAGAAAACCACAGAAAATCTATATCCGAATTTGCAACAATGATTCTGTAAGCTAGCATCTGGAACCATCATCCCGAACCCAAATTCAGAATTTCCTTTTCAAGTTCCAAAACTAAATCCGAAACATCATTTCTGAAATCAGTTCCAAAACCAAAATCTCGTTTATCGAAATCGCATGAACAGGGCTCCAAGCCCGAAATCACTTTTCCGAAATCCATTTCAAATCATTGAAATCAAATCATATTTCAAATCTCAAAATAAAATCATCAAAACCATGATCAAATCGCAACATAATCGAAATCTCGTAAAACGTGCAAATACTTAAAAGTCTCGAAATACGTGCCAAAACCATAAATCATCATATCATAATCAGATTATAGAAATCAAGTATAGAAAACATATAAAAACATATATGCACGCATCATAAGTTAGAAAGCAAAGCCCACTCACAGACCATTACGCCGCTGTCTCGATACGCGCGCACTTATGTCGTTCCCAGCCAATCCACTATCACCGGCTTTCCCAAACCTGTCCAAATCCCCTAATAAGGTCAGTAACTACTTCATAAACCTTATACTAAAGCCCTGTAATTTTTTCAAATTTTTAACTATTTTTAATCGAGCCCTAAAACCTTCGGACATCCCGAAACATATCGAGGCGATGTCCGATTGACTCGAAACTAGGGCCAAAATGTTCGTTACATCGATTACATCATTTCACAAGTTGAACACTTCCCCAAAAAAAGCACCACACGCCGATCAAAAGGGTTACGCGTGGGAGCCACGCGCCTCAGCACTGTTCATCGTCTTCATCAAGTCGACCGGTCTGAACCGGTCTACAAATCCGGTCCAATTTTGAAACGGCGTGAGCGGTTTTTTGTCCAATTTTAGTTCAATTTCAATCCTGTTTCTTCTATTACATTCGTCCTAAACTCTACAAAAAATCCCTATATCAAAAACATGAAATCAAGTCCTGAATTATACCTTCCAGGTTGAAGATTACACTTCCAAAAATTCCTCCTCTGTCCAGCCGTCACAGACCACCATAAGCCATGGTTTTGATCCCATTCATCCTCTGGTCACCTCCAAGACATTATCCACTAATTAATATCGATTATCAAACACTGAAACTCATTTTACCATTTTCGATTTCAAAGTCGATTTTCAAAGGACCTCTACTTACCGTCTCATTCAAGCTTTAATTTCGAGTTCAATGAGCTCGACTCGACCTTGCAAACAACTTTCATCCAGAAACCATGAGCTTACGACCACGATTGAGGGTGAGAAGATTCTTGATTCCTCATGGTGGCTCATGCCCCTGTTCTCACGGTGTTGTGGCCACCGTCCACGGCGGCCCTCGTGACACCACCACCGCAACCCCTCATCAGTCTCCCTTAGCTCTCTTCTCAGATGTCACACAACAAGAATGAAGATTAAGCTGTGATGGAATGGTTTCTTACGGTTACTCTGTTTTTCTATTCAACCCAAAACCGTTTAAACCATTAACACCCATTTAAACCATATTTGAGGCGGCTATAAAATTCCACGGCCTTCCAGACATTGGACAAGTGTCCTAAATCTAGTGGGCAACCATCCCTAGGCAGCCACCTGTCCAAATCTACCTGGGCACGGTTCACAATGCAACCAAATGACCAGAATGCCCCCAAATGACAAATTACCATTTTGCCCCTCGAGTTCCTAGGCCCGTAACTCTGTCGTCCGACCTCCAATTGACGTATATCGTCTATCATTGTACTCAGGGCATCGGGGCCTACCTAACGGCCCTCGAATTACGTGAATAATCCATGTCGTTTGAAAAGTCAACAAATTGCCCCTTTTTTAACCAAATTACCAAATTACCCTTGAACTTCCGAACATCATAACTTCCTTCTCGGATGTCGGAATCAGACATGCCACCTGTCTATGAACTCGTGACGTCCCGAACTATGTCACAATCATTGGTCAAAGTCCATTTGACCACAAACAAAAAGTCAACATTTTGCCCATTCCAAGGGCAAAACTGTCATTTTGCACTGTCTGTTCGAAAGCACCCAACTAATCACTGATTTACTTTACTAATCTGTCATTAACCGTTAATCTAATCCCGATTTGCGGGACGGACTGTTACAAAAAATCATAGGGACACAAGCCCGAATATCATCAATGGGGTCACAAGCCCGAAAACAGTGTCTATCAATACTTCATAAACCCAAGGTTCCTCGAATCCAATCAAATCCACAACTAGGTCTCATGCCTGAAATATATTTCATAATCTCACAACTGGGTCACAGTCCAATATATCTCACGTTTGACTATACTCTAAGTCAAACCATAAATCAACTGGGTCATATGCCTGTAAGATATTTCCAAATCCAAAAACCATTTCATGATTCAAAACACTTTTCTAAAATCATCTTTGACTTCAATCCAAGTCAAGTCTTATCAACTGGTACTCATGCCCGAATACCAATTTCACGCATCTCTATGATATCCTCTAAAACTGTAAATCAAATCCTCAGTTTCACGCATTTCCATGAAACCATCGAAATCATATAAAACACATGCACGTAGAATACTCGGTCGAAGCCCAAAAATCATATAAAATAAAAATCTCAAACTACGTGCAATATTGCATTGTCTACGAAAATGTCAAATCAACAATATAAATCATATGCACTCATGGTATCTCATATCATGTTCATAAGACATATAAAACAGTTATGTGCCAGGACCCGTCCCCAATCCCCCTGGGATTATCGAGGAACTACCCTGATCCCGTCTGACACGGAGTGTCAGACAAGGGAAATTACCGACCTTAGCCCTCTTGGGCCATCAGAGTACGCTAGGATCCGGAGGAGGTATGTGATATCTCGGTCTCTGCTACAGTCCACATCCGTTGTCAACCTGAAGGGCAGTCAAAACATTAAAAGCTGTGAGTGGACAAAACAAGAGTTTGTAAAAACATTTTATCGAAGACATTTGTACCCTTCACTAAAAGGCATGCATACATTCGAAAACCATTTATCCGAAAGAACCATATGTGGGAACTAAGCCCAAAACCATAATCAAATCAAATATACGAGCCACTGCCCATATCCATAAGGGACTCAGCCCAAAACCATTATGAAACCAAGTACACGGGCCACTGCCCAAAACCTGTATCCATCACACATCATAATCATATCCATATATCATATACATCATATATACATATAATTCACACAACCAATCCTATCACGGTTTCCAAAGCTACGCGCGTGCTACCCGGGGTCTCAACCCAAGTCTTCTAGAGTCAAGGTCAATGTCCGTAGACCACTGACCCGCCCTGAGGTTATGATCCATGCCTTCCTGAGAGTAAGGAACCCAAGTGGGGCGACTCCCACTCAGTCAGAGCTCCATGACTACTCCGGGGTCCACCCAGGCCAACGACCCTCCCTAGAGGAGATAATAGAAGTACAGAAAGGTATATGAATACATATATATATACATAACATAAACATTCATGCTCGGTTCCCTTGAACCGTCATGATCCATAACATCCATTTAGGAGTTCATGCCCGGTTCCCTGAACTGTCATGATCCATAACATCCATTTAGGAGTTCATGCTCGGTTCCCTGAACCGTCATGATCCATAACATCCATTCCATTCATATATATATATATATATATATATAGAAAACATCATCCATGCCCGATTCCCATAAACCATCATGTACCACAATAACCTTTCCAGGGTCTATGCTGGTTCCCATAAACCGCCATGAACTTGGAAATCTATCAAGGGTCCCTAACCCGAACTCATCAATGTAAAACAACTGGGTCTCGTGCCCGAACCTATGACATCAGCTGGGCATCCTGCCCGATATCTTAAGGTCAGTCACGACTCCGATCATAGTGATGCGTGCAACCATCCATCCAGGACCGCCCTCAATCCTAGTATGTCACCGTGAACGAATCAACCGACGTGACCACTACAAGATCCTGGTGCACTCATTACCGATCGCTATCCTGAACCATCAGCACTCCGAAGTCGAGCCTCCCCAGGCTGCCCGACCACGAATCGTGCATCGTGACCTCTCCGGAAGGAACACATCCCAATCCAGAGGCAAGGGTCACATCGTCCGTCGCCGTGTACCAAGCACCTGCCGCGACCACGACTCGGACCCGTAGGTCATCAATACAGTCATATGCCCGAGACAAAACCAAATGGGTCTCATACCCGATTTTATCCTTTTAAAATCCAAATCCATTTCATTTAGACCATTAAAGAAATACAAACCCGTATAAGCACCGTATAAGGCCGAAACCTCGAAATACGTGCTTATACGTAACCACAACCAAATGCACCCATGGCATTACCAAACATGTAATAAAACATATGATAAACATTTATGCATGCACCAATTTAGAAAACCAATGTCCACTCACAGACCGTCCGAGCTGCCGCCTCGATTTGCGTGCCATAAGGCTCTCCCAAGCCAATCACCGTCACCAGGACTCCCAAACCTGTCCAAATCATAATAGAAGGTTAATAACTATTTAATTAACCTCCCACTAAAGCCCCTTAAGTTTCCAATACTTTTAACTATTTTAAATCCCGAACCTAAACCTTCTGATGCCCCGAACATTATCAAGACGGTGTCCGATTGACACGAAACCAGTCCCAAAATGTTCGTTACATCGAATAAAAGATTTCACATGTTGAACCCATTCCCAAAAGGTCACGCACGCGCCCAGTGAAGGTGCTGCGCGTGAAGCCCACGCGTGGTACTATTCACTATCTTCAACCTGCAGCGAACCGGGTTCGACTGGTGTGAACCGGCCGACCGGTCTGGGCCGGTTCAATCGTTCAAACCGTCCATTTTTAAGTCCATTTTATCCCATTTTCATCTTAATATAATCCTAATCTCATTTCTTATCATTTTAGCTATTAAAACGGAACCAAAACGACCAAACCTGTACCTTCCAAGATCGGCCATGGCGGGGGTGAGTACCTCCGCTGTCCACCGACCATTCCTGGCCGTTCTAACCTCCAAAAACAATCCTAAACTTGTCCTAAGGTCTCTATAAACCGTTTCTAATCAATGAAAATCACCCAAACACTTTAAAACCCGAAAACGTAATTTTGAAACCATACCTCATGGTTTCGACCTCCCCGCCGTGTCCACCGCCGTGGGCCACCGTCCTCAGTCATTGTCCTCAGTCCCTCGTCACTCCCTCGCGGTCATGTTCATTGTAACTCAGTCACAAGATGAGTGATGGAGGCGGGGGATATGTGTGTTTGTGTTTTGAAGAAAATGAAGAAATATGGGTTATGGGGTTTCGGGTTATGAAGAAAAGAGAAGAAGATATTGATGGCTGATGATAGAGGGAAATAATGGATGGTGAGGATTTAAAGATTAATTGGTAATGGATGGTTAGGATTTAGTGTTGTTAGGATTAATTATATAATAATAATTATAATAATATTTAATTAAGTAGATCCACTTTTTAGGGATTTAGCCAATGGGATGAGTGACACTTGTCACTCATCCATGGGTCCCACTCAAAATATCTACCTAATCAGATATTGCCAAATCATCATCGTCTCGAAGTACGTGCATAGTGAAATCGACCTTTCGTGACCTATAACTTTCCCGTCCGAAGTCCGATTTCAGCATGCCGCTTGTCTATGGATTCGTATCGTCCCGATATACGTAACGGTCCTCGGCCCTCAGCCATCAGACCTCCCAGTCCAAAAGTCAACATTTTGCCCCTTTTAACCAAAATTACCAAATTGCCCTTAAACTTCCGAACGTCATAACTTCTTCCTCGAATGTCAGAATTGAACGTGCCACCTGTCTATGAACTCGTGACGTCACGAACTATGTCACGGTCATCGGTTAAAGTCCATTTGACCACCCGAATGAAAAGTCAACATTTTACCCATTCCAAGGGAAAAACGGTCATTTTGCATCGTTCGTCCGATTTCGCCCAACTAATCACCGATTAACCTCACTAATCATGATTAGTCACTAATATAATCCTGGACTTCGGGACGGGTCATTACATTAGGCATGTATCATATTTCATAAAACAAAGTCCACTCAAAAACTATCCAAGCTGCGTGCCTGCAATCCGTGTCGTAAGTCACACCGGGGCTAATCCATACTCTTTGGGACGTCTGGACCTGTTCAAATAACATCCAAAGGTTACTATCAACCTATACAAGTCCAAACTATAAACCCTCAAAACTCCTGGAACAGTAAACATGTCCTGAACACGCTTCCCGAGGCTAAAACCTCCAAATGACATATCAAATGACCTCTAATCGACCTGAAAGCACCATCATTGGATTCGGATCATCGAAACCTTTTGAACATGACTAGTTTCACCCCAAAATTTGTGCCTATGCAACCTCACGTGCCAGTCAAAATCCACACGCTCATGTCAACAGCAGTCAACGCTGACGTCATGACATCATCTACTGATGTCAGCCTGACAGGTCTGATACCTGTTAGATCTAACAGCTTGCCACATGGAACTCCTTGACTAGTGCCATGTTTAACTGACATGTCAACTCTGACATTCTGACACACTACCACGTGGCACCACCCTTTTGGTTCACATGTTCTTACAGTGCTGACTAGAGCTGCCAAGTTAGCTATAACGACCCGTCCCAAATTTTTGGGATTAATTAAGACTTAATTATGGATTAGCAGGCTAATTGGGGATTACTCGAGGATTATCAGACGTTCATGGCGAAATTATAATTTTTGCCCCTGAACAAGGGTGAAAAGTTGACTTTTGACCCGGGAGGTCCAATGCACAAGGACCGAAGATAGTTACATAAATTGTGTCAATTTGAGTCCGTAGACAGGCGACACGTTGAAATTGGACGTTCGACGGGAAAGTTACGGGTCACGGAAGTTTGAGGGAACTATTACATGAATTACGAGATGGGTGGACTTTTGTCTTCAGTGGGCTCAGATATTTTGAAACAGGCCCAATGGATATGGATGAGTGACTAGTGTCACTCATCCATTGCTCCTATTACACAGATACATGCATTTGTTTTCCCTTTCTTTCTATTCTATCAACCCAAACTGAAACCCATGAAAACCCAGACCTCATTCCTCCCTAAACCTATGTTAATCGAGTGAAAGGCTGAGGATGAGTGGGAGGATGAGACGTCGACATCGGAAGGTGACAAAATCGTCGTGGATGGCGGAGCAAGGTAAAACCCGAAACCCCTTAATTGTGAATTCAAATTGGAAATTTTGATTTGAACGTTAGGGGCTGTTTTTGATGATTGGGGCAGGTTTATTGGGTTTGTATGGACGTTTAGAAATGGTTTTGGATGGTGGGAGGTGGCTGTGCAGCCCAGGAAAGGGGCTGGAAATTTGGGCCGTGAAGGGTGAATCAAACCAGGGGGTTCTAGGTGGTGTTTCTTGGTTTTAAACACATAGATAGGTTGCAAATAATGAGGCAAAGAAGTAGGAAATGGAACAGACTGAAAAGGAGAAGAAATGGGGGTGAACCGGTCACGCCGGTTTGGTTGGACAGGCGTTGTAGTGAACCGGGTTCAGGCCGGCCTGCCAGAGGTTGAAAATGACTGTGAAGTGGCGCGTGGCTCCCACACGCACAACCTTTGGGCGGCGGGTGGGGACGCGTGGGACACTTTTTGGGTAAGTTTTCAACATGTAATTTCATCTATTTGATGTAACGAACATTTTGGGACAAGTTTTGAGTCGATCACACATCATTTTGATATAGTTCAGGATGTCCAAAGGTTTAGGATCGAGTTTAAAATATGTTAAAAATTTCATAAAATTAGGGGGCTTTAATAAGAGGTTATTAAGGTAGTCAGAAAATTATGGCGCTCGTATCGAGGCAGCAGTTAGGATAGTATGTGAGTGGACTTTGGCTTTCTAAATATAATGCATGCATAATTGTTTTATATGTATTAAATACATGATTGGAGATATCTTGAGTGCATATGGTTGTGGTGTTTTGGGTATGTACGTATTTGCACGTATTTCAAAAATTATGGTTTTATATTGTGCTTATTCGTGCTGGTATTTCTATGATGATTTGATGGAATGGTTTTGGATTTGGAAATATGGAACCGGGCATGAGACCCATTTGATTTACAAACTCTCAGGTTTGGAGTCCATTTGAGTTATATGATCGGGTCGGGGGCTCAGTTGGTTTACGAATAGGGCATGAGGCACAATTGTGTTTTATAAACGTGATTTCGGGTCGGGGACCCGTATATGGGTTTATGGATTTGAATAAATAGATTTACGATGGTTTTATGGAAAATCCCGGGCATAGCCCTTTGAACAATTTGAGACGATTTATGAAACGGTTTTCCATATACCATCCTTACGGACGATTGCCCTCCAGACGTCCCGTAGTATCCTGGAGTGACGGATTGTCTCCGCCAGACGTCTCATAGTATCCTAGAGTAGTCATGGGGCATTGCCTGCAAGGGGTCATTGCACGGAGCTACCGGTCCGTGTAGTGACTCAGAAGTAGGATTACCAGAGGTTAAAACCTCTTCCAGGAA
The DNA here is from genome assembly GCA_032719365.1 of Prinsepia uniflora. Lineage (NCBI taxonomy): Eukaryota > Viridiplantae > Streptophyta > Magnoliopsida > Rosales > Rosaceae > Prinsepia > Prinsepia uniflora. The sequence continues at coordinate 56,264,372 of CM064861.1, read as the reverse complement.
GGGTCATTGATCTGCGGGTCATTGACCTGGGTGGACCCTAGGGAGACTTGGGATTAAGATCCCAGGTAGCATACGTAGCTTGGAACCGTGACAATGGTGTGGATTGTGACATCTAGGATGTCAGGCATCAGGGATGCCGAGGATTGGTTTTGGGGTGAGACTCACTAGTGTTGGATTTGGGCTGAGACCCACATGATTTGATTTGGGCGGAGTCCCTATGAATTTGGTTTTGGGCTAAGTTCCCACATGGTTTGATTAGCTTTGGGCTGAGTCCCACATGATTGGTTTTGGGTTGAATTCCCATATACTTTCGTTTACGATTTTGGGCTAAGGCCCTAATGATTTAACAAAGAAAATGGTTTGATTTATGGTTTTTGAATGCATGCATGTTTTGTAGTGAAGCGCATAAATGTCTTTTTGATAAATGGTTTTTATAAACTCTTGTTTCGTCCAATCACAGCTTTCAACGGTTTTAATGCCCTTTAAGTTGATTGAGGATGCGGGCTGTAACAGAGACCGAGACATCACACTCCTCCTCCGATCCTGGTGCACTCTGGAAGCCCCAGCAGGGCTAAGGTTCGAATTATCCCTTGTCTGGCACTTTGTGTCAGACGGGAGCAGGCACGTCCCGCGTTAATCCTAGGGGGATTTGAGATGGGTCCTGTCATTAGCTGCCACGTAGGCTTGACAGGTCCTGACACCCTCCCACGTGGTATCACCCGATTGGTCCACATGGTCTGATAAGGCTAACGTGGACCTGCCACGTCAACTACTGATCAGACCTGACAGCTTCTGACAGCTTGCCATGCGGCACCACCTGATTGGCCACGTGACTTGATAGGCCTGATAAATGATGACGTGGCTTGCCACATCATTGACTTCAACCTCTCGCGGTCGACCCGTTTTCCTACAACCGGATCAATCGACCCACGACACAAAATCGGTCCTATCTCCCTCATTTCTTTACCAAAATCCACCATTCTTAAACCAATCTCTTCGTCTTTCATCCAGAAACAATCCTACAAGCTTAAAACCAAGAGAAATGACCTTAAACTTACCTTTCAAATTCGATCCTTCACGGCCAAACTTCAACCTAGTCCCACAGCCTATCCAGTGGTCCTTTTTTCTTCCTTTTAGTTCGTGTGAACTCGTACAAACACGCAGAATATAACCCAGGCATTAGAATGGTTCTCAAACGTCCAGAAAAAAAAAACAAAGATTCAAATCAAAGAAGGTTTCTGGTTTTTACCTTTTCGTCAAGTCACCGTTGTGCTCAACCTCTCATCATTGTTCTCTCCGCCTCTCAACCTCATCCTCAACCTCTCTTAGTCTCTTAGTGGCCTCAAATCGTAATGGAATGGAGAAGGGAATGGGTTTGGGGTTTTCAGGTGTACTAGGAATGAAAGGGATTGGGGGTGGGGGGGGGGGGGGGGGGGGTGGGGGGGGGGGGGGGGGGGGGGGTACATGTATGTGTTGTGTGGATCAATAGATGAGTGACACTTGCCACTTATCTATTGGTCCACATGACATATTTTGGGCCCCACTGTTCAAACACCAAAAGTTAACTTCTCTTAATTCATGTAATTTTGAACAGTTTCCTAAACCGTTCTTGACCAGTAACTTCTTCGTACGATGTTCGATTTCGACATGTCGCTTGTCTACGGACTCATATTGACTCGATCTACGTAATGGTCCTCGATCTTCGTGCATTTGACCTTTCGAGTGGAAAGTTAACTTTTTACTCTGATCGTTCGCTAATTCTTGATTAGTCCTCGATTACTTCTCCATAGCCCATCATTAATCCTAAATTAATTTGTAAATTCGGGACGGGTCCTTACATTGACTCCATGATTAACTCAATAACTTAATGTTTCATTCTTTATGTGAATTCCTCTTGTATAAAAAAGGCTTTATAAAGAGACATATTAAGGGAAGAGAATGATAACCCCTTTTTGGAAAGAAAAACTTGTTAATGGTCCACCAAATCTATTTGCCAACAATATTCGACAAGTTTTTCAAATAATGGAAACAATGTAATAATTTGTATCAACTTACTTATGTCAATATAATAAGTATAATTCAGCAGAGGGTCTGGAAATGTGCATTGCTATGAAAATAGCTAAAGAAGTAAAAAATGAAAGCAAAATTGTCAAACATGAAAAGTGTATTGTTTTGAACAATATGAGGCTACCTCCCTTAGCACCTAGACAAAAACACAAGCAAATAGAAATTCATCATAAAAGAAATAAATATTCTCGCTACAAAAATAATAATCAATTTATCCCAATAAATTCAATCAAAAAAAAGCATCTATATGCTACACGTCAGTTTGGGACTGGAAAACCACTTAAAGCTATTCAAAACAGTCTAAAAGTATGCCCACGCGCCCTCGTGGGCCGACAATAGGCTCCACGCACTGGTTGTGGGTCGGAAAACCCTCCCACGCGCCGACAAGGGGCTTCACTCGCCTGCCACGTGCACCCACACGCACATAAACCTCCATGTGCGTGATGCAACAGTACCCCCAACGCGTCACACGTGCGATGTACATGTGTGGGAATATTCTATGGAATATTCGATCCACGTCTGACCGTTAAATCTAACAGTTGACTAACCGTTGATTAATGGTTGATCACTGTCACTAGAGCCTCGCCATAGATGGTGATCAAACCGCCGCCAGGACCGTCGTCCATGTGGCCGGATTCTGAGTTTTTCACCCAAAAAAATCCCAGAATCTGATGAGGTCATTCTCTCTCGATTTTAACTCAAAGTTAACATGAAAAATACCAATCATACACTACTCAACGCCTAGAATCCAAAAATCCTAGTTCCTAATCCAAATTCTACATGCTGAGGTCGTAAAGTCTTTGGGGAAGTCGTATGTTTGTCAATCTAGCCATCACAGCTCGTTCTGGAAACTGGTTAGCTTCAACCCGTCATTAAGCATTGTCAACCTCGACATAAATAACAGGATTAGGACCATTAAGAGAGTGGAAGTTCGTTCAAACTAACAACTAGGTAAAATTGTACCTGAACCATCGCGTAACTCAAATTTTCTGCGAGCCCTGCGATTTTTTACCACCGTCGCCACTGATATGCACGTCTTGGATTCAATATGAAAATCAGTCCATTAGAGAGCACTCGATATGAGGATTGCAATGGTCTAAGTTAGGGAGTTCGAAATTACCTGAAACGTCTCCAGATGTGTAGGTTCGAAGTCAAGTCCCGGGTTGGGCCTATCTTGCTGTTCGCGTAACTATGATCCTCGTGGTTCTAAGATGATCGCTACATCCTTGTGAGGGCAAGGAAATAGTGTTGGTGTGGTTGGGGTTTGTTAATCATGATGGTTTCTCACTTCGACACCAGGAGCAAAGTTTTGCTCGCAGTAGGTTGCAGATCGATCAATGTAAAGCAAGGAGAAGAAGGGTGGCGCTCAGCCGCCTAGGTTTAAGTGAGTGGTTTCCATAAAAGGTTGTTGACGTTGTAAGTGGTCTTTCATCAGAGAGAAGGTTCAAAGGCTTGTAGAGGAAATGGTGTATGTGTGTGTGCGAGTAGTCAGTCTGTTCATGTTCGACCCCAGAAGAAAATGGAGTAAGGGGTGTGGACCAAGTTTGGGTCTAGAGACTCGCAGGGATGGTTTTTGGGCCTTCGAGTTAAGCTTCCATCATTAAAATTAGTTTCGGGCTTGGGTGTCAAACATTTGGTCTTTGAGCCCATAAAATGGAACAAAGCTAACTAAAAAAATCATAATAAAAGGGTTATGGTGTAATGACCCAGACCTTCAACAAGAATAAAAACGGAAAATTCGGATGGAATGGACCATTTTTCCCCTGAAAGTCAAAGGTTTCCCTTTTGGTCTAAATCAAAGGGTTGACTTTGACTGAGGTCAAAATGTTGACTTTTTTACTGGGATATTTTTTTAGAGTTTTCGAAAACACTGTTAGAAAGGTCTTGGTATCCCGAGTACGTCGGCAGGTGGCATGTTAAAAACGGAGCTCAGAAGGTTTCTTCCCCGGTTTAGATTTGTAAGGGCAATTTGGTAAATTATGATAGGGATATTGTAATAATTGTGTCAGGACCCAACCCTCCTCGGTCAGAACCTAACTCATCTATCACGATATTGTCCGTTTTGGGCCTCCTTGCCCTTACCCTCACGGTTTTGTTTTCAGGAGCTCACGGTGCAACTTCCCAGGGTGTGATGGTGCGCCCTACCCAGAAGGGACAATATCGTGTTAGATAGAGTGGGCCGCTGCGCAACTCTAATCTAAACGAGGCCTCTTGGGAGCTCACTGGCTTTGGATTCCGGGGGAACTCCAAAGTTAAGCGAGTGGATGCTGGTGCAATCTCATGATGGGTCACACTCAGTGACCTCAGAACATCCATCACCAATGCGGAATCAAGCACTCCTCTCCCAGACCATTTCCCTCGCAGGAATGTGGGATCGTTCACCGTTCCCTCTAGGACATGGGTCTTACAAATTGTCTTTTAGATATTTTTGGTGTGTGGTTGAGATAGTGACAAGTGTCACTTATCTCTTAAGAGTGTGTGCACCGTGTGAGAGTGTGTGTGTTTAAAGTTGAGTTTTGTGGGTTAAGTGTATTTGTATGTTTGTTGTGAAATGGCACACGGCGAAAGACAAAACAATTAAATAGCGAGGAAGAAATTGAAATGAAGAGGAAATAAAGGAAGAAAGAGAAAACACGTAGGTGAGAACTGGGAACTCCCTTGAACCTGTGAACTACCATTGAACCCGAGAAGGAAGCCTTACGGGTTTTGGGTTGCACGAGCAAGTGACCACTTTTCCTAAGCATTAGTTTTTATCAACATTTTTTTGTTTTGTTAAGACTTCGCTGTTTTCTTATGTTCATTCTCACTTTCTGTTTTTAACAAGTCCTTTTTCTAAGGTGAGATGGCAATCTTCTAAGGATTTCATCAACCAAGTCCCCCTGGAAGGTACTCTCATGAGTCACAACCAAGTTCTCCCTTTCCAATATATTCAAAAACAGAAACAAGAGGACTTCAGATACCTGCCATCAAGCGAACGATGGACATTCAGAAACTCAAATGGATATTTGCACTGAGGGCAGGTGGGTTTTTTGCTGTAAGTCACCCAACGAAGGATGCAGGTTGCACTGCACACAACAATAATCAAAATTCATCAATTGCAAGGCCAACTGCTGTTGCTTAAAACAAATAAAGTATGAAAGGAGTTGGTCAAGCTTTCATCCTATTTTTCTCATCTCACCGATCCATAGAATACAACAGAAAACTATTTTCTTGCCTAAAGTTAGTGTTCCATAACCCCCAAAAGATTGGAATAGATCTAAACCTAGTGTTCTGAGTTCGCAAACAGCCAACTGGGAGAACAGGACTATGCCACATAAAACAACAGTGTTTACATCAACGGTTTCGATAAATCCAAGGACAGTACAATATGAGGAGAGATGCCTATATAGACAGCAAGAGAACATAAAATGTTTTTTTGATCTGAACAGAACATAAAATGTATGCAAAATAAATAACACAGAAAGGTGGGTACACAAATAAATATGGACTAGTATCCTTTTTGTTTTTCAGCACACTTCACCCATTATCTGTACAAATCATTAAACATCAAGAAAACAATAACATCAACAGTTACTATAGCACATTAATAATTCAACCAACGTTACATTTGCTGCACAGCTGAGAGAAAAAAGAAAGGAATGTCACACACATAAGCTCACTTAAATGCCTGGATTACATAATCGCAATATAAAAATCTTTCTCTAAAACACGATCATAGATAACAAACAACATCAAGATTGTAAACAATAATAAAAGAACTTGCTAACATGAAAGCTTGCAGCAACAGAAAACTAAAAGATAAAAACAATTTTAAGTTATTTCCACTTTCTAGCCTTTGTTTCATTCCTTCTTTATCTCTTTCCCTCCCACCACCGCTTTTTTCATCCCTCCTTTTCCGCACTTCTAAAAAAAACCATATTTCGAGGACAAAAAGTGAGCGGTGAAAATTAAGATCAAACGGTTATCAAGAAGGCAAAATTTTAAACACCTAGAGATTCTGATGGTGATATCTAACAAAATTATTGCATTGGTAGAAAAATTTCCTGCTCGCCCCCAATTTAATCAATGGATCAGTGAGATCTAAATTTTATAAGCTATACCGAAATATTAGAAGATAAATATATTTACCCAGTTTTTAACTACAATAAAAATTATATGTGGTAGTTATGGTTTTTTGCACATTTAAATGACAAACTTGTATGGGGTATGCTTCTTTAAAACCTATGTTTCGTTACATTAACCATGAATACAAGAGGTACTAATTGATTCCATTCCCTTGTCTGATAACAGAAATGCTCCAGGCAAGTTACTTTAATGAGTTTGTTCACACATGAGACCACATATTCCCGACCCACTATGAATTATTGTATAAATTGTTTATACAGATTACTAAACTTTGATATGCCGCAAGCCATGAGGCAAGGTCACAGAAGTTTTTAGAGAGCCTAAATAAATAAGTATATGGCTAAAAGCAGCATTACACACACACAAAAGTTTCTAGCATCAAATGCATAAACAAGAAATACGATACCGGCAGAAAACCAGCCAAGAAGATACCATACATTGTAAGGAAAAGAAAGGTGCAAATAGAAGGTTAAAGAGACTGATAAGACAAACCAGTAGGCATGCTCGCAACCTTTTACCAGAGCAGTTTCTTGAATCATAATCTCATCCAAGCATATTGCACACACCCCACTATGATCCCCACATCCTTTTTCAACGTTTTCTTCGTTGCTCTGCATTTCCTCCTAAAATTTTAAAATTGCAAAATTACCAACTTAACAAAAACCCAAATTTCCAAACTAGCACGGAAGAATGTAACCAAATGCTTCGCCTGAGAACATAGAATTATACACTAACCTTCCAAGATTACTCATATATATAATTAAAAGATTGAGGATAAAACTGAGAAACTCTAGTTACTTGCGAACCAATATATCAAATACATGGTTTGCCACGGTCAAAATTGTAGCATTTGGTAACCTATAAAAAAATGCAGGAAAACACATAATTCCATAAACTCCAGCTTACCCGTATGATTTTCGAAACACCCACAAGTTTTACCATTAAAAATAAAATGAAACGATATATAAATAAATAGATAAAAAAATTGAACTGGATCTGGTGGCATGGATGATAAAGAAGAAAGAAGGGGAAAGAAGAAGTACCTGATGTGGCTGGGTGGATAAATTGATGAGATCGCTGAGGTATTGTGGATGACATTATTAGAAAATAAATAAAATAAATATAATTCCAAAGTTCCGAGGTATTGGGGCGGTGGACCGCTGGTGGAGAGTGAAAGGTTTGCTGACACATGGGCTTGCGATGCGTGCGATGCGACGTGGCAGCGTATTATGTCCTACACGTTTTTTTTCTTTCCTCTGCCTACGTAATGTCTTATGATGTTCCGCGAGCAGTCTGTCTTATGCCTCCCATGGTGACATGGTCAGTTTCTTTCCTAAATATGAATGATGTGTTATTCCACATCTTGATCCTTCAAATCGTTTTTAAATTAATGAGTATAATAAAGATGAGTTTTAATTTGTAATCACGGAACTCAATTAATTTTACTATTTTTTTTTTTTTGCCAAAACTTGGTTTCGTTGTTATTTTTTTTTTTATTATACCAATAGTAACAGAAAACAAAAAAAGCTACTTTATATGAGATATTCTTCGAGAGAAAGCAAAAAATCTAGTATACATAAATAAATAAACTCATAAAACAAAAACCATATGACACAAACTAGATCATCAATTTATGGTAATATCCCCAAAACCAAATAGCTCGGAAAATGAAGCCACAATCCACAAATTAATGGGTCAGCCACAATAGTCACCAAGCCTAACACATAGACGCTATCGGGAGACGTCAATGGGGAAGACAAATTGTAATGATTCAAACCTAACAAAATTAAATCCGTAAAATCAATTGAGAAATGACGATTTTCCTTTGAGTTTATGGCATTCAGAAGTTACTTGTTACTTTTTTGTCTGAAATCACTTTGGGAAGTTTTTCTAATTTAGATCACTCGAACTTAACGCAAAATTCAAAGTTCGCACCAAATATTTACAAGCCTAGAAAGACTACATTTTGATAATTTCGCAAGATAATTTCTCCTCACCCAATTGGAGTGATTTCCTTCTCTCTCATCCCTTAGCTACTTTCTCTCTCCTCCATTCGCGAAGTGCCGAGAATCACTCATCATTATCGGTGTTTCAGACCATTTCAAACCACGCCACCACCATGTATTGAACCGTCACGACAAGGCGCAATTAGTTGTACCTTTCCCCCACAGTCTATGGTGATGGCAACAAAACATTTGAGGAAGAAAAGGGTCGATGTATTTTCAAGGCTTTTCAGCTATTTTCTAGCCACTACATGCATAGAAACTCTATAGAGTGCGAAGGACTAGAGGACTCAAAATTAAGCTCGTTTGGGCTTTGAGGTGAGTGAAATTTTGTTTCTTGAACTTTTATGCAGACATATTTGATGTTTTAATGATATTTTTCTATTTATGGAATTGAAATTATTTGGGTCTACATGCTAGGGATATGGTTTTGGACTTCAGCCCGTGTCATTTGATTTGAGCTTTAACCTGAGTTTTGATGGTTTGACTTCAGCTGGGCAGCTGGGAATGAGACTGATTTTGGCATTCATTATCACTAATTCTGGTCATTTAGGTTCAAGGATTCACTCACATGTGCCAGAGGGATTTCACTAACATATAATGTAGAGGACACCATCATATACTTGGCAAGGTATTGGCTTCGGCTGGGATTCCTCCGATGTAGAGGCTTCCATCATATGTTGAGGTGTTGGTTTCATTTGGGATTTTCCCGACATATGATTTAGAGGAATCCATTATTTACTTGATGAGGTATTGGTTTAACCCGGGATTTTCCCGACGCATGATGTAGAGTATTCTGCATGTGTTCTTCTTAGGCCAAGATTTCTCCAACATATGAAGTAGAGGATTCCATCGTATACTCGTCGAGGTATTACCTTCGGCTAGGATATTAGCCTACAACTCGGGATATCAACTTTGACCAAGATATTGGGCTACAACCTGGAATACTAGTTTCGGTAAGGATATTGGATGATAGCCCTGTATAGCATCTTTAGCTGTAATATTGGGCGACGCCAGGATTGTTGGGTTCATCTTAGTTTATAAGAATGGTACAATTATATATAGCATGGGTTCAACGAAATTTAAATCAAATGGTTTTTTAAGTGAGCTGTATGTATTTATATATGGATTTGAAAGGGGAAATTCAGAAAAAGTCCTATTAAAAATCCAACAAATAGCTAGATCAGTCACCAACATAAAGCGAGAAACATCCATTGAGAAAGAGAACAAACAGCATCACCAGATCCACGAAAACCTACGTAGTGAACTCACTCAAACATGCTCCACCACGGAGCACTCTCGAGCCATTGTAAGAAAATTTTCAACTAAGATCTACCATACCACCAATGAGAAATAGGAAACTGAGGGAAGGGAAATGTCGACACTAATGACTCTATGACATCACAATGCAACCCAAGTCTCACAACCATAGGAATAAAGGACAAAAAGGAGAGAGTAAAAGAGAGAAGATAAGAAGAGGAGACGAAGAGACGAAGAGAAGATGAGAAGAGGAGAAAAAGAGAGGAGGTAAGCTGCCACATACCACAACTCAGAGCCGGCAGCTAGGGGTTTTTTAAGTGATATGGATTTAGACAAGAAGGGTTTTGTGGCTTTAAGGTTAGTAAGTTTCCTTTGTTATTTCTTATTTGTGTCTTTTGTTGTATTTTTCTAGCCGATGATGAGGTTCCTAGTCTATTAGGAATAATAGTCTTGGAGGATAGGAATTATATTCTTAAAAGGAGTTTGTTTTCCCAAACGGAAAGCAAGTTGGAATCCAATTAGTTAGAAAGATAATAAGATCATGTTAGACAACTCAAGGTGTTGGAGTGACCGAATATTGATTGGGCAAAGTTCGTAAGTGATAGAAGAAAAGAGATAAATGAGTTTTGTTTCTGTTTCTTGTTTGTTTCTGTTTCTTGTTATTTCTAGTTGTTCATCAAGCCTTAATTTCAAAGGCTTGACAAGAGAATTTGTTGTATCCATTATTGATATAGTGTAAGTTTGTTGTTACTACCAAATGGACATAGGCACAAATACGAACTGACAGGACCCTTCCGAAAATTACTTTGATAATTGTGTCATGTCTTACTCTTGCCTAAAAAATAAATCGAAGCTCCAAAATACTCTCAACATATGTTAGATAAGCGATAACAATATTGATGTCCTGTTCATACCTTCATTTCAATATTAGCCCTAGTCTCTATGCAACAACCTGTAGGAAAAACAAAACTAGTAAAAGTGTGAGTGACAAAAAATAATCATTTGAAATTCATTTCTAAGGAAAATAATTATTTACCCTCTAGCTATAAAACGTGCATGCATATAGCAAAACAAAAATGACTACATTTCAGATAAAATCAAATCATGTAAGAAAACCTGGAGATAATATCAATAACCAATCAAACCAATCATCGACTCCCTCAAACATCAGCCATCTGGGAAAAACCCCAAGCTTTGGCTTTCTAGGAAAAACAATAACCCCGAGCTACATTCGTTTGGAAAAAAACCAAGCTTCGACCTTCTTGGTAACTATCCCGAGCACCAGCGGTCTGGGAAGAACCCCTAACTTCTGCTGCCTGGAAAAAAAAAATAACCCCGAGAATCAGCTGTCTGGGAAAAATGTAACGACCCAAACTTTCGTAAATATTATTTTATTGTAAAATGAAAACTTTGCCCCTAAAGGGGGGAAAATGTTAACTTTTGACCCGGGAAATATTTAGGACTTTAACCCATGACTGTGACGTAGATCGGAACGTCACGAGTCCGTAGGCAGGCGGCACGTCGAAATCGGACGTTCGACGAAAAAGTTATGGTCACGGGAATAAAATCGATTAAACGTACGAACCGAGGGTTTAATTAAAATAATAATAAAATACTAAAATCTGATATAAACTTGGAATGAATCTGGACCCTTGGATGAGTGACAAGTGACAAGTGTCACTCATCCCCACACTTGCTTTCCCTAATTCATGGATCTTGCCCCCATTGGCTAATTATTTTATATTTCATTTCTCTCATGCAACCCTAGCCGTCCATCCTAATTCACAGATTGCATCTGCACCATTCATCCATCTTTCTCTTCTTTTTTATTTTGATCAGACTTTCCACTCTCTCTCTCACTCTCATTGCACCCGTGAAGGAGACCATCTCTCTAATTCAAACAAACACTCCACCAAGTACCACCTTCACCACTCTCCCCTATCTGCTCCACCTCCAGCCAACGACTCAACCTCACCACCTTTCACCTCCATCATTAGCCATCACCACCACCTTCCTCCTTCCCTGTTTGCAAAACCCGAAAGCCCCCAGACCCGTGAAGGAAGAAATAACCCAAGGGATCCAAACCGATCACACCCCACGTCCACGACTTGAACCAGCACTAGCATAGGAGTATTGGGTCGTAAGGAGAACTGAGGACTGGACGTGACGACCTGTGGCGGCGACAAGGCGGTGACACGGCGGCGGTAAGCTGGAAAACCTGAGAGACTCTGTTTTTCCCAATATTTCGAACATGCGGTTTTAACGTGTGTGTTTCATCTCTTGTTGTGGGGACTTGTTCTAAGGACGGAGACGAGCTAGAAGAGTCAGTTTTCGAGGCCGAAAAGGGACTGGGTTGATGGGAAGACAACCAGAGCAGGCCGTGAGTGTTCCTTCGAGTTACAGGTAAGATCTCGACATCCTTTTTGGTTTGTGAGTCCATAGATCTCTAGGGTAGGCTTAGACGAAACCCTAGGATCAAATCTTGTTGAAAATGGTGGCCGGAAACTGAAGTTACAGTCGGATCTTGGTCATGGGTCATGGTGGCCCCGTCACTGTACTTCGGTAGGAACCAGCCGACGTCCAGTTATGGGTTTCGATAGGGACCAGCCGAAGGACAGTGCAGTGTTTGGTAGCACCAGGCCGAATGTCAGAGATGATGACGTCATCATGTCAGATATGTCAGACCTGTGACTAGTCAGGGTGTGACATGTGTCATCTAACACTGTCAGGGTTGACGTCAGCAGTAATGTCATGCTGACCTTAGCAGGGTACTATAGCAGCGTTGATCAGACTTTGACCAGGCGTGTGGGGGTGCGTGTGAACAGTATTTTTGGGGGAGTCAGTACCATTTTCAAGGTTTTTGTAACGACCCATCCCAAATTCCTAGATTAGATTAGTGACTAATCACGATTAGTGAGGTTAATTCGTGATTAACAAGGCGAAATCGAACGAACGATGCAAAATGACCGTTTTGCCCTTGGGCATGGGCAAAACGTTGACTTTTCATTCGGGCCGTCAAATGGACTTTGACCGATTACCGTGACGTAGTTCGTGACGTCACGAGTTCATAGACAGGTGGCACGTTCAATTCCGACGTTCGAGGAGGAAGTTATGACGTTCGGAAGTTTAGGGCCATTTTGGTAATTATGGTTAAAAGGAGCAAATAGTTGACTTTTTGACCTGGATGTCCGATGGCCGAGGGCCGAGGACCATTATGTAGATCGGGACGATACGAATCCATAGATAGGCGGCACGCTGAAATCGGACTTCGAACGGGGAAGTTATAGGTCACGGAAGTTCGATTTCACTATGCAGGTACTTCGAGGCGGTGATGATTTGGCAAAATCTGATTGGGCCAGATATTTTCTGTGGGTCCCATGGATGAGTGACAAGTGTCACTCATCCCATTGGTCCAAACCCCTAAATTGTGGATCTAAGTAAATTAAATAATATTATAATTATTATTATATAATTAATCCTATCCACACTAAATCCTATCCATCCATTTCACTTAATCTCTCAAATCCTCACCCTCCATTTCTCTTCTCTCATCTGATCTCCTCATCTTCTTTGTTCTTCTACAAACCCAAAACCACCCATATGCACCATTTTCCTTCATTTTTCATTTTCAAACAAACACAAACAAACACACCTCACCACCATGAACCCATATGCCTGTGTGTGACCGTGAGAGAGTGATGAGAGATTGAACATGACGGCCAGAGCCACGGCGGCTCACGGCGGTACACGGCCAAGGAAACCCGAAAGTTTGGGTAAGCTTTTAAAAATTCAAATTTCGGTTTTGTTAGTTTTTGTTCAATTCTAACGATTGGGAAATATTTCTGGGTACCCTAGGAGTTGAATAGGATTGTTTTCGTGGCTTGGGATGGCTTGGAACGGCCGTGGACAGTGGAGGGAATGCACGGCCGCCATGGCCGAACAGGAAGCTACGGTTTTGTTGGGTTTTATATGGGTTTTCTTGGTTTTAATAATTAGAAATGATAGGAAATAGGATTAGGAACATTTAAGGATTAAAAAGGGATGAAATGGACCTAAAATAGACCCTGAACTGGTCCAAGAACCAGAGAAAACCGGTTCAGAACAGTGAACGGGTTCAGCTGGAGGTTAGTGATGATGAACAGTATTTTGGACTTCTAGGGGCGCGTGAGGGCATGTGAACAGTAATTTGGGGAAGTGTTCAACATATGAAATCTTCTATTCGATGTAACGAACATTTTGGGACTAGTCTCGAGTCAATTGGACACCGTCTCGATATGTTTCGGGGCATCAGAAGGTTTAGGGTAGGTTTAAAAATAGTTAAAAGTTCAAGAAAATTACGGGGCTATGGTGGGAGGTTAATTAAGTAGTTAGTAACCTTCTATTACAATTTAGACAGGTTTGGGAGTCCCGATGATAGTGATCGGCTCGGAAGAGCCTACGACACGCAAATCGAGGCGGCAGCTCGGACGGTCTGTGAGTGGACCGTGTTTTCTAAATTGGTGCATGCATAAATGTTTATTATATGTTTTAAATACTTGTTTGTGATGCCATGAGTGCATTTGGATGTGTGGTTACGTATAGGCACGTATTTCGAGGTTTCGGCCCTATACGGTGCCTATACGGGTTTGTATGTCTTTATTGGTCTAAATGAAATGGTTTTGGATCTCAAATGGATAAACTCGGGTATGAGACCCATTTGGTTTGGTCTCGGGCATATGACGTTATTTACGACCTTCGGGTCTAAATCGTGGTCGCGACGGGTGCTATGTGCACGACGATCGACGATACAACACTCGCCTCCGGATTGTGATGTGTTCCTTCCAGAGAGGTCACGATGCACGATTAGTGGTCGGGCAGCCTGGAGAGGCTCGACTTCGGAGTGCTGACAGTTCAGGATAGCGATCGGTGATGAGTGCACAATGATCTTGTGGTGGTCGCGTCGGTTGATACGTTCACAGCGACATACCAGGATTGAGGGCGGTCCTGGATGGATGGTTGCACACATCACTACGATCGGAGTCGTGACTGACCCTTAGATATCGGGCACGGTGCGCAGCTGATGTCATATGTTCGGGCATGAGACCCAGTTACTTTACGGTTGTGATTTTGGGTCAGGGACCCTAGATGGATTTCCAAGTTCATGACGGTTTACGGGAACCGGCATGAACTCTAGAAAGATCATTGTGGTTCATGACGCTTTATGGGAACCGGCATGAACCTTTGTCAGGTCATTATGGTACATGAAGGTTTATGGGAACTGAGCATGGAATGGATTTTATGGATCATGACGGTTCAGAGGAACCGGGCATGAATGTTTATGTTATGTATATATATGTTCATATACCTTCCTTTACATGTTCTATCTCCTCTGGGGAGGGTCGTTGGCCTGGGTGGACCCCGGAGTAGTCACGGAGCACCGACTGAGTGGAGTCACCCCCCAGTTGGGTTCCTTACTCTCAGGAAGGCTATGGTTACTATAACCTTGAGTAGGATCAGTGGTCTGCGGACATTGACCTTGACTTTGAGAAGACTCGGATTGAGACCCGGGTAGCACGCGCGTAGCTTTGGATACCGTGACAGGATTGGTTGTGTGACTTATATGTATATATGATATATATATATGATATATGGATGTGGTGTGTGGTTACACAGGTTTGGGCAGTGACCCGTATGGTTGGTTTCATGATGGTTTTGGGCTGAGTCCCGTATGGTTGAATCTTTATGATTCCTTGATATGTGGTGTGCACGGGTGTGCACAAGATTTAGGCAGTGGCCCGTATATTTGATTTGATTATGGTTTTGGGCTTAGTCCCACATATGTTTTCCATTTGGTTAAATGGTTTTTGAATGCATGCATGCTTTTTAGTGAAGGGTACAAATGTCTTCGATAAAATGTTTTTATAAACTCTTGTTTTGTCCACTCACAGCTTTTAATGTTTTGACTGCCCTTCAGGTTGACAGCGGATGTGGACTGTAGCAGAGACCGAGATATCATATACCTCCTCCGGATCCTGGCGTACTCTGATAGCCCGGGAGGGCAAAGGTCGGAAATATCCCTTGTCTGACACTCCGTGTCAGACTGGAGCAGGGTCATCCCGCGTTAATCCCGGGGGGATTGGGATGGGTCCTGTCAGTTTCGACGATACGAATCCAATGACGGTAGTTTCGTGTCAATCGGAGATCATTATGTTAGTCAAATTAGAGTTTGAAACCTCGGGAAGCGTGTTCAGACGGCTTTCCTGGGTCGGTTTCATTCTAGGGCTGCATATTTGAGATGTAGGTACCTATAGTGACCATTGTGTGTACTTTGTACTTGACAGGGATTGTAAGTAAGCACCAGGACAGGTTTATACGTCGAGTTAGTAGTGGGACCGAATTGTGAATGGGCCTTTGATTTCGTTAAACCCTTACATGCATATAACTTTTTAAAATTATATGTATATATAATTCAAGCAAAAGCATCTGATTATCTTAAGTTATGATTATGGTACGTATTACGATGTTTGGGCATGAGACCCGTCTGGTTAGTTATGCAATGTTTTGAGTTATATACATGTATATGGATTTCGATGATTATCTTTAGTCCTGCACTGTATAGATATACCCTAGTGATACTATCTCCTCCGGATGTGGGTACCCCGGAGTGGTCATGGCTCAATGACTGCGAGGGATCACTCTACGGAGGGATCAGACTGTAGAGTAACTCAGGAGCAGGATTGCTATGATTGGATGTCTAGGACGTCAGGCATCTAGGATGACATTCCCGGACTGGGTTTGGGATTTGGACTCGGGATTGAGACCCCGGACGGCACGCGTAGCCTTGGGACTGTGACCTTATTAGACGTGTGGGATGTCAGGGTTGGGATGTATAGTGCAGTGGCTGATGTTATGGTTATGATAATATTACTTTGTGATGTTTATATGATATATTACTCTGGTTTTCGATTCTGATGCATGAATGTTTTGGAAAACGGAGGGGTAAAATCGGATGTTTACTTTATGGATTTAACTGTTTTATAAACTTTATGCTTCTGGCTCACTCACCCTTCAGTGTTTGATTGACCTCTCTATGTCAGGACCCGTCCCAAATATCACCTCGATACTCGGGATGAACCCTGCTCCCGTCTGACAATCACACTTACAAAACCAAAATAAACTTAATACAACTATAAGCATAACCATCAGACGAAGGAGTAAATATATACAACAGTAAGTCAGAGCATAGTTCTACAAAATGGGCACCAAAAGTCCTACAAGTCTAAGTCCGCAACGGAAGAACGTCGGAAGCCCTATGCCTCGATCTCTGCCTCAACGTTCACCCCGGCGCTATCACCACGACCTGGAGGGAAAATTAAAACCAAAGATGTGAGTGGACCAAAAAGAATAAAAGTTTTAAAACCGTTTACCAGCAAATCAACGTAAGGAAAATAAAATCATTTGTTCCCTCCGGTTTAAAACCAGGCATGCCAATGAAGTATTAGAAAATCATAATATGAAAAACATAAGAAACAGAGACACTATAAATACCATAAGAAACAGATACACTATAAAACATCATAAGAAACCAAAGTATAACCCGATCAAACCTGCTGGACCTATCCGAGTCTTTAAACTCAACCAGGCCTCACATATCAATCCGAGTCTTTAAACTCCCGAGTCTTTAAACTCAATAGGCCTATGGGGGTAATATCATAATATCCGAGTCTTTAAACTCCCGAGTCTTTAAACTCAATCCGGGCCCGTCCCCCTTCAATATCAATCCGGGTCTTTAAACCCATATCCAGATCCAGCAAATCCAATCCATATCCAGTGTAAAACCAATTCCAAATCCATCACCAAATCCGAATTCGAAATCCCCGGTTTGAAGCCCTTCCGGCGTTCAGAACCGACATTCCGAACCCAAATCCGGAAAATCCATTTCCATACTAAAAACCATAGGAAATCCTTAACCATGTTTCATAACCCATTTACCATCATCAGAAAACAGTTATAGGGTGAATTTCTCAAATATAGCATCAAAATCTGAAAATCGGCTTTTTCTCGAAAAACGTGTAAAACCCCGAAAATATCTCGAAAAACGTGCAAACATCTCAATCACGAATAACCATCATGTAAAACATAAAAACACACATAGAATCATAAAACAGTAATTAAAACAGTTTGGCATGCTCGGAAATAAGAAAAAGTCCACTCACAGTTTACGACACGTCACTCGCGCTCCGTGCGCTCCTCAACCGTCTCCGGTGTCTCCCGTCCTGTCAATAGATACCAAATAGGGTCACAATAACATTAAGGATACCTTCCCTATTTTCCCCAATTTTTCGGGAATTTAATAATATTTTAATCATAAACCCTAAACCGTACGGATTCCCGAACCATTCCGTAACACCGTCCGATTAACCCGAAAACTATACCATTGGACTCCTTAGGACATTTAGAGTTAAACTCATGTTGGACACTTAACCGGATTCCTCCCCACGCGCCCCCACGCGCCGCCCAAAGTGGCTGCGCGTGGGCCTCACGCGCCTGCTACAGTCACCTTCAACCTCGAGTCACCCGGTTCAACACAGTTGAACCGGCGTGACCGGTTCTCCGCCATTCACCCACCATTCTTCTCCATTTCAATCCCACTAGCTTCGTCCAGTTCCCTGCAATCAATCCCAGTCCTAAAATCCAGCAATCACGGCCTAGAACCCTTCGTCTTCAACCTCGAAAAACCTTGCCCGTGGCTCTGTTTTCCTTCCCGGCCGTCCACAGCTTCCCCCTTCACGGTGGTGATACCAGCACCACCCTAGGACCTTACTGAGTCCTACCCAACTCACAGAATCCGTCGATTCATCCCCGAAGTCCACGACTTCACGTTTGAAATCACGGCCAAAACAGAGTATTGGATACTCGCCGTCGAACCACCAGCCACCGTGAACCTCCCGTCACGGCAACCACCACAGACGACGCCTAAGACCTCCCTGATCAACACCCTGACCTCCTAATCCCTCGACTCTAAGCCCATCATCACGACTTTGCAATTGAAAAAGCCACGAAAAACAGAGTAAACGGCTTACCTTTCGATTCCGGCGCCGCCGTGAGAACCGTCAACCACCACCGTGCTCGTGGGACTCCCCTCAACCTCCTGAGTTTCCTACCGCCTCGGTTTGCCTCACCACACGGCACAACAGCCTCCACCGTCCACGATCTCCTCTGTTTTCCTCAAACGTTCGCCGCACCACCACCGTGCCGCCGTGCACGATTCCAATCCCAAAACACGATCAGCACCTCACCCACGTCTCTCTGTCACTCTCACCAGTCACTCCTTACTCTCCCTGGCCTCCAGATCGATCACCGCCTCACCCAAACTCCTCTCTGTTTTCTGTGCTTCAAACCCAAACACGGTTTGATTTTTGTACAAGGTGTGGCCGTGCACACTTGAGTTCCTCCTGGAACCATCTAGGGTCCCCCACGTGTCCATCAACCATTGGCCATCCCAACATATCTGCCACTTGCCCTTATCTGATTGGGCTGAGGGAAAATGACCAAAATGCCCTTCTGCACAAAATTACCATTTTGCCCTCAGACTTTTCAGACCCGTATCTTTTCCGTCCGACGTCCGATGACAGCGTGCCGCCTGTCGTTGAACTCAGGACGTCGAGACCTATCCAACGGTCCTCGGTCTACGTGAAAATCACACATCCTCCAAAAAGTCAACATTTTCCCTTTTAGCTCAAAATTACGGTAACGCCCCCAACCTTCCGTACATCATAACTTTTCCTCCGGTTGTCCGAATCAAACCTGCCGCCTGTCTACGGACTCGTGACGTCCTAACCTACGTCACGGTCAAGGGCTAACACTCATCCAATCAATATTACAAAAAGTCAACTTTTCGTTTACTATTCACAGGGGCAAAACCGTCCTTTTTACAAAACTTCACAGAAATTACATTTTTACCCTTCCCGTAGGTACGGGTTGTTACAATCTACCCCCCTAAAAAGAATTTCGTCCCCGAAATTCAGTGAAATAAATAAGGGTACTGTTCTCGCATCAAGGCCTCGGGTTCCCAAGTAGCTTCTTCGACCTGATGATTCCTCCACAATACCTTCACTAAGGGAACCGTCTTCCTTCGCAACACTTTATCCTTCCGATCCAAGATTGCAACAGGTTGCTCTTCAAAACTCAAGTCTTCCCTCAGTTCCACTGGTTGTGCTTCCAAAACATGCGAATCATCTCGAATATATTTCCGAAGCATGGAAACATGAAAGACATTATGTACCTTTTCCAAATCTGCTGGTAAGGCCAACCGATAAGCTACAGGACCAATCCGCTCCAAAATCTCATACGGTCCAATGTAACGAGGACTCAACTTCCCTCGTCTGCCAAATCGTACAATTCCTTTCCAAGGAGATAACTTCAGGAAAACCCAGTCTCCAACAGCAAACTCCAAATCCCTGATCCTACGGTCAGCGTAGCTCTTTTGGCGGTCCTGCGCTGCCTTCAATCGATCCCTAATCAACGCCACTTTTTCCTGAGTAAGCTCCACCAGCTCAGAAGTAGTCAACCTCCTCTCTCCAACCTCAGTCCAACACAATGGAGTCCGACACTGCCGCCCATACAAAGCCTCGTAAGGAGCCATCCCAATGCTCTCCTGAAAACTATTATTGTAGGCGAACTCCATCAAAGGCAGATGTGATTCCCAAGTACCCTGAAATTGAAGCACACAAGCTCGCATCATATCCTCGAGAATCTGAATAGTCCGCTCAGACTGCCCATCAGTCTGAGGATGAAAAGCAGTACTGAAGTGTAATTTAGTCCCAAAAGCTTCCTGTAAGCTCTGCCAAAAACGAGAAGTGAATCTCGGATCTCTATCAGATACTATCGACTCCGGAGTCCCATGCAATCGAATAATCTCATTAATAAACAACTGTGCAAACTGTTCCAGCCTGAAGTTCTCTCGTACTGGCAAGAAATGAGCAGACTTCGTAAGTCGATCCACAACAACCCACACACCATCGTGTCCCTTCGGTGTTCTCGGAAGCTTGAACACAAAATCCATAGTCAGGTGATCCCATTTCCACTCGGGAATCGGCAAAGGTTGCATTGCTCCATAAGGTCTCTGCCGCTCGGCTTTTACCTGTTGACAAATCAAACATCTACTGACATACTCTGCAATTTCACGTTTCATCCCTGACCACCAGTAATGCTCTCGAAGTGTACGATACATCTTGGTCCCACCAGGGTGCATCGCATAAGCTGAACAGTGAGCCTCATCCAGTATCACCTTCTTCAAAACTTCATCCTCAGGTACACACAACCGTCCATTCTTAACCAAGGCTCCATCCTCACGGATCTCAAAATCCTGTCTTTCTCCAGCCTCGACCTCAATCCGAATGATGCCCAGAATAGGGTCCTCAAACTGAGCATCAATCACCTGATCAATCAAAACGGGTCGCACATGGAAACTCGCTAGGAGTGCTCCCTGATCATCCACAGTCAACTCTACTCCCAACTTACGGAGTTCAACCAACAAAGGTAACCGTACTGTCCTCAGATGCGACAAAGAACCAGCTGACTTTCTGCTCAGAGCATCGGCTACCACATTAGCCTTCCCTGGATGATACTCAATAGTACAGTCGTAGTCCTTCAGTAACTCCAACCAACGGCGCTGTCTGAGGTTCAATTCCTTTTGAGTGAACAAATACTTCAAACTCTTGTGGTCCGTAAAGATCCTGCACTTCTCACCGTACAAGTAATGTCGCCAAATCTTCAATGCATGAACCACCGCAGCCAGTTCCAAGTCATGTGTAGGGTAGTTCACCTCATGGGGTTTCAATTGCCGGGAAGCATAAGCAATCACTTTCCCGTGCTGCATCAAGACACAACCCAAACCTTGTAAAGATGCGTCACTGTACACCTCAAACTCCCCACTATCATCTGGAAGGGCTAACACAGGAGCAGATGTCAACCGCCTTTTAAGCTCCTGGAAACTCTGTTCACAGTTCTCATCCCACTCAAACCGAACTCCCTTCCGTGTCAACCTCGTCAACGGTGCTGCAAGAATAGAAAAGCCCTCAATAAAACGCCGGTAATATCCTGCCAAACCCAGAAAACTCCGAATTTCCGTCACCGTTTTAGGCTGTTCCCAATTGGCTACCGCCTCAACTTTCTGAGGATCCACACGAATGCCCTCGGCCGAAATCACATGGCCAAGAAACCCAACACTGGTTAACCAGAACTGACACTTACTGAGCTTCGCATACAACTGATGCTCCCTCAACGTTTTAAGCACGATCCTCAGATGTTTCTCATGCGCCTTCGCACTCTTCGAAAACACCAAAATATCATCAATGAAAACAATCACAAAACGATCCAAGTAGAGCCGGAACACTCGGTTCATAAGGTCCATAAAAGCTGCTGGGGCATTAGTCAAACCAAAAGGCATCACCACAAACTCATAGTGACCGTACCTGGTCCGGAAAGCTGTCTTCGGTATATCCTCCTCTTTAACCCGTAACTGGTGATAGCCGGAGCGAAGATCAATCTTCGAGAAATACTGTGCTCCCTTGAGCTGGTCAAACAAATCATCAATCCGGGGTAGGGGGTACTTATTCCGAATAGTTACCTTATTCAGTTGCCTGTAATCCACACACAATCTCAATCCTCCGTCCTTTTTCTTGACAAACAAAACAGGTGCTCCCCAAGGCGACGTACTCGGTCGAATAAATCCTATATCGACCAACTCTTGCAACTGGGCCTTAAGTTCCCTCAATTCGGCAGGTGCCATACGATAAGGAGTCTGAGAAATAGGCTGTGTACCTGGTAGAAGCTCAATCGTAAACTCAAGATCTCGGTGTGGGGGTAGTCCTGGCAACTCCTCGGGAAAAACATCGGGAAACTCCCGTACCACTGGTATATCCTCCGCCCTCTCTGGCGTAGCACGCGTATCCACCACATGAGCTAAGTAACCCTGGCACCCCTTCCGTAACAGTTTACTAGCCTCGAGTGCCGAAATAACTCCCGTAGGAAGTGCACGCTGATCCCCCTGAAATGTAGTCTCTGATAATCCGGGACTCCGAAAAGTCACTCTCCTATCGAAACATTCGATAGAAGCATGATGTCTCGTCAACCAGTCCATACCCAAAATCACATCAAAGTCCCGTAAATCCAAGAGTAACAAATCTGCCAGTAACTCCACCTGGCCTACCAGTACCGGACACTCTCTCAAAACCTGAGTCACTACCAACACCTCCCCAGTAGGTGTACTCACTCCTAACGCACAATCCAAAGTAGACACCTCCCTTTCCTTAACCAGACTACAACTCCGAGCTACAAATGAATGGGTAGCCCCGGGATCTATCAAAGTAAAAACAGTGTGACCAAGTATGGTGAGTGTACCTGTCACCACTCCCGGTGCTGACCTAGCCTCCTGCTGAGTCATAGCAAAAACTCGCGCCTGAGGTCCCGACGACCTACCGCGCCCTCTGGAACTGCTCGTGGCACCACCGCCACCCCTAGGGCCTGCCGCCCCTGATACTGATGCAGTACTCCGCCCGGGTTCTGCTGCACCTCTGCCTGCTCCACCCTCCGTAGCTAACAATGGGCACTCCCGACGGAAATGTCCTCGCTCCCCACAGTAGAAGCAAGTGTCTCTACCGGGTCCACCGGTATGCCTCCCTGTCGAAGCCACTGAAGTCGCACTCGCCTGAGGAGTCGGCTGTGACCTAGCTCCTCGAAATCCTGAGCCCTGGAAACTGCCTGGTCTACCATACCGGGCTCCACCAGCCGATAGTGATCCACCAAAATTACCCCGTTTTGGGGGCCTCTGACTCGATGCTCCTGGGAATGACTGCTCCCGGCGTCGAACACTGCCCGAATACTGTGGCCGAGCAGGTAAACTGGCCTCCACCCTGACAGCAGCATCAGACAACTCTCGGAAAGTAGCAAAAGAGCCGGCTGTCACTATGGCCCTGATCTCTCCCCGGAGACCCAACTCAAACCGGCGGCACTTCTCCGCCTCAGTCGCCACAAATGCCGGAGCAAAACGAGATAGCATCTGGAACCTCTGCTCATACTCAGCCACTGTCAAGTTTCCTTGCTTCAAGTGAAGGAATTCCGCTTCCTTCGCATCCCTGAAAGAACGGGGATAGTACTGATCTAGAAACCTCTCCCGGAAAGTCTCCCAGGTCACAGTATGTGCATCCCAGCCGGACAGTTCCAGCGTATACCACCACTCGTAGGCAGCTCCATCCAACAGAAAAGTGGCTAACAATACCCGATCCTCGGGAGGACAGTGCATCACCCCAAAAATACGTTCTAGTCGGGTGATCCATCGGTGAGCTTCCTCGGGATCAGCCCCACCGCTGAACGTAGTAGCCCCAAGCCTCTGGGCTCTCTCGATCGAAGCGCTCTCAGTCCCTCTCGCCGCTTCATCTTCAGGTCGTGGAGGGGGTTCACGTCTCGGAGGCATGATCAATCGTACGCTGAAAGAGGCATAGAGTTAGTATAACAACCTAGACCCAACACAAATTGACACAACCTATGCTCTGATACCAATTGTCAGGACCCGTCCCAAATATCACCTCGATACTCGGGATGAACCCTGCTCCCGTCTGACAATCACACTTACAAAACCAAAATAAACTTAATACAACTATAAGCATAACCATCAGACAAAGGAGTAAATATATACAACAGTAAGTCAGAGCATAGTTCTACAAAATGGGCACCAAAAGTCCTACAAGTCTAAGTCCGCAACGGAAGAACGTCGGAAGCCCTATGCCTCGATCTCTGCCTCAACGTTCACCCCGGCGCTATCACCACGACCTGGAGGGAAAATTAAAACCAAAGATGTGAGTGGACCAAAAAGAATAAAAGTTTTAAAACCGTTTACCAGCAAATCAACGTAAGGAAAATAAAATCATTTGTTCCCTCCGGTTTAAAACCAGGCATGCCAATGAAGTATTAGAAAATCATAATATGAAAAACATAAGAAACAGAGACACTATAAATACCATAAGAAACAGATACACTATAAAACATCATAAGAAACCAAAGTATAACCCGATCAAACCTGCTGGACCTATCCGAGTCTTTAAACTCAACCAGGCCTCACATATCAATCCGAGTCTTTAAACTCCCGAGTCTTTAAACTCAATAGGCCTATGGGGGTAATATCATAATATCCGAGTCTTTAAACTCCCGAGTCTTTAAACTCAATCCGGGCCCGTCCCCCTTCAATATCAATCCGGGTCTTTAAACCCATATCCAGATCCAGCAAATCCAATCCATATCCAGTGTAAAACCAATTCCAAATCCATCACCAAATCCGAATTCGAAATCCCCGGTTTGAAGCCCTTCCGGCGTTCAGAACCGACATTCCGAACCCAAATCCGGAAAATCCATTTCCATACTAAAAACCATAGGAAATCCTTAACCATGTTTCATAACCCATTTACCATCATCAGAAAACTGTTATAGGGTGAATTTCTCAAATATAGCATCAAAATCTGAAAATCGGCTTTTTCTCGAAAAACGTGTAAAACCCCGAAAATATCTCGAAAAACGTGCAAACATCTCAATCACGAATAACCATCATGTAAAACATAAAAACACACATAGAATCATAAAACAGTAATTAAAACAGTTTGGCATGCTCGGAAATAAGAAAAAGTCCACTCACAGTTTACGACACGTCACTCGCGCTCCGTGCGCTCCTCAACCGTCTCCGGTGTCTCCCGTCCTGTCAATAGATACCAAATAGGGTCACAATAACATTAAGGATACCTTCCCTATTTTCCCCAATTTTTCGGGAATTTAATAATATTTTAATCATAAACCCTAAACCGTACGGATTCCCGAACCATTCCGTAACACCGTCCGATTAACCCGAAAACTATACCATTGGACTCCTTAGGACATTTAGAGTTAAACTCATGTTGGACACTTAACCGGATTCCTCCCCACGCGCCCCCACGCGCCGCCCAAAGTGGCTGCGCGTGGGCCTCACGCGCCTGCTACAGTCACCTTCAACCTCGAGTCACCCGGTTCAACACAGTTGAACCGGCGTGACCGGTTCTCCGCCATTCACCCACCATTCTTCTCCATTTCAATCCCACTAGCTTCGTCCAGTTCCCTGCAATCAATCCCAGTCCTAAAATCCAGCAATCACGGCCTAGAACCCTTCGTCTTCAACCTCGAAAAACCTTGCCCGTGGCTCTGTTTTCCTTCCCGGCCGTCCACAGCTTCCCCCTTCACGGTGGTGATACCAGCACCACCCTAGGACCTTACTGAGTCCTACCCAACTCACAGAATCCGTCGATTCATCCCCGAAGTCCACGACTTCACGTTTGAAATCACGGCCAAAACAGAGTATTGGATACTCGCCGTCGAACCACCAGCCACCGTGAACCTCCCGTCACGGCAACCACCACAGACGACGCCTAAGACCTCCCTGATCAACACCCTGACCTCCTAATCCCTCGACTCTAAGCCCATCATCACGACTTTGCAATTGAAAAAGCCACGAAAAACAGAGTAAACGGCTTACCTTTCGATTCCGGCGCCGCCGTGAGAACCGTCAACCACCACCGTGCTCGTGGGACTCCCCTCAACCTCCTGAGTTTCCTACCGCCTCGGTTTGCCTCACCACACGGCACAACAGCCTCCACCGTCCACGATCTCCTCTGTTTTCCTCAAACGTTCGCCGCACCACCACCGTGCCGCCGTGCACGATTCCAATCCCAAAACACGATCAGCACCTCACCCACGTCTCTCTGTCACTCTCACCAGTCACTCCTTACTCTCCCTGGCCTCCAGATCGATCACCGCCTCACCCAAACTCCTCTCTGTTTTCTGTGCTTCAAACCCAAACACGGTTTGATTTTTGTACAAGGTGTGGCCGTGCACACTTGAGTTCCTCCTGGAACCATCTAGGGTCCCCCACGTGTCCATCAACCATTGGCCATCCCAACATATCTGCCACTTGCCCTTATCTGATTGGGCTGAGGGAAAATGACCAAAATGCCCTTCTGCACAAAATTACCATTTTGCCCTCAGACTTTTCAGACCCGTATCTTTTCCGTCCGACGTCCGATGACAGCGTGCCGCCTGTCGTTGAACTCAGGACGTCGAGACCTATCCAACGGTCCTCGGTCTACGTGAAAATCACACATCCTCCAAAAAGTCAACATTTTCCCTTTTAGCTCAAAATTACGGTAACGCCCCCAACCTTCCGTACATCATAACTTTTCCTCCGGTTGTCCGAATCAAACCTGCCGCCTGTCTACGGACTCGTGACGTCCTAACCTACGTCACGGTCAAGGGCTAACACTCATCCAATCAATATTACAAAAAGTCAACTTTTCGTTTACTATTCACAGGGGCAAAACCGTCCTTTTTACAAAACTTCACAGAAATTACATTTTTACCCTTCCCGTAGGTACGGGTTGTTACACTCTAGGCCGTGCTACTGAGGCAAACAAGGATCACGAGACAGAGGCATAGATTAACGTTGCGCACTTGAACCCCACTTCTAGGTAGGTCGACACGTGAGGAGATCTTAGGAAGTCGTGCTCAATTTGTGTTTTAAGCTTTCACTTGTCTGACACTATTTTATTTCGGACGATTTGTGTGACTTATTTTGGATATTTATGCATTTCAGTTTCCGTTAAGAGTAAAATTGGTATTCTAAGGTCGGGTGTCAGAAGGTAGTAGGGCACGCCCCCAGGTGGTCCCAAGCTTTGATCGTTTGGGAAACTCATCACAATAAGACTGGAAACTAGTCTATGGATTAAATCAAAAAATTTACTTTTAAAATAAATCCTAACTCAAATTCCAAGTCAAAAAAATTTCCAAATCAGGTATAAGCCCAAACCATTATTTCCTCGATATTGTAAAATCTGTGTCCAGAAACCAATTAAATTCTGAATAAATATTCTAAATTTGGATAATCATCAAAACACATTTAGAATAATTTATTCAGACCATCGCAATTCAAATCATGCAATACAACATTTTAAACAATAAATTATGCAATCATCATAGTTATAAAACAAATTTCCACTCACAATTTTTCCAAGCAGCTCAATCCCGAGCTGTGCGCTCCTCCAAAGTCTTGAGAGTTGCGTGGCATGTCAAATGTAACAATCAAGGGTCACTAAAGTTAAACAAAACTTGTATTCAAATCCCCTTAACGCCGGGATAAAACACACGTCCTAAATACAAACACTGCCACTTGGACGCCCAAAAATACACCTACACGATGTCTGATTGACCTAAAACTAGTGCCATTAGATCCAGATCATTGAGATCTTGAAAACACATACTACCATGAGCCATGGAATGACCCATGCACTACCACACACCGGTGGGACTTCGACAAGTCCTTCCAAGTGCACCACGTGCCTTGCACACATCACACGTGCCATGTGCCATGTGGCTACCATGTGTCACACCACATCAGCACCATGTTAACACTGACCTGAACAAGGTCTCCGAAGATGGTGACTAGGGCCCCTTTTCTTTGCTATTGTACTGTAACGACCCACAATTTTGAGGAAAATAAAAATTACGGTTTTGCCCCTAAAGGTCAAGAGGTTGACTTTTTTACCTAGACATTTTCTAAGTAATCAGTGAGGGTCGTTGGGTAGGTCTCAGCACCTTGAGTCTGTAGATGGGCAGTATGCCACAATTGGAGGTCGAATGGTTTTGATACATGTCTAAAAAGATCAAAGGCATTTTGGTAAATTTGGCAAAAGGGTAATTTGATAATTTAAAAATTATACATATGATTCATGTGCAATGTTGACATGTGTCTAGATGGGTCTAGTATTCTCCCTCCCTAATCTCGACCGACCTACTCTTCCATATATGTAAGTGTGAGTGTGTGATTAAGGTATTTGAGGGAGATTAGCCGAAAATAGGAAAATGTGAGAAAAACTTGAAGCAAGAGAGGAGAAGGGAGGAAATCCAGGAAAGAAAAAGAGAAAATGGGAGAGAAAAAATGAGGGAAGAAGAAGAGGAAACGAGGGAGAATGCTGGAGAGAAAATAGGAAACTCGAGAAACCAAGAAGCTTGGTTGTGAAGCTAAACTTTGTTCTAGTCGTGGAAGCTTGAAACTAAGCTTCCTAACAGCTTTTTCATGTCCCTACGACTCTAAAGAGTTACTAAAACGAAATTTTGGATGCTGGACTTACCCAGACTGTCAGGACTCGACCCTCCTTGGTTAGGACCCGACTCATCTAGCACAATATTTTCTGCTTTGGGCCTCCTCACCCTCACGGTTTTGTTTTCGGGAGCTCACAGTTCAACTTCCCAGTGGGTCACCCATCATGGAATTGCACCAGCTTCAACTCGCTTAACTTTGGAGTTCCAACTAAACCCAAAGCCACTGAGCTCCCAAAAGACCTCGTGCTAGATAGGTGTGTGCCTACACATTTAAGGCACACCACTATTCCTCTCCCAGACCATTCCCCTCGCAGGAATATGAGATCGTTCACCATTGCCTCTAGGACACGGGTCTTACAATCCTCCCTCCTTAGGGCCCAGCGTCCTCGCTAGCACACTTCCCGGTCGGGGTGTGGCTCTAATACCATTCTGCCAGGACCCGACCCTCCTCGTTCAGGACCCAACTCATCTAGCACGATATTGTCCGCTTTGGGCCTCCTCGCCCTCAAGGTTTTGTTTTTGGGAGCTCACGGTGCAACTTCCTAGTGGGCCACCCATCATGGAATTGCACCAGCCTCAACTCGCTTAACTTTGGAGTTCCAACCGAACCCAAATCCACTGAGCTCACAAAAGGCCTCGTGCAAGATAGGTGTGTGCCTACACATTTAAGGCACACCACCATTCCCATCCCAGACCATTCCTTTCGTAGGAATGTGGAATCGTTCACCGTTCCCTCCAGGACACTGGTCTTAGACAGACAGGGAGGTGTGATATTGGTCGAAACTTGAAGGTGAGTTCTTCTGATTTCTTGGCCAAACTATCTAGTATTTGGATAATAGGACCCCTTCTGGCTTTTCTTAGAGTAGATTGGTCAAAGGATGGATGAAAATGTATTCAAAAACGGCCAAGATACGGCTGGGTCAAGATTGCGGGTCAGGTACCCAAGTTGCAGAAATTTGGTTGACCCGACTCAAGGTTGAAGATAACCTGTGTAGGCGCGTGACCATCACACGCAGAGAAAGTAGGTGGTGCATGAGGGTGCATCCGACCTTATTTGAGTTTTTGTTTGCATTGTTTTTATTCTACTCTTTGATATGAATCTATTGGTATGAGGTTTGAGTCCGCTGTTGCCATAACCGGATGACTCCATTATTAGCCGAATTTCAAACCTTTCTAACTTCCTTATTTCTCAACCAAATCAAACGTTCTAATAGTCGAAATTCATCTACTCAGTCCCAGAAATCCAAATCTAAGGTTCAAATTTAAAAATAGAACATTTACAAGCTAGAAAATTGCTTGAAAGCTTCGACTCAACTTTCTCCTCGGTTTTTGAGCTACTTCGTGGATCTTTTACTTTGGGACTTGTGAGGTTTTTCTCGTGAGGATGTGGAGAAATTACTTAAAAAGTTGTTTCATGAGTTTTAAGTCTAATTCACAAAGTTCAAGTTTTTGAGGTTAGTTTGTGGTTCCGTTTTGGTTTTGAAGGAAGAAATAAAGTGATGAAGGTAATAAGGCTAAGGTGCAGTGGTGAAGGATGGTGCAGTGGCGAAGGATGCTGCAGGGTTCTCAGATGGTGACACATGTCACCATCTCCCATGGTGACTCAGCAGATTTATCCAAAAGACCAAAATTCCCCTGCTCTACAAATTATCAAAATGCCCTTGGGTGTTTTAGACATGTAACTATCACGTTCGAACTTCAATTTTGATGAGTCACCTGCAGATGGACTCAGAATTCCGACACATTCTTAATAGTCCTAAAAAACTATGCAAAAAGTTTTCTAAATCAAAAGTCAACTTGACCTTTATTTAGAGACAAGGGTAATTCGACAATTTACATTGAAAATTTCCAGAATAGCCTGTCCCAAATTCCCGGATCATTACACGAACCACATTAATTGTTGGTATTTTTTTTATCTTCTTGTTTATTTTCTCTGATTCTAAAGTTTTTTTTTTCCTTTCATATTCTTAAAAGAAATCACAAAAACTTATATCACAGCGAGAAAGTTGTTGATTTTTTTCTAAAATGGAGGCAATGAATACCACCATGATTAAACTGACTAGTTCTAACTGGTTGACCTGGATTTCAAGAATGGATTAAATATTTTGTTGTAGAGATCTTCATGGTCCACATCAGTAATTGTCCTAACCTTCATGCATAAACCATCATAGCAGTCACACATAATCAACCCCTCATTGATGCTCAATATCAATCACCATATTTATGACTTCTATTAATTTCATAATCCAAATCCAAATCTCAAAATCTGGGCCAAAGCCCTTAAACACTTTTACGTTTCACTAGGTCTACACCCAAAAATACATTTTTGAACAAACCTCGTAAAAGGTACATCTGTGAAAATGCCTCAAAATCGTATGAAGATCATAACCAACCAAATAGCACCAAAATCGTATAAAAAAGCATTTCAAGTACGCAAATATGCATGCATAATATTTTAATGTATCCACTCACTGATTCACAACTCTATTTAGACACCAGCAATTTCGAGATTCCGTATAAGCTTAACTAATCCATTTAAGCAATCGCACACCAGGCACCTTGTGAGTCCACTTTAGAAACACCATAATACCAAACATAACTTATAGATCACCGGTCCATATCCAGACTCAACCAATTAATAACTAAAGCACGAATCAACACCACATCACACAGCGGCACTAACTAATAGGACCCCGTCCCTAAAATGTTGTGAAAATTGGGCCAGTGGTGCTCCCGTCTAACAACTCTTGTTAGACAAGAGATATTGCCAATTTTATTTGTGCCCCTATTTTGTTTTTGACGACCCGTCTTAAATTATCAGGATTAATTAAGAGTTACTGACGGATTAGCAGGGCTAATAAGGGATTAGTCGAGGATTATCGAACGTTCTGGGCAAAATTACGATTTTGCCCATAAACGAGGATAAAATGTTGACTTTTGACCCGGGAGGTCCGAGGCATGAGGGCCGAAGACTGATACATAGATCAGATCAATACGAGTCCGTAGACAGATGGCACGTCTAAATCGGACGTTTGACGAAAAATTTACGGTTCACAAAAGTTTCAAGGTACTATTTATGGTGGCACATTTTACGAGGCAAAAGTGGACTTTTGTCACTCATCCATTGGGCCAGTGTCACTCATCCATTGCCTAGCTTCAGACATACATGCATCCTCCCCTTCCTCTAGTCTGTTTCATTGAACCTGAAACCCCCACCCCCCAAACCGTGCAACCCACATATACCACCTTCCCCAAACCCCATCCTCTGTGCTTGGACCATGGATGAAAACAAGAGAACAAAGGGAGACGATGAAGAAGGTGCTCACGGCGTCGACCGTTGTGGAAGGTGGCTGGAGAACCTAAAAACTGTAAGTTTTGGTTTGAACTGTTTTTGATCGATTCTATTAATTGGAAGGGGTTTCTGGTGATCATAGGAACTGAGGGGGTTGTAATAATGGCTTAAGGTGGCCAGAAACACACGGACAGGGAAAAGGAAGCTTGACCATGCGTTCTTCAATCCAAAGGTAGCATCTTTGATCGATTTTCATGGTTTTGATCATATAGGTTGATAGGAAATGATTAGACCAAGGTTTAGGAATTGAAAGGATCGAAAAGGGACGAAAAATGGAGGAGAAATTGGCTTGGACCAATCACGCGGGGTCCAGCCGGATCGGATTTACAGGCGGTCCGGTCGAACCCGGTCTATCGAAGGTTGAAGACGATTGGGTGCAGGAGCGTGGCTCCCACGCGCAGCCCCCTTTGAGCGGCACATGAGTGCGCGTGGGCCACAGTTTTGCGAAGTGTCCAACATGTAATTTCAACTATTTGATGTAACGAACATTTTGGGACTAGTTTCGAGTCAATCAGACATCGTTTCGATATAATTCGAGATGTCCGAAGGCTTAGGATCGAGTTTAAAAATAGTTAAAAATTCAAGAAAATTACGGGACTTTAATTAGATGTTAATGAGGTAGTTAGTAATCCTCTAATCTAATTTGGAAAGGTTTGGGAACCCCGGAGGTGGTGATTAGCCTGGGAAGGCGTATGTCAAGCATATCGAGGCGGTAGCTCGGACGGTTTGTGAGTGGACCTTATTTTCTAAATTGATGCAAGCATAAATGTTTTATATGTGTTTGAGAACATGTTTTGTGATGCCATGAAGGCATTTGTTTTTGGTAGACTAGTATTTATGTATTTGTACATATTCCACGATTTTCGATTTTATACGGTGCATATACAGCAGTGCATATACGTGCCGTATTTTCTATGATGGTTTGATGAAATGATTTTGGATTTAGAAATATGAAATCGGGCATGAGACCCATTTCATTTACGAACTCTCAGACTTAGAGTCCATTTGATTTGATGAGAACTCGGGCTGGAGGCCCATTTGAGTTATACGATCAGGCTGGAGACCCCGTTGGTTTAGGAATTTGGGCTTGAGGCCTAGTTGATTTGTGATATCAGGCTTGAGGCCCCTGTTGATTTATAGTATCGGGCTTGAGGCCCAATTGGTTGTGACATCGAGCTTGAGGCCCCGTTGGATCGTGAAATCGGGTTTAAGTCCCAATTGTGGTTTATGAAATGAGAATTCGGGTTAAGACCCTATTGAAATATGAATTTAGGCTTGAG
Organism: Prinsepia uniflora; assembly: GCA_032719365.1. Taxonomy (NCBI): domain Eukaryota; kingdom Viridiplantae; phylum Streptophyta; class Magnoliopsida; order Rosales; family Rosaceae; genus Prinsepia; species Prinsepia uniflora. The sequence goes on along the minus strand of CM064861.1, from coordinate 56,231,133 downwards.
TCCTTGTGAGATTTGGATTTGAATCGGATTCGAGGAATCCTGTTGAGACGCTCAGGTATGAAACCCAGTTGAAATGTGATTTAAATGAAAGTATTTGAAAATGTATTTACCCTCCCGTATGAATGATCTCCTCCAAACGTCGTTGATCCTAGAGAGTCATGATCCACTACCTGGAATGAGTGACTTTAAGAGGGGCACATTCCAGGAGTGAGAGATATGGTATAGTCTCGGACTGGGTCGGCAGACAGTCCTCCAGATGTCATAGATCCTGGATTTTGGATTGATCCTCCCAGACGTCGTAGATCCTGGGGGTAGACTCGAGAGTGAGACCCCGAGTAGTATGCATACTTAGATATATCGTGACGGGTTATTGATTGGGCATATGAGATGCCGAGGGTGGGTTATATATATATATATGTATCAGGTTTTACGGAGAATGGTTTTGGGCTGAGACCCATATGTATTGATTTTGGCAGAGTCCCTACGGATTGGTTTTGGGCTGAGTTCCCATATACTTGATTTACGGTTTTGGGCCAAGGTCCTAATGGTTTAATGATTTGAGAAATGATTTGTTAAATGTTTTCGAATGAATGCATGCCTTTTTGTGAAGGGCATAAATATCTTTTTATGAAATTATTTTTTATAAATTCCTTGTTTTGTCCACTCACAGCTTTGACGTTTTTAACGCCCTTCAGGTTGATCGGGGATGCAGGATGTAGCAGAGACCGAGACATCACACTCCTCCTCCGGATCCTGGCTCACTCTGGAAACCCCGGTTGGGCTGATATTGGAATTATCCCTGGTCTGAAACTTCGTGTCTGACGAGAGCAGACACGTCCCGCATTAATCTCGGGGGATTTGGACGGGTCATGACAAGTGATATCAGAGCGAGTTTCGCTTCCAGTGTGACGCGTGGGTCGAGGATGTGATGTCTCTGCAGTAGTAACAGCCTGTCATCAACTTGATAGTGAGGGTAAGAGGATGAGGATTCAGTAGATCGAATCCTAGTTAGATTGTGTTTAGCACGAGGTACAATTGTTTAGGGTCCGATTGGCATAGGATGCCATGTTTTCGAGAGGTTGGATCCCGAGTGGCATCAATGGGTATGTGAATCTAACGGCTTAGAGCCATAGTGTTACTGGAGATAGGATCCAGTGGACCTATAGACACAGTATGACGACCTAAGAGTCGGGACCGTTGAGTGGCCAGGACGGACATGGATTGTGCCAAAGTGGAATCAGTGGAGGTTGGATGTTAGGGTCGTCCACCATAGAATTGCAAAACGGAGATTATACTGCTAGGAGCAGTCAGGTGTACGATGACCCTAGTTGAGACTATTAGGCATGAGAGGCCATGTTTCGGTATGTCGAATCCCAAAGGGATGTCAACTGATAGGACCCATCCTAACTGGACTTTGATAATCGTGCTCGGTCCTGCTCCCGTCTGACAAGTCAATTGAAATCCTGAATTCTCAAATCGTTCGAACTCGATCTCGATTTTACGAAGAAATTGGAGCTTCCGTTCTTGAGCAAAACGACATCAATTTCCCTCGTTTTGTTGTGTATTGGTTCGAAATGATCTCAGAAGTTGAATCAATCCTTAATTTTTATCTTTAAGGCTTACAACTTTGGATTCGAATTCTCACCTTGTTTTTCAAATATTCGCATATGGGTTTTCGATTATCCTCTCGGTCCCTCATTTTTGTCCCTTCTGTTTTCTTACTCTAATCCTCTCAATTTCTCCAGGTTTCTCAAGGTTTTTCAAATGGTTGCTGGTTGGATCGAAGGACATCATTGTCTTCTGTTTTGTTTTTGTTTTCTTTTGAACTGATAATTTGAAGTGATAATCCATTTGAACGGTTAAGTCTCACTCGTGGCAACTTCAGCCACTAAGCCTCCATTTGAGGTGACATGTGTTGTCAGGACCAGTCCCAATCCCTCTGGGATTAACGCAGGACGTTCCTGATCGTGTGTCAGACAAGGGGAAATTCCAACTTTAGCCCTATCGGGCTTCAGAGTACGCAGGATCCGGATGAGGTATGTGATGTCCTCCGGTCTTTGCTACAGCCTGCATCCACTATCAACCTGAAAGGCAGCCAAAACATATAAAATCTGTGAGTGGACAAAACAATAATTTATCAAAACATTTTCATAAAGACATTTGTACCCTTCACTAAAAAGCATGCATGCTTTCGAAAACCAACTTAACAAACTAATAGGGCCTTAGCCCAAAACCTAAAATGAAACCAACCAACCATACGGGCCACTGCCAAAAGCCATGCGGGACTCAGCCCAAAACTTGTACATCATATATCATAAAATATATACAAATAATTCACATAACCCATCCTGTCACGGTAGCTAAAGTTACGCGCGTGCTACCCGAGGTCTCAAAGCCCAAGTCTCTCAGGGTCCACCCAGGTCAATGTCCGTAGATCAATGACCATCCCTGAGGTTATAATCCAAGCCCTCCTGAGAGTAAGGTACCCAACGAGGGTGACTCCACTTAGTTAGTGCTCCGTGACTACTCCAGGGTCCACCCAGGACAACGACCCTCCCTGGAGGAGACATTCCATATAAGGAAGCTATATGAATATATATATATATATAACGAAAACATTCATGCCCAGTCCCCATAAACCGTCAGGAAACTAGAAATCCATTTAGGGTCCCCGACCCGAAATCACAAATGTAAAGTAACTGGGCCTCGTGCCCGAACACTTGACTCAACTGGGCATCGTGCGAGATATCACAGGGTCAGTCACGATTCCAATCATAGTGATGCGTGCAACCATCCGTCAAGGACCGCTCTCAATCCCAGTATGTCGCCCGTGAACGTATCAACTGACGCGACCACCTCTAGATTATGTTGCACTCATCACCAGTCGATATCCTGAACCGTCAGCACTCCGAAGTCGAACCTCCATCGGCTGCTCAATGACAGTACGTGCATCGTGACCTCTCCGGAAGGAACACATCCCAGTCCGGAGGCGAGCGTCGTATCGTCTGTCGCCGTGCACAAAGCACTCCCCTCGACCATGACTCAGACCCATAGGTCACTAATAGGGCTACATGCCCGAGACAAAATCAAATGGGTCTCATGCCTGAGTTTATCATTTTTAAATCCAAAACTATTTCATTTAAACCATCGTTGAAATACAGATCCGTATAGGGACTGTATAAGGTCGAAACCTTGAAATATGTGCCAATACGTAACCACACACAAATGCACTAAGGGCATCAACAAACAAGTATTAAAACACATAATAAACATTTATGCATGCATGCACTCATGGCATCAATAAACATTTATGCATGCATAAAATCACTCCTCCTCATCCCAACTAGAGAAGAATCAAGGAGAATCCAGATGATGACATCAAAGTTCATCCAATGTCACCCTCCGACACTTTGTACTGTCTACTAAAGAGCAGAAAACGAGAAGTCTCCTTCACCTACTTCCAAGTCGAGAGTAGTTGCAACCATGTAGGAAGCATACTCAACTTTTCCAATTACTGGAGCTAGAAGTCCTCCTACTCCGACTAAGAGTATTCTATGATAATTACTGTAATGCTTAGTCCAATCCTTCCGAACTAACCACTACTATAGATTCTCTTCCGCTTTTATCCGACCAACGACTGTCAAGACCCGACCCTCTTCTGTCAGGTCCCGATTCATCTAGCATGATATTGTCCGCTTTGGGCCTCGCCCTCACGGTTTTGTTTTCGGGAGCTCACGGTGCAACTTCCCAGGGGGTCACCCATGTGGAATTGCACCAGCCTCAACTCGCTTAACTTTGCGGTTCCAATCCCCCCCAAAGCCATTGAGCTCCCAAAAGGCCTCATGCTAGATAGGTGTGTGCCTACACCTTTAAGGCACACCACTATTCTCTCCCAGACCATTCCCCCTCGCAGGAATGTGGGATTGTTCACCGTTCCCTCCAGGACACGGGTCTTACAATCCACCCCTCTTAGGGCCCAGCGTCCTCATTGGCACACTTCCCGGTAGGGGTCTGGCTCTGATACCAAATTGTCAGGACCCGACCCTCTTCGGTCAGGACCCGACTCATCTAGCACCATATTGTCCGCTTTGGGCCTCGCCCTCACGGTTTTGTTTTCGGGAGCTCGTGGTGCAACTTCCCAGGGGGTCACCCATCATGGAATTGCACCAGTGTCAACTCGCTTAACTTTGGGGTTCCAATCCCCCCAAAGCCACTTAAGCTCCCAAAAGGCCTAGTGTAGATCAGAGTTGCGCAGCGGCATCCTCTATTTATCACTATATTGTCCTCTTTGGGCCACAACAATACTCAATGGCAAGCCTGCGCCCTCAAGGTTTTGACCCCGGGACCTCGTGGTGAGCAATACACGCCAGGAAAGCCTCAACCAACGCGACCACGGGAGGCCTAGTGCTAGATAGGTGTGTGCCTACACCTTTAAGGCACACCACCATCCTCTCCCAGACCATTCCCCCTCGTAGGAATGTGGGATTGTTCACCGTTCCCTGCAGGATACGGGTCTTACAATCCACCCCCCTTAGGCCCAGCGTCCTCACTGGCACACGTCCCGGTCGGGGTCTGGCTCTGATACCAAATTGTCAAGACCCGACCCTCTTTTTTCAGGTCCCGATTCATCTAGCACGATATTGTCCGCTTTGGGCCTCGCCCTCACGGTTTTGTTTTCGGGAGCTCACTGTGCAACTTCCCAGGGGGTCACCCATCTGGAATTGCACCAGCCTCAACTCGCTTAACTTTGGGGTTCCAATCCCCCCCAAAGCCATTGAGCTCCCAAAAGGCCTCATGCTAGATAGGTGTGTGCCTACACCTTTAAGGCACACCACCATTCTCTCCCAGACCATTCCCCCTCGCAGGAATGTGGGATTGTTCACCGTTCCCTCCAGGACACGGGTCTTACAACGACGACCGTCGATAACTACTATAATGACCCATTCTAATTCTCACAATCAATTTCCCCTCAAACAAGTCTACCCAAAACTCAGGAGGTATGGTTAATCGCAGTCAACCAACCATCTCCACACCATTGCCAAGACAAATCTATTTTATCCGACGAATTCTTCTCGTCGTATAGTGGTAGAACTTTACCATCCCGAAATGGACTCTCAAGTCCTTGGCTCATCCGGACACCATCCACGTGTCCGTGACCAGCCTAACTCACTACCAAGTTTTCCTATCGGTTTACATAGTTTATGCACATCCAAAAGGATGTCAATTCATCATAACTTGATGTACCGCTCGACTGAAGATTCACAACAGACTCCTGCTGTCTGCAATCAAATCTCTGCATACCACCATATCTCACCAATTGGTCACTAAACCCCACGACAGTACTCGATCCTTACCTCTCAACTTCTGCCGGATCCAATCCAATCCATCACAATCCGTGATCCACTCCCAGACCACAGATACCGAACATATTCCCATCTCGACGGAGTCACATCCCGACTCGTGACTTATCGTCATCACAATCACCAGCACTAGCACCAGCACCAGTACCAGTACTAGCACACACTATGCAAATTAGACAACCTTGGATCTCCGCTCATACCGAGCGATGACCCCGTGTCTCTGCTCAAGTTGGAGTAACTCTGCCTCCATCATACCCAACAACTCTTGGTACAGTCGCCCTGACAACTCATACGAGAAAAGGAAACGTCCCTTGAAGGTCCCTGATTCCCAACAACCGTAACTACAACCATTCTCTGTAGTAGTGTCTGCCACAGTCTCGTGCAGAACTAACCACCAGACACCGCTAGCGAGACTTCGTATCCAACGGAATCAATCACCTGTATCAACTACTCGATATCCCTACTCGGGGATTCCGTCGACAAGTACCAAACCCTGGTAACCTGTCCAACCAATACCTAACCAAAAGTAACTCGACTCACCCAATGTCGTCAACCAGGTCGTCCATGACCTTAGTTTCCTAACCATCCATCACAACTAAAGTAGGACGACAATAAACTAGGTCTAACCGATAAGTATAACCCCGACTGCAGAGTGCAGTCCTGTCACTAAAGCTGACATGACTAGACCGACCGACCGACGGTCTCGACTCCAAAAAGTCGCCAAAGTCAAACTACTCGCCAGCTCACCTTTCCGAACCATACACTCTACCCTAGGGTTCCCCGATCACTACCTAGGGTTCCTCGAATCCGACTGCCCCCAGCAGCATAAGCATCAAACGGTCACAACACCAGACTATCGTCAATACCGATCCCACAGTATCGTGAAAGACGATCCCAACCTAACCGTCCCATGATTAAAACTCTAAAGTACTATTACATTTATCCCTCCGTAGGGTCCCACACTGCCAACCACGATAGAACTATGGCAACCCCAACATCAAATGTCGAACCCAAACGATCCGCGATTCAACCCTGCTAACTATCGTACCGATATCCTAACTATTAGGTTGATGAAGAACTGTAGCCCATTAAGACATCACATGCTCGACCTGCGCACCACTCCGGAACTCAAAGTAACATGAGCAACCCTGCTCTAATACCACCTGTCAGTATCAAAGCACCATTTGTTATCAGAGTTCCTTGGGTATCCTACAAGCCAACCTTACTTTGATACCACTTGTCAGGACCCGTACCAATCCCCCCAGGATTAACGCGGGACGTTCCTGATCCCGTCTGACACGGAGTGTCAGACAAGGGAAATTCCAACTTTAGCCCTCTCGGGCTTCAGAGTACGCTAGGATCCGAAGGAGGTATGTGATCTCTCGGTCTCTACTAAAGCCCGCATCCGCTATCAACCTGAAGGGCAGCCAAAACATTTAAAAGCTGTGAGTGGAAAAAATAATAATTTATCAAAACATTTTCATAAAGACATTTGTACCCTGCACTAAAAAGAATGCATGCATTTGAAAACCAACTTATCAAACTAATAGGGCCTTAGCCCAAAAGCTTAAATGAAACCAACCATACGGGCCACTTCCCAAAGCCATGCGGGACTCAGCCCAAAACCTGTACATCATATATCATATAACATATACATATAATTCACAAAACCCATCCTGTCACGGTATCTAAAGCTACGCGCGTGCTACCCGGGGTCTCAAATCCCAAGTCTCTCAGGGTCCACCCAGGTCAATGTCCGTAGATCAATGACCCTCCCTGAAGTTATAATCCAAGCCCTCCTGAGAGTAAGGAACCCAATAGGGGCGACTCTACTCAGTTAGTGCTCTGTGACTACTCCGGGGTCCACCAAGGCCAACGACCCTCCCTAGAGGAGACATTCCAAATAAGAAAGGTATATGAATATATATATATATATATAACAAAAACATTCATGACCGGTCCCCATAAACCGTCATGAAACTAGAGGGTCACCGACCCGAAATCACAAATGTAAAGTAACTGGGCCTCGTACCCGAACACTTGACTCAACTAGGCATCGTGCCCGATATCTCAAGGTCAGTCATGACTCTGATTGTAGTGGTACGTGTAACCATCCATCCAGGACTGCTCTTAATCCCGGTATGTCGTCGTGAACATATCAACTGACGCGACCACCTCTAGATTATGGTGCACTCATCACCGGTCGATATCCTGAACCATCAGCACTCCGAAGTCGAGCCTCCATCAGCTGCTTGACGACAGTAGGTGCATTGTGACCTCTCTGGAAGGAACACATCCCAGTCCGGAGGCGAGTGTCGTATCGTCTGTCGCCGTGTGCAGAGCACTCGCCGCGACCACGACTCAGACCCGTAGGTCACCAATAGGGCTACATGCCTGAGAAAAAACCAAATGGGTCTCATGCCCGAGTTTATTCTTTTTAAATCCAAAACTATTTCATTTAAACCATCGTAGAAATACAGATCCGTATAGGCACCGTATAAGGGTGAAACCTCGAAATACGTGCCAATATGTAACCACACACAAATGCACTCATGGAATCACAAAAAAAAGTATTAAAACACATAATAAACATTTATGCATGCATAAATTTAGAAAACAAGGTCCACTCACAGACCGTCCGAGTTGCCGCCTCGATACGCGTGTCATACGGCTCTCCCGGGCCGAACACCCTCACTGGGACCTCCAAACCTGTCCAAATTGTAATAGAGGGTTACTAACTACCTTATTAACCTCTCACTAAAGCTCCGTAATTTTTCGGAATTTTTAACTATTTTTAAACTTTATTCTAAACCTTCGGACATCCCGAAACCTATCGAAACGATATCCGATCGACACGAAACCAGTCCCAAAATGTTCATTTCATCGAATAGATGATTTCATATGTTAGAAGTTTCCCCAGAAAGTGGGTCACGTGCCCACACGCGCCGGCCAAAGCCCCTGCACGTGGGAGCCACGCGCCGGTGCACTGTGGATCATCTTCTTCGGTCAGACCGGTCTAAACTGGTCGGTTCGGTCCAAAACCTGTAACTGGACCGGTGTGACCGGTTCAGGGTCCTCCCTCCTTCATTTATCGTCCTTTCTCTCCCTAATTAATCCCATTCTACCTATTTTGATCCTAGGAACCTAAACATACAATGAAAACAACCTAAAATCTTCCTAAAACCTATGAACCGATTTGTCCCTCACTGTTCAAAAATCCCATAAACTCCCCAGGGCTTCCTCAGCCATGAACCACCACCAAAACCTTCCTAATATCATCCTAGAAACCTATTAAGCCCATTCCAATCACCTAAAACCGTCCATAATTGATGAAATAAAAAATATAAGGAAAAGGGCAAACCGATTACCTTCTCGGGTTTTTCCTCCACGTCGCCGTCCACGGCGTTTCAGGTCCCCCTGCAACCACCTCTCAGTCCTCAGCCACTCTCTGCCTCATCCTCAGGTTGAACCAAGTGAGGGGAAGGGATTGGGGTGTGGTCATGGTCGATGGGCATTTGGTGAGATTGGGGAAAATGTATGAAATGGGGAAATGGAGATATGCATGTATGTAACATATTGGGCAATGGATGGGTGACACTTGTCACTCATCCATTGGGCCAATTTAAAATATATGGGGCCCACCTAATGCCAAAAAGGCATTTGTCTTGTAGAACGTGCAATAGTTCCTCAGAACTTCCGTGACCCATAACTTCTCCGTTCGACGTCCGATTTCGGCGTACCACTTGTGTATGGATTCATATCAACCTGATCTACGTAACGGTCCTCGGCCCTCGCCCTCGGCAATCGGACCTCTCGGTCAAAAATTCAACATTTTTCCCACGACTAGGGGTAAAATGGTAATTTTGCATTGTTCGTTCGATTTCGCTCAACTAATCAACGATTAACCTCACTAATTATGATTAGTCACTAATCTAGTCCCGAAATTTGGGACGGGTCATTACATGTGTCACTTACAGAAATAATTGAATCAAAATCTTGGTGATTCATCAAAACGAGCAAATGGACGAAATTACACCTTAATATACAAATGACCAAAATACCCTTGCTTGCATAATTACCAAAATGCCCCTAGATTTCACAGACCCCTAACTTTCTCGTCCGTACTCCGATTGACACATGCCGGCTGTCTACGGACTGAGCGTCTCGAGAACTATCCAACGGTCATGACCAAAAGTCCAAAAGACGTCCCGAACAAAAAGTTATTGACGCCCATAACCAAGGGTAAAATCGTCATTTCTTTCCAATTTTTCCAAATTTTCCTTTTCGAATTTCTGGGTCGTCACATCAACTGGCAAGGGATGCCCCGGAGTAGTTATTGTATGGCATGGTAGGATGCGATTGCGACAGGTAGCGGTTGTGCAGTGTTGGGCATGAAGTGTGGCTAAGTTCTTGTGGAGGCCAGCGGCTAGGAGCCGTAGAGTTATGAGAGGACGAAATCCTCAGATTGGGGTACTGGTTGATTGGACACCAATATCAGGTATGACGAATTTTCAGAGTTGAGAGCGATGGGTCGGTTAGGATGGACGTGTTGCAGTGAGTAGCCGAGTTTGCGATAACCCCAGTTGGTGAGTGATCGGACGAGTGACCAGGAGAGTGGTACATCTCTTAATCAAAGGGTCGATCGTGTCATAAACCATAGTTATATTCGACCTTTTTGGCTCCTCTTGAGCCTATTACATTACTATGATTCTTCTCAAGTCCAACATCCTGACTCATTTTGAGTCCCGTATCCATCCTCTTGGTCCAATCTCATCTCAATCATTCATGCCATCATTGGCATACCCGGTCACCTAGCAATTACCGCTGGTGAACCACATCTTATACGACCTATAAGTCCTAAGGGATATCCCATGATATTCTAGACTCGTTAGACACACATTCCACTTAAAGAATTCCCTGAGAATAATATCATCCCGGGTCCAACCTGCCCATTTGTGCTACCTTTCTAGCCTCTGGGCTCATTTATCCTTGGGACCCACACAAATCCGTGTTTAACAGTTAGTAGTTCGCAGTGTACACTGATTAACATCTGACCCCTAATCCAAGGTCAATCTCATTCTGAGATCTGTCACGAGGTCTTATATACCCTCGTATACCCGTCTCACTACCAGGTCGTGCACGAGACTTGCGTTTCGGAGGCATGACCTGGCAACAGAATCAGCAACCTAGTGTTCTGATACCAATTTGATAGGACCCGTCCCCGAAGGAATTTGATAACTGTGCCCGGTTCTGCTCCCGTCTGACAAGTCAACTGACGTTACGAATTTACCCTCAGCACTTGGTAAACAAGAAATAACCGCACCTGTGCCCACTCATGCCTCCACCTCCCGATCAGCCTCGATCATCGCACCATAACCTGGAGAAACAAAAAAGGTGTCAGTGGACCAAACACACTTTTAGAAATACATTTATCAAAATACATTCTTACCCTCCAGTTTCACAAACATGCATGCATATCATAAACTATGAGTAAAATATATGTGGGCACAAATGTTTATAAATCACAAATCTCAATAAAACCACGAGATTCATTTCCATATCCAATCACATTGGTCACGTTATCCCTACAACGCGTGCAAATCAATAGGCTCAAGGACAGCTCAAAATCTGAGCATGTCGCTGTGAACATATCACCAGCCGATAATCTAGATCGTCGTGAACACATCACCGACCGATCTCAACATAGTCTAGCACATCTGATCTGAGTCAAGCCTCCTTCGGCTGGACGACAATAGACCGTGCTACGTGACCTCTCCGGGCGAACACATCTTATCCCGGAGGTGAGCGTTATCTCCATGGTTTACTCCGGGGAAACACAGTCCCAACCGGAAGCCCTAATATCCACAACACAGGGTGCACCCTAGGGGAAACATAGTCCCAACCGAAAGCCCTAAATATCCGCAACATATCACCACCATGAAAACCAGTGAAAAACTATTGCATTTGAAATCAAATCATTTATCCACACAAGGTCTCAGCCCAAAACATAGTTTCCTCAAAAACCGTAAAACCGGAGTCCCGATTATTTCATAAATCCGAAAACCGTCAATATCATCATGTAATCACATGGAAATACTAATCCAATCAAAATCACATCTCCAATGGGTCTCAAGCCCAAAATATCATTTTCACGCAAATCCGTGCAACCGCAACCTCAGTTGCCATTTTCACATAAATCCATAGACTATATCCAAAAAGCATTACAAATCCATCAAATCAATCCCTGACTCATAATCCGAGTCAAAACCAATCTCAAATCCCGGACCTTCGCCCAAAATAGCAATTTCAGAAGTTTCTCAAAAATCGTGCCCAAAATAATATAATATTCCCAAAATCCAGAAATCATCATATCGAAACATTAATCATGCCAAATCATTTCAAATCATATAATAACTCATTTAAAACATATATGCATGCATTCTGGGTAGAAAACAAAAGTCCACTCACACACCGTCCATATCACTCGCTTTCCTAGCTACACGCATTTCTGTAATTTATGATACTTTCCAGGAATCCCAAGTCCTGTCCAAAATCATTCTTAAGGGTCACTAATGACTCAATTAAGATCATATTAACTTCCCATAATTTTTTTCAGGAATTAAACACGAATTTAAAAAAAATAACATTCCAGACCCTCGAAACTATATCGAAATGGTGTCTGATCGACTCGAAACCAATGCCAAAATGTTTGTTACATTAAAAGGAGCAAGTTCCATATTGAAATCACCTCGAGAAAAGCTACCACGCACCCTTACGCACCGTCGTGAGTGGCTGCGTGTAGGTGCCACGCGATGCTATAGTGCAAAGCACTGTTCATCTTCTCAACCCGGTTGCTTGTTAAACGGGTCCTGCAACCCGCGATATAACCCGACTCAATCCCTATCAATTTCCACTAAATTTCTTCAATTAATTCAGTCAATCGTATCGTTTTAACTTGAATTAGAGATCTGTAATGTCAATTACACCAATCCTTACCTCAATCTATTCGATTCGATGATGAATATTCGAAGGATACCTGTGCGCTGTTGATTCTTCGAACTTCATCAATTCCACTTATTTTTCTTCAATTGATCCATCCAAAAGCTTCGAGGAACTCTTATGAACTTGTTTTCAATGCCAATTATAGCTTTAATTCCTTCCAAGTAATCAAACTGAGAGATGAATTTTCGAATTGAAACCAGGGTCTAACTAGGCTCATTCCTCTCCATTTCTCTTCGATTTTGGTGTCCTTCAACTCGTTTAAGTTCCCATAAGCTCACCCAAGTATTTGTTTCCACCAATTAATCACACAAATCCGAATTCAAATCCAAGCTTTCAATCAAGGATTTCGGGTTTCCTGTACAGTTCCAGGTAATCAACTTCTTCTCATTCCTTGTTTTCCCTCTCTCAATTCCCTTTTGTTCTCACATTCTCAGCCTACAGGTTCAAATTGTCACCTGAGAGAGCACTTCTCCTCTGTTTTTCAAACACCCACACACATGGGTTAAATGTGAAGCTCGTTAATTCACCCCACCGTCTAATTGTGACACTACTCAGCATTTGCAAAGTGACAGATGTCACTCCCCAATCAAGATGAGTCATTAAGCAAGCTGAATCAGCCATTCACCTGCCCAAAAGTCCATTTTGTCCCTGCTTGAACAAATTACCAAACTACCCCTCATACTCCTAGATCCGTAGCTTTGTCATCCGAACTCCGATTGACGCATGCCGCCTGTCTACGGATTCAGCGTCCCGAGACCTACGCAATAGTCCTTACAAAATGTCCATACAAGGTCCTGATCAAAAAGTAAACTTTTGGCCCTTATAACCAGGGGCAAAATCATCATTTCCTTCAAATTTTCCAAATTTTCCTTTTTCGAATTTCTGGGTCGTTACATTCGGAGTCTCAGTGGTGATGTATGTGGGTTGTGTCTGCACGAGCTCGTGGTAGATACCGCCATCGAGGCTGGATTTGATGATGGTTGATGAGAATCGGGGGACGTTCGGGGAACGTTCATTTTCTCGTATGGATTTTCAGAATGGTCATTCCCAGAGTCGTGGGGTGCAAGGGACGCAGAGCCCCTCCGCCCGAGCAGAGATAAGTGGTGATTGCTCGGTATGAGCAGTGTTTTAGGATTGGTTTGATTCGCACTCTACGTGGTGATAATGTGATGACGATAACAAGGAGAGACGACGAGCCACAAGCTGACGGCATCTCAGTGGTGATGTGCTCATGCTTGGCTTCTACCACTACACGACGAGGAGGATTCGTCGGCTAGTGTAAATTGTTGGGAATTATGTCGAGATGACAATTATGATGGAGATGAAATGAGTGGAATCTAGCAATGATTGAACTGGGCGGGGACTCTGTCCCAATAGTGATTGAGATGACTAAGTGGTGATTACACATAATGGTATAAATGGACGACGTGAGTATCGTCATGGGGATTAGTGACCGGTTGGTGAGTTATGGTATTATGCAGGGATTTGACTACAGATCACAGCAGGAGCCTGTTGTGACTCTTCGGTCGAGCGGTACATCGGGTTAGGATGTACATAAACCGTCGTAAATGGATAAACGAGTTGGATTGTTGGTGAACACCTGGATGATGTCCGAGTGAGTTGAGGGCTTAGATGGTGGCTGAGTTGGTAGACATGCCCTAGGGTGGTAAACCTGTGAGTTCGATAGGCATTGAACGGGACAGAAAGGATCTCGAGTGGCTCAGTGCTAGGTATGGGGTATACTTGGATGGGTGATAAGTGCCTTGGTTCATTGTGGACGGACGACACAAGTGTACGGTGTTGGAAATTGATCCCATAAGGGTTGGGACTTGCGAACCAGTATGCCGATGTGAACAGTGATGGAAGAAGCCGAAGAGAATCAATGGAAGTGTTTAGTTTGGAAGTAAAGGATTAAGCATTACAGTAATTATCAGTGAATCCTCTTAGTCAGAGAAGGAGGCTTCTCATTTTCTCCTCTTTAGCAGATGGTGCTAGGTGCCGCAGGATGAAATGGGATGAATTTTGATGTCATCGTCTTCGATCATGACACGACCCATCCCAATCCCTCCGGGGTGACGGCGGGATGTGCCATGCTCCCGTCTGACACGAAGTGTCAGACAATGGATAACCTCAAGCCACTGCCCCAATGGCTTCCAGAGTGCACAAGGATCGATGGAGGAGGCATGCAATGTCCAGGTCTCCGCTGCAGTCGCATCCGTGCTCAACATGAAGGGCATTAAAAACAATAAAGGCTGTGAGTGGACGAAAATAAACAAGTTCGTTAAACACATTTTATAAGACATTTATACCCCTCAGTAAAAACATATGCATGCATCAAAACAATAATCAACATTATTTAGAAATAACTGTTAGGGCCTTAGCACAGAAACCATAAACACCATTTCAACCAAAAGTCAATTGATAAATCCAGTGGTACACATACACCACATTACTATCTCTGGCATCCCAGATGCCTAGCGTCCCAGACGCTTGACATTCTAGACGTCACGACGCGTGCTGCCCGGGGTCTCACCGGGTCCATATCTCTGACATCCCAGATGTCTGACGTCCCAGACGTCTAATCATAACAATCCTGCTCCTGAGTCATCATACGGTTCGGCTGCTCCGTATAATGACCCCTCGCAGGCAATGCACTGTGACTTCCCCAGTGTCCCAAACACCTAGAGGAGACCATTACATATCCTCATATCGAGATAGTTTATGGAAAACAGTTTATCTTTCATTTCCAAAATATCACAAGGGCCCTGCCCCGAATTTCCATAAAACCATCACAAGTCCAAATACTTGGTTTATTAAATCCAAAATCATTTATTCAATTCCATTTTAGGGTCCCCGACCCGAAATCACATTTATAAATCAACTGGGCCCCTGGCCCGATTTCGTAAATCAACTGGACCCCTGGCCCGATATTATAACTCAAATGGGTCTCAGCCCGAGTTTACTTTATCAAGTCTATAACCGTTTCATGAAATCATATCCAAACCACAATTATGTAAATCAGTGCAAAATCGGAAAATCGTCTCGAAATGCGTAAAATCGTAAAATCGGAAAATCGCCTGGAAATCATATCAAGTCTATAACCGTTTCATGAAATCATATCCAAACCACAATCATATCCAAACACGTAAATCGCCTCAAAATGCGTGAAATCATATTAATTCACCAATATCCGAATCAAATAATATAATAACAAATATAATCATCATGAAACATTTATGCATGCGTAGAATTTATAAAACCAATGTCCACTCATAGACCGTTTAACCATGCGCCTCGATACGCATGCCATCGGCCTTCCCGGGCCCCGTCACTAACACCGAGACTCCCAAACCTGTTCATATCACATTAGAGGGTTACTAACCTCTTCATTAACCTCTCATTCATGTCCCGTAATTTTCCCGAATTTTAACTATTTTTAAACTTGACTTAAAACCTTCGGACATCCCGAACAATGTCGGAACGGGGTCCGATTGACACGAAACCAACGCTAAAATGTTCGTTACATTGTATAGGATAAAAGTCATGTTGACCTCACCTTGGAATTCGTACCCACACGCCGTCACGCGCCACCGTGAGTGGCTGCGCGTGACACCCACGCGCCTGCTACAGTGTCAAGCACTGTTCATCTCCTTCACCCGATTCCACTGGTAAACGGGTGTGCAACCCGTGTCTTGACCCGATTCAATCCCTGCGATAAACCACTTAATTACTTCAATTAATCCATCAGATTGACTCGCAACACCCTTAAATAGAGGTCTGTGTCATTCATTCTAATCGACACGGCCTACAACTACTTTAATTGAACACGAGTCCTAATCGGGTTCATTGCTCCAATTCATCACACAGGCTCTGTTTTCTTTCAATTGATTAGTTAGGAAGCCTCGTATACTCACCCTAAAGATGATTTCGCAATTAATTTCACAAGAACTCACCTCAATCACCATGACTCCAAGCTCAAATTTTCCGGCCATCCACCACGTCCGTCCATGGCTCCAGGAGCTTCGAAAATTGCCACACTTGATTTGGATCGACTCATTAAGGTTCCAGGGAGCTTATTCGAACCTCAATTAGGCTTGGGCTGGCCTAAAACCGAAATTCGAATTTGAATTTATCAAAAACCAGTTTCGAGTTTTCTGAACTCTCCCTCACCATTTTTCACTCCTTTTCTTCCTTTCTCAATCTCAGAACGATTTTCTCAGCACCTTAATCACCTTCCCGTTCACAAATCAACTCAGTTGGGCCTTGGCAAGGCTGATCACGAGTGGGAAGCACTTTTTTTTTCTTCCCGTTTCAGAAACACAACGGCAGGGAATGCACTGCCCGCACTCCCCTGCATCCCACTCAACACACTCACACATGATTAAACAATTTCCTCATCAATTAAACAACTCTTCAGCCCATCAATTTACCACATAAACAATCCACCCCCGTGCACTGATCATGTTCCCCATACACGGCTGTACAAAGCAGCAGCCCAAAATTACCATTTTACCCTCCTTATGACAAATTACCGAAATGCCCCTCACACATCTAGACCCGTAACTTGGTCATTCGGACTCCGATCGACGCGTTCCGCCTGCCTACGAACTCAGGGCATCGAGACCTTCCTAACGGTCCTTGGCCCTCGGCTATCGGACCTCCCGGTCAAAAAGTCAACATTTTCCCACTTTTCGTCCAAATTACGAAAATGCCCTTGGACTTCTGAACGTCATAACTTTCACCACGAACGTAGGAATCGAACGTGCCACCTGTCTATGAACTCGTGACATCCCAAACTACGTCACGATCATCGGTCAAAGTCCATTTGACCGCCCGAATTAAAGGTCAACATTTTACCCACGACTAGGGGCAAAACGATCATTTTGCATCGTTCGTCCGATTTCGACCAACTAATCACCGATTAACCCTGCTAATCATGATTAGTTAGTAATCTTATCCTGAATTCCAAGACGGGTCGTTACAACCTCCCCCCTTAAATAAATTCGTCCTCGAAATTTCCAATTATCCTTATTCCACATCCACCTCGCGGAAAACATTTCAACCTCGCAACACGTGTACACCCGTACACCAACTAACTCATCTGTACTCAGACTTCCCATCACAGTTTCACGTCGTACCGACCACACTGGACCACCTCGAGTGAAATTGATAACCTGATCCGTGTGAATATCGCTTGTCAATTTCACCATTTAGCTGACTCCTTCAGCTTGTCGGTTTCTCTCAATTACTAATATATCTGACGTCTGCTCCCCCTGGGAGTCACCAAATCACACTTGTCAGTCCATGCTGACGCCACCAGCCGAACGGTCACCACTAAGCTTTACCACCCTGATAAAGCTCCAACCATCCGCCAGTCGGTGACATCACCTCGTGCTACAACTCCCTCAATGTAGCGTAAGATTTAACCATATGATCTCATCTCGCAGGGCAAGCCCAATCCTGCGACATATATCAATCTCAATGTCCATAACAACCGACTCCCTCAGCGAACCAGGACGTTGGAAATATCTCGGCGTGATAACATCACGCAAGGCTACTCGTAGTTACACAACCACCAACTCACTCATCCTGAGCATACGTATACCGTCATCTTGCTCAATCAGGTGGTGTAACTGAAACACATTGAATACTAGCCAAGAAGTGATCACACATCTCCATACTAGGGTTTCACTAGCCATCTGTGGCTAAGAGCGCCTGCTCATAAAATTGCTGAACCCAACAAAATTACTCTGCCCAGTGCATAGTACTCGATGTCCAGTTCACGCTCACCACCAAATCCAATGGTGTCGGAACTAAGCCGATACCAACACGTACAACCACACACCACTGGTACCTCCCATGTACCAGGTGTCACTCGGTCTGTCCAGTACCGATCCCCGTACACCGTACAGGGTCCGTACATCCATTCTCCAATAAGCCCACTACATGGCCCACATTCAATCATAATTCGATACTGGGGTTCTCCTGCCCAATCCCATACTAGACAAATCGCTCATTTCAACTCATCACTCAGTTCCAAATCCAAATCCGAATTCAAATCCGAAATTTCGTAAGAAATCCCGGATCCAAACCCAAGCATCATATCCTTAACCCATTTCCGAATCCGAATCCGAAATCATTATTCGGTAAGCTAGCATCTGGAAAAATCATTCCGTACCCAAATCCTAAAATCCACTTTCAAGTTCCGAAATCGAATCCTAAATCGTCACCCAGAAATTCGATTCCAAAACCCGAAATCTCTTTAACTTCTACCTAGACACACCAAAACCGAACCTATCGGTTACCTGCTCAATACATTCGATTGACTTCATAGGGAAGCCAATCCCAACATCCACATATCCAAAACTGACCAACTAGACCCCGTTGAATAACCACTCATTCATGGTCAAATCCTCGAGTCAATTCGCAATTATTCCAACTCGCTCGAGTACTGATTAACTTCGAAAAGAAGTTCAGTCTAACTATTTCCATATCCAAACATGTGACAGAGCGATAAGTTCTTCACCTACCCTGATCAAAATGATCACAATTCAAACCCATTACCACGTCACCCGACGGGTACTATTACGATCCCAGATCGTCACCATGTCCAATGTCCACCACATCACAATCCAGATCCACTTCGGATCCACTCATGCTCACGTAGCTAGAAATCCACCCGGAATCCAATCGTAGGGTCCTACGCCCTCTTGCATCCTTTGTCAACCATACAACACTCCGCAATTATTTCCACAATTAATCATTCATTCACAATGAAACACATCAACATCGTGGGTCTCCTCCAATTACCTCATATCGATCCCTGTCATTCCATCTAGGAAAATTCAAGTATAATCCAAATATATGACATCACCATCCATCCTATGAGAGTGCAAACACAACTCACTGCACCCACCATACCAAGTAATCCAACCTCGTCTGCCACCGAGCAGAACATGAGAAATCTCATTTGCCTAATTTCGAAATACACAACTTCTCCTGATGACCCCAAACACACATGGGTCCACTAACCAATACACGCTCAATGTACTGGTAACCACAACAATGTCTGCCAGGGCAGAAAAAAAGAAGTCAATCCCAATGACTTAAGAATACCTGCTACCAATGCGGAAACGAGCACTCCTCTCGTCCCACAATCACAACTTTTCTCGAGACCCAAGTTCCAACCATGTTGGGAACAGACATGCTCCCAATGAGGTGTCAAGTCCAACCACTGGACTTCCTACATCCTCAACTCACTTGGACAACCACGTGTCCGCAATCAATCCAAAACTCAGACCTCACGTCCATTAATAACCATTTATGCACACACCCCGATTTCGAACGGGAATTACTCCACTCTTTTTGGATGTGCATACCTTACTGCCTTCGTTGCACATCTCAACCTTTACAGGTTCAACCTTCAAGTTTCCATGTGATTCACAATCACCAAAATCCCACATCTATACCACCAATGGTTTTCCTCGTCTTTTCCATTTCCAGTAATTTCCTTGTACTTCCTGAGGATATTAGCAACACACCGTCACACCAATCTCGGGGTTGACAACAACTCCCCAAATCCACTAATTCTCATGACATAGGGAACATCATCCCTAGATTCCTCTTGTCTCAAACATACCTTTTTATCCATCCATCACTTGTCATCTCGACACTGATGGGGACCTATCCCAACACCTCACAATCTCCGATGGATCCTATCCAGCCCTTGACTCAACCACTACTGAGTCGCAGATACCGATCATATGTCCATCATGACAGAGTCACATCCCATCTCGTGGCTCATCACAATCTCAATCACCGACACCAGCACCAGTGCTAGTATCATCAACATTTGCCTCAACACACAAGCATCCATACATCCACACCAGCACACGGACACCCACACTAGCACACGAGCATCCACACTAGCGCACAACGTGCGAAGTTGATACCCTGGATCTCCGCTCATACCGAACGACGATCCCGTATCACTACTCGTACTCCACAACTATGGATACCTCCAATTTGACCATCCACACCAGGATAATGAATGTTCCCGGAACGTCCCCTGATTCTCAACTACCACAACCACATCGATAATCAGTCATCTCCACACGACTATCGACCAACAAGCATCGCTATCATTCTCGTTAGACTCACTGGAGTCATCCACGTGGCCATCCACGACCTCAGCTACTCGTCCCAGCACAAGTCCCAATCCACTAATCGTAATTTGGGTTCGCCTCGACAGACCACCCCAACTTCGGAAAATCATCCAATCCTCAGAACTACGGACTCACAATAGTAGTCCATTTATCAGAACCAAGGTTCACCTTTCCCAACCATCATAAACTAAGGTTCCACACTCACACCCTAGGGTTCAGAGGAACTCAACTGCCCTCAGCAGTCAAATCCACAACCTGACCGACCCCGCGGTCCTAACATCGTATAGACATCAATTCCAATACAATCATCAACTCAACGTGGGTTCCACCACGAAGGTCATCGGCTAACTCCGATTTACCAACATCCCTTACCCTAGTAATCACCAATAGAGTTCACATTTTTTACCATTACTCAACTGAGTTTCGCATTTCCCAAAATCACTTCTCAAATGAGGTTTCTCGAACCCAGCTCCGCCCAACAGCACAACAATCCAATATCACATGACCGAACCGACGGTCATGCATTACCAGTTCACACAAATAACCCCACATGGGTTGAATCACATTAACGCACGGCGTATCAGGACAATCACAATCTATCCACTATCCATAATTCATTCTCACTAACTATTAATCCAACACCCTAATTATCAGGTTGATAACGAACTGCAGCCTACAAGGGACACCACATCCTCGACCTGCGCGCACAAAAAGAGCAACCCTGCTCTGATACCATGCCGACACTACCCATCCCAATTCCCCCGGGGTGACCGCGGGATGTGTCATGCTCCTGTCTGACACGAAGTGTCAGAAAAGGGATAACCTCAAGCCACTGCCCCAACGGCTTCCAGAGTGCGCAAGGATCGATGGAGGAGGCATGCAATGTCCCGGTCTCCGCTACAGTCGCATCCATGCTCAACCTGAAGGGCATTAAAAACAATAAAGGCTGTGAGTGGACGAAAATAAACAAATTCGTTAAACGCATTTTATAAGACATTTATGCCCCTCAGTAAAAACATATGCATGCATCAAAACAGTAATCAACATTATTTAGAAATAACTGTTAGGGCCTTAGCCCAGAAACCATAAACACCGTTTCAACCAAAAGTCATTTCATAAATCCAGTGGTACACATACACCATATTACCATCTCCGACATCCCAGATGCCTAGCGTCCCAGACGCTTGACGTCCCAGACGTCATATCTTACAGTATTAAAGCGACGTGTGCTGCCCGGGGTCTCACCGGGTTCATATCTCTGGCATCCCAGATGTCTGGCGTCCCAGACGTCTAATCATAGCAATCCTGCTCCTGAGTCATCATACGGTCCGACTGCTACGTACAATGACCCCTCGCAGGTAATGCACCGTGACTTCCCCAGTGTCCTAGACACCTAGAGGAGACCATTACATATCCTCATATCGAGATGGTTTATGGAAAACAGTTTATCTTTCATTTCCAAAATATCACAATGGCCCTGCCCCGAATTTCCATAAAACCATCACAAGTCCAAATACTTGGTTTATTAAATCCGAAATCATTTATTCAATTCCATTTTAGGGTTCCCGACCCGAAATCACATTTATAAATCAACTGGGCCCCTAGCCTGATTTCGTAAATCAATTGGGCCCCTGGCTCGATATTATAACTCAAATGGGTCTCAGCCCGAGTTTACTTTATCAAGTCTATAACCGTTTCATGAAATCATATCCAAACCACAATTATGGAAATCAATGCAAAATCGGAAAATCTCGATTTACGTGCAAACACGTAAATCGCCTCGAAATGCGTGTAATCATATTAATTCACCAATATCCGAATCAAATAATATAATCACAAATATAATCATCATGAAATAGTTATGCATGTGTAGAATTTATGAAACCAATGTCCACGCATAGACCGTTTAATCATGCGCCTCGATACCCGTGCCATCGGCCTTCCCGGGCCCCGTCACTAACACCGGGACTCCCAAACCTATTCATATCACATTAGAGGGTTACTAACCTCTTCATTAACCTCACATTCAAGTCCCGTAATTTTTCCGAATTTTTAACTATTTTTAAACTAGACTTAAAACCTTCGGACATCCCGAACAATGTCGGAACGGGGTCCGATTGACACGAAACCAACGCTAAAATGTTCGTTACATTGTATAGGATAAAAGTCATGTTCACCTCACCTTGGAATTCGTGCCTATGCGCCATCACGCGCAGCCGTGAGTGGCTGCGCGTGACACCCACGCGCTGGCTACAGTGATAAGCACTGTTCATCTCCTTCGCCCGATTCCACTGGTAAACGGGTCTGCAACCTGTGTCTTGACCCGATTCAATCTCTGCGATAAACCACTTAATTCCTTCAATTAATCTATTAGATAGACTAGCAAGACCCTTAATTAGAGGGCTGTGTCATTCATTCTAATCGACACGGCCTACAACTACCTTAATTGAACACGAGTCCTAATCGGGTTCATTGTTCCAATTCATCACACATGCATTGTTTTCTTTCAATTGATTAGTTAGGAAGCCTCGTATACTCACCCTAAAGATGATTTCGCAATTAATTTCACAAGAACTCACCTCAATCACCACGACTCCAAGCTCGAATTTTCCGGCCATCCACCACGTCCATCCATGGCTCCAGGAGCTTCGAAAATTGCCACACGATTTGGATCGACTCATTAAGGTTCCAGGGAGCCTATTCGGACCTCAATTAGGCTTGGGCCGGCCTAAAACCGAAAAATTTATCAAAAACCAGTTTTGGGTTTTCTGAACTCTACCTCACCATTTTTCACTCCTGTTCTTCCTTTCTCAATCTCAGAACCCTTATCTCAGCACCATAATCACCTTCCCATTCACAAATCCACTCAATTGGGCCTTGGAAAGGCTGATCACGCGTGGGAAGCACTCTGTTTTTCTTCCCGTTTCAGAAACACAACGGCAGGGAATGCACTGCCTGCACTCCCCTGCATCCCACTCAACACACTCACACATGATTAAACAATTTCCTCATCAATTAAACAACTCTTCAGCCCATCCATTTACCACATAAACAATCCACCCCCGTGCACTGATCATGTTCCCCATACACGGCTGTACAAAGTAGCAGCCCTTACCATTTTACCCTCCTTATGACAAATTACCGAAATGCCCCTCAAGCATCTAGACCCGTTAATTGGTCATTTGAACTCCGATCGATGCGTGCCGCCTGCCTACGGACTCAGGGCATCGAGACCTTCCTAACGGTCCTTGGCCCTCGGCCATCGGACCTCCCGGTCAAAAAGTCAACATTTTCTCCCTTTTCGTCCAAATTACGAAAATGCCCTTGGACTTCCAAACGTCATAACTTTCACCACGAACGTCGGAATCGAACGTACCACCTGTCTATGAACTCGTGACGTCCCAAAGTACGTCATGGTCATCGGTCAAAGTCCATTTGACTGCTCGAATTAAAAGTCAATTTTTTACCCACGACTAGGGGCAAAACGGTCATTTTGCATCGTTTGTCCGATTTCGACCAACTAATCACCGATTAACCCTGCTAATCATGATTAGTTAGTAATCTAATCCCGAATTCCGGAACGGGTCATTACAGATCATCTTTGATTCTTCCCTACGTGGGATGACAAGGTGTGAAGTGTCAGTCAAGGGGTTCAAAGAGGGTGTAAGAATCGAACAGCTAGACTGTGAGTTAAATTGGAATGACTTGAAGAGCAGAAAGTATTTAGCGTCACTAGATGTGACGAGTGAGTGTCTGAGGTAGTGGACCCACATTGGATTGAGGTGAGTGAGATCGAGTCGTGTGGTAACGATCAGGATGATCGAGATGACTGAGGTGATTGTGGCGACCTTGAGTGTAACAGCCTGGAACTTTAAAAAGGGCAAAAATTTAAATTTCGAAAGGATTTGTATAAAAATGACGATTTTACCCTTGGGAATAGTGTGGTTGAACGTTGACTTTTTGTTTGGCAGGACGAACGGACGTTGGCTGATGACTGTGACATAGTTCGGGATGTCACGAGTCCGTAGACAGGTGGCACGTCCGATTCTGACAATCGAGGAAGAAGTTATGATGTTCGGAAGGTCGAGGGTATTTTGGTAATTTGGTTAAAAAGGGGGAATTTGTTGAGTATTTTCACGTAATTCGAGGACCTTTAGGTAGGTCTCGATTCCCTGAGTACGATGACAGCTGGCACGCCGTCATCAGACGTTTGACGGTTTAGTTACGGGTCTAATTTTGTGAGGGATAAAATGGTAATTTGGACGTTTAAGGGCAAAATGGTCTTTTGGCAACTTAAAGATTGTGAGCAACCAGATGAGGACACCTGGGCTGGTTGGATTGGATATTTTGAGCTGAGAACCACAGAGATGAGGACACCTGTCCACTATCCAGTGGATTCTAGCCAACTCTCACGGTTAAACCATTTTAAAATTTGGTTGCATCGATCTAATGAGAGAAAATAGAGACAGAGAGCAAATCGACCATTTTTCGTTTGAGTGAGTTGTGTGTGAGCTCAAATGACAGGACCCATCCCAATCCCCCCGGGATTACCGTGGAATGTGTCCTGCTCCCGTCCAACAAGGGGTGTCGGACCAGGGATAACCAAGAGTCACTGCCCAAACAGGGCATCCAGAGTGCGCAAGGATCGATGGAGGAGGTGTGCAATGTCCCAGTCCCTGCTGCAACCGCATCCGTGATCAACCTGAAGGGCATTAAAACCAAAAGCTGTGAGTGGACAAAACCAATAAGTTCATCAAATACATTTATAAGACATTTATGCCCTCCAATAAAAACGTATGCATGCCACCAAAACCAGTAACCAAAACGTTTGCTCAACCGAGCCATTAGGGCCTTAGCCCAAAAACCGTTAACCAAAAACCAAGTGTGGGAACTCAGCCCAAAACCGTGGAATACCACCACCATGCATGTACGACCATGTGGGTCACCACCCACTACCATAAATGAACATTAATTCATTAAAATCACACAATCATAAATCCACCCGGAAAGCCATTTCATTAATTCGTATTTTACCATTACCATCACCAGCATCCCTGATGCTAGACGTCCCTGACGTCATGTCTCACGGTTTCATAAGCTATGCGTGCTGCCCGGGGTCTCTCCGGGTCCATATATCTGACATCCCTGATGTCTGACGTCCCTGACGTCAATCATAGCAATCCTGCTCCTGAGTCATCATACGGTCCGGCTGCTCCGTATAATGACCCCTCGCAGGCAATGCACCGTGACTTCCCCAGTGTCCCAGACATCTGGAGGAGACCATCATATATCCTTGTATCCAGATGGTATATGGAAAAACAGTTTTATTAAATCCTTTTATCACGTCATTACCATTGGGCCCTGCCCGAAATTTCCATAAAACCATATAATTCCATTTAGGGTCCTTGACCCGAAATCACCATTATAAAATATAGGGTCCCTGACCCGAAATCACATTTATTATCCAACTGGGCCTCATGCCCGATTTTATGAACCACTGGGCCCACGGCCCGATTTGTAAACCAACTGGGCCCGCAGCCCGACTTATAAACCCACTGGGCCCACGGCCCGAATTCGTAAATCAACTGGGCCCCTGGCCCGATAATATAACTCAAATGGGTCTCAGCCCGATTTCATACCAACTGGGCCCCTGGCCCGATTTCATTAACCAACTGGGCCCCCGGCCCGATTCTCAAATGGACTCCAAGTCCGAAATTTCCAAAACAAGTGGGCCTCAAGCCCGAGTTCATATTTCCAATTTCAAAACCATTTCATCATATTATTTATTTAACCACAAGCACACAAAACCGCAAATAAACCGTTAATCCCGATATACGTGAAATACGGAAAACACCTCGAAATACGTGCAACATATCCAAAATCAATGCTCACAAATACCATCATAGAAATCATGTATATAAACCATATAACACATTTAAGCATGCATAGGATTTATAAAACCAAAGTCCACTCACAGACCGTTTTAACCGTGTGCCTCGATATGCGTGCCACCGGCCCTCCCGGGCCACACAACTATCACCGGGACTCCCAATCCTCGAGATTCGCGCCCACGCGCCGTCACGCGCCGCCGTGAGTGGCTGCGCGTGAAACCCACGCGCCTGCTACAGTGTCACCATCTAACCCGTATGTCTGGTAAACGGGTCCAGTTTGCCCGCGATACGACCCGGTTCCAATCCTATCAATTCAGCCTACAATTCCACGATTCGATGATGAACACCAAGAACACCCGTCCATTGTTCATCCTTCGAACCCCATCCATTTCGATCGATATCCTGAAATCGATTCAACCAGAAGCTTCCATGGACTCTGTAGATCATTTCCCCCAACACAATTGCTTCAATCCAGTGTTCAATCGTCACGACACAAACTCGAGCACCGTCACTGTTCATCAATGGAGGTCCATCGATCTCGATCGGTTTCCTTCAATTGATGAACCCAGAAGCATCGTGGGATCATGAGGAGTCATTTCCCCACAACAATTGAGTCAATCACAGCCCCAAACTCCACGACTCAGCCTCGATTTCTTCCTCTGTCACCAAGCTCGATCAGAGCCAAAACGGCACCATTCCTTCTCGTTTTTGATGTGGATCGACTCGTCACAACCTCAGGAAGATGTTTGTAACCTCCAATTCGATCATCACAGCCCAATTCCTTCAATTTGATTTTCCCTCCCAAAACTTAATTTGTCGAATTCTCAGTTCTTCCTCACCGTCAATCTCTCGTGTTTACCTAGTTGAAATCACACTCAAAACGCTCACAAAATCACACTCTCAGGTTCAGCAATGGCAGAGGATTTTAGGTTGGGTAGAAGCTGGGTTGGTTGTACACGGTTAAGCAAATTAGGGAGGATAATGGAAATTAAAAGATTAATTAATTAATTAAAAATTAATTAAACATCATGATGAGGTCTCCCCCAAAAACATGGATTCTGATTTCAAGGGATGAGTGACACTTGTCACTCATCCAGGTGTGTAGGGTCAACGGTCACTATTCATTATTATATTATTATTTTAATCCCAGCCTCGGTTCGTTAGTTCGTTTCCTTGACCATAACGTCGTCGTCGGATCTCCGATTTCGGCATGCCGCCTGTCGTTGGATTCGTATCGACGATACCGACGTAACGGTCCTTGGCCCTCGCCCATCGGACCTCCCGGTCAGAAAGTCAACATTTGGCCCCTAATATGCCAAATTACCAAAATGCCCCTCAACTTCTGAACACCATAACTTTCTCTACGAATGTCGGAATCGAACGTGCCACCTGTCTATGAACTCGTGACGTCTCGAACTACGTCACGGTCATCGGTCAAAGTCCGTTTGACCGCCCGATCAAAAAGTCAACATTTTGCCCACGACCAGGGGCAAAATGGTCATTTTGCACAATTGTCCGATTCCGCCCTACTAACCACCGTTCAACCTCACTAATCAAGATTAATCACTAAACTAATCCCGGAATTCGGGACGGGTCGTTACATCAAAGGTAGTGAGTGAGAGAATAGAGGCATGCTTGTGACCTCTGTGAGTGAGTCTGGGTGAAGGACTGAGTGAGGAGTGGTTGTGAGAAGTGAGAAAACCCAGAGACAGAGGAGGAAGAACCGTGAACAGCGATGAGCTTCAATCGATCAAACCCATCTAAATCTTCTCTGTGGTGGTGTTCAGTGAGCAGAAGTGAGCCTAGGACGTGATAGACTACGGTGGAGGTCACGGTGGAGGACAGAGAGCAGGTATGTTATCTCGGTTGCCCTATTTTTCCTGGAATGGTTCAGATGAAAATCAATAGTTTTGGGGAGTTGTTGACTGACTCTGATGACCCTTACAGTTTTGGGAGGTTACTATGAACCCAGAGAGTCGAAAACGTGATCGAAGAGGCTCGTGGTGGCCGTAAACAGAGAGCTGAGATCTCTGATTTTTCTGTTCGACTTTGAGAGGTATGAAATAGGGTTTCATTTTGTGTTTTCGTTAGTTAAATCAATTCTAAACTTAAGGAGGAAGCTAATGGTGAAGAAAGGATCAAAAATAGTTTAGGAATGGGTGAAAATTGGCCTCGTCGGCTCAGTTGGACCTGGCTGGTCTAGACCGGTCTGAACCGGGCTAGCGGAAGGTAGACGATGATGAACAGTGCCGCGCGTGGCTCCCACGCGCAGCCCCTTTGGGCGGCTCTTGAAGGTGCGTGGGGCCTTTTTTGGGGAGGTGTTCAACATGTTTTTCACTCTAATTGATGTAACGAACATTTTGGGACAAGTTTCGAGTCGATCGGATACAGTCTCGAGGTAGTTTTGAGTTTCCGAAGGTTTAAGGGTTAATTTAATTACATTTAAAAATCCCAAAAATTTGGGGAAATTAGTGTGAGCTTAAATGAAGTGTTTGTGACCCGAAATTATGATATGTGACAGGCCAGAACATTCCTAAGGCATCCGAGGAGCGTACAGGACGCGATTGATGCATTCGGACTTAGTGAGTGGACTTTTGTTTTCTAACCGAGCATGCATAATTGTTTTTACTTACTTATTTTGTGTTTCGATATATGATTGTATGCTTATGATTAAAATACTCTTGCTTTACTTGAATTCATGCTTTTCAATATGAGTTATCGGATTTGCACGTACTTCGAGAATATGATTTCTGTTATGCTTTTGATGATGGTTTCAGATGGATGATTTATGTTTATACGTATTCTGTTTTGCTAAAGATTTGTGGATATTATTTGAGATTTGGAAGTGAAATTCGGGTATGAGTCCCATTTTGATCAAATATGATTTTGGTTTTCAATTTTCGAAGATTTCAAGTTTGGTTTTGACTTTCGGATTTCAATGGATTTTCCTTTGCTTTTAACTTGGTTTTGGGTTTAAAGACCCGTTGAAAAATGGTTTTGGGTTTAAAGACCCAAAAAATGGAAAATGGTTGGATCTGGTTTTGAGTTTAAAGACTCGGTTGATTGATGACGGGGGAGGGCCCTGGATTGATATGTTTTGAGTTTAAAGACTCGGTATATGTTTTGAGTTTAAAGACTCGGTTATTGTGATATCCCCCGAGGCCTGTTGATTGTGTTTTGAGTTTAAAGACTCGTTGATATCCCGAGAAGTCCTGATTACACATGTGTTTTGAGTTTAAAGACTCGGGCGCACTTGAGATTTAGCAACTTGACTGATTGATGTTTTTCACAGGTTTTCAAATGTTTTGGGTTGTGACCCGAATGATTTGGATCTTATGGATTTTGGGCCGAGTGCCCAAACTTGATTTTGATTTCTGGTGATTTTCCACACTTATTTTCATATCGTTCATATTGTTGTTTCCAGATACTTGGTTATGCATGCATGTTTTAAAACGGAGGGTGAACCCTGGTTTATTTCACAAACTATTTTATAACTCTTATTTTTAGTCCACTCACGCTTTTAATGTTTTTAACACCCTCGAAGTCGTGGTGCTAGCGTTGGGGCTAATGTCGAGGCAGAGGCAGAGACATAAAGTTTTCCCATTGCTCGTGTAGTCAGCACAGTAGAATTTTATTCTTATCTTGTACTGTTAACTATGCTTTGTGCTACTATTGAATAGTTGTATTGTAACTTCTCCCTAGTCTGACAATGTATGTTTTGCGGTTTTGCGGTCATTTTGGTCTTTTTGCTTTCGGTTGTCAGACGGGAGCAGGGTTCGTCCCGGTTATCAAGGTGATAATCGGGGTGGGTCCTGTCACTTAGTATCAGAGCATAGGTTGACGGTTTGTGTCTGGCATGTGGATGTGCCTAGGTTGTTACACTAACTTTATGCCTATTTCAGAGAACGATCGACCATGCCTCTGAGACGTGAGCCCCCTCCAGGAACTGCAGAAGTCGTTGCGAGAGATGCTGAGAATGTTATGATTGAGCGAGCCCAGCGTCTTGGGGCTGCTACGTTTAGCGGTGGGGCAGACCCTAAGGAATCCCACAGGTGGATTACTCAGCTTTAGCGGATTTTTGCGGTGATGCGATGCCCCCCAGAGGATCGAGTGTTATTGGCCACCTTTTTACTGGACGGTGCCGCATATGAGTGGTGGTATACCCTTGAGCGGTCAGGTTGGGATGCCCACACAGTGACTTGGGAGACATTTCGTGAGTGGTTCCTTGATCAGTATTATCCCCGATTGTTCTGTGATGCTAAGGAGGAAGAGTTCCTACAACTCAAATAGGGGAATATGACAGTAGCCGAGTATGAGCAGAAGCTTCAGATGTTATCACGTTTGCTCCTGCGTTTGTCGCTACGGAGGCTAAGAAGTGCCACAGGTTTGATCTTGGCCTGCGAGGAGAGATTCGAGCTATTGTGACGACCGGATCGTTTGCTACCCTCAGAGAGTTATCTGACGCTGCAGTACGGGTGGAGGCTAGTTTGCCAGCATGTTCACAGTTCTCGAGTGGTGGACGACGCCGAGAGCGTCTTTTTTCTCGAGCATCGAGCCAGAGGACCCCAAAGAAGGGCAGTTATAGTGGAGCTTCATTAGCGGGTGTTGCTCAGTTTGGTAGACCGGGTAGTTTCCAGAGTTCCGGGTTTCTTGGACACCGAGCACCGCCGACTCCGCAGGCGAGTGCGACATCTGTTACGTCCACAGGGAGACAGATTGGAGGTCTCAATCAGGTTGTTTCTAGTGTTGTTTTTTTCTTCTGTGGAGAGCGAGGCCACTACCAAAGGGACTATCCGTCTTTACCACCGAGTGGTGGCATAGGCCGAGGTATGGCGGAGCCGGGATGGGGTACAACTTCAGCTTCAAGGACAGCAGGCACTAGAGGAGGTGGTGGAGCTACTCGTGGGTTGAGGGGACGCGGACGATCTTCGGGACCCCAGGCTCGAGTTTTTTCGATGACATAGCAGGAGGCTCGATCAGCTTTGGGCGTGGTGATAGGTACGCTTACAATGCTTGGTCATGATGTGCATGCTTTGATAGATCCCGGAGCTACCCATTCTTTTATATCACGGAGTTGTAGATTGTTAGCGGATAGAGAGGTGTCCGCTTTGGGTTTTGATATGGGTGTGAGTACGCCAACAGGTGAGGTGTATGCGGTGAATCAAGTCTTGAGAGAGTGTCCAGTAATGGTAGGTGATGTTGAGTTAGTGGCAGATTTGATATTATTGGACTTACATGACTTTGATGTTATTCTGGGGATGGACTGGTTGACCATACATCATGCTTCTATCAAGTGTTTTGATTGTAAGGTGACCTTTCGGAGTCCGGGGTTACCAGAGACCACTTTCCAGGGAGATCAGCAAGCGCTACCTACTGGTGTTATTTCAGCTCTAGAAGCAAGCAAGTTGTTAAGGAAGGGATGCCAGGGATACTTGGCTCACGTGGTGGACACACGTGCCACACCATTAAGGGCGGAGGACATTCCGGTAGTGCGGGAGTTTCCAGACGTCTTTCTAGAGGATTTTTCGGGATTGCAACCCCACCGAGACATTGAGTTTACCATCGATCTTATTCCAGGTACGCAACCTATTTCTCATACACCTTACTGTATGGCTCCAGCTGAGTTGAGGGAATTGAAGGCGCAGTTGCAATAGTTGGTCGATATGGGGTTTATTCGGCCGAGTATGTCTCCTTGGGGTGCTCCAGTTTTGTTTGTAAGGAATAAGGATGGAAGTTTGAGACTTTATATCGATTATAGGCAACTGAACAAGGTGACCATAAGGAATAAATACCCTCTACCTTGGATCGATGACTTGTTTGATCAGTTGAAGGGAGCACGATACTTTTCTAAGATTGATCTTCGCTCCGGATATCATCAGTTGAGAGTTAGAGAAGAGAACATACCCAAAACGGCTTTTCGGACTAGGTATGGCCATTATGAGTTTGTAGTAATGCCATTTGGTTTAACTAACGCACCAACGACATTTATGGACTTAATGAACTGAATGTTTCGGTCATACCTGGATCATTTTGTTATTGTGTTTATTGATGATATTTTGGTGTACTCGAAGAGTGCGAAGGTGCACGAGAAGCATTTGAGGATTGTGCTTAACTCCGTGAGGAAGAATCAACTGTATGTGAAGTTAAGAAAATGTCAGTTCTGGTTTAATAGTGTTGGTTTCTTGGGTCATGTGATTTCAACCGAAGGAATTAGCGTGGATCCTCAGAAGGCTGAGGCAATAGCGAATTGGGAGCAGCCCAAGACAGTGACCGAAATTAGAAGTTTCTTGGGGTTAGTTGGTTATTACCGGCGTTTCATAGAGGGATTTTCTATTCTTACTGCTCCATTGACGCGGTTAACCAGGAAGGGAGTTTGATTTGTCTGGGATGAGAGTTGTGAACAAAGTTTTCAGGAGTTGAAAAAGCGTTTGGCATCTGCTTTTGTGTTGGCCCTTCCTGATGATAGTGGGGAGTTCGAGGTATACAGTGATGCCTCTTTGCAAGGTCTGGGGTGTGTGTTGATGCAGCATGGGAAGTTGATTGCTTATGCTTCCCGACAGTTGAAACCTCATGAGCTGAATTACCCCACTCATGATTTAGAGCTTGCAGCGGTGGTTCATGCGTTGAAAATTTGGCGACATTACTTGTATGGTGAGAAGTGCAGAATCTTTACGGACCATCAGAGTTTGAAGTATCTCTTTACCTAGAAGGAGCTGAATTTGAGGTAACGCCGATGGTTAGAGTTGATTAAGGATTATGATTGCACCATCGAGTATCACCCAAGAAAAGCTAATGTGGTAGCCGATGCCCTGAGTCAGAAGTCAGCTAGCTATTTGTCACATTTGAGGATGATTCGGTTGCCCCTATTGGTTAAACTTCATAAAACTGGAGTGAATTTGACTTTTGACAGTCAGGGAGCGTTACTAGCGAGTTTCCATGTACGGCCTGTCCTGGTCCATCAGATTATCGATGCTCAGTTTCAGGACCCCATTTTGAGCATCATTCGGATTGAGGTTGATGCTGGGGAGAGACATGGTTTTAGAGTTCGTGAGGATGGAGCCTTGGTAAAAGAAGGACGGTTATGTGTACCTAAGGATGAAGCACTAAAGAACGAGATCCTTGATGAGGCTCACAGTTCAGCCTATGTGATGCATCCTGGTGGGACCAAGATGCATCGTACGTTTTGGGAACATTACTGGTGGTCTGGTCTGAAGCGTGAAATTACTGAGTATGTTAGTAGATGTTTGATTTGTCAACAAGTGAAGGCCGAACGATAAAGACCTTATGGAGCGATGCAACCATTGCCGATCCCATAGTGGAAATGGGATCATCTGACGATCGATTTCGTGTTTAAACTTCCCAGGACGCCTAAAGGTCATGATGGTGTGTAAGTGATTGTGGATAGGCTCATGAAGTCAGCACATTTCTTGCCAGTATGGGAAAACTTCAGGATGATGCAGTTTTCTCAGTTATTTATTGATGAGATCATCCGGTTGCAGGGTACTCCAAAATCGATAGTTTTCGACAAGGATCCGAGGTTTACCTCACGGTTTTGGCAGAGTCTGCAAGAAGCGTTTGGGACAAAGCTACTTTTCAACACCGCTTTCCATCCTCAGACCGACAGACAATCAGAACGGACCATTCAGACTTTGGAGGACATGATGCGAGCCTATGCTTTGCAATTTCAAGGTACTTGGGAGTCGCACCTAGCGCTGATGGAGTTTTCTTATAACAACAGTTATCAGGCGAGCATTGGAATGACCCCTTATGAAGCTTTGTATGAACGACAGTGTAGAACCCCGTTGTGTTGGACTGAGGTAAGTGAAAGGAAATTGACGACTTCAGAATTGGTAGATCTTACCCAAGAAAAGGTTGCACTTATCAGAGATAGACTCAAAGCAGCTCAGGACCGACAGAAGAGCTATGCCAACCGTAGAATCAGAGATCTTGAGTTCGAAGTAGGAGATTGGGTCTTCTTGAAGTTATCCCCTTGGAAGGGTGTTGTACGGTTTGGTAGACGAGGGAAGTTAAGTCCCCGCTACATTGGACCCTATGAAATTCTGGAGATGATTGGTCCTGTTGCTTACCGGTTGGCATTACCATCAGATCTGGCTAAGGTACATAATGTTTTTCATGTGTCTATGCTTCGAAAGTACGTACATGACGATTCTCACATTCTGGAAGCACAACCCGTCGAACTTAGAGAAGATTTGAGTTTTGAGGAGCAGCCTGTGGAGATTCTGGACCGTAAAGATAAGGTACTACGGCAGAAGACGGTTCCCTTGGTAAAAGTACCATGGAGGAATCATAATGTAGAAGAAGCAACTTGGGAACCCGAGGCTTTAATGCGTGAACAGTACCTCTATTTATTTCATTAAATTTAAGGGGGGTAGATTGTAACGGCCCGGAACTTTAAAAAGGGCAAAAATGTAAATTCAAAAAATATTTGTATAAAAATGACGATTTTACCCTTGTGAATAGTGTAGTCAAGTGTTGACTTTTTGTTCGGCAGGTCGAACGAACATTGGCTGATGACTATGACGTAGTTTGGGACGTCACGAGTCTGTAGACAGGTGGCACGTCCGATTCCGAAAATCGAGGAAGAAGTTATGATGTTCAAAAGGTCGAGGGTATTTTGGTAATTTGGTTAAAAAGATGGAATTAGTTGACTTTTTACACGACAATTATTTTTCACGTAATTTAAGGATCGTTAGGTAGGTCTCGATTGCCTGAGTACGATGACAGGCGGCAAGCCGTCATCGGACGTTGGACGGTTTAGTTACGGGTCTAATTATATGAGGGGTAAAATGGTAATTTGGACGTTTAAGGGCAAAATGGTCTTTTGGCAACTTAAAGATTATGAGCAATCAGATGAGGACACCTGGGCTGGGTGGATTGGATATTTTGAGCTGAGAACCACAGAGATGAGGACACCTGTCCACTCTCTAGTGGCTTCTAGCCAAATCTCGCGGTTAAACCATTTTAAAATTTGGCTGCATCCATCAAATGAGAGAAAATAGAGACAGAGAGCAAATCGACCATTTTTCATTTGAGTGAGTTATGTGTGAGCTCAGAGGTAGTGAGTGAGAGATTAGAGGCTTGCTTGTGACCTTTGTGAGTGAGTCTGGGTGAAGGACTGAGTGAGGAGTGGTTGTGAGAAGTGAGAAAACCCAAAGACAGAGAAGGAAGAACCGTCAACAGCCGTGAGCTTCAACCGATCAAACCCATCTAAAGTGTGTCTGTGGTGGTGTTCAGTGAGCAGAAGTGAGCCTAGGACGTGAGAGACTACGATGGAGGACAGAGAGCAGGTATGTTATCTCGGTTGCCCTGTTTTAACTGGAATGGTTCAGATGAAAATCGATAGTTTTTGGGAGTTGTTGAGTGACTCTGATGAGCCTTGCAGCTGTGGGAGGTTACTACTGAACCCAGAGAGTTGATAACGTGATCGGAGAGGCTCGTGGTGGCCGGAAACAGAGAACTGAGATCTCTGGTTTTTCTGGTCGACTTTGAGAGGTATGAAATAGGGTTTCATTTTGTGTTTTCGTTAGTTAACTCAATTCAAAACTTAAGGACGAAGCTAATGGCGAAGAAAGGATCGAAAATGGTTTAGGAATGGGTGAAAATCGGCCTAGCCGGATCAGTTGGACCGGGCTTGGTCTGGTTTGGTCTGAACCGGGATAGCGGAAGGTAGACGATGATGAACAGTGCCACGCGTGGCTCCCACGCGCAGCCCCTTTGGGCGGCTCTTAAAGGTGCGTGGGGCCTTTTTTGGGGAGGTGTTCAACATGGTTTTCACTCTAATCGATGTAACGAATGATTTGGGACAAGTTTCGAGTCGATCGGACACCGTCTCGAGGTAGTTTTAAGTGTCCGATAGTTTAGGGGTTAATTTAATTACGTTTAAAAATCCAGAAAAATTGGGGAAATTAGTGTGAGCTTAAATGAAGTGTTTGTGACCCGAAATTATGATATGTGAAGGCCAAAAAATTCCTGAGGCATCCGAGGAGCGTACAGGACGCGATTGACTCATTCGGACTTAGTGAATGGACTTTTGTTTTCTAACCGAGCATCCATAACTGTTTTTACTTACTTACTTTGTGTTTCGATATATCATTTTATGCTTATGATTACAATACGCTTTCTTTACTTGAATTCATGCTTTTCAATATGAGTTATCGGATTTGCACGTACTTCGAGAATATGATTTTTGTTACGCTTTTGATGATGGTTTCGGATGGATAGTTGCGCGTGTAGTCAGCACAGTAATATTTTATTCTTATCTTGTACTGTTAACTCTGCTCTGTGCTACTGTTGAATAGTTGTATCGCAACTTCTCCCTGGTCTGACAATGTATGTTTTGCGGTTTTACGGTCATTTTGGTTTTTTTTCTTTCGGTTGTCAAACGGGAGCACGGTTCATCCCGGTTATCAAGGTGATAATCGGGGTGGGTCCTGTCATTGAGGCGAGTAGACCGAGGTCTGGTCGTTATTGTAGTGAATTACCTTGCTGATTAAGCTAACCTATGAGCAGAGGAGAACCATCTTGTAAGACTGTTGAAGGATCCCTTAGCATAGTTGGTGAGCTAACAAGACAGAGATTAGATTTGCGAATAAATATGAGACGAGAACGATACATGGATATCGATCAGGAAGAGATGAATAGCTGATGCCTAGCGTTGGATATGAGGATAGTGAGGATTGGTACGTGATTGGACATTGCCTAAATGCAGTCCTTGAGTGGGTCGTGTATTGCCTTGATGGGTGACATGAAATGAGTGAGTCGATGGGTAGTGCATGATGGACGATGAGATTGACTACAGGTCATCAGTATGGGCGAGTTTTGTGTTACCAGTAAAGATAATTGTTTTTTCTAATGGATCCTCCGATGAAATCCTAGTTGGACGTGAGATGATGATCGAAAGAGATCCAACAGGATGAGTAGTACGACAGTTGAGACTCGAGAGGAGTCAAGAATGTCTGCGCGGATCGCTGAGTGATGTGAGGCACGATACGAGGACTCGAGAGTGAGTCGAGTTCAGAGTAGCACAGTGGAGCCAAGCATTACTGGCTAGTCACGATCGTGGTCGTGAACTTAAAGAATGTTAGAGGGGAATGGTGTTCCTCTGAATAGTGGATTACGGTTGCGAGCCATTTAGTGACAGGGGTCGAGATATTGCTTAGTGGGAGCAGTTGAGATAATTGTTGGATCGGATGCTGAATAGGATATCAGCTCCCGTTGTCGGATTAGAAGGGTCGTCAGACTGAAAAGCTGACTTCGGTTGTCAGATGAGAAGAACCATCAGGCTGAAAAGCCCATTTGACAACAATTTTGTATAACTGACCTGTCAAAGTGAGTGGCAGGTAAGACACCGATATTGTGTCTCGAGTGAGATTTACGAGCAGACATGTGTTTGAGTTGTATGTGTATGAGTACATGAGTGTACCCGAGTAGAGGGGATACGACTGGATTTCCACAGTTTGGTTGTGGAGTTGGTTCCACAAGAATTTCGAGGACAAAATTCTTTAAGGGGGGAGGTTTGTGACGACCCATTCTGAATTATCGATATTAATTAAGAGTTAATGACGGATTAACATGGCTAATCTGGGATTAGCCAAGGATTATCGGATATTCAGGGTGAAATTACAATTTTACCCCTGAACGAGGGTAAAAAGTTTACTTTTGACCCGGGAGGTCCGAGACATGAGGGCCATGGACCGTTGCGTAGATCGGGTCGATACGAGTCCGTAGATAAGCGGCACGTCAAAATCGGACGTTCAATGGAAAAGTTACGGTTCACGGAAGTTCTGAGGTACTATTTATAACGACACATTTTACGAGGAGAAAGTGGACTTTTGTCTTGAGTAGGGCCCAGATACTTTGCCCAAGCCCAATGGATGAGTGACAAGTTTCATTCATCCATTGCCTAGCTTCATACATACATGCATCCTCCCCTTCCCCACCCCCCCCCCCCCCCTCTCTCTCCCCAAACAGTGCAACCCACATATCCCACCTTCCCCAAACCTCATCCTCTGTGCTTGGGCCTTGAATGAAAACGAGAGAACAAAGGGAGACGATGAAGAAGGTGCTCACGGCGTCGACCGCCGTGCACGGTGCCTGGAGATCCCGAAAACGGTAAGTTTTGGTATGAAGGGTTTTTGATCAATTTTATTAATTGGAAGGGGTTTCTGGTGATCATAGGAACTGAGGGGGATTGGAATCATGGCTGGAAGTGGCCAGAAACATACGAACAGGGAAGAGGAGCTTGGCTGTGTGTTTTTAAATCCAAAGGTAGCATCTTTGATCGATTTTCATGGTTTTGATCATATAGGTTGATAGGAAATGATTAGAGAAAGGTTTAGGAATTGAAAGGATCGAAAAGGGACAAAAAATGGAGGAGAAATGGGCTTGGACTGGTCACGCCAGTCCAACCGGATCCGATTTACAGGCGTACCAGTCGGACTCGGTCTACTGAAGGTTGAAGACGACTGGGAGTAGGCGCGTGAGGGCGCGTGGGCCACCCTTTGGGGAAGTGTATAACATGTAATTTTATCCATTAACATTTTGGGACTGGTTTTGAGTCAATTGGACATCGTTTCGATATAGTTCGGGATGTCCGAAGGTTTGGGATCGAGTTTAAAAATAGTTAAAAATTTGGGAAAATTACGGGACTACAATTAGAGGTTAATGAGGTAGTTAGTAACCCTCTAGTCTAATTTGTACAGGTTTGGGAACCCCGGAAACTGTGATTAGTTTGGGAAGGTGTTTGACACGCATATCGAGACGGCATGTGGGACGGTCTGTGAGTGGACCTTGTTTTCTAAATTGATGCATGCATAAATGTTTATATGTATTTGAGAACATGTTTTGTGATGCCATGAGGGCATTTGTCGATGGTAGATTATTATTTACGTATTTGCACGTATTCCACGATTTTTGATTTTGTATGTATTCCATGGTTTTCGATTTTGTACGGTGCATATACGTGCCATGTTTTCTATGATGGTTTGATGAAATGATTTTGGATTTAGAAATATGAAATCGGGCATCAGACCCATTTGATTTACTAACTCTCAGACTTTGAGTCCATTTGATTTGATGAGAAATCGGGCTGGAGGCCCATTTGAATTATACGATCAGGCTGGGGGCCCCGTTGGTTTACAAATTCGGGCTTGAGGCCCAGTTGATTTCTGATATTGGCCTTGAGGCCTAGTTGGTTGTGACATCGGGCTTGAGGCCCTGTTGGATCGTGAAATCAGGCTTAAGTCCCAATTGTGGTTTATGAAATGAGAATTCGGTTTAAGACCCTATTGAAATACGAATTTGGGCTTGAGTCCCTGTGCGATTTGGATTTGAATCAGATTCGAGGAATCCTGTTGAGACGCTTGGGTATGAAACCCAGTTGAAATGTGATTTAAAAGAAATTATTTGAAAATGTATATACCCTCCCGTATGAATGGTCTCCTCTAGACGTCGTAGATCCTGGAGAGACATGATCCACTGCCTAGAATGAGTGACTCCAAAAGGGAGCACATTCCAGGAGTGAGAGATATTGTATAGTCTCAGACTAGGTCCGCAGATAGTCCTCCAGACGTCGGAGATCCTGGATTTTGGACTGATCCTCCCAGACGTCGTAGATCCTAGGGGTAGACTCGGAGTGAGACCCCGAGTAGTATGCATACTTAGATATATCGTGACAGGTTATCTATTGGGCATATGAGATGCCGAGGATGGGTTATATATATGTATGAAGTTTTACGGAGAATGGTTTTGGGCCGAGACCCACGTGTATTGATTTGGGCTGAGTCCCTACGGATTGATTTTGGGCTGAGTTCCCATGTACTTGATTTACGGTTTTGGGCCAAGGCCCTAATGGTTTAATGATTTGAGAAAGTGTTTGATAAATGGTTTTCGAATGCATGCATACTTTTTAGTGAAGGGCATAAATGTCTTTTTGTGAAATTATTTTTATAAATTCCTTATTTTGTCCACTCACAGCTTTGACGTTTTAATTGCCCTTCAGGTAGATCACGGATGCGGGCTGTAGCAGAGACCGAGACATCATACTCCTCCTCCGGATCCTAGTGCACTCTGGAAGCCTCGGTGGGGCTGAGGTTGGAATTATCCCTGGTCTGACACTTCGTGTCAGACGGGAGCAGGAGGCACGAAGGTTGAGGCGTGATGATCGTCATTTGGAAAATGACGTTTAGATGACGAAAGCCATTTAAGCTTGAAATGTCACATTTGGGCTGGTCGGGTAAAACCTAACCAGTGAAACCTAACTGGTGAAAACCAGTCATTCTTCACCCAACATCGAAAGTAGAAAGCGTGGACACGTATTGATGATCATACCATTAAACAATACTTTCAATTACCTGATGCATCCATCTAGTCACTCGAAGCACAAGAGTGAGTATCAGAGCTGTAACCACACCTCTACGAAATACGTGCGCGCTCATTGTAAAACCACCGTTTAATAAAGCATACTTTAGTCCCTCGTTTTATCGAAAATCTCAAAACACTCATAACATACTTGCACGTAATACGACAAGAAGGTAACATCAATTTGATAATAATCAATTACTCGAATTTTCACGTTCTACAAGAAATAATAATAAAATATTCACCACTCATAATACTCGAATAGGTCATGACAAGTCATGAATATGTCACCATGTCAACCCATTAAACACTTACTCTTGAGTCGTAAATCATAACTAGGTATCTTACTCGCGTAACATGACCATATGAGGGATTGGGTGAAATGCACCGTCACTTCGAGTCCCCTAGAGCTCGGGGATAGGACTAGTGCTTTTTAACTACTATAACGTGCAGCGCGGGTGACCGATCACATTGAGGACTAGTCTGCAGCCTACAGACGAGTACTAGATACCAGCGACTTCTAAGTGGGTTCTAACACTCTATCCCATCAATGCCCCGCGGACTACTATGCAAATGCAACATGTGACACCACTAGATAATCACCATGCATGATCATCAAGACTGATACTTACCCTGCATAAGCATGAACTAAATACTTAACATGCATAACCGTTCATTAAAGCACAACCAATGCATTCAGGCAATCATCATAAGATAAACATTCAACCAGAATCCACGAATAGTCCACAAAGTAAATCATGCATACTTGATACGTGCCATAAATATAAACATAATAAAACGTGCAAGTAATCGCTTTATAAAAAAAGGTTTAGGAAAATGGGTCCACTAACACTAGTCAGGGAGTCAGATCACCCGAAAAATCAAGCTAATCACGTGCTCCCAACTGTTCGAACCCTACGAAGACTATTCACAAAGATTACAATCAACTCAAAGCCCATCCTACACTTTAAACCCCTTAAGGGTAGCCTAAATTGGGTCTGGAATCACTTAATAAAGGCCCTAATACGTTTAAGGATGTCTGGAAACATTGTTAGGGTTGAAAAACAGCTCCAAGCACCTTTTGGGTCTGGAGAACCACACCACATACCACCATATGCTATAAAATAGTCCTACGTGCCACCACGTGCTGACTTGGGCTTGAAAAAATGGCCCACGCGCCGCCACGCGCTAGCAGGAGTCCACACGCGCTGACTACGCGCCCCCACGTGCGTGTCACATGCGCTGCGCGTGCGAAGCAATAGTGACCTACACGCGTGGGAATATTCCATCCATGAACCGTTAGTTAACAATTAAGACTAAATGTTACATCTTATCTTGAAAATACACATTGTAGAATTTACCTAACTATCCCCAATTACGACCGAAATGTGGGGGCTCGCCTTCGAGTAGGTGACATGATGGGCCAAAATTACCCCTTTATTTGGATGTCATAGGTGTGTGTGTGTGTGTGTGTGTGTATATGTGATCCCATCATAATTTTCTGGCCTAAAGACCATCAAGTCTTTTTAACTAGCACAATTGAAGGCCCACATAACTTTCCTTGTAGCCCGAGATTTAACAAAGGGCAAAACGCACAGTTTGATCTTCTTCTCCAAGAGACCACCTTGTGCCTCATACCCTTCAACGACTTGACTCCACTGAAGCAACCTTTTAATCTCGGTCCCAACGAACACACCCATGTTCACCTTGAACCTCATGTTAGCCTGTGAGGGAGAAAGATTGAAGTAGGGAGAGTTAATGGCAGTGGTATGATGAGGAGACCGAGCACCCCACGATCCACCTGGACCCTCACGCATGGGTTCTTAACAATCCCAATCCTTCTCGCCTTCTCCTCGAGAATCTGTCATACTGGATTTTGGACCACGCTGGCCACCGTAGCTCCACCTGGACCTCAACCCGCTTAGGACCTGTGAGCGACTCGACAACGGTGAGCGCGATATAGGTAACAACTGAACCCGCTTTTGATGCCATTCGATTCGCCATACCATTTCCTATTGATTGACCTAGTTGCATGTGGTATGCATTAAGTGGAACAACGACGATGATAAAACCCGATTCAGACCCGAAACTATGACCCAAGATTAAACCGATAGAGAATCTTACAATCGAGGTAATCCTTGGAACTCTTGCCTTTACCAATCAATTCATCTTGATGAGAGCTTTGGAATGGACTGTTTGCATGTCGCTTTAGGCCAGAAATCGCCTAGTCGCCGGAATCTAAGATCTTCACGGCGGCGCAAGTATGCTTTTGAAGTTGGGCTATAGGTCATCGTGCACCTCTCCTCACGAGGAGACTAACCCTTGGATTGCATGCAATTTTCGAGAATAGGAAAATCGTGATCGAAGCTTCAATGGGATCTAGAAACCGTGAGAGTTCGACCCGCTTTTCAGGTAGTTAGGGTAGTTTTCGACCCCCAAAGTTAGCTATTTGGAACATTCAGTCATTTTCGAGCATTTTGGTGAAATATTGACTAGAAACTAAGCCTTTTTTGGTTTCTAGCCGCCGTGTGTAGCGATGGAGACGACGGTCCGATCGTCGTCTCCAGCGAGATTTCGGTGATTCGACTAGCCGTCAAATTTAATGGACATCGTTAACTTTTGACGGAATATTCTAACGGTAATTAACAGTGTCAGCACTGGGTCAGAAAGGAAATATTCCCAGAATATACCACACGTGCGGCATGTGTCGTACTGAGTTGCACGTACGACACGTGTGGCACTGAGCTGCATGTGCGACAAGTGTGGCACTGTAACACACATGCAGAAGAGAGAAACATGCATGTGGGGGTTCGTGGCACCATATGGGTGCGCGTGGCTGGCGTGTGAAGGCCCCAGTAGGCGCGAGGCGACGCGTGGAACCCTATATCGACCCAGGACGGCACATGTGCATATGTTCAGGTTGTTTAAACAGTTTAAAGTGGTTTTCCATCCCCAATAAGGTATGTAGAGCTGATTTTTGTCTCTCGGCAGCATATTGGCACTGGTTTCCGAGGTATTGGACAGTTTAGAACCTATTTAAGTCCATATTAGGTGATTTTATACCTGTTTTGGGCTACCCTTTAGGGGTTTGACAAATAGAATGAAGGTTGAGTTGGATTTGACATTAGTGAATGGTCTTCATACGATTACATCGGTTGGGAGTACGTGGTTAACTTGATTTTTCAGGTGATCCGACTCCTCGATTAGAATGAGTGGACCCCTTCCCTAAAACTAATTTTATAATGATTATACTCGCATGTTTTACAATGTTTGCACTTATGATAATTGTTAAGCATGCATGTTAGGTTAAGCGTTAATTGTGGTATTTGACCGGGATGATTTGTTTACGATGCTTACTCAGTTATTCTGGTATACTTTGATATAATGGTTATTAATAGTCGTATGTTATCGAGTCACATGTTGCATTGCATATTAGTCCTCGGGGCATTGATAAGATAGTGTTACTACCCACTTAGGAGTCTCCGGTGTCTAGTACTCGTCTATAGGCAACAAACCTGTCCTCCAAATGATTGTTCACCTGTGTTGCTCGCTATACTAGTTAAAAAGCTCCAATCCTATCCTCGAGATCTAGCAAACTGGAGGTGACGGTGCATTGCACCTTGTCCTTCATGTGGTCGAGGTACGCAAGTAAGAAACCCAGTCATGATTTGCGATTCAAGAGCAAAAGTTTAGTGGGCTGATTGTAAAATTATTTTTGTTGTTGCCATTTTGGGCATCTGATCCCCACTTATGCTAGATTTAGAATGTGAATAATGTCCTTGATCTTGTGATTTTGCATTGTGTATGGGTTTCTAAAAAAAACTAGTGAGGTCTTTTTCATACTTATTCTTGCTTTATCATTCATCATCCTTTGCAGGCATCTGATCCCCATATCTTGATACAACGATAGTAGTATCAAAATCAAACATATATGC
Organism: Prinsepia uniflora; assembly: GCA_032719365.1. Classification (NCBI taxonomy): domain Eukaryota; kingdom Viridiplantae; phylum Streptophyta; class Magnoliopsida; order Rosales; family Rosaceae; genus Prinsepia; species Prinsepia uniflora. Next base: position 56,186,401 of record CM064861.1, on the reverse strand, counting down.
AACCCTTTTGTTGATTGAATGCTAACTATATATTCACTATTTCCTCTAAACACACACATGACCCTATATGTAATAAACCGTGTGTTCTTCCAAAGTCCTTGTGTTCTTTGTTGGTTTTGCATAATGAACCTTTTACATTCTTTATTTGTTACTGTGCAATTTTTCAAATTTCGTCAAGTGGTACTCAATTTGATATACCAAACACGAAGTCTGCATTATGCGTGATATTGCTAGAGATATCCTAGCTATTCCAATGTCCATTATTGCTTCAGAGTTTGCATTTAGTACTAATGAAAGAATGGTAAGTTTACAAAGTAGTCGTCTTCTTTTGAAACACAGTTGAGAGTTTATTGTGTGCTCATGATTGGCTGTGGAGTAAGATGAAAGGTATTATAATTATTTTTGTAATATATTTAGTAGTTAAAAAATATTTACTTACTGTTTTTTTTCCGCTAATTTTTCTTTTTAATGCGATCAAGTTCGGGTTCAGATTTGACTTCTATAATACCAAGTCTGTTACATATGATGATGACATCGATGTTCAAATTGTTAATGATGAGGGCTACAATAACGATGATTGAACTTTCATAGAAATTTTCATTATTTTGTTATAATTTTATAAATTGAACTTAAATTTGCAATAGGCTTATTACTCACTTTGCTCCCCAAACCGGATATTAAATATCACTTTGCTCCCCGAAACGAATTTAGTTTCAATGTTCTATCACAACTGCACATTTAGTTGCACCATTGCTCCAATCCGTTAGTCAAGTTAGTGACATTGTCAATATTTGCACGTGTCGAATCCTAATTGTTATTTAATTATTTATAAAAAAACTATTAAAACTAAATTTTAATTGAGGAATAAGATGAACAGTGCACCTTCAACGTTCGGCTCAGGCTCATGCTCAAGGTGACTAATCATCTACCTCAAATGCAGGTCTCCCCTTCAAATTAGCCGTCAAAATCTTCCCAGCTTCTTCCCTAATCGGACCCTGGGGACCCATTGGAGCCCAAGCATCAAGCAAATCCAAAGATCACTCACAATTCCTAAATAGAAAACTTCCAATATTCAGAGCAATCCAAGACTTCTGTTCAAGCAACAAATTTGGGTACCCATGAATCACAACATTATGACTATCATATTTGGCTAGTGGGAGCTCAAATACCATATCAGTAAACAATGCATCACTATCCATCCACCAAATCCACTCGACTTCTAGATGTGAAAGCATCAATTTCCTAATCAAAGGCCATTTAGCCCAATACCCAGCAAGTTCCTTATCCAAATGAGCCAAACTATACACAATTTCATCCCTACCTCGCGCGGGTCTGCGATTCGGGTTTTTTGACCCACGCGGCATGACCTGACTGGAACTCTATCGTTTTACGTCTGATTTTCATATAATTTGGCCCTATCTCGATCGTTTTAATGAAATAAGGAGATCGATGAGCTTAAAACAAGGAAAAATGTCAATATTTCTCTCAATTTCTTTCCCCTCTCTTACATGCTGTCGACCAAATTTTCCGACATTACGACCGATATATCGACGATATTGTCGATATTTTCATCACTGAATATTTCCCTCTCTGCTGCAACTTCAAAGAGGGATCACAGATTTTGGAGAACATGAAATAGAAAGAGGTTTGCAATGTCAGATACAAACGAAACGATGAGTTGGAGAAGGGAAAACTCACTGTAGTTGACATCGAAAAAGAAGAGTGCGGAATTTGCATGGATTTGAACAGAAAAGTTGTGTTGCTTAATGGCAGTCACACATTGTGTTTGAAGTGTCATCGGGACTGGTAAGCTTTCAATCCTTTTTCTCTTTATAGTTTGAATGTATTCACTAACACACGAGAGGGATGTCTGGTCATGTTGCATATCCCAAATTAACAGAACTGAACTCGTACAATAGAATCAGGGAGGACAATCTTCATTTGCATCATTTCAATTTTCTTTTTGTAAGCTTTAGTTTTTATATCCAGTCTGACATTTCTCTGTCCATATATGACGGCATTGCTTTTAGAAACACTGCACCTGTTCTTTGAGTCCTTTGACGAGTTATTAGGTTAGCCTTGTTTGAGTCATTCCTAAGATTTTCTGCTGGTTTTTTTTCAGGCATGGCCGATCTCATATCATGCCCTTTTTTATCACGATAGTCTCAAAAGAGTAGACTCAACTGACCTTTGGATTTAAAGGCGTGGCCTGCATTTGAGGCAAATGATCAATCAGCTTGAGCTAGCGGTCAAAGATGCACTGTTCATCTTCAATTTTTTTATTTTAAAAAATGTAGTTTTAATAATTTTTTATAAATAATTAAATTACCAATCAGGATTTGACACGCGTTAATATTGACACTATCACTAACTTGACTAACATATTGGAACAACAGTGCAACTAAATGTGCAATTGTGGGAAAACATTGAAACTAAATCCGTTTCGGAGAGCAAAATAACATTTAATGTTTGATTAAAGGATCAAAGTGAGTAATAAATATTTGCAATAATATGAACTTTTATTATAATGGTGGAGAAAAAAAAAGAAAAAAAAGAAAAATAGAAAAGCAAATAAAAAAGGGAAAAACAAGGAAAAATAATGAAAAGTAAAAGAAATTGAAAGGAAAAATAATTAGAAATTAAAAACAAAATGAATAGTTAGAAAATAAATGGAAAAGAAAAAAATAAGCATAAAATTTGTATAGGTACCCATTACCCAATGGGTAGAGTTTGGGTGAATCCTTGAAAATTAAGAATGATTTAGAACCCATTTGTACCCATATAAAATAAGGATTTACTCGTACCCTTAAAAAAACTCATTTCACCATCATTAACCGAAAGGGCATAAAAAAGTGAGATGGTAACAGAAGAAAAGGCCGTCTACTCTCTATTGTCGTTTCAATGAAGGAAGCAGACTTTCATACAATCGCTCCATGCGTGACGCCACCCTTAGTTTATATTCGATTTGGAGGCTCGGCTTCCCCAGATCACTTATATCCTGTCTCAACCTGTTCCATCAAATAACTAGCAAGTGAGCTTTTTTTCAAACACATTGATCACGCTGGTGCGAGAGATTAGATTGGATAATTCCCAATGTACTTGCGGCTTCATGGTAGGAGAATTAAATAGATTTATACATAAAAAGAAACTTACTTTATATAAACATACTAATTCGAGATGATTGGATTTGATAATTTTTTTTTATCTCTAATCCCTCTAATCCTCTTACAATCAAAACATACTCATTTTTCATATTTAAAATATATTGAATTTGATGAGTTATCTAATCTAATCCAATTCTGCTCACCAAAGAGAACATTATGTACTTCATAATAATTCCTCTTTTTATTTTATTTTTTTAGAACAAAGCAACAAGGATTTGAATCAAAGAGAAATTTACAGCATTCAAAGAAAGTATTAGTATGTAAAAAAATATGGCGGCATGAAAACTAACCACGGCCATTCACCAGTTGATTTTGCATGCATCGTGACAGCATGGTACAGGCGATCCAGACTATACAACAGCAATCCATATACGCACTGCGCATCTTTCTCCTGTAAAAATGTTTCAAGGCTATGTTGAAAGCACCACCCCTTCTAATGAACAAGCCTTTAATATTTCATATTTGTTCATGTATTGAAAGCCCCTACTGAATTTTTACCCTCACTCATCGTACTCCAACTTGTTCAAAAACAAAAATCTGATCGTACTCCAACTTAGTGGGTCCTTTCTCGGTTTGAACACATACTTCTTCTAACGACATGCTTACTTAGGGCGTCTTATCTCTCTCTCCCTTCAAGAACTTGATAAACAAATTTAGACTCTCAACTACATCTTATCTTCATTTCGGAATCAAGTGTAGTGTAGTGTATGACTAGATGAATTTCACTCGGTTTGGATGGTTTAAGTGTGTTGACACTATATTGGACCAGACTCATTGGATCATATCCCTAAAGCCCAAACACCAAGGAAGAGCCAAAAGCCCAGACCAACCACACAACTAGAAAAGCTTCATTGGCCAAGCCCAAAAAACTTAACAATAATGGCAATGGATCAAACATGAGATGACACAGGGATGCATCTTTACCACTCATTTACGTGCCATGTATCGATACCAAAACAGGAGTACATGTATCCCACATCCCAATTATTCATAAATGCAACATTAACTACCCATACAAAAAGGGTGCCCATTCTCCAATAAAGGCGACTACCATTTATTATTCACTATTACTTATCAAAATTATTATTTATTGTGTTTCTCTGAACAAACTTACTAAGTTGATCGTCAAAGAGCCTTAGGCTAGCACCACATTAGTGCGTATCCCTAACGGGCGACCCTTTGCTCTTCCTAATCTACAAGTTCGAGAGAAGGACACGTAAGACTTGGTGATTGGAAAAGATGTAATCCTAAGTTAAAACATTTTATGCTTCAACAATTTGGCGCCGTCTGTGAATAACTGACTAAGTCTACCCATTTCTCTACCTAGCCGAGCATACTCTCGATCAATACAACAAACATGCAAGACAAACAAGAACTCAACGAAGTAACTCCTCGAAAATGATCAATAGCACCGAAAGACAACTCTTCCAGCTTTTTCAACTTTCAAAAAGTAATCGAAAAACTCCAAAGCAACATGGCTGAGGTAAAATCCACGAGCGCTCAAGCCGAGTTCAGGTGCCAGGCACTCAAGGAACAATACATCGAGGTGGCCACTCAGCTGAAAGGCGACCTAGGCCGAGCTCACCATTCATCGGGCAAGGGCCACAATCGATGAGGCCGCCCAAGTTGTGGCCGAGTGTGCTCAACGCGCAGAAAGCATTTGCCAAGCCGCGGGGAAGGAAAAGCTCAAGACACCCGCTGAGCCAACCGACAAAGCCTTTCAGATACTCATCATACCAGACATGAGAGACCGAGATCAAGTTCTACAAAGATACCCGTGAAGCCCTGACTGCAGGATCACGAAGAGACCAGCCACTGCTAGACCCATTATATTTAAAATAAGCCCGGGACAAAGGAACCCTACGTCCTAGTAGACCGAGACAATGGTAGATCGGCCACCAACAACGCAGACCGCTCGGCAACCTATCTTGGAGGTGTCAACGCCCCTCACCAAGTTCCCCACTGATTCCCATCATTGAGTCTGAAGGTGTCAACTCGTCCCAAGAGGCCTAGAGCACTGCACATACTGCTCGGTGTAGTACTCGAGAGGTCGAGCGATAGCGTCGCACGCGAAACAGGAACCCAAAGGCACCACCCCTATCGGCCACTGAAAGATACACCTAGCGGTCTAGCGCTACAGGCTGAGCTCATCCACGCGACAATTGCCAGGAGGCATTACCTGGATCGTTTTCTCACAAGAGCACCGAGCAGCCAAGAGCTGACAGTTGAGAAATCCCAAGGACGATTCACCCTCATGGTGACCACCGAGAGGTACCCCATGATAAAAGAAATTAACAGGAATAGACAATTTTTCCATTAATGTTTAATGGATTCTGTTCAAATTTTTCAGGGAGAGACGAAATCAACTATTATGAAAGTTCAAGGACGGAAAAAACTAAAATTGAAGTTCAGGGTCGGTTGCTAAAATTAGGGTAAAGTTCAGGGACTATTACTCCAATTTTTCCTAAAGTTGGCCCGTTCTTATTATTTGTTTGTGTATAAATCTACTTTCTGATAAAATTCTTTATCAAGGTGAAATAAATAAAAAATATTAAAACTATATTTTTACCTTCCCTTCATCAAGAAAAGTATGATACTGCATAATCTTTTTCTCAACCTCCACAAGAAGCAACCTTCTTTGGAGCCGAGCAATTCTTCCTCTTCCTTCTGCTCTAGTATCCTGCTTTACACATAAGTAGAAAGACGGTGTATCAGAAATATTGAGCAAATAATACAAACAGTTAAGAGAAAAATTATAGGTCTTTTAGAAAGTTACAGTAGGCAATATTCTGACGCTGTGTTGAACATTTAAAAAAGCTTTACAGAGCTCTCCTACCTGTTTGAACCATGCACGTACTAACATTAGCAGAATGAGGGAGAGGAAGAATGCCGGTAATGCAGCTAGAATAGCAAAATTGATCTCATTTGCCCTCAGAATCTGGTTGAGTTCAAGCATAGCCCTGTTCATAAAATCATTTTTAGGATCTGGAACATGAAAAATGATTATCTGAAAAATTGCTCATTTTCCCAACACACCAGGACAGAAACTCACGTTTCAATATCCAGCTTCAGCTTCTGAACCTGCGAGGCAACAGGCATTGCAAGATGAATAAACAATATAAAGAGTGGTAATAGAATAATAGTACTAACAAATAATAGATACTACCTGAATCAGCATAGCACGAGCCAATTCGCCACCAAGAAGACTCTGAATAGGATGTGTAAGTTCCATTTCGTACCTATACATTCAAATATTAACAAAGTCGCCTATTTTAATCTAAAGGCATCAAATGTACTATTGAAATATGCACATAGGAAGCCAAGAGCAGCCTTCAAATATTAACACTTTTTTGTTGTTCTTAGTTAAGGCCTTGAGTAATTAGAATATTTCACAAACCAAAATTAATCAATTGTATTTTAAATGAGCTCATCAACGCCAGAGGAATTCAAATGAAATTGGAGGACTGGATATTGAGTTGAGGGCCTGATTTGGAATCTACTTATAATGAGTAGGAAGTGTTATGGATGGAAATAATAGGAAGGGCAATCTTCCCCACTCGAGAGAAAAGAAAAGTCAACAATCATCTTACCATGGCTTTGTGATAAAGTTGCTGGGATTAAATAGAGCAACTTATTTCTGGGCATGGAAGACTTTCAAATTAATGGCAAAACTAATGCTGTGACAAGAAATATCCGTCTGATTCTTACAAAAGAGCATAATTAAAAACAAGAGGTTATAAGCCAAATAGCTTTTTTCAGACGTGATTTACAATAAATCTTGCCTTCTAATCTTATTCTTTTGCTATGAAAACAATCATCTAACTTAAGCATCAGAGCCTGTTTAAATAATGGAAATAGAATTTCGAATAATGGAGCTTATACTCCATAATTTCACACTAATGAAAACAATCCTTTAGGGTCCATCCTCAACATGTCGTCTGCTCTTGGCAAACCTCATTGATCGTTAATGGTTTTTAATTGGTACGGTTGTTTGATGATTAATAATCTAGAACTTTTGAATTATGTCTGTAGTATTAGCCTATTAGGTATACTATTTTACTTAAATTTGGTGAGAAAATTTTTAGTAAAAAAGTAAATATTATTTTATTTATAAAACTGAGAAAACTTTTAGTAAAAAAATAAATATGATTTGATTTATAAAACTCTTCAAAAAAATGTCCACCAATTATATAACTCAGTAAGATTTTCTATAAAACTCTGATGCGGAATGGTCAAGGGCAATTTAGTCTTTTAGGGTTTTAGTATTTTTTTTTTCTGTTTTAATAAGGAATAGACATGTTTCCATGTTCTATTAGGTTTAGTTTATCTATTTTTTCTGTTTTAATTAGGAGTAGGCTTGTTCCCATGTTCTATTAGGATTAGGATGTTCTTTCTAATTTCAGTTTAATTAGGATTTCTATTAAGGATCCTACAGATCCCAGCCAATCACAAGAGATTACGGATATCTCTCCGTGATCTGGCGTGTCCTAGGATCACAGGAATCCTCACTGATTCCTTCCTGCTATAGTTCCTTCCTAGTCAGTCTCTAATTGTACATACCTAGTTAGGGCTCTACTAGTTCTTGCCTAGTTAGGATTCTACTTCCACTTGTATAAAAGCAGCACTGCTGTACATTCAGAATTATCAAATAATAACCCAAGTGTTATTCATACCTTTTTTATGGTATCAGAGCTATAACACTCTAGCGAGCAATTCGATACTCTCAGATTTTTTTCATCACCTCCATGGCTGCCCCGCTCACCCCTTCTATCATCATCAATCCACCCTCCCCTGATACTGCCCCACCTCTATCCTCCCTTATCACCATCAACGCCGTGGCACAACTTCCCCTGAAGCTCACCTCCACCAAGTACTTCCCATGGCGGGCCCAGTTCAATGCCCTTCTCCTGGGCTATGAACTAATGGGGTTTGTCGATGGCACCTACCCCTGCCCTCCAGCTTCGAATCCGGCACTTCGCACCTTCTGCATTCGCCAGGACCAGCTCCTCCTCAGCGCCATACTGGCCTCCGTCTCCGTGCAGGTCATTACCCTGATCGTTGCTGCCAAGACCTCCGTCGCAACTTGGGACCTCACTCGCCTTTATGTGAGCACTGCTAGGGCACGCGTCCTCTGGCTATCGTCCTCCGCACACTGATGGGCCACCGTTCGTCTAGCTCTCGCTCCACCTCTCACTCCTCCAACAACAACCGCAGAACATCTCACCAGAGCAGCGGCTATCGAGGTTTCTATCAGTGGTGTGGAACTCAGGGACATAGTGCAAAGTGGTGCCCCCTGCTACAACACACCTCTGCCTCTCCTCCCGTGGCCAATCCTGCCTCTCAAGATAGCACTTCCAACTGGCTTCTTGACTCCGGGGCCTCGCACCATGTTGCCTCCGGCACTCAGCATCTCTCCGATGCCACTCACTATCAAGGCCCTAATGAAATCATCATCGAGAATGGTAAGGGACTAGGTATCACACACACAGGCTTTTCCAAGTTACCCTCCCCTACTTCTGCCCCCTTTACCCTTACTAATGTTCTTTGTGTTCCCTCCATGACTCCCAATCTGATTTCCATATCTAAGTTTAACCAGCAAAATAACACTTCCATTGAACTCTTTCCTCATTTTTTTCTTGTGAAGGATCTCAGCACGGAGGCGGTTCACCTACAAGGCCCGAGTAAAGACGGTGTGTACAAGGGGTCCTCCTCCCTTCTTCATCAACCCTATGCTCTGGTGGGCGTGGTCGTCTCCCCTAACCTCTGGCATCGCTGCCTCGGTCATCCACATTTTAAAGTTCTTCAATCTGTTCTTCGTCAATCCAGTGTTTCCATTTCTGCTAAGCTATCATCCAATCTATGTACTTCTTGTCTTTACAATAAAAGTCATAAGCTCCCATTTGGTGTCTCCTCTTTACAGAGCTCTCGTCCCCTTCAATTAATTTATACAGATGTCTGGGGCCCTGCCCTCTCCGTCTCTCTTGATGGCTTCTCTTATTACGTTCTAATTGTCGACCACTTCACTAAATATGCTTGGATCTATCCCCTTCATAAGAAATCAGATGTCGATTCCACTTTCATTGACTTCAAAACTCTTGTTGAGAAGTCTTTCAGCCACCCCATCACTTCCTTATACACAGATGGCGGTGGGGAATTTATCAAACTTCAGTCGTTCCTTGCTGCTCACAGCATCAACCATCTCCTTACCCCTCCTCACACCCCTCAACAAAATGGTGTTGCTGAACGGCGACACCGTCACTTCGTCGAAACTAGTCTCACCTCCTTCACACTGCCAAACTTCCAGGGCTGCCACCCCACCCCCCCCCCCCACAAATCCTATGCTCACCCGCACACAAACAGGTGTTGTTCCCCCCGTTTCCACCTATGCCCTCACTGCCACTACCCGATTCCCCCTCCCCTCCTTGGTTGAACCCACTTGTGTGTCCCAGGCCGCCAAAGATCCTCAGTGGCGTCAGGCCATGTCCCACGAGCTCAATGCCCTCATTCAGAATGGTACATAGGACTTGGTGCCTCCTGACACCAGCGCCCTGGTGTGGATTTCACTGCGACGTTCAGCCCCGTGGTCAAACCTACCACCATTCAGATTGTTCTCCACATGGCTGTCACTCAGGACTGGCCTTTTAGATAATTGGACGTCAACAATGCCTTCCTTCAAGGCACTCTCCATGAAGATGTCCACATGGCCCAGCCCACTGGTTTTGTTGATCCCCAGCATCCTACCTATGTGTGCAAGCTGCGCAAGGCCATCTATGGTCTCAAACACGCCCCCCCAGGCTTGGTACCAAGAACTTACTTCCTTCCTTCACTCTCACGGTTTTGTTAACACTCAGTCTGATGCTTCTCTTTTCATTCTCAGACAAGGTCCTAATGTGCTATACTTTCTAGTGTATGTTGATGACCTCATTGTGACAAGACATAGCCCTGCGCTCGTCTCCAAATTCATCCACATTCTGGCTTCGCGATTCTCTGTCAAGGACCTTGGCTCCCTTCATTACTTCCTTGGTGTCGAGGTTCTTCCCACCGCCTCTAGTCTGTTTCTGTCGCAGTACAAGTACATTCACAATCTTCTCACCATGGCTCATATGGATGGTGCCTAACCCATGGCCACCCCCCTCGCTGTCTCTCTTTCCTTGCAGCTCAAGGATGGCTCCCCACCCGCCGACGCAACCCTCTTCCGCCGCCTAGTGGGCAGCTTCCAATATCTCAACCTCACTCGGCCTGATGTCTCCTATGTTATGAATAACCTTTCCCAGTTTATGCATGCTCCTACAGAGCAGCACTAGCAAGCTCAAGCGGGTCCTGCGGTACTTGAAGGGAACCCTGACCTTCGGTCTCCATCTCCACACCAACACCACCCACCATCTCCATGCGGTCTCTCATTCCTTACACACCCTTCATGCCTTCTAGGATGCTGATTGGGCCGATGATCCCGATGACCGCAAGTCTACCACAGCCTATCTCGTCTACTTGGGTGGCAACCTGATTTCCTGGAGCTCTCGCAAGCAAAGGGTCATTTCCAGATCCTCTACTGAGGCTGAGTACCGTGTTGTTGCCTCCACGACTACTGAACTCCTCTGGGCGCAGTACTTACTCCGGGAGCTGGGTCTCTCCCTTACCAGCCCTCCTAGCATCTCGTGTGACAACATTGGTACCACCTTTTACTCCTCCAAGCCCACCCTCCATACTCGCATGAAGCATGTGGCCATAGACTACAACTTTGTCCGTGAACAGGTCAGCCATGGCCTCCTCCAGGTCTCCCACAATTCCACAGATGACCAGTTGGCTGATGCTCTCACCAAGGCTCTACCTCGAACTCGTTTCCAGCTCCTCTGCTCCAAGATCGGTGTCGCAGACAGCTCCACCGTCTTGCGTAAGCGTATTAAGGATCCTACGGATCCCAGCCAATCACAAGAGATTATGGATATCTCTCCGTGATCTGGCATGTCCTAGGATCACAGGAATCCTCGCTGATTCCTTCCTGCTATAGTTCCTTCCTAGTCAATCTCTAATTGTACATACCTGGTTAGGGCTCTACTAGTTCTTACCTAGTTAGGATTCTACTTCCTCTTGTATAAAGGCAGCACTGCTCTACATTCAGAATTTTCAAATAATAACCCAAGTGTTATTCATACCTTTTTTTAATTTCTAGTTTGTGTAATTCCCTATAAATACGCCATTGTAATTCAATGGAAGGAAGATGAGTTGATGAATAAAAGTTTGAGTATATTTTCTAGCGAAAGGATTATTTTGGTGTGAAGCCAATTTCGGGTGTGAAGCCCTTGGAGTGATTCCAGGCCCATCTTTAATGTTTTATGTTTGTTTTCCTAGAGTTTACTTCCGCTAGTTTGCTAAATCGTAGGTTTCGGATCTGTCCTACGTTAAATTTGGTATCAGAGCTGATTCTTTCTCCTATGGGCACTATTATATGTCCACAATTCGCAGCGAGTAGACCTACCCATCAAATATGGGTGCTGAATGGACAGCAAAAATCTTAGAGAATCTGTCAAAAGATGTTGCTGGATTAACAGCAGCAGTTGCTGAAATTCGAACTACACTGCAAGAACACACCACCTTATTGCGAGAGCACTCCGTCGCCTTGGGAAGTCACCAGAACAGACTGTGACACAGGAAGAGAAGGCAAGAATTTCTGCCAACTAGATGCTAATAAAAAGGTTATGATGCCAAGGTTAGTTGATATGATTAATGAGTTTTTGGCTGAATGGAGAAGTATACAAAAAGAAAAATTTCAAGAAAAAACAACCTCGGAAAATCAGGTTGCACAGCCAACTAAACAAAAATCAATACCAACCCTGGTTCAACCAATAATAGAGGAAATATTTGTTCAATTGGATAAACAAGAGTCAATGTTGCCAGTGATCGAGTCAGTTCCTATTTGTGCACCAATTCTACCAGTGGTTGTTGTTCCTTCAATTCAGAAACTTAGCAATATTATTCTTCAGACTCCTCCAATGATCTATCAACTTAAATTTAGGAAAAAGGACGTGCAACTTTCAGGAATGAAGGCACTCTTGCAAAGGTCAAATTCTTTACAGGGAGCTGGGCAAAGAGCACGTGATTAAAGTGAGACTTTTGCTGCAAGAGCATGAACAAATTGGGGAAAACAAGAGGGAAAATCTGACTCTATGGGCAACCGTTAATGACAAGAATTATCCCTTTGACGTTGGTTAGCAGCGGATGTCCAAGCTCCTCGGTTAACTTGCCGGAGACAAGTTTTTCAACCAAGGGAGATTGATGCGGAATGGTCAAGGGCAATTTAGTCTTTTAGGGTTTTAGTATTTTTTGTTTTCTGTTTTAATAAGGAATAGACATGTTTCCATGTTCTATTAGGTTCAGTTTATCTCTGTTTTCTGTTTTAATTAGGAGTAGGCTTGTTCCCATGTTCTACTAGGATTAGGATGTTCTTTCTAATTCTAGTTTAATTAGGATTTCTAGTTTGTTTAATTCCCTATAAATACGCCATTGTAATTCAATGGAAGGGAGATGAGTTGATGAATAAAAGTTTGAGTATATTTTCCTGAGAAAGGATTATTTTGGTGTGAAGCCAATTTCGGGTGTGAAGCCCCTGGAGTGATTCCAGACCTATCTTTAAAGTTTTATGTTTGTTTTCCTAGAGTTTGCTTCAGCTAGTTTGCTAAATCGTAGGTTTCGGATCTATCCTACGTCAATCTCTCACCTCATATAAAAACTCAATATACGATTCTGAAAAAATCTGTCACGTGACTCTCTATTCCGCCATTAACTATGTAAAAGTTTGTGAAATCAATAAAATCTATAAAATTCAAATCACTTCCAAAAAAATATGCAAATATCTGTAAGAATCTACATTCACTACACCCCCCAAGTTGTTTCAAACTTCTACCAAAATATTCATGTCAAGACACTGCACAAAAGTTCGAGAAAAACAAGCATCTACCTATGCTCATAGAAAGACAAACTATCACTGCCAAATACTGTTAAAGGCAAGTAGATGCAAGAAAAATAGAAATACCCACCTGGCCATCACTATTTCAAGCATTTCCTGATCTGATGCATTCTCTGGGAACTTTTGACCTTTTGCCTGCTCACTAAAAGCCAACAACATTCTGCAAATGGACATCTTAGAATTACAATAATAGGAAACTACAGCTTTTAGCCAAACATTGGAAAGAACCCCCAAACTTTAAATGTGCTTTTTGATAAAGGAAAGATCAACAGAACACAAAACCAGTATAATCCAAAAGGAAAGCCTTTTATTCGTATAATTGAAGGATATAGTATTATTCCCATCTACATATATTGATGTAACTCGCCGGTACTCTCAGGTACTACAAGTGATCCGACTCCGAGGGTGAAAAAATGAGACATTGAAGATTTGCACATTAAAAAATAATCCTATTTCTTCCAAACCACATTATTCAATATACATATCCCTAACTGTAATAGCATATTTATCTTGGGTGAAGAACATTAATTTTGAATTGAACTTCTACTAAAAAAATTGGGGAAACTGCTGCCCACCACTGATAGAAATCTTAATAAGTCAAAAGCTTGCTGACAACATTTGTGACTTGCTAAAGATTGAATTGCATGGTTTGTTGTGATTTCGTTTAAGAATGGGAAAGTCAAACAAACTTTGGAAATTGAAGAAAATTAGCAAGAAGATAAACAACACCAATAATTAACGTGGTTCGGCTATGTGCCTACGTCCACGGGGCAGCAACAACAAACTTCCACTATATCAATAATGGGTACAACGAATTATCTCCAAACCTCTAGAATTAAGGCTTGATGAACAACTAGAAAGAACAAGAAACAGAAACAAAACATTTTTTATCTCTTTTCTTCTCTCCCTTACAAACTTTGCCTTACTGATATTCTCACTCTAACACCTTGGGTGGTATAGCACAATCTTTCTTGCTAGCTGATTGGAATCAGCAAACTAGCGCAGCAGCCCTCTTTTTGTAGCCACAATGATGGCCTTCAATTAGGAATCCTAATCCTAATTGGATTCCAACTCTCTTTCCAATTAGGAAAACAAACTCCTATTAAGAATAGGATTTCTATCCTCTAAGACTATTATTCCTAATACACTTAGGAACCTTATCATGGGCTGGAAAATAGAACATGGTTAACATGCACCATCAAAGATTCAAGTAAATTAAAACAATTAACCTGTGTAGAGAATTAGAAGTTAGTTGCACTTCTTCAAGATCCATCATTCCTCGGTGCCTTTTCCTGAATGTCTCAAAAAGTTCATCTCGAATAGAAAGAAGCTGGAGGAAATTGAGTAATATATTACTTGGTCAATAATATATATTAATTTTAAATTTAAGTGAAAAAGATAAAGGAAACAGAGGAAGGAGGGTAGTGGTCAAAAGTGAGTATCAAATTTTAATCTAGCAATATTCATCAATTTCAAAATATTTTCAATGGAAATTGTCACAACTTTTAAATCTAAGAAGGTTCTACCAAGGATAATTTCTAAAGCAAAGAAGTTAAATGGCACGCCCTTCCTTCGTTTTAATTAAAATAAAAATATTTTTTAGAGCAATAGCAACTCAATGAAAGTTGTAAATAAATATACCGGCTGCTCTACATGATTGCTAAAGAAGCTGACTGTTGAATCTTTCGCTTCTAGAACCCAATTGTCAATGTCGGGGCTTCCCATCAGACGACTATGTCCTATAAGCCACATGGAACAAGCTGAGAGGCCAACCACCCCACATGCATAACGGATCCAATATTGAGTTAGTTTCCTTGGTTTCCGATGCTTGGCAACCTAAGTCAAAAAAATAAAAAAATAAACAAAAAAAGGATAAAAAAAGATTGGGAGGAAAGGAAAATCTCGATTCAAGAAGAAAAGGTTGGTTTGCTGCATTGCTGAAAATATGGATAAATTTTACAAACAAGAGTAAATCATAGGTCAATGGATACACAGAATATCTACCAGCTGGTTAAAAATCTCAGGTACTGCCACTATGATGGACAATCATGTGAACTATTTTCACTTGTACCTTCTAAGTAGCCTTCTTCAGGCTTTTAAGAAAGTACAAGTATTGATTTAATATCCAACAAATCTACTGTCCCATGATTTGACAAAATAAAAAATGCGGCAGAGCTCTTACAATAACAGATAGGAAAGAATCCAGCTTGTGCAGATTTTGATAAACCAAATTAAAAGCATCCCTAATTTCACAGTCTGTCCACTGGGATCCTTCTTGATTTATTTCTGGCAGTTTCTCAAACAGCAGTGGGACTGAATAGCTGCCCTCAACAGACGAATCAATCTGCATGGTAATTGAACTTTCATATTACAATAGTATTTACATATTTCTTGCTTCATTTTCTTTCTGGAATTCCAGATGAATTTTTTTTTTAAAATCAGACTAATACTGCAAGAATATGTTTAGCTAGAATGTTTGAAAATCTACCTGCCGCATTGCATGGAGATGGCCAACAGATGCCTCTAGTTTGAAGAATAAGTCATTAACTGTAATTAATAAGGAGGGCAGTGAATTCTCTGGATCTCTCGCCAACTCCTCTCCAATCCTGTCAATTTCCATATAAACCTATACAAACCACCATTGACATATATCATATTCAGATATATATGTGTTTGCGTTTGAAAGGGAAAAAAAAAGTAAAACTACACATTTTTTTCCTAAAAGGATGCTGACCAAGGCTAATGACTACAAATGGTCTGCACTGTCTGCAACCCAAACTGTCTTCCAATGGAGGTTCATGAATATATTAGACACCATATTCAAATTGCATTGTAAAAGAATAGGATAAAGTAAACCTCAGCCAAAAATGTGGCAAGAGAACATCTTAAGCTAGTTAGTACAGCTATCCTTTCAGATATGTGAGCAGATGCAGAGAGGCATATATTCTTTATAGAAGAACGTTCAGCAATGCATCCATGTATCAGCTGAATTGTCCCTTCAACGAAAGCATATGGCCCTCTCTCAAGCACCATAAATTTAACTTTTTGAGAATTCGAGCCCTGAAATCAGAAATGCCAAGCTCAAGTCTCTGTAAATGTGTACCAGTTGTATATAAGATCTATATCTGTATAAAGATACTTCAAAAACAGAGCAAGAGCAAACACAGAGATAAATAGAAATGGATCAACAAAAGATTACCATACACCAATAAATAAATAGAAATAAGAAGTAACATAATCTATGTCGAAATACATACATAACATCAAATCATTTGGTCTGACCTTTTGTTGTTTGCATTTTCCTCCCAAATAGTGCTTATTCAAATTTGATTCTAGTTCTTTATCAAAAGCAAAATGCATCTTTGCTAACTTTTTAAATGTAGAATGGATGATGCAACCTGCTATCTTTTTAGCTGTGATTTTTAATAAACCAAGGCCAGATTTATTTTAAGTTTGCAATGATTTGTGTGGAACCACGGACAGTGTTAACACCATTGTGGTTACCAAGGAAGAGGAAAAGCCAAGGGGACTTGAGCTTCACATTTTTTGACCCTGAGGACGATAAACAGCGGCAATTTGTAATAATAACATTACAGAATTATAGACCGGAGTGATATCCAAGTTAAATACTTGATTTTTTGTCTGATCAACCCGTCGAAGATTAAACGATCAGTTTGGTCATAAAGACAAGTGAAGAATAAATTTGACAGTGCAAATATTAGTGAACCAGTGAAAAGGTATCATGTCTTGAGTAGTGAATCTAAATCGAGCTGCATACATAAGGGTACAAATCATGGTAACAAAGCGTCATTGTTGAACGGTGGTGACCTCCAACATAAGGGTACTAAAAGATAATGCAAAGGCAGAAGTTAGAAAGTTAATCATACAATTAGCAAAACTGAGAGTGAACAGAAAGGATTCCTTCCAAGAAATCTTTTAATGTCCTTTGCGAACACTGACTCAAGCATTAAACTTCATATAGAAAGAAAATAAATAAATAACCTATCAATACCTAGTACCCTGAAACTCCGTAGTCCCTAAGCCCCTTTTTCCTCCATCAAAACTCCTAGCTCTCTAATTTAGCAAAGAACAACACTTCTCTGACAGAAGATGCGACATCTCTGCTTCCCTTAACAATTTCATCCATGAAGTGCCTCAACTGAACAATGCGAAAGATGTGACTAGCTAATCCACCTTATCAAATATGATACCTAGTACCCTGAAACTCTGTAGTCCCTAAGCCCCTTTTTCCTCCATCAAAACTCCTAGCTCTCTAATATAGCAAAGAACAACACCTCTCTGACAGAACATGCGACATCTCTGCTTCCCTTAACAATTTCATCCATGAAGTGCCTCAACTGAACAATAAAAAAGATATGACTAGCTAATCCGCCTTTTACTCTGCACATAATACAACTAAACTAAGTCATTTGCGTTGATCTTGACCTCTGGTGGCAACAAGACAAAACTTGAACTTACAGGAACTTTACCTTCCATGTCAAACACATTGGATGGAAGTTTGAAACTGCCCCTTCCTTCCTCACAAAAATGCTTGAAAAACCACTGATATGAAAAAATCTCTGCTGATTGCATCCTAAAGGTCCCTTCTATTAAGGATCCTCCACTGGTCCACCAGATCACAGAAGATTGATTATCCAATCTTCCTGATCTGCCAAGCTTAATTAACAGGAATCAATACTGATTCCTTCCTGATGTATAAACTTCCTAGTCTAGATAGTCTTTATTTCTTTCCTAGTTAGGTCTAGTCTAGGTCTGTATAAAACACAACTACTGCTGTACATCTTTATTATTCAATAGAACAAAAAGCTTCTATACCTCTTTATGGTATCAGAGCTCTAAAAGCTTCACCGAGCAAACCCTAGAAAAAAAAACCCAAAAACACCAACCCTAATCCATGGCCGCTCAACCCACCGCTGCTGCTGCTCAAACCACTGTCGCCCTTGTCAATACCACCCTCCCACCAACCGCCGGTGAACCAAACCCTACTCTTCCCACCCTCGTCACTATCAACATTGCAACCCAACTTCCCGTCAAGCTTACTGCCACCACCTTCTTTCCGTGGCGAGCTCAATTCAATGCCCTGCTTCGAGGGTATGATCTCATGGGCTACGTTGATGGCTCTCGGCCCTGCCCACCCACCACAGAAACAGCCCTTCGTGATTTTTGGATTCGTCAGGATCAACTCCTGCTTCATGCCATTCTGGCTTCCGTCTCCCCTCAGGTGATTCAACTAATTGCCGCTGCACCAACTTCAGCCACTGCTTGGGCACGGCTCACTCACCTTTATGCCAGCAAAGCCGGGCCCGTGTCCTTGGCCTCAAGGAACGGCGGACCCTTCTGAGGCAAGAGTCCCGCCCAGTTTCTGAATACCTGCAGGAAATTCGGGTTCTTGCAGATGAGCTGGCTGCCATTGACAGACCACTGTCTGATGATGACCTTCTTCTCCATGTTCTTAATGGAGTTGGACCCGAATTTAGAGAAATTGCAACAGCTGTGCGGTCCAGGGACACCACTGTCCCCTTTGAAAACTTTCATGACATGGTTGTTCAGCATGAGGCTGCTTCCAAACGTGCAGCCCACGCAGCACCCACTCCTCCAATAACAGCCCACCCAACTCAATCCTTTCACGGTTACTCCTCCAACCGCAACACTAGGGGCTAAGCGCAATGGTGGGCACTCAAGGCCACAGTGCTAAGCGCTGCCCTCACCTTCAGCAGTCTGCCCCGCCACCTCCGGTGGCCAATCCAGCCACTCAGGCCTCCTCCCCAAGCTGGCTCCTTGATTCGGGAGCCTCCCATCATGTAGCAACCAGCTCCCACCAACTTTCTGATGCTACCAGCTACAATGGTCCAGATGAGATCATCATTGGTAACGGTAACAGCCTCCTTATTACTCACACTGGCTCCACTTTACTTCCTTCTCCCACCCCCCCCCCTTCCATCTTAAAAATGTCCTATGTGCTCCATCCATGACCAGCAACTTAATTTCCATTTCCCAATTTAATAAACAGAATAATACCTCTATTGAACTGTTTCCTAGTTATTTTTATGTAAAGGATCTCAGCACGGGGGCGGTTCTCCTACAAGGCCCAAGTAAGGATGCTGTGTACGAGTAGTCATCGGTTTCTCTTCACAAACCTCAAGCAATGGTGGTCGTGACAGTTTCCCCTCACCTTTGGCATCGTCGTCTTGGTCACCCTCAGTCCAAAACCCTCAAAAGTGTCTTAAGTCAGTTTCATGTTCATTTTTCTTCCAAATTTCCAGACCCTATATGTAATTCCTGTTCTTGCAATAAAAGTCAGCGCCAACCCTTTGGCATTTCCTCCTTAAATAGCACTCATCCTCAGGATTTAATATATAGTGATGTGTGGGGACCTCCCCCCTACACCTCCATCGATGGTTTTTCCTACTATCTTATCCTTGTTGACCATTTTACGAAATATACCTGGCTGTACCCACTTGAAAAAAAAATCAGACGTTTATTAAACCTTTAAAGACTTCAAAACCTTGGTTGAAAAGTACTTTCATTCACCCATCATCTCTCTTTACACTGATGGTGGTGGTGAATTCATCAAACTGAAACCATTTCTTGCTGAAAATGGCATCAATCATCTTCTCACCCCTCCCCACACTCCTCGGCACAATGGTGCAGCCGAAAGGCGTCATAGACACATTGTTGAAACTGGTCTCACACTCCTTCATCAAGCCCGCCTCCCCCTCACCTACTGGTCCTATGCCTTCAAGACCGCTATCTACCTTATCAACCGCCTCCCCACTCCTCTCCTACGAAGCCAATGTCCATACACTGCTCTTTTCAATGCCACTCCCAATTATGCCAAACTCCGGACTTTTGGCTGCCTCTGTTATCCATGGCTCAAGCCATATACCTCCAACAAACTGCAGCCTCGTTCTCAGCCCTGCCTCTTCCTCGGCTATTCCCTCCACCAAAGTGCCTACCTATGCTATGACCCATCCACCAGCAAACTCTACACCTCCCGTCATGTACAGTTTGATGAGACCACCTTCCCTTCCACCACCTCCCTCTCCTCCTCCACTAGTGTGTCCCCTGAAACCTCCACCACGTGGCTCTCTACTGTTCCTCCTATCACACACATTCCCCACCCGCCATCTGTCACGTCACTGCCACCAGCGCCATTTTCTGCTCACCAACGGAACCCTCTCGACACATCATCCTTGCAGGAACTTGCAGAAGCATCGCCCCCTGCTCCTGTCCCACAACTTGCACCTTTGCTCCCTGCCACCAGCAGCCCTCCTTCTGCCCCTGTCTATGCCGCAGCCCCTGCTGCCCCTGTTCAGACCACTAGTGCCCCCCAGCAACCTCCCCTGCGCACCTACACCAGGCGCCCCCGACCTCCCCCACCTCCCCTGAATCCTCCCTCCCTCCAACCCACAAAAACCCACCCTATGTTAACCCGGACTCAAACAGGAACTGTAAAACCAGTTCCCTCCTATGCTCTCACCGCCACCAAGCACCATCTACCTACCTTGGCCGAGCCCACCTGTGTATCTCAAGCCAAGAAAGACCCTGAATGGCGAGCAGCCATGTCCAATGAGCTGAATGCTCTCATCAAGAATGGGACTTGGGAGCTTGTTCCCTCTCACCCAAGTCAGAATATTGTTGGGAACAAGTGGGTCTTCCGTATTAAGCGGACACCTACTGGTGACATAGACCGCTTCAAGGCCCGCCTTGTTGCCAAAGGGTACCATCAGCGCCCGGGAGTGGATTTCACGGACACATTCAATCCCGTGGTCAAGCCAACCACCATCCGTGTGGTCCTACACTTGGTTGTAACCAGTGGCTAGCCTATCCGACAGTTGGACGTCAACAATGCCTTCCTCCACGGCACTATCCATGAGGCTGTCTACATGGCCCAGCCTGCTGGGTTTGTGGACCAGCAGCATCCCACACACGTGTGCAGGCTCCGCAAGGCCATTTATGACCTAAAACAGGCCCCTCGGGTCTGGTACACAGAACTTCAATCCTTCCTGCTCACACAAGGATTTGTGCACGCCAGCTCGGATACCTCCCTATTTCTCCTCAGGCAAGGTTCCAGCACTCTGTTTTTTCTGGTTTATGTTGATGACCTCATTGTGACAGGGAACAATCAAACGCTCCTCTCTCAATTCATCCAAGCTCTTGCCACCCGATTCTCTGTTAAGGACCTTGGTGACCTGCACTATTTCCTAGGCGTGGAGGTCATTCCTACTGCACAAGACCTTTTCCTATCACAGCACAAGTATATCCATGACCCGCTCCACTTGGCCCGCATGGATGGAGCCAAGCCTGTGGCCACTCCCTTGGCGGTTTCCCCTCCATTGCAGCTGCATGATGGCTCTCCACCAGCAAATGCAACTCTGTTCCGTCACCTTGTCGGGAGTTTGCAATACCTAAGCTTGACACGACCTGATGTTTCATTTGCTGTCAATAAACTCTCCCAATTTATGCATGCCCCAACGGATCTCCACTGGCAAGCTCTCAAACGGGTCCTTCGTTACTTAAAGGGGACTCTGTTTTTTGGCCTACACCTCCACCATAAGACCACCTCCAATCTCCATGCCGTCACTCACTCTCTACATGCCTATTCGGATGTTGATTGGGCTGGGGACCAGGATGACCGCAAGTCCACAACAGCCTACCTAGTCTACTTAGGCAGCAACCTTATCTCCTGAAGTTCCCGCAAACAGCGTGCAGTCTCCAGGTCCTCCACTGAAGCAGAGTATCGGGCTGTGGCATCCACCACAGCAGAACTGATCTGGGTTCAGTCCCTCCTCCATGAGCTAGGCCTCACCCTTTTCCGCCACACCAACCATCTCCTGTGACAACATTGGAACTACCTACTACTGCTCCAATCCTGTTTTTCACACCCGCATGAAGCATATCGACATTGACTATCACTTTGTTCGTGATCATGTCACCTGTGGTCGGCTCCAGGTGTCCCACATATCTACTGATGACCAGCTGGCCGATGCTCTCACCAAACCCCTGCCTAGACCCTGGTTTCAGTTACTGCGCACCAAGATCGGCATCGTTGATGGCTCCTCCGTCTTGCGGGGGCGTATTAAGGATCCTCCACGGGTCCACCAGATCACAGAAGATTGATTATCCAATCTTCCTGATCTGCCAAGCTTAATTAACAGGAATCAATACTGATTCCTTCCTGATGTATAAACTTCCTAGTCTAGATAGTCTTTATTTCTTTCCTAGTTAGGTCTAGTCTAGGTCTGTATAAAACACAACTATTGTTGTACATCTTTATTATTCAATAGAACAAAAAGCTTCTATACCTATTTACCTTCACTGTCCTCGTTTAGACTATTAAAAACCTTTCAAGAAGTGAAGCAATGATGTCAATGGATCCACCTCTAGATCATTAAATTTTCTTCTGAGCCTCAGATCCCAGTTCAATGGAAAAGAACACTCCCTAGGAATGCCAGAAGTTGTTGAACCATGCTGATACAACAAATCGTACAGCCTGGGCCAGTGATCCTACCAAAGATACCTTCTCAGAACCAATTGCAAAACTTCAAATTTGTATTCCCTACCGTTTTTATTTTTTCTTATCACCCCAAGTAACTTATTTTCCACTAATACGACATCAGAAGTCTATCTATTTTTCACTAAAGAACATCTGTCACAAGAGATTGTATCATTAACCTCCCAAAGCATAGCTTGCTGCACTTAGCAATTACCTGTAAACTCTAGGGATTCTACTTTCTGCGCCATACATTAGACTTGGAAGGATTCTATAATTTAGACATTTTGATAAGATTTTTTAAAATGCTTCTGCTCTGCATATTAGTTGTTTGATTTCTACAGTTTCTTTGTTGTGGCTTTTTTTATGTCTATATTTGCATTCGGTTGATATCTTGTCCCTTCTTGTTGTAATCTGTCAATTTATTAATGAAGCTGTGTTTTTTCTCCTTTATTAAGAAAGTGAGAGTTGTGCTTTCATAAAAATAAATTCCTTACCTCAGCCCTAGATTGCCAAAACTGCAAGTTCTTCTGGATATTATGCAGATTCAAGAACATGTGTTCCAAAATATCATGTAGAACATCAAAAACTTTACAGCCCTCTATCGTTACCCTGCACAAACAACCAAACATGGTAAAGGTTTCGTCTAACAATAATGAGGGGGGGAAGATGGGACGAAATTTGAAGAATCATAACTATAAAAGCAATATTCGTAGGTGAACATTGACCCGAGCAGCATTTTTCAGTACGAATACCGACTGTGGTGCGGCTGCAATCTTAGTTCACTACATTTTTTATTGGAAAACTTGAATTATTTTTAGGAACAAAAAACAACCACTGTACGGCACCAGGGAAACATTTTGCTGTAAATGAAAAACAAAACAAAACAAAACCAACAAGGTGACAACCATCATCAAGATACACTAAGCGTGTGTTTGGATGAAGGATTTCTAGTTTAATGAGAATTTACAAAATTTCATAATTTGCAATTCCATATTTACAATTTTCATAATTTGCAAATTCTAACGTTTGGATATCAGTGTTAAAAATCATGAAAATTAAAATTTCACTTGTTTCAACTCATCATTTGAAAAATTCTGTCATTTTGAGACATAATTTCAACTCATCATTTGGCACATCCAAATTACTTGTTTCTATTTTTTTGGAATTTGTAAATTATAATTTTTATTATCCAAACAAAGAATTGGTACGTAGAAATTATAAATTCTAATTTTTTTAATCAAATCCCTGGTTATTTTCCTTTATCCAAACGTACTCTAAAGAAACTAAACTGTAGCCCAGAGAACATCAGAAGGAATTAACAAAAAACGAGGAATAGAGGTCTTAACTACAATGTTGATTCTCAATTCTACATATAAATGCATATACGTATAGCCAGGTTGAGGCTACTAAAAGTAGTACACCCGAATCTCGAGGATAAACAACAGAAAATGCAGAACTTTAACCAAAAAGAGAAAATGAAAAAACAAAGTTAGCATGTACCCAGATGATTCCAGTGAATTGGAGGGCAGCGGAAGGGGAAGACATGCCCGGTGTTTTCGTGGTTTAGCACGAAAATGACTTGGAAGTTTCCCGAGAAAATTGAAATCAGACGAGGGAAGGAAACCGAGTACTCGGTTCCAGAAACAGTTGGAGTAGTGCGAGATCAGAGTTTTGAGGCCCTCGGTTTCGTTTCCATCCGTTGCTGGAGCTGGAGTTGGAGTTACCTCCATCGCCTTTAAAACTTGAAAACAGTTTGTATACAAGTGGGAAGAGAGCCGAGAGCGCAATGCATCAAGATGAGACAGCCGAGAGCGCAGCACATAAAAGAGACTCCCACGCTTTCGACCGACTCCCTGAACTCAGTCGAGCCCGGGCGAGCGATGATGTCTATCAAAACGGCCTCGTACACAATTCACTACCCCGGTCATGGTTCGCTGCGGTCCCAAGAACCAAATAATTTTAATGGGATTATTCAAAAATATGAAATTGATACCATACTATAATCCAATTAATCGGTTTTTAGGTTCGATTTTTTTTTCGAAACTGAATTGGTTGGGGAATCTGTCTTGGTTCTGTTCAGTTTTCTCACATAAAACCGACCAAGATCGAAATGGAAATGTTCAGTTCGGTCCAATTTAATTTTGAATAAAACCGATCATTTTCGGTTCAATCGAACAAACCGGTTCGATCGAAAACCGGTTCGGTTTATTTGAAAACCAGTTTTTTTAATCCCGTAATCAATATTTACATTGCTCAATCAATGTCCATTATAACTAATCAAAATCATCGGGACATCAAAATCCAACATAAATATCCATTATAAACAACCAAATCAACAAGTATCAAATTTTAACATAGAATGTCCATTACAAAATCATATCATTCAAGTGAACAAAATAATAAAAATATCATGAAAAATCAGCAAGGCAACAAGGAGCAAGGCAGCATGACAGCAGCAAGGAAAATAAATGCTTGGGTACATGGGACATGCACTAATTCTAAAGGAACTTGACTTAAATGATAAAGGACATGTTGGGCTATTGGCATTATTCTAACTTTTGTTATAGACATTTTATTCAACTTTAAATGATAATTAAAAAATAAATCATTCTGATTAGAAGGTATTCATAAAAAAAAAAAAAATTACTAATAACAACTAAGGTTACTGGTCTCATTTTGTTACAAACATTTTTTGATTATTTAAAAAATAAATAATTGAGGAAGAAGACTAGTTAAATTAAGTATAGTTTCATGATACTATACACAAGCAGGCAGCCTTGGAGAAATTTTGGGCGTACCATCTTCTTAAAAGTTAAAAGTGTGTTTTAAAATAAAATCTTTGAAAATGAACGCAACTGGCAATTGATCGAGAGAAAGAGAAGGAAATTATATGGATGTTACTTAATTTTGAAGGGGAATTTTTTGTACAAAATATATTAAAAACTGGGGACTGGGGAACAAAACATTTTATTACAAAAAATCATATCTAACATTTATATCCAAATTTCACATTCAACAATCAAATCCTACAATTCAACAATTCATATCCAAAATTCAACAATAAATCAACTTCAATAATTCTTACCCAACCCAACAAAAAAGCAACCACCATTTTCCAATATTCACATCCAAACATCAAAATTTCAACAATTCGTCACCACTCAAGTTAAAAATTCCAATTCATTACTCTTATAATCAAATAATCCTAGATAGAAGGACTTACAATGAGCGAATGAGGGAGAGAGAGAGTGAATGAGGCAGATGTGACTGGTCGGTGGCGGCCTTCGCTACTTAGGCTGAGTACTTAAGGGTTTCGGTTTTTGGTTTGCCGAGATGTTTGGGTTTGTGTTTGATTTCAAAGGATGTTTGGGTTTGTGTTTGATTTCAAAAAAGGTGGAGGAATCAAAGAGAAAAAGAGGAAGAGGAAAAGAAAATTCGAAGTGGGGACTAGGGAGAGCCGAGAGTGAAATGTGAAACTGAAAATTGGGAGAGGAGGAGACGAGGGTTTCATACAAAATGACGTCGTTTTGTTCAAATATAACTAGTGTGTTTTGGTTCGGTCCGGTTGGGTCTGGTTTTATCAACCTTTCGATTCGATTCGATTCGGTCCGATGCAATTATACCGACAACCAAAATTGAACCGACTCAGTCCGATTCGGTTCGATTTTCTCCAAACGGTTTTGATTTTTCCCCAGTTCGGTTACAGTTCAGTGCGATTTTTCGGTCGGTTTTTTCGAACTAATTAACAGAGCAACCGTATTATACTAATTATGCTCGATACGATTTCGATACAATTATGATATGATTTCAGTATAATTACGATACGGTTTTAGTTTTTTATTAAAATTTAAATATCTTATTTTATAATTCATAATAGTGTAAATTCCCTATAACTTAAAATTTAACACTATCTTACTATCGAATTGAAGTTTAAAAAAATCTGAAATAGTAGGACCTATTCCTAACACCTTTTATGCAAAGTAGTTGATAATTGAAGTCATCATGGATTGAAATATCAAACATTTCGCTCAATATTTCATCGAAATATCATAATTTTGAAGGGGCAACACCTAAAAGGATGAAAAAAAATTGACTGATATTTCTCCGATTTTTCTTGTTCTGAACCCACAGATCTCTTTTTGAAATCAAAATGATTAAGATATGATATTAATTAGTGAAAATTGGATGTAAAACTAAGGAGTTTGAGTCGATCATGTCATCACATTGGAAAACCCTCATTGCGGACCAATTGGAGGAAGAAGATGACATTGTGCAGAAGCGTGGCCATCACATAAAGAGAGCTTCACCGGCGTGTGGGGACGCGTGCTGCGTTTTTTGTCGTCCGTTCAACATGAAATATTTTTGTTTTTAAATGTTGAGTGTAATGGTACAACTTTTTAAGTTAATTGGATACAATATGAGTATATTTCTGAATATCACATATAATATTTTTTATATTTAAATTAGTATTTCATATAAGAAAATTTAGGAATATAAATATAAGGTTAATTTGAATGTTAATGGATTTTAGAAGCAAATTATGTTAAATGGAAGAATTCGTAGAAAATATGAGATGGGCATACAGTTAATAAGAATTCGTTTTAAGTCCAATTTTCACTAATTAATGTCCAATTTTCTAAATTATTATGTAAATATGAACTCCATGATTCTCTAAATTATTATGTAAATGTAAACTAAATTATTATGCGTATTGTTATGTTTTTAACTACATTAACATTCAATTATAATAATTCACTTCAATTTATATTTATATTTAAGATTTTATATTTTAATAGTCATCGTTAGAACCATATTGTATCATATTATTCATCATATATTCATTATATCAAAGTCATTTTATAATTTTTTTTTAGTCTTATATACCCATTATTAGGTACTTAAGTTTTTTCCAAAGTTTCATTAAAAATTTCCAGATTTTGGACTAAATTTCCATCATTTTTGTTGATCAAACGATATCGATATCGATATATCCATCGTGATATCCGTAAATTTGACTAGCGATATTTCCGTCGATATCGATAATTCAATCCTTGGAAGTCGTACCTCCAGGAATAAAAGCCGCACTCAAATTCAAATGCTTGTGTAGTTGCATTGAATAATTGAGCACTTAGGAAAAATTCAGGTGAATGTTACGTACTAGACATGGATTGAACTGCATAACAAAAGTTTTGAGTCTCTTCCATCCCATAAATAACCTCGATTACCCTCCATCTTTTCCACCCACCGGATTTTTTCAAAAATCATTACTATGATATAAAAATTATTATCGGGCAAAGCACAAAAACTCATTGCCTTATAGATTTTGTAACAAGTTTTTATTGTAAAAACAATTATTGAACCTAAGTAATACCTAAGTTAGGTGTCTAGAGACAAAAAAGTAAAATCGTTTTAGTTTTAATTATAAAAAATTAAAATCGATTCAGTTTTCGGTACGGGATGGTATTCCCTTACATCAAAACTGATCTCGTACCGATTTGAACCGGTATAGCATCGGTACTATACCGATTTGAACCTATATGGTATCGATACCGTACCGATGATCCATCAGGTTTTTTTCCAGTTCGGTATGATACTGGATGAGACAATTTCTGTAACGACCCGTCCCGAATTCTGGGATTAGATGAGTGACTAATGAAGGATTGGTGAGTTTAATCGGTGATTAGTTGAGTGAAATCGGACGGATGGTGTAAAATGACCGTTTTGCCCCTAGTCTTGGGCAAAATGTTAACTTTTGACTCGGAGAGTCAAACATACGAGGAGCGTTGACCGTGTCGTAGATCGAGATGTCACGAGTCCGTAGACAAGCGGCACGTCGAAATCGGACGTCAAATGGAGAAGTTATGGTCACAAGAGCGAAATCGGGGATTTAACGTCTTAGGATCCGAATAAAATATTAATTAAATCTGATTGGGAAGATATTTGTTGGTGTGTAACGACCTGTCCCGAATTCCAAGATTAGATTAGTGACTAATCATGATTAGTGAGGTTAATCCGTGATTAGTTGGACGAAATCGGACGAACGATGCAAAATGACCGTTTTGCCCCTAGAATGGGCAAAACGTTGATTTTTCGTTCAGTCAGTTAAATGGACTTTGACAAATGACCGTGACGAAGTTCAGGATGTCATGAGTTCATAGACAGGTAGCACGTTCAATTCCAACATTCGAGGAAAAAGTTATGACGTTCAGAAGTTTAAGGGTAATTTGGTAATTTTGGTTAAAAAGAGAAAATAGTTGACTTTTGACCCGGGAGGTCCGATGGCCGAGGGCCGAGGACCGTTACTTAGATTGAGACGATACGAATCCGTTGACAGGCGGCATACTGAAATTGGACTTCGAACGGGAAAGTTATGGGTCACGGAAGTTTGGTTTCACTATGCACGTACTTCGAGGCGATGATGCATTGGCAATATCTGATTGTTCAGATATTTTGGTGGGACCCATGGATGAGTGACAAGTGTCACTCATCCTATTGGCCAATTTCCCTAAAAAGTGGATCTACATAATTAAATATTATTATAATTATTATTTTATAATTAATCCACCTATCACTCAGTCCTAGCCCTCCATCTAATCTAAATCTCTTAATTCTCACCACTCATCTCATCTATCTCATTTCCCTCTCCCATCAGATATTATCATCTTCTTTGTTCTTCAAACACACCCGAAACACTCACCCTCCATTTCTTCATTTTCCATTTTTTCAAACAAACACACCTCACCACCATAACCATTATGAGTACTCATGTGTGACTGTGAGGGATGACCTGAGAGACTGAGATGATGAGGACATGACGGTGACGGGCCACGGCGGCTGTTCACGGCGGAGGGACTCGACCCGTGAGGAAATGGTTTCAAAAATTGGAGATTTAGTTCTAAAGGGTTTGGATGGATTTCATTAATTGGAAACGGGTTCTGGAGGTCGTAGGAACCTGTTGGAATCAAAAAAGGAAGCTAGGACGGCCATAAATGGTGGTGAACGGCGGAGGAACCCGCCACCGCCATGGTCGAACTTGGAAGGTATGGTTTTCCTTAGTTTCAAGTGTGTTTAATAACTAAAATGATAGGGTTTGAGATTAGGAACATTTATGGATTAAAATGGGATGAAATAGACCGAAAATGGACAAGTTTGGGCTTTGAACCGGTCCAGATCGGTTCGGCCGGTTCAGTTGCAGGCGAACCCGGTTCGGCGAATTGGAGAAGAAGATGAATAGTACCGCGCGTGATCTCACGCGCAGAGGCTTCCTTGGGCTCTTGGGGGCGCGTGAGGAACATTTTGGGAATTTGTTCAACATGTGAAATCTTCTATTCGATGTAACAAACATTTTGGGACTGGTTTCGTGTCAATCGGACATCGTTTCGATAGGTTTCGGGGTGTCCGAAGGTTTAGGATCGACTTTAAAAATAGTTAAAAATTTCAAAAAATTACGAGGCTTTAGTAGGAGGTTAATTAAGTAGTTAGTAACCTTCTATTACAATTTCGACAGGTTTGGGAATCCCGGTGACGGTGATTAGCTCGGGAGAGCCGTATGGCACGCATATCGAGGCTGTAGCTCGGACGGTCTGTGAGTGGACCTTATTTTCTAAATTGGTGCATGCATAAATGTTTATTATATGTTTTAAATACTTTTTTGTGATGACATGAGTGCATTTGGATGTGTGGTTACGTATTGGCACGTATTTTGAGGTTTCGGCCCTATACGGTGCCAATACGAGTTTGTATTCCTTTATTTGTTTAAATGAAATTGATTTGGATTTCCAAAAGGATAAACTCGGGTATGAGACCCATTTGGTTTTGTCTCGGGCACATGACCCTATTGATGACCTATGGGTCTGAATCATGGTCGCGGCGAGTGCTACTTGCAAGGCGACAGACGATACGACGCTCGCCTCCGGATTGGGATGTGTTCCTTCCGGAGTGGTCACAATGCACGAACCGTTGTCGAGTAGCCGATGGAGTCTTGACATTGAAGTGCTGACGATTCAGGATATCGATCGGTGATGAGTGCACCATGATCTTGTGGTGGTCGCGTCGGTTGATACGTTCATGGCGACATACCAGGATTGAGGGCGGTCCTGGATGGATGGTTGCACACATCATTACGATCGGAGTCGTGACTGACCCTGAGATATCGGGCACGATGCCCAGCTGAGTCATATGTTCGGGCATGAGACCCAATTACTTTACATTGATGATTTCGGGTCGGGGACCCTAAATGGATTTCTAGGTTCATGACAGTTTATGGGAACTGGCATGAACCCTTAGAAGGATTTTGTGGTACATGACGGTTTATGGGAACCGGCATGAACCCTTGAAAGATTATAAGGATGTTTTCTATATGTATATGAATGGCATGAATCCCTTGAAGGATTCTAAGAATGTTTTCTATATAGATATATATTTATATACCTTCCTTTACTTGTACTATCTCCTCCGGGGAGGGTCGTTGGCCTGGGTGTACCCCGGAGTAGTCACGGAGCACTGACTGAGTGGAGTCGCCCTAGTTGGGTTCCTTACTCTCAGAAAGGCTTGTACTATAACCTCATGTAGGGTCATTGGTCTACGGACATTGACCTTGCACTCTGAGAGACTTGGGTTTGAGGCCCCAGGTAGCACGCGCGTAGCTTTGGAAACCGTGACAGGATTGGTTGTGTGAATTATATGTATATATGAAATATGAAATATGGAATATGAAATACGAAATGTGATATGTGATGTATACTGGTTTTTGGGGAAATTAGGATGGGTCGTGTCAATTTCGATATTTCGAGATGATATGTCCACCCTTACAATTCAGCGACGTGTGGGAACGGGTCAGGCGCCACCCAATTTTGAAGGAACCGAACTGAGCTGGTTAAATTTAAAGTGGATCCAGATAGAGTGGACTCTGGATCTACAATTTTGAAAATTAAAATTGACCATAATCTGTAGTGTTTGAAGGGAAAACCATGGACCTTCGTGATCAAAACCATCCTAAGATTGAAGGAAAAACCTCGCGGGAAACTCCTATACCCGAAAAGGAACCAAAGTCTGAAGTTTTTTTTTTTCTAACTTTTAGAAAATCCAAGTAAATTCTTTCAATTTTGAGCATAGATTCGAATTCTCGGGATGAATTTTCATTATTCGTATGTTTGAAATTAATGAAAAACGAAGATGTTAAAAAGGTTTCTAACCAAAAATGGAGGTTTTCTGGCAAGAAAATCTAGTTTTCGGTGAGCTAGACGACAACACACATCGGTGTCAATCGTTTTCTCCAATAGAAACTCTGGTGGCAAAATATTCTCCCAGCGACGGTTATTCTACTACCACTAGAATTTTTCGTCAGTGTTGAAAGGATACTCTATTCTAGAAATGGAATACTCCCTTGCCGACATAATATTTAGTCAGAATGGAGAGAATATGCCATTAGGGTGGTAGAATATTTCCATAGGGAATAGTTTGTCAGGACAAAATATTTGAATACGAGATTCAGAAGATATCAAACTAGAGCTCGAGAAAAGCCAATGATTTCAGAGATTAACGAGTCACAAGTTAACCAAGTCTTGGACATTGAAATAAATTAGATCATTAAGGCATAATGTATGAGTTCTTGGCTGATAGCCAAGGGAATTATGTAACGACCCGTCCCAAATTCCGGGATTAGATTAGTGACTAATCATGATTAATGAGGTTAATCCGTGATTAGCTGGGCGAAATCGGACGAACGATGCAAAATGACCGTTTTGCACCTGGTCACGGGTAAAACGTTGACTTTTCATTCTGGCAGTCAAATGGACTTTGGTCGATGAATGTAACGTAGTTCGGGACGTCACGAGTTCATAGACAGGTGGCACGTCCGATTCCGACATTCGAGGAAAAAGTTATGACGTTCGGAAGTTCATGGGTATCTTGGTAATTTGTTTAAAAGGGGTAAATAGTTGACTTTTAAATTGGGAGGTCTGATGGCCGAGGGACAAGGACCGTTACGTAGATCGGGTAGATACGAATCCGTAGACAAGTGGCACGTCGAATTCGGACGTTCGACGACGAAGTTACGGTTCACGGAAGTTTTGGGGACTATTGCACATTTTACGAGATGAATGCCTTTTGTCATTATGTGGGCCCCAGATATTTAATTCATACCTAATGGATGAGTGACAAGTGTCACTCATCCACAGACCACCCTTATACATTCATGCATATCATATTCATTCTTTGTTCGGCCAAACCTAAACCCAATCTCATCCTTTCCCTCTCAAACCATCACCCAATCGTTTCCCTCACCTGACCCAATCTAAGGAGGAGACAGAGAGTGGCTGATGAAGCTGAGGACGGTGGCTAGAAGCAGCTGGGCGGTTTGTGTGGGACCCGATTTCTCAGTTTTGTGCTTTTAAATCCAAGAATTTGATTTTGATGTTATGGACGGTTTTGGAGGTTTAGTATGGGTTTATTGGGTTTTTAGGGAGGTTCTAAGATGGTTTTGATGGTGGTTTGACGGCTGAGGAGCTGTGGGAGGAAAATGAAAATGTTGAACCACAAGGTCCTTTGTACATGGATGGGTTTTATATGGTTTTACTTGGTTTTGATAATTAGAATAGATAGGAAATGTTGAAATAGGAATAATGGGATCAAAAAATAGAAGATTGGACGAAAAACGGGTGAGAAACCAGGCAGGACCAGTCACGCCGGTCCAGGCAGACCGGCTGCACAAGAAAATCGGGTTGGACCAGTTCAGTCGCATGAAAAAAATGATCTACTGTGGGCGCATGGGCCGTCCGATGGGCAAGTGTCCAACATGTCAAATCATTTATTCGATGTAACAAACATTTTGGGACGGGTCCTGTTAGGTGGTATCAGAGCTCGGTTAGCTCATAGGATACTCAGGATGCTCTGATACTGACAAGTGGTATCAAAGCAAGGTTTGCTCTTACGGTGCGCGCAGGTCAAGGATGTGATGTCTCAATGGGCTGCAGTTTGTTATCAACCTGATAGTTAGGATGCCGATACGATAGTTAGTAGGATTGAATCATGGAACATCTTGGTTCGATACTTGATACCGGGGTTGCCATAGTTCTGTCGTAATTGACAGTGTGGGACCCTACGAAGGGATGAACGTAAAAGTACTTCAGAGTTTTGACCGTGAGACGGTTAGTTGGGATCGTCTTTCACGATGTCGTAGGATCAGTTTTGACGAATAGTTAGGAGTTGTGACCATTAGATGGTCGGATCTTGTTGAGTTAGGTGGCTATGCTGCTGGGAGGAATCGGGTTTGGGGAACCCTAGTGGAACTGACAGTAGGATTGGAGTGACGTCCTTACGATGTCGGGACCGCGGGGTTGGTCAGATTGTGGATTATACTGCCTTCTGCAGTTGGGTTCAGAGGAACCCTAGGGTGTGATGGTGGAATCCTAAGGTATGAGGTGTGGTTCAGAAAGGTGAGTTGGCGAGTGGTTTGACTTTGACGACTTTTCGGAATCGAGACCGTCGGTCGGTCTAGTCATGTCAGCTTGAGTGTTGGGACTGCACACTGCAGTCGAGGTTGTGTTAATCAGTTATACTTAGTTGGTTGTCGTGCTACTTTAGTTGTGATGGATTGTTTGTGCAACTAAGGTCATGGACGACCTGGTAGACAACATCGGTTGAGTCGAGTTAAGGTTAGTTAGAAATTGATTGGACAGGTTACCAGGGTTGGTACTTGTCGATGGAATCCCGGAGTGGGGATACAGAGTAATTAGTTTGGGCGGTTGATTCCGTTGGATGCGGAGTATCGATAGCGAGGTATGGTAGTTAGGTCTGCACGAGTCTGTGGCAGGCACTACTACCAAGAGTGGTTTTAGTTACGGTTGTTAGGAATCGGGGACGTTCGGGGAACGTTTCCTTTTCTCGTATGAGATGTCAGGGCGATTATACCCAGAGTTGTTGCGTATGAGGGAGACAAAGTTTCTCCAATTTGAGTAGAGGTACGGGGTCGTCGCTCAGTATGAGTGGAGATCCAGGGTTGTCTATTTCGCACACGAAATGCTGATGCTGATGTTGATGCTTGTGTGTGCTGGGTACTGGTACTGGTGCTGGTGCTGATGTTTATGATGACGATGAGTCACGAGCTGGGATGTGACTCCGTTGAGATGGGCATGTGTTCGGTATCTGTGGTCTGGCAGTGGAACACGGATAGAGTTAGACTAGTTACAGACACATGATTGATGTCCGAGTGTGTTGGTTCCGACATGGTTGGAACTTCAGAATCGAGAGAGGTTGTGATTGAGGTGACGAGTGGAGTGTGGGTTTTCTGCATTGGTAACGGGAATTTCGAAGTTATTTGGGTGACTTCTCAGGTTTTGCCGTGGCAGATGATCCAGATGATGTTTGCTGTCACCAATACCTGATCGTGTATTGGTTGGTGGACCCGGGATTTGTTTTGGGTCATTAGGAGGAGTTGGGTATATTGAAGTTAGGTGAAAGAGATTT
Source organism: Prinsepia uniflora (assembly GCA_032719365.1). Classification (NCBI taxonomy): domain Eukaryota; kingdom Viridiplantae; phylum Streptophyta; class Magnoliopsida; order Rosales; family Rosaceae; genus Prinsepia; species Prinsepia uniflora. The sequence continues at coordinate 56,151,291 of CM064861.1, read as the reverse complement.
CTCATTTTTTGCTTGGTGGCAGACGATGTTGGATTACGTGGTGTGGTGAGTGCATCAAGTTTTGGTTGCATTCACTTAAGACGAATTTTGGTGTCAACGTCTTGGATCATCATTGATTTTCTTAGTTGGAATGACAAGGATCAATACGAGGTAATCAGTGAGAACCCACAGTCTCGGTGTGACGACCCGTCGAAAATTAACGGGATTGATTAAGGATTAATTAAGGATTAGCACGGCAAATAGAAGATTAGACGAGGATTAGCGAATGTTCGGGCGAAATTACGATTTTGCCCGTGAAATGGGCAAATCGTTGACTTTTCATTCGGACGGTCAATTGGACTTTGGCCAATGGCTGTGACGTAGTTCGTGACGTCACGAGTTCATAGACAGGTGGCACGCTCGATTCCGACGTTCGAGGAGGAAGTTATGACGTTGGGAAGTTCGAGGGCAATATGGTAATTTGAGCTAAAACTTGACTTTTGACCCGAGAGGTCCGATGGCCAAGGGCCGAAGACCATTAAGTAGATCGGGACGATACGAATCCGTAGACAGGCGAGACGTCGAATTCGGACGTTCGATAGAGAAGTTACGGTTCACGGAAGTACGAAAGTACTATTGCACGAATTACGAGACGAGGGCCTTTTGGCTTTTAGTGGGTCCCAGATATTTTATCCCTGGCCCAATGGATGAGTGACAAGTGTCACTCGTCCATTGCACACTCAAACACATTCATGCATCCACATTCCCCGTGCATCATTCATTTTCGGACGTTCGACGGAGAAGTTACGGTTCACGGAAGTACGAAAGTACTATTGCACGAATTACGAGACGAGGACCTTTTTGCTTTTAGTGGGTCCCAGATATTTTATCCCTGGCCCAATGGATGAGTGACAAGTGTCACTCATCCATTGCACACTCAAACACATTCATGCATCCACCTTCCCCATTCATCATTCATTTTCTTTGTTTCCAAACAAACCACACCGATCCACCCTTCACCCAAATCCAAAACCCAAACCCCTGAACCATGACTGAGAGGCCAGAGAGTGAGAGAGGACGTTTGGAAGGTGGTGATCGGCCAGGGATCAGCGCCACCGTGAACGGCGTCCATGAAAACCGAGAGGTACTCGGTTTTCCCAAATTTCCATTTTTAATTTGATTTCTACGATTTAGATTGTTTTGGATGATTAGGATGGAGTTAATGAGTTAGTTAGAAGATGTTAGGATGGTTTTGGTGGCGGTTGGTGGCTGAGGAAGCCCTGGGGTGGCCGGGAAAAACAGAGGCCGTGAGCCTCGTTGAACATGGATAGGATTTAGTGGTTTTCTTTAGGTTTCGGGGATTAGAAGGGATAGGAAACATGAAAATAGGAAGAATGGGATCAAAAAGGAAGAGATTGGACGAAAAATGGAAGAGGAAACTGGCCGGACCGATCACGTCGGTCCAGCTGGATTGGACTGCACAGTCTAACCGGCCGGACCCGGTCTGATGCAAGCAAGAAGAAGACTGCACAGTGGCGCGTGAGGCCCACGCGCAGTCTCTTCTTGGGGTACATACGGGCGCGTGAGCCCTCTTTTGAGGGTGGTTCCAACATACGAAATCATCTATTCGATGTAACGAAGATTTTGGGACTGGTTTCGTGTCAATCGGACATCGTTTCGATATAGTTCGGGACGTCCGAAGGTTTAGGTTCGTGTTTAAAAATAGTTAGAAATTCCGGAAAATTACAGGACTTTAGTGGGGGGTTATATAAGTAGTTAGTAACCCTCTAAAAGAATTTGGACATGTTTGGGAACCCCGTAGGCGACGTTTGACCCGGGAGACGATTATGGCATGCGTATCGAGTCGCGGCTTCGGACGGTCTGTGAGTGGACCTTTCTTTCAAACTTGATGCATGTATAAATGTTTTATAAGTGTTTTATTATATGTTTTATGATGCCATGAGTGCATTTGATTATGGTAGCTTAGGATCGACATAATTGCACGTTTTTTGAGGTTTTCGATTTTATGTCGTACCTTCGCGTACCTTGTTTTCGATAAGGGTTTAATAAACGGATTTTGGATTTAGAAATATGAAATCGGGCACGAGACCCAATTGATTTACAAACTCTCGAACTTGGAGTCCATTCGATTTGACGAGGAATCGGACCTAGGGTCTATTTGAGCCATACGATCAGACCGAGAGTCCATTTGGTTTACGATTCGGGTTTGAGGCCCAGTTAGTGTTACTATCGGGCTTAATGCCCCGTTGATTTTTGATATCGGGCATGAGACCCATTTAGTTGAGATATCGGGCTTAAGGTCCCCTTGGTTGGGAAATCGGACGTGAGGTCCTGTTGAGTAATGGTTTCGGGCCTAGGGCCCAATTGATTGTAACATTGGGCTTGAGTCCCAGTTCGAATTGTGAAATGAGAATTCGGGCATGAGACCCTGTTGAACTGTGGATTTAGGCCGAGGCCTGTGAATGATTTTGTGAATGTTTTCAAATGGTTTTTATGAACGTTTGCTAAATGGTGTTTGAATGCATGCATATGCTTTTATTGAAGGGCATAAAGGTCTTTATGCAAAAATGTTTTTATTAAAATATTATTTTGTCCACTCACAGTTTTAGTGTTTTAATGCCCTTCAAGTTGATCTCAGATGCGGGCTGTGGCAGAGACGGGAGATCACTCCCCTCCTCCTACAATCCTGACGCACTCTGATAGCCCCGACGAGGCTAGAGATGGAATTTTACCTGGTCTGACACGCGGTGTCAGACGGGATCAAGAGGGTCCCACGTTAATTCCGGGGGATTTGGGACCGGTCCTGACACTCGGCGTGTCTCATCGTTGACTGAGCTGTTTAGATGTGGGAAATGGTTGAGGAGTTATGTGATTGGCGAAGGATTCAAAAGGGTGTAGGACCCTATGATCGGGTCTCAGGTGGATTGTTAGCTGAGTGAGCATGTGTGGATCCTAGGTGGATTTGGATTGTGATGTTAATGACTTTGGGCGTTGTGACGATCGAGGATCGTGACGTTTATGGTCGGGTGACGTAGTGATGGATCTGGACTGTGATCTTGATGGTCCAGATAAGTGGAGAGTTTATTGTTTATCACTCTTACTTGGATGTTTGAGTTCAGGATGATGGGACTGAACTTCTCTTCGAGGTAAATCTCGTATGGTGTATTACTCAGGCGAGTAGGTGTTCGACGAGGTCGAATTTGGTCAGCCTTAGATGTGTGAATGTTGGGATTAGCTTCCCTATGAAGTCAATCGAATGTATGGTGAGGTAATCGATTGAGTAGGTAATCGTCAGGTTCGAAATTGATACGTCTCGGTAGCCGTGGGTGAGATTGGATGCCAATTGGCATGAGTGGGTACGCCTTGGTGGGCGTGAGTCAGATTGGTACGTATTGGATTACGTGAATAGGAGTAGACGTTGTGATGTTGGTCGGGTGACCGTGGGACTGAAAATGGATGTACACACCTTGCACGTTGTTCGAGGTATGATACCGGGCATACTTGTGGTGCCTGGTGATGGTGTATAGGTTATACCAGTGGTATGTTGGTGAGCGTGTTGGTAGTCGGCTTAGTTCTGATACCATTGGATTAGTTGAGGTCATGAACTGGACATTGGATATTGTGCACTAGGTCATAGTGTTTTCGTTGGGTCCAGTCACACACAGGTCGAGTGAGATGGTGGTAGATGTTTACTCAGGTTGAGTGAGTTGGTGGTTAGAGTAACCACAAGCAAGTATAATGTCAGTTTTTGACTGCCGAATGTCAAGTGATGACAGTTTGTCGGAGGTTTCATCGTAGATCGGTGAGTGAAATTTGGTGACTCCCAGTGGGAGCAAACGTCATGATAGATTGGTGATTGAGAAAGGAACCGTCGAGTTGTTCGTGTCAACAAAATGGTAGATTTGACAAGTAATGTCAATTCGAAATGTGTGATTACTGTCATTCGACGTGGCTGAGGGTAGTCGTTGCGACGTGATCGAGTATTAGTGGAACGTCTGGGTACGGACAAGTTTTGTTCTGGTTAGTGGGTGTACAAGTGTACATTTGATGTGAGATCGAATTATTTCCATGAGGTGGATGTGGAATCAAGATAGGTGGAATTTCGAGGTTGAAATTAATTAAGGAGGGAAGGTTGTAACGACCCGTCCCGAATTCCGGGATTAGATTAGTGACTAATCATGATTAGTGAGGTTAATTCGTGATTAGTTGGGCGAAATCGGACCAACAATGCAAAATGACCGTTTTACCACTAGTCGTAGGCAAAATGTTGACTTTTCGTTCTGGCGGTCAAATGGACTTTGGTCGATGACTGTGACGTAGTTTGGTATGTCACAAGTTCATAGCCAGGTGGCACGTCCAATTTCGACATTCGAGGAAAAAGTTATGACGTTCGGAAGTTCATGGGTATCTTGGTAATTTGGTTAAAAGGGGCAAATAGTTGACTTTTGACCTGGGAGGTCCGATGGCCGAGGGCCAAGGACCGTTACGTAGATCGGGTCGATACAAATCCGTAGACATGTGGCATGTCGAATTCGGAAGTTCGACGGCGAAGTTACGGTTCAAGGAAGTTTTGGGGCACTATTGTACATTTTACGAGACAAATGCTTTTTGTCATTATTTGGGCCCCATATATTTAATTTATGCCCAATGGATGAGTGACAAGTGTCACTCATCCACATGCTACCCTTATACATTCATGCATATCATCTTCATTCTTTGTTCGACCAAACCCAAACCCAATCTCATCCTTTCCCTCTCAAACCATCACCCAATCCTTTCCCTCACCTGACCCAATCCAAGGAGGAGACAGACAGTGGCTGATGAAGTTGAGGACGGTGGCAGGAAGCAGCTCGGCGGTTTGTGTGGGACCCGATTTCTCGGTTTTGTGCTTTTAAATCCAAGAATTTGATTTTGATGTTATGGATGGTTTTGGAGGTTTAGTGTGGGTTTATTGGGTTGCTAGGGAGGTTCTAAGATGGTTTTGATGGTGGTTTGACGGCTGAGGAGCCGTGGGAGGAAAACGAAAATGTTTTACCTTGAGGTCCTTTGTACATGGATGGGTTTTATATGGTTTTACTTGGTTTTGATAATTAGAATAGCTAGGAAATGTTGAAATAGGAAGAATGGGATCAAAAAGGAGAAGATTGGATGAAAACGGGTGAGAAACTAGGCCGGACCGGTCACGCCTGTCCAAGTAGACCAGCCGCACATGAAAACCAGGTTGGACAGGTTCAGTCGCGTGAAGAAGATGATCTACAGTGGGCGTGTGGCTCCCACGTGCAGCCCCTTTGGGCGACGCGTGAGGGCGCGTGGGCCTTCCGATGGGGAAGTGTCCAACATGTCAAATCATCTATTCGATGTAACGAACATTTTGGGACGGGTCCTGACAAATTACTTGTTTGTTTGACATAATAATTTATGTCATGGTTAACGATTGAGGTCTGAGTTATCGAACCAGGATTGACTTAGTCACTAGCATTAGTGGGTTGGTATGAGTAGTGACCTCAGTTTGACGAATTTTGGTTCATATTGATCCCTTGTCTAACATGTGAGATGATAGTTTGAGCTTTCTACAAGAATGTGAGCTTTCTGTAAGGAAGGTTCCATCACCCTCTAAATGTTCCTCGTAATTATATGTTAAAGTTCCAAAGGGTATTTTTGGAACTTTCTTCTAATATTCAAATGGGAGAAGGACTTTTTTGGGTTATCAAAGTGATTTTGGGAAGGGTCTTGTAAGATTGACTAGGGCAACCCAAGCTACTACTCGTTGTACGAGCTGAATGACTAGGGCTTCCTCGAGTCACTCGCTATACGAGTCGATTGATTGGGACTCCCCCAAGTTATAGTTGCATGAGAAAACAACTCTGAATCATAGCTTCCTCGGAAAACTACCTCGAGCCATGGCTGCTTGAGAAAACTATCTTGTGATACAATTACTTTGGAAAAACTACCCCAAACTTTAGTTTCCTAGGAAAACTACCTTGAGCTGCAGCTATCTAGGAAACTACCTCAAGCTTTTGCTGCTTGGGAAAACTACCTCGAGTTACAGATACCTGAGAAAATTACCTCGAGTCACAATTGCTTGGGAAAACTACCCCGAGCTGTAGATGCTTGGGAAAAACGAATCCAAGCTTCAGCTGCCTGGAAAATCTATCCTAAGCTACATTTAACTATCTGATCTTGAGCTATGTGACAAAACTACCTCGAGTTGCAGCTGTCTAGAAAACTATCTCAATCTTCTATTGCTTAGGAAAACTACCCCAAACTAGCTCAATCTGAATGACTGGGACTTCCTCGAGTCACTCGCTATACGAGCTGATTGATTGGAACTCCCCCAAGTTATAGTTGCATGGGAAACCAACTTTGAGCCCAATTGAAGTCCTTATGAGTGTTGTCCCACCAATCTTTGATCACCATCTAGTTTTCAAAAGAGATTTGTAAGACCCATGAGTATGGGAAGTAAGAACAGTGAGCAAGACCCGCGAGCTTGGGAAGTAAGAACAGTAAGCAAGACACGTGAGCTTGGAAGCAAGAATGGTGAGCAATCCCATATTTCTCGGGGAGGGAAAGATGAAGTGTCCTATATGTGTGGGCATGTATCTTCCTAGCACGAGGCCTTTTGGGAGCTCACTAACTTTGAATTCCTTTGGAACTCCAAATTTAAGCGAGATTGGGCTAGAGTAATCTCAGGATGGGTGACCTATTGAGAAGTTACACGTGAGTTCCCAAAAACAAAACTATTAGGGCTAGGCCTAAAGCGGACAATATCGTGCTAAAGGAGTTGGGTCGTGACAAAATGGTATCAGAGTTGGACCTCGAACAGATGTGTGCTAGCGAGGTTGCTGGGCCCCTAGGTGGATGGATTGTAAGATCCGTAAGCATGGGAAACAAGAACGGTGAGTAAGACCCGTGAGCTTGGGAAGTAAGAACGATAAGCAAGACTCGTGAGCTTAGAAGCAAGAACGGTGAGCAATCCCACATCTCTTGGGGCGGGAAAGGTGAAGTACTTATTTGATATGATGATTCAGTTGCGAATATCGAGGATGGGTCAGTCGATATGATGTCATTGGTTTGGTACGACTGGTGTGGTTATGCATTGGATGATTCACTATGTTGTTCTTATTCTTTGGCTTGAGCATATGTGCATTGGTTATGCATTACTACATGTAAGACCCATGTCTTGGAGGGAACGGTGAACGATCCCACATTCTTGCGAGAGGAATGGTTTGGGAGGGGAATGGTGGTGTGCCTTAAATGTGTAGGCACACACCTATCTAGCACGAGGCCTTTTGGGAGCTCAGTGGCTTTGGGTTCGATTGGAACTCCAAAGTTAAGCGAGTTAAGGCTGGTGCAATTCCATGATGGGTGACCCCCTAGGAAGTTGCACCGTGAGCTCCCGAAAACAAAACCGTGAGGGCAAGGGCAAGGAGGCCCAAAGCGGAAAATATCGTACTAGATGAGTCGGGACTTGACAGAGGAGGGTCGGGTCCTGACAGAATGGTATCAGAGCCAAACTCCGAGCGGGAAGTGTGCTAGCGAGGACGCTGGGCCCTAAGAGGGATGGATTATAAGACCTGTGTCTTGGAGGGAACGGTGAACGATCCCACATTCCAGCGAGGGGAATGGTCTGGGAGGGGAATGGTGGGGTGCCTTAAATGTGTAGGCACACACCTATCTATCAAGAAACCTTTTGGGAGCTCAGTGGCTTTGGGTTCGATCGGAACTCCAAAAGTTAAGCCTGTTGAGACTGGTGCAATTCCATGATGGGTGACCCCCTGGGAAGTTGCACCGTGAGCTCCCGAAAACAAAATCGTGAGGGCAAGGGCAAGGAGGCCCAAAACAGGCAATATCGTGCTAGATGAGTCAGGACCTGACAGAGGAGGGTTGAGTTCTGACACTACACATATTTCAAGATTGTTGTTTTATTGATAAACTTGTTGCATGCATAGTTTTATAAAACGAAGGGAAATGGATATGTTTCGAACTTGTTTTTAGTAACCTTTATTTTCGTCCACTCACACACTTTCCTTGGTTTTAAAACCCTCCAGGGCTATTGCACGAGAATCAAAGCTTCTTTTGGAGCGGAGGCATGAGCTCACAAGTATGCAAGTATCCCTTGTTTGATAGGGTTTCGAGAATGCTTTAGATATTTTAGGTTACTTGTCAGACGGGAACAGGACTCGGGTATGTTGTATATAGGGTTTTTCAAGTTGGGTCCTATCAACTTGGTATCAGAGTTTGAGTTCTAATATGTGCTTAAAATTGTTATGCCTCCGAGATGTGAACCTCGTGCATGGCCTAGTAGTGAGATGAGAATAGGAGCCCCTAGGTAGTTTTGAGACTGGATTTGAATTAGTTGTATGTAATTCGTGTTGTTTATGTGACTTAGTTGGATTATTTGAAGTGATATATGTGTTGTGAGACAGTGTATTTCCTTGATATTCATGTTGTTTGATTGGATTAATGGTGTGACTAGTAAATTTCACGTATTGATAGGGGGACATCGTTGCATGATTGCAGACAATAAATGAGCTCTATAGTGGAAGTTATTGTAATTGTTAGTATGTTGGATCCGGATAGGAAGAGTGGATATGTTTCCCCAGTGGATTAAGTGTTTAAGAACTAGTATGATGAAACGCCGATTGTCGGATTCGACATGTGTGGTACTGTTTTGGTTAATAATTAATGGTAACATAACTTATTTGATTGGGAATATCAATTGGGAGTGCAATAGGAGTCTGGATATTCGATTGTGGTTTGGATGTAATTTGCATTGCCGAAATAAGATTTATGAAGTGCGAGAAGGCGGACGCGTTACAATTGAGTGCATCAAGTGTAATGATTTTGTGTTGATTGAAATAAATATTTTACGGAAGAAACATCCCCTACCTTGGATAAGTGATATGTCCTTATGTTTAAATGGATTAAAAAATTTTTGATAATTGATTTGTGATTAGTAACTGGAATAAATAAGGGAAAGTTTTCCAAAATTGACCTTCATATGAGTAGGGCTATAATATGTTGTTAAGGTGGTTTTGGGGATTAACGTATGCCTTGCATGCTTAGGGAGTTGGTAGGGGTATATTGATTGCCCTTGACTTGATTGTGATAAAGGTTTTTTCCTTAATAGATTTTGTGGTATATGATAAACACATATTTCATCACCTTTTTATCTCAATTTCCCTTTTATTTTATTTTGTTATATACTTAATCTTACAATTTCTAACTTGTTCTAATGTTTTTAGGTACCAACCCAAGAATGTGGAGTAAAAAGATTAAATTGGAGAAAAATTGCATAAGCTATCAAGGATGGGCCATGATTTATAAAGATTAGATCAAAATTCATCAAGATGGGTCAACACTATGTCCATATGTGCAAGAAGGCTCAAGATTATGCCAAGATTCGTTCTTGGAGAAGCCCAAAAGAAGAAGTGGATTAAAAGCTACAAAGCAAAAATCAGCCTGTGCAAATTAGCCCACTTCCACGGACCATTCTGAATGTCAGGACCCGTCCCAAATCCACCGGGATTAATGCGGGACGTGCCTGCTCCCGTCTGACACGTAGTGTCAGACCAGGGATAATTCCAATTTGAGCCCCACCGGGGCTTCTAGAGTGCGTCAGGATCCGGAGGAGGAGTGTGATGTCTCGGTCTCTGTTACAGCCCGCATTCGCGATCAACCTAAAGGGCATTAAAAACCACGAGAGCTGTGAGTGGACAAAACTAATAATTTAATAAAAGCATTCATAAAAAGACGTTTATGCCCTTCACTAAAAAGCATGCATGCATTCGAAAACCATTTATCAAAACATTCACAAAACCATTAGGGCCTTTGTAACGACCCGTCCCGAATTCCGGGATTAGATTAGTGACTAATCTTGATTAGTGAGGTTGAACGGTGCTTAGTAGGGTGGAATCAGACAAATTGTGCAAAATGACCGTTTTGCCTCTAGTCGTGGGCAAAATGTTGACTTTTTGATCGGGCGGTCAAATGGACTTTGACCGATGACCGTGACGTAGTTCTGGACGTCACGAGTTCATAGACAGGTGGCACGTTCGATTCCGACGTTCGAGTAAGAAGTTGTGATGTTCGGAAGTTGAAGGGTATTTTGGTAATTTTGGTCAATTGGGGTCAAATGTTGACTTTTTGACCGGGAGGTCCGATGGACGAGGGCCAAGGATTCGTCGATACGAATCCAATGACAGGCGGTATGCCGAAATCGGAGATTCGACGACGAAGTTATGGTCAAGGAAACGAATTAACGAACTGAGGCTTCGATTAAAATAATAATATAATAATGAATAGTAACCGATGACTGTGCACATCCGGATGAGTGACAAGTGTCACCCATCCCTTATTTCCATCTCCATGTTTCCCTCCCAACACTATCATTACAACATCATCATTCCTTCTCCATCATTTCCTTTCATTTTCTTTGCATTTTCTTCCAACCGTGAGCAAAAACAGAGAGTGTGTGAGCTTGGAGAATTGGCTCCCTTCCTTAGCCGTTCCTGAGAGAAAATTGAAGGTTGAGAGAGACTGAATTGGCTGGGAAACACGAGAGGCAGAGAGGATGCTGGGAAATCGAAAATTGAATTTTAGAAAATTGGGGGGAAAATTCGAATACTGGGAATTGGGCCGTGAGGATCGAATTGGAGGTTACTTTCAGCTTCCTGGGATCCCCACGATCAGTTTCGTCGAAAGAACGAAGGGAATTGGCTACCAATTCACTCTGAACGGACTTGGTGACATTAATGGAGTTTGAAGGATGAGTCGCGATCTTGGAGCAATCAAACAGTGTAATTGATGTGGGGAAACTACTTCTCAAGATCCCACGATGCTTCTGGGTTCATCAATTGGAAGAAACCGGTTGAGATTGATGGAATTCCATGGTTGCACAGTGTACGGCTATCGAGTTTGAGTCGTGGAGTTTGAGGCTTCGATTGATGCAATTGAGATGGGGAAAGAGTTTACCTATGTCCTTTGAAGCTTCTAGTTGCATCAATTGAAGGAAACCGTTTGATATCGACGACTTTCGAAGATGAACAGTGTTCGAGAGTTCTTCGATGTTCATCTTCGAGTCGTGTGATTTGAGGTAGGTTTTGGTGAAATTATTGTTACAGAACTTAAATTGAACTTAAAACGAAGCTAACTGAATGATCAATTGGAAGGTTTAAGGCTGAATTGATAGGATTGGAACCGGGTCATCTCGCGGGCTAATTGGACCCGTTTACCAGACATACGGGTTAGAACGATGCACTGTAGCAGACGCGTGGGTTTCACGCGCAGCCACTCATGGCGGTGCGTGACGGCGCGTGGGCACGAATCTCGAGGTGAGGTCAACATGACTTCTGTCCTATTTAATGTAACGAACATTTTGGAATTGGTTTCGTGTCGATCGGACACCGTCTCGATATTGTTCGGGATGTCCGAAGGTTTTAAATCAAGTTTAAAAATAGTTAAAAATTCGGGAAAATTACGGGACTTTGATAAGATGTTAATGATGAGGTTAGTGACCATCTAATGTAATTTGGATAGGATTGGGAGTCCCGGTGATAGTGGTGTGGCCCGGGAGGGCCGATGACACGCGTATCGAGGCATACCGTTAAACGGTCTGTGAGTGGACTTTGATTTTATAAATTCTATGCATGCCTAACTGTTTTATATGGATTATGATTGTGATTGTATGATGTTGATTTGATTGTTGGTAAATTGTACGATTTCACGTATTTCGAGGCGATTTACGTGCTTGCACGTAAATCGTGGTTTTTCCGGTTTTGCACGGATTTTCCATGTTTATGGTCTTGGATATAATATGATGAAATGGTTTTGAAATTGGAAATATGAACTCGGGCTTGAGGCCCACTTGTTTTGGAAATTTCGGACTTGGAGTCCATTTGAGTGCGTAATCGGGCCGGGGGCCCAGTTACATTATGAAATCGGGCCAGGGCCCCAATCGTTTACGAAATTGGGCTGAGACCCATTTGAGTTATGTTATCGGGCCAGGGGCCCAGTTGATTTACGAATTCAGGCCATGGGCCCAGTGGGTTTATAAAATCGGGCTGCGGGCCCAGTTGGTTTACAAATCGGGCCGTGGGCCCAGTGGTTTACAAAATCGGGCATGGGGCCCAGTTGGGTTATAAATGTGATTTCGGGTCAGGGACCCTACATGGAATTGTGATATTTTATGGAGATTTCGGGCAAGGGCCCATTGTAATGTTGTGAAATGATTTAATAAAACTGTTTTCCATATACCATCTGGATACAAGGATATATGATGGTCTCCTCCAGATGTCTGGGACACTGGGGAAGTCACGGTGCATTGCCTGCGAGGGGTCATTGTACGGAGCAGCCGGACCGTATGATGACTCAGGAGCAGGATTGCTATGATTGACGTCAGGGACGTCAGACATCTATGATGTCAGAGATATGGACCCGGAGAGACCCCGGGCAGAACGCGTAGCTTATTATACCGTGAGACAAGATGTCTGGGACGTCAAGCGTCTGGGACGCTAAGCATCTGGGATGCTGGTGATGGTAATGGTAAATATGGATTAATGAATCTATGAAATGGCTTATCGGTTGGATATGTGTTATATGGTAAAAATGGATTATTGGTTATGAAATGGTATCTCGGGTCGGGGACCCTAAATGGTTTTGGATTTATGGATTTATATTTATGGCTTTGGGTGGTGGCCCACATGGTTTTAATATGTCTGGTGGTGGTATTCCATAGTTTTGGGCTGAGTTCCCACACTTGGTTTTTGGTTAACGGTTTTTGGGCTAAGGCCCTAATGGCTCGGTTGAGCAAACGTTTTGGTTACTGGTTTTCGTGGCATGCATACTTTTTAATTGGAGGGCATAAATGTCTTATAAATGTGTTTAATAAACTTATTGGTTTTTGTCCACTCACAGCTTTTGGTTTTAATGCCCTTCAGGTTGATTACGGATGCGATTGCAGCAGAGACTGGGACATTGCACACCTCCTCCATCGATCCTTGCGCACTCTGGATGCCCCGTTGGGCAGTGACTCTTGGTTATCCCTTGTCTGACACCCCTTGTTGGACGGGAGCATGGCACATTCCACGGTAATCCCAGGGGGATTGGGATGGGTCCTGTCAGCCTTGGCCCAAAACCGTAAATCAAGTACATGGGAACTCAGCCCAAAACCAATCCATAGGGACTCAGCCCAAATCCAATTCACGTGGGTCTTAGCCCAAAACCATTCTCCGCAAATCGTCGTACAAACATATATATATATATATATAAGCCATCCTCGATATCTCATATACCTAATCAATAATCCGTCACGATATACCTAAGTATGCATACTACTCGGGGTCTCACTCCGAGTCTACCCCCAGGATTTACGACGTCTGGGAGGAATCGTCCAAAATCCAGGATCTACGACGTCTGGAAGACTGTCCCCGAACCCAGTCTCTGACTATAACATATCTCACACTCTTGTAATGTGCACCTTCTTGGAGTAACTCATTCTAAGCAGTGGATCGTGACACTCTAGGATCTACGACGTTAGGAGGAGACCAATCATATAGGAGGGTATATACATTTCAGTGAAAACATTCAACTGGGTCTCATACCCGAGTATCTCAGTAGGTTTCCTCGAATCCGAGTCAAATCCAATTTCACAGGCCTTAGCCTAAATTCACAATTCAATAGGGTCTCAAACCCGAATTCTTATTTTATAAACCACAACTGGGACTCAAGCCTGATACCACAATAATGGGGCCTCAAGCCCGATTTCACAATCAACTGGGCCTCTAGCTCGATATCTCAACTAACGGGGCCTCAAGCCCGATACCATAAATCAACGAGACCTCAAGCCCGATTTCACACTCAACTAGACCGCAAGCCCGATACTAGAGTCAACTGTGCCTCAAGCCCGAATTTTTAAACCAAAGGGGCCCTCGGCCCTATCGTATAACTCAAATGGGCCTCTAGCCCGATTTCTTATCAAATCAAATGGACTCCAAATGCGATGGTTTGTAAATCAAATGGGTCATACGCCCAAAAGATATTTCCAAAACCCCTTTCAAATCGTCTTTCAATTGGGACTCAAGCCCGAATCTCGATTTCACGCACTTCTCAGTTCCTCGATTTCACGCCTCTTCGTGAAACCTTCGGAATCACATATAAACAATGTAAAACATGTGCACATAGTACACTTGGCCGAAGCTCAAACATCGTATAAAACATAAACCTCGAACTACGTGCACTAACACATTTTCCTTCGAAAATGTCCTATAACTCAAAATGAAATCATATGCACTCATGACATTCTAAAACATGTATTAAAACACGTATAAAACATTTATGCATGCATCAATTTAGAAAACAAGGTCCACTAACAATGTAAAACAATGTAAAACATCTCGATTTCACGCACTTCTCAGTTCCTCGATTTCACGCCTCTCCGTGAAACCTTCGGAATCACATATAAACAATGTAAAACATGTGCACATAGTACACTTGGCCGAAGCTCAAACATCGTATAAAACATAAACCTCGAACTACGTGCACTAACACATTTTCCTTCGAAAATGTCCTATAACTCAAAATGAAATCATATGCACTCATGACATTCTAAAACATGTATTAAAACACATATAAAACATTTATGCATGCATCAATTTAGAAAGCAAGGTCCACTCACAGACTGTCCAAAGTCGCGCCTCGATACGCGCGCCATACACATTCTCTGGCTAATAACTGTCTCTGGGACTCTCGAACCTGTTCAAATCATTTTAGAGGGTTACTAACAACCTCATTAACCTATCATTGAAGTCCCGTAATTTTTCCGAATTTTTAACTATTTTTAAACTCGATTCTAAACTTTTAGACATCCCGAACTGTATCGAAACGATGTCTGATCGACTTGAAACCAGTCCCAAAAATTTTGTTACATCGATTAGATGAAAAGTCGTGTTGAAAACTTTCCTAGGAAGTGGACCATGTGCCCTCAAGCGCCTCCCAAAGGGGCTGCGCGTGGGCCTCACGAGCCAGCACAGGTCATCCATATCCTCTAGCCGACCAGTCGGTCCAGTCCAGCCCTGTAATCCGGTCTTGCCAAACCGATGGAACCGGTTAAGGCTCCCATCTCCCTCATGTTCGGTCCGTTTCCTTCCCTTTCAATTCCTATCTCTATGTTTCTTCATTTCCTACCATTATCTGGATTCAAAACTATAAAAACAAGCCTATAAAATCACCTTTCGAATTGATCTTCATGGCTCAGTTTTTCCCGTCTCTGTCCAGGCTGCACGACTATTCTCCTCCGTTCAAAATCGCCCTCACACGCTCGTATGAACCTCCCAAACACCATAACATCATCAAAACCCTTCCTAAACGTCCAAAATGAGAAATTCGAAATTTGAAAAATAAAGAGGTTCGGATTTTGCCGTTCCTCCGCCATCCATGACGGCTCACCACTCTCACCGTCGTCGTCCAACCTCCCATGCACTCTCAACCACTCTCTGTTTCTCTCTCATATTCAAATGGGGGAAAGAGGTTGGATTTTGGGTTGAACGGGTTTGGTGAGATGTTCGATTGAAAAACAAATGAAGGGAATGGATATGCATGTATGTGATCATATTGGTCATCCATTGGGCCAGAAACAAAATATCTAGGGCCCACAATAGGACAAAAGTCCACTTGCCTCATAAAACCTGCCGTTCCAAATAGTTCTTGAAATCTTCCGTGAACCGTAACTTTTTCATCTAACGTCCAATTTCAACGTGCCACTTGTCTACGGACTCATGACGTCCCGATCTACGTCACGATCAACGACCCTCGACCATCGGACCTCCCGAGTCAAAAGTCAATTTTTTGCCCTCGTTCAGGGGGAAAAGTTGTAATTTCACCATGAATGTTCGATAATCCTCGGTTAATCCCCGATTAGCCTCGCTAATTCGTAATTAATTCTTAAATAAATCCTGATAATTTGGGACGGGTCGTCACAATCTTCCCCCTTAAAGAATTTCGTCCTCGAAATTCCAACTAACCCAATTCCACAACCAAATTGTGGAAATCCAATCATGTCCACCACACGGGCACTCTCGTGTAAAAGTTCACATCTGTCACAAACTCCGTACTCGTCGGTACTTGCTGTCACCGGATCCTCCAAGGCTTCAACTCATTCTCGAGAAACTACACATCAGCTCGCACGTCTCACTTGAAACATCGACACTCGTCAATCTTGTCTGTCACTCACTCTTGACAAATCAGCAATACCAAGCTGACATTAAGTCAACTTTTCAGCCTAATGGTTCTTCTTATTTGACACCTAAACGGTTCGCAACCGTAACCCACTATTCAGAGGAACACCATTCCCCATCTAACATTCTCTATGTCTACGACCACGATCGTGACTTGACAAGACCAGTCCCAAATGGACTTCGGTAACCATGCCCAGTCCTGCTCCCGTCTGACAAGTCAACTGAAGTCTCGAAACTACCCCTCATCACCTGTTAGACAAGGGATAATTGCACTGACTTCCGCTCATGCCTCCGCCTTTCGATTAGCCCCGAACGTCGTGCCTCGGCTTGGAGGGTCATCAAAACAGAAAAAGTTTGAGTGGAAAAAAATAATATCATTGAAAAACACATTTCAAAATACATTATTTGACAGGACCCGCCCCGATCCTCTCTGGAACCATATGGGGACGTGCCCTGCTCCCGTCTGACACCCAATAACTCATACCAATTTTGACCCCAAAACCTCAAATGCATAAATAATAAAATTAAAGTCATACAACAAATCCGAATTAAACAGATGTCAGACAAGGGATGAAATCCGAAATTACAAGTTGCGAGCACGACTCTAACAATATCCTGCGGGTACACCACCCAGCAGGGGTTCAGGTACGCAGAAGTAGATCTATGCCTCAGCCTCAGGTTCCTCCTCTACCTCAGTATCACGACCTGGAGGGGTTACCAAAAACATTAAGGGTGAGTGGACCGAAACTCAAGTTTATAAAATCGTTTGATAAGTAAAACATATAATTTACCCCTCCTTTTTCCAAACATGCATGCAGCATCATTTAAAATCATAAATAATATAATATGAATCATAAGGCATGTAATAAAACCATAACCATAATTTTAGCCACTGCACTATACACTCCAATCCGACATCCCTGATGTCTGACGTCCCTGACGTCCAATAAGGTCACAATCACAAGGCTACGCGTGCCACTCGGGTCTCAATTCCGAGTTCAATCCCCGAACCCTGTTCGGTTCAGCATTCCCGATGCTTAGCGTCGTAGACGCTGGACGTTCTAGACGTCCGTGACCTCTCCGGGGTACCTCATCCGGAGGAGACAATATAATATGGAAGGATCTATACAGTGCAGCACCAAATACATTTTATTGATATCCACATGCAAACATATATGTATACATAGGTAAAATCTGAACCGATTGTTACGTTTCATCAAACGGGTCTCATGCCCAAATACCGTGAAACGTGCCATAACCAAAATCTCAATATCATCAAAACCATTTATAGATTCCAGCATGTGAACATATAAGTAAATCAGAAAACCTTTAAGCATGCAAGGGTTTAACGAAAACGGGCCCACTCACTGTACGATTCGGCTGCGAATCTGCGCGTACGGACCTGTACCGAGATTATCGTACGATTCCTGTAAGTTCAAATCACATGTAAGGGTCACTACCAGTCTTAAACGTTTAACCACAAAGTCCGAAATAGAAACCGGCCCGGGGAAACCGTACAACACGTTTCCCGAGGTAACTGGCCCTAAACTGACCCATCAAGGCTTATCTCAGATCAACATGGTTAAATCACCAAAAATGTTCAGAATGATGAGAGGAACAAAAGTCATGTTGATCGTGATCGGAGATAAGGTCCAACGCGCCCTCACGCGCCGCCCAAAGTGGCTGCGCGTGAAAGTCACGCGCCTGACACTGTAGCTACAGTGTCACCTCCTTCACCCGTTTGTCTGTAATACGGGTCTGCCACCCGCGGCTTGACCTGGTTGAATACCCAACAATTCTTACTCGATTTCAATCCAATTTGATCCTAACATGTTCATTAACTATCCAATTTAGGTTATGTGACAAAAATCAACCTCGACACATCCCCAAACGACCCATCGACCCGCGATCAACCAATCGGGTCAATCACCAGAACTTCCTGGTTTCAAACCCATTGTCCAATTAACTTCAAAGGAAGCATAACAGGATCAAAACGAACCAAAATGAATAATCAATTATGTCTGAAAGTACCTGAAGGTTGTCGTCCCAAGCTCTGCAACTTCCCTGAAAACAGCAGCCTCCGTCCTAGCTCAACCGTGACTGTTAGCCTTCAATTTCGATGTGGTTGAGTTCCAAACACTCCCAGAAGACTAAACCAGGCCTTGGTTTGGTCCAACACTCACCAGAAATCAAAACCCGATTTTCCCTCCAATTTTGTCCGAAATGGTTTCTCTGGTTTTCTTCATCAATTCTCAGTGTTCTTAATGGCAGAGTGATGCTCATACATGTGCTAATTAGTTTTAAATAACCTCAGCTGTCCCAGAGCCTCGTGGAAGTCCAAATTGTCCACTGAAATTTGTCCCCAGAAAGCTTCGAATTTCAATTAACAATTGATCGTGCAGGTTGGACGGTTCAGGCCACGTTCAAAAGCAAAAGACAGCCCAGACTTTCCAGCACATATTGGCATAATCAATTGTGCATTGGACCACCGCACATGGTGGTGCCGTCCATGGTTCCCCCGCGGTTGCTACAGTAACCAGGGCAAAAGACCAAAATGCCCCTGGTTCAATAATTACCAAAATGCCCCTCACTTCCTAGACCCGTAACTCAGCCATACGAAGTCCGATTTTGGCGTGCCGCCTGTCTATGGACTCAGGACGTCGAGACCTACCTAACGGTCCTGGAGTCGTGTGAAAATTAATTATTAAACGAAAAGTCAACATTTTCGCCCGTGAAGTCCAACTTACGGTAATGCCCCCGAACTTCCGATAGTCATAACTTTTTCCCTGATCGTCCGAAATGGACGTGCCACCCGTCTATGAACTCGTGACGTCCCGAACTACGTCACGGTCATTGGTCAAGGTCCATTTGACCCACCAATCAAAAAGTCAACAATTTGGCCATACCATTAACAAGGGTAAAAACGTCAATTGATACATTAAATTACAATATTAAAGTCCTCGAATGTCCGGGGTGTTACAACCTTCCCCCCTTAAGAAATTTCGTCCCGAAATTTCAAAGAAACAATTGAGGAAATTGTTCTCGCATCTGAGCCTCAGGCTCCCATGTGGCTTCTTCCACATTCTGGTTTCTCCAGAGAATCTTCACGAGAGGGATCGTCTTCCGACGTAGTACCTTGTCCTTCCGATCCAAGATCTGTACTGGTTGTTCCTCAAAGCTCAAATCCCCCCGTAGTTCGACATGTTGTTCCCCAAGTACATGAGAAGCATCACGTACGTACTTCCGTAGCATCGATATGTGGAAAACATTGTGAACTCTAGATAGTTCTGGAGGTAACGCCAATCTGTAAGCAACTCTGCCGATTCTCTCCACGATCTCATATGGTCCGATAAAACGCGGACTCAGTTTCCCCCGTCGACCGAATCGGATAATCCCCTTCCACGGTGATAACTTCAGGAAGACGAAATCTCCCACTTCAAATTCCAAGTCTCGAATCCGTCGATCGGCATAACTCTTCTGGCGATCATGTGCCGCCTTCAATCTCTCCATGATAACACGAATAGTTTCCAAGGTCAAGTCCATCAATTCCGGCCCTACAGCCGTTCGCTCTCCTATCTCCGTCCAGCAGATAGGTGTCCTGCACTGTCGACCATACAGTGCCTCATAAGGTGCCATCCCGATGCTTGCCTGATAGCTGTTGTTGTAAGTGAATTCCATTAATGGCAAATGAGTATCCCAAGAGTCCTGAAACTGTAGTACACATGACCTCATCATGACCTCCAGGGTCTGAATGGTTCTTTCAGACTGTCCATCGGTCTGTGGATGGAAAGCAGTACTGAAACGTAGGGTTGTTCCCAGAGTAGCTTGCAAACTCCGCCAGAACTTGGAAGTGAAACGCGGATCACGATCGGACACGATTGATTCCGGCGTACCATGCAATCGTATGATTTCCTTCACAAACAACTGAGCCAGTCGATTAGGTTTATAGGTCTTCTGAACTGGCAGAAAATGGGCTGATTTGGTTAGCCGGTCCACGATCACCCATACTCCGTCCACTCCACTCTGAGTCCTCGGTAACTTAAAGACGAAGTCCATGGTGATGTGATCCCACTTCCACTCGGGAATCGGAAGTGGTTGCATAGCCCCATACGGTCTCTGCCGTTCCGCCTTAACCTGCTGACAGGTTAAGCATTTGCTTACGAACTCGGCAATATCCTTCTTCATTCCTGGCCACCAATAATGGTTCCGGAGGGTACGGTACATCTTTGTTCGTCCCGGATGCATAGCATAGGCCGAACTATGGGCCTCCTCGAGAATCTCGGCCCGCAACTCTGCCACTGCAGGTACACACAAACGGCCCAATTTCACAAGTGCCCCATCGTCCCGGATGGTAAAATCCTATCTCCCATCCGCATCGACCTCAATTCTGTAAATACAGAGTATCAGATCCTGAAGTTGTGCTTCGATAATCCGATCAATCAGTACAGGTCGTACATGGAAGCTGGCCAACAAAGCTCCAGGTGCATCCGTACCCAAAATAACTCCCGCCTTCCGGAGTTCCACCAGTAAGGGAAGGTACACCATCCCCAGGTGTGCAACTGATCCTACTGACTTCCTGCTGAGTGCATCAGCCACCACATTGGCCTTACCCGGATGGTACTCGATCGTACAGTCATAGTCCTTCAGCAGCTCCAACCATCTCCGTTGTCTCATGTTAAGCTCCTTCTGAGTGAATAAGTATTTAAGACTCTGGTGGTCGGTGTATATCCGACACGTTGCGCCGAATAGATAATGTCTCCAGATCTTTAGAGTATGAACCACCGCCGCCAACTCCAAATCGTGGGTAGGGTAGTTCAACTCATGAGTCTTCAGCTGCCGGGATGCATAGGCGATAACCTTGCCAGTTTGCATCAACAAGCAGCCCAAACCTTGCAGTGAAGCGTCACTGAAAACCACAAACTCTCCACTGTCATCCGGAAATGCAAGGACAGGTGCAGTGGTCAATCGATCCTTCAACTCTTGAAAGCTCCGATCGCACTGCTCGTCCCAGATAAACTTCACTCCCTTCCGAGTCAAACGAGTCAATGGTGCAGCAATTTTGGAGAAACCCTCCACGAATCTCCGGTAGTAACCTGCTAATCCGACGAAACTCCGCACCTCGGTCACTGTTGTCAGTCTAGCCCAGTTGGTTACCGCTTCTGTTTTCTGGGGATCCACGCAAATCCCATCCGTCGATATCACGTGTCCCAGAAAACTAATACTGTTCAGCCAAAACTGACACTTGCTCAGTTTGGCGTACAATTGCTCTTGTCTCAGCCTCTCCAAGACCAACCGTAGATGTTCCTCATGTGCACGGGCACTCCTTGAGTACACCAAAATATCATTGATGAACACAATCACGAACTTATCCAGGTAGGGTCGGAAGACCCGGTTCATCAGATCCATGAATGCTGCTGGAGCATTCGTCAAGCCAAAAGGCATAACCAGGAACTCGTAGTGTCCATAACGGGTTCGAAAAGCAGTTTTCGGAATATCCTCCTCCGAAATCCTCAGTTGGTGATACCCAGACCGCAAATCAATTTTCGAGAAGCACTGAGCTCCCCGCAACTGGTCAAAAAGGTCATCGATCCTGGGTAGAGGATACTGGTTCCTCAGCGTCACCTTGTTGACTTGTCGATAGTCAATACACAAACGGAGACTTCCCTCCTTCTTCTTTACGAACAACACCGGTACTCCCCACGGTGAAGTACTTGGTCGGACATATCCCAAATCCACTAACTCCTGCAATTGAGTCTTGAGTTCTCGCAACTCGGCCGGCGCCATCCGGTATGGTGCCTGGGATATAGGTCGGGTACCCGGGAGTAGTTCAATAGTAAACTCGATCTCCCGCGATGGTGGCAATCCAGGTAAGTCTTCCGGGAACACATCCGGAAACTCACGCACCACCGGTATCTCGTCGATACCCGGAGTATCAACCTGATCCGACACGACATGCGCCAGATAACACTGGCATCCCTTCCGTAGAAGTTTGGTAGCAGTAAGTGAAGAGATCACTTCAGGAGGCGAACCGTCACGTTCCCCCTGGAAGATAACCTCCGGCAAACCCGGGCTTCGCAGAATCACTTGCTTGCTACAGCAATCGATGAGCGATCCGTGCTCCAATAGCCAATCCATCCCTAGGATTATATCGAAGTCGTGGATATCCAGAATAATTAAGTCTGCTGGTAAATCCACATCCTCAATTCTTACCGGGCACCTCCGAATCACCTGATTCACAAGGTACACGATGCCCATCGGGGTGCCAACACCCATTTCGCAATCTAAAGCTGATACCACACAATCAAGCATACCAGCACAACTTTTCGAAATAAAAGAATGTGTAGCCCCCGCATCCATCAATACACGTACAAGAAGGTTTAAGATATGTAGTGTACCTGTGACCACGCCTGGGGCAGTCCTCGCCTGCTGCTGGGTCATTGCAAACACTTGGGCCCTCGGCAATCCGTTCCGTCCGCGCCCGCGCGCGCCACGCCCAGCACCACGGTCACCTCCCTGACCGCGACCTCCATTAGTGTGGGAAGCCGTGCTATGCACCACACTAGAGCCCCCAGCGTCGTTGTTCTTGGACAACTGCGGGCAATCACTGGCATAGTGGCCCTCCTCTCCGCAAGCAAAACAAGTTACTGGCCTCGGCCCGTCCGAATGCCCGCCCGAAGCACCGCTCCAAGATGAGCGCTGCCCATAGTTGTATCCAGGTCCTCTGCCATGAGAGCCTCCACGTGGACGATCCTGACGTCGCCCCTCGCCCGAAGGTTGCCGTGTCTGGTGTGCCGCCAGACTGGCCTCGACACGCACCGCTGCGTCGACCATATCTCTCAGAGAAGCATGAGTAGTAGCAGTCACACTTGCACGGATCTCCCCTCGGAGTCCAAGCTCGAACCTTTGGCATTTGTCCTCCTCCGTGCTCACGAATGATGCAGCGAACCGGGAAAGTTTCCCGAAAGTTTGCTCGTAGTCCGCAACGGACATATGACCCTGCTCCAGCCGCAGGAATTCAGCCTCCCGCGTCGCGCGAAAGGATCGCGGGTAGTACTGGTCCAGAAATCTGGAACGGAAAGCTTCCCAAGTAGTGGTATGGACAGACCACCCAGACATTTCGAGTCCGTGCCACCACTGGTAGGCTCCTCCTTCCAACAAGAAGGCCGCCAAGGTTACCCGTTTGCCCAGAGGGCAGTGCATCACCGAGAAGATCCTCTCCCACTTGGTGATCCAATCATGAGCATCCTTGGGGTTTGATCCCCCGCAGAAAGGAGTGGCTCCCAAACGTTGAGCCCTTTCAATGCTCGCGCATTCCATCTCCCTTTCCAGATCCTCGTCAGTTCGTGTATGAGGAATTCTCCTAGGAGGCATAACCAACTGTCAAGAGGCATAGATCAGATAACAATATTCTTAAAAGTCGAAAAGTAACTAGTACCAATCGCTAGTCTAGCATGCTGACCATACCCTATTACTGACCACAACCTAGTGCTATGATACGAAGCTGACAGGACCCGCCCCGATCCTCTCTGGAACCATATGGGGACGTGCCCTGCTCCCGTCTGACACCCAATAACTCATACCAATTTTGACCCCAAAACCTCAAATGCATAAATAATAAAATTAAAGTCATACAACAAATCCGAATTAAACAGATGTCAGACAAGGGATGAAATCCGAAATTACAAGTTGCGAGCACGACTCTAACAATATCCTGCGGGTACACCACCCAGCAGGGGTTCAGGTACGCAGAAGTAGATCTATGCCTCAGCCTCAGGTTCCTCCTCTACCTCAGTATCACGACCTGGAGGGGTTACCAAAAACATTAAGGGTGAGTGGACCGAAACTCAAGTTTAAAAAATCGTTTGATAAGTAAAACATATAATTTACCCCTCCTTTTTCCAAACATGCATGCAGCATCATTTAAAATCATAAATAATATAATATGAATCATAAGGCATGTAATAAAACCATAACCATAATTTTAGCCACTGCACTATACACTCCAATCCGACATCCCTGATGTCTGACGTCCCTGACGTCCAATAAGGTCACAATCACAAGGCTACGCGTGCCACTCGGGTCTCAATTCCGAGTTCAATCCCCGAACCCTGTTCGGTTACAGCATCCCTGATGCTTAGCGTCGTAGACGCTGGACGTTCTAGACGTCCGTGACCTCTCCGGGGTACCTCATCCGGAGGAGACAATATAATATGGAAGGATCTATACAGTGCAGCACCAAATACATTTTATTGATATCCACATGCAAACATATATGTATACATAGGTAAAATCTGAACCGATTGTTACGTTTCATCAAACGGGTCTCATGCCCAAATACCGTGAAACGTGCCATAACCGAAATCTCAATATCATCAAAACCATTTATAGATTCCAGCATGTGATCATATAAGTAAATCAGAAAACCTTTAAGCATGCAAGGGTTTAATGAAAACGGGCCCACTCACTGTACGATTCCGCTGCGAATCTGCGCGTACGGACCTGTACCGAGATTATCGTACGATTCCTGTCAGTTCAAATCACATGTAAGGGTCACTACCAGTCTTAAACGTTTAACCACAAAGTCCGAAATAGAAACCGGCCCGAGGAAACCGTACAACACGTTTCCCGAGGTAACCGGCCCTAAACTGACCCATCAAGGCTTATCTCAGATCAACATGGTTAAATCACCAAAAATGTTCAGAATGATGAGAGGAACAAAAGTCATGTTGATCGTGATCGGAGATAAGGTCCAACGCGCCCTCACGCGCCGCCCAAAGTGGCTGCGCGTGAAAGTCACGCGCCTGACACTGTAGCTACAGTGTCACCTCCTTCACCCGTTTGTCTGTAATACGGGTCTGCCACCCGCGGCTTGACCCGGTTGAATACCCAACAATTCTTACTCGATTTCAATCCAATTTGATCCTAACATGTTCATTAACTATCCAATTTAAGTTCTGTGACAAAAATCAACCTCGACACATCCCCAAACGACCCATCGACCCGCGATCAACCAATCGGGTCAATCACCAGAACTTCTTGGTTTCAAAACCATTGTCCAATTAACTTCATAGGAAGCATAACAGGATCAAAATGAACCAAAATGAATAATCAATTGTGTCTGAAAGTACCTGAAGGTTGTCGTCCCAAGCTCTGCAACTTCCCTGAAAACAGCAGCCTCCGTCCTAGCTCAACCGTGACTGTTAGCCTTCAATTTCGATGTGGTTGAGTTCCAAACACTCCCAGAAGACTAAACCAGGCCTTGGTTTGGTCCAACACTCACCAGAAATCAAAACCCGATTTTCCCTCCAATTTTGCCCGAAATGGTTTCTCTGGTTTTCTTCATCAATTCTCAGTGTTCTTAATGGCAGAGTGATGCTCATACATGTGCTAATTAGTTTTAAATAACCTCAGCTGTCCCAGAGGCTCGTGGAAGTCCAAATTGTCCACTGAAATTTGTCCCCCGAAAGCTTCGAATTTCAATTAACAATTGATCGTGCAGGTTGGACGGTTCAGGCCACGTTCAAAAGCAAAAGACAGCCCAGACTTTCCAGCACATATTGGCATAATCAATTGTGCACTGGACCACCGCACATGGTGGTGCCGTCCATGGTTCCCCCGCGGTTGCTACAGTAACCAGGGCAAAAGACCAAAATGCCCCTGGTTCAATAATTACCAAAATGCCCCTCACTTCCTAGACCCGTAACTCAGCCATACGAAGTCCGATTTCGGCGTGCCGCCTGTCTATGGACTCAGGACGTCGAGACCTACCTAACGGTCCTGGAGTCGTGTGAAAATTAATTATTAAACGAAAAGTCAACATTTTCGCCCGTGAAGTCCAACTTACGGTAATGCCCCCGAACTTCCGATAGTCATAACTTTTTCCCTGATCGTCCGAAATGGACGTGCCACCCGTCTATGAACTCGTGACGTCCCGAACTACGTCACGGTCATTGGTCAAGGTCCATTTGACCCACCAATCAAAAAGTCAACAATTTGGCCATACCATTAACAAGGGTAAAAACGTTAATTGATACATTAAATTACAATATTAAAGTCCTCGAATGTCCGGGGTGTTACATTATTTACCCTCCAGTTTATCAAACCATGCATGCATAGGGCCAAACACATGAATCACCGGCTTCCAAGCCAAAATACATGAAAATCAGTTCATAAAACCATTTTATCATAAAACAAATCATATAACTTGGGAATTACACATCGAGGTTCCTCTGGGAATTACACATCCAGATCTGCTGGGAATTATACATCCAACCTCACCGAGAATTACACATCTGATCCCTTCGGGGAATTACACATCTAGAGTCTACCCAGGAATTACACATCTGAGGGCACTGAACATAACTCCAATCAAAATCTTTCTTTCAAAATTATCTTTAAAACAAAGTCAAAACCATTTACAACAGGGTCTCAAGCACGAAATCTCATTTCACGTAAATCCGTAAGATCATATCCATAAATCGTTAAATATTCCATAAAATCATCATTAACTCATAATCCAAGTCAAAACCTCGTTTTAAAATCCCGGGCCTAGCCCAAAATCTCATTTTCACTATTCTCGTAAAACGTGCCCGAAAAAATGATTAAATAATCCATAAATCCAATAAATAATCATATCAAATCATCCAGCAATAATTGAAAATCAAATCATGCAATAAATCATGTAAAAAATTTAACTATGCATGCATCATAATTTAGAAAACAAACGTCCACTCACACACCGTTCAAACCGCTCGATTCTGAGCTGCACGTATCAGGACCCGACCCTCCTCTGTCAGGTCCCGACTCATCTAGCATGATATTGTCCTCTTTGGGCCACATCAATACTCAACGGTAATCCTGCTCCCTCAAGGTTTTGTTTTCGGGAGCTCACGGTGCAACTTCCCAGGGGGTCACTCATCATGGAATTGCACCAGCCTCAACTCGCTTAACTTTAGGGTTCCAATCCCCCTCAAAGCCACTGAGCTCCCAAAAGGCCTCATGCTAGATAGGTGTGTGCCTACACCTTTAAGGCACACCACCCTCCTCTCCCAGACCATTCACCCTCGCAGGAATGTGGGATTGTTCACCGTTCCCTCCAGGACACGGGTCTTAAAATCCACCCCCCTTAGGGCCCAGCGTCCGCGCTGGCACACTTCCCGGTCGGGGTCTGGCTCTGATACCATTCGGTCAGGACCCGACCCTCCTCTCTCAGGTCCGAACTCATCTAGCACGATATTGTCCTCTTTGGGCCACAGTAATACTCAACGGCAAGCCTGCACCCTCAAGGTTTTGTTTTCGGGAGCTCACGGTGCAACTTCCCAGGGGGACACCCATCATGGAATTGCACCAGCCTCAACTCGCTTAACTTTGGGGTTCCAATCCCCCCCAAAGCCACTGAGCTCCCAAAAGGCCTCATGCTAGATAGGTGTGTGCCTACACATTTAAGGCACACCACCCTCCTCTCCCAGACCATTCCCCCTCGCAGGAATGTGGGATTGTTCACCGTTCCTTCCAGGACACGGGTCTTACAGCACGCTTTTCCGTAATTTTTGACATTTACCAGGAATTATGAATCATGTCCAAAATCATCATTAAGGGTCACTAATGACTCAATTAATATCATATTAACTTCTCATAATTTTTCGGGAATTAAATACGGATTTAACACGTAACATAATCTTTCGGACCCCCGTGTCACTACTTGAACTAAATGAGTCACCAATTTATTGATTCATCAACAGTAGAAAAAAAACAAATTTGCCCCTTAGGATACAATTGACCAAAATACCCTTTCATGGCTAATTACCATACAAATTTGCCCCTTAGGATACAACTGACCAAAATGCCCTTTCATGGCTAATTACCAAAATGCCCCTAGCGTTTCAAGATTTGTAACTTTTCCATCTGAACTCCGATTTACACATATCGCCTGTCTATAGATTCAGCGTCCCAAGACCTACCCAACGGTCTCGTCGGAAAGTTTGAAAAGTGTCCCAAATAAAATGTCAACTTTCGGCCCTCATAACCAAGGTTAAAATCGTCATTTCTTTCAAAATTTTCCAAATTTTCCTTTTTTGAATTTCCGGGTCGTCACATGACTAGCTGGTAACGCTCGGCTCCACGGCGCTTCCCCTGCGCTACTCTGATCTCAACTCGCTCTCGAGTCCTC
Organism: Prinsepia uniflora; assembly: GCA_032719365.1. Taxonomy (NCBI): domain Eukaryota; kingdom Viridiplantae; phylum Streptophyta; class Magnoliopsida; order Rosales; family Rosaceae; genus Prinsepia; species Prinsepia uniflora. Next base: position 56,122,890 of record CM064861.1, on the reverse strand, counting down.
ACATCGTACTCAGGTCACTCAGTGACCTACACTGAGATCTCGACTCATCTCGCTTCCAAACTGTCGTATCACGTACTCCGTCAAAACGCATTAGACATATCACCCATCCTGGGTGTATCTGGACCCCATCAACTACTTGTCTCAGCAAAGATAACACATCTGCACTATAGGGTTCTCGTAGTCATCCACGACTTGAGCCCCCGCTCACATCCATGGCTAAGCCCTACCAATCCGTTCTGCTCGAGCACACAGTATTCAACGTCCAGTCAACTCATCACTATGTCGGAACACATCCGAACATAATCTTCGTTGAACCGTCACTATCGGATCTAATCCGATTGCCATCTCATGTGCATCTAGAACTCTAACCCTTCGACAAAACATTCATACTCTCGGGGGACTCTCAACCCGACATACCGATTGACCGTGATCAATCCCATCGTCCAACATGCACAACCTACCGGTGCACCCGCATCATATCGATCAACAAGGTGCTACTCAGCCTGCTCAAGGACTGTACTCTCGCCACGTTCAAACGCGTACCAATCCTCACTATCCTCAACGTCTTCTCGGAGTCATCGTGGTCACCTGACCAACTCCAGAGATAGATCAACCAACGTCCAACTCGAGGCATCGGCTATTCATCTCTTCATGATCGATATCCTTGTATCGTCCTCGTCTCACACTCATTCCATTTTTACCTCGACCACGGTCCATATCCAACTCGATCCACCATGGTTCTATTGTGGGTCCAACTACCTTGGACACTCACTCGTCACATCCAGTGACGCTAAATACCTTCTGCTCTTCAAGTCATTCCAATTTAACTCACAGTCTAGTTGTTCGGTTCTTACACCCTCTTTGAACCCCTTGACTGTCACATCACTCCTTGTCATCCCACGTAGGGAAGAATCAAAGATGATCCAAGATGATGGCATCAAAATTCATCCCATGTCATCCTGCGGCATCTAACACCATCAGCTAAAAAGGAGAAAATGAGAAGCCTCATCCGACTAAGAGTATTCTCTGATAATTACTGTAATGCTTAATCCTTTACTTCCAAACTAAACACTTCCATTAATTCTCTTCGGTTTCTTCCATCTCTGTTCACGTCGACATACTGGTTGGCACGTCCCAACCCTTATGGGATCAAATTCCAACACCGAACACTCGTGTCGTCCGTCCAAAACGAACTAGGGTACCTATCACCAATCCAAGTATACCCCATACCTCGCATCGAGCCACTCGGGATCCTCTCTATCCCACTTAGTTCCCACCGAACTCCCATGTTTACCACTCTAGGGTACGTCTACCAACTCGATCACAATCCAAACCCTCAACTCACTTGCACCTCATCCACGTGTCCGTAAACACTCCAACTCACCTATCCGTTTATGACCATTTATGTACATCCAAAAGGATGTCAATTCATCCTAACCTGATGTACAGCTCGACCGAAGAGTCACAACAGGCTCCTGCTGTGATCTGTAGTTAAATCCCTGCATCTTACCATATTTGACCAACCAGTCACTAATCCTCATGACAGTACTCATGTCGTCCATGACACCATGTTGTCTAATCACTATTGGGACAGAGTCCTCGTCCCGTTCAACCACTGTTGGGTTCTACCCAGGTCATCTCCATCATATATGTCATCTCGATGCAATTCCCATGAATCTACACTAGCCGACGAATCCTCCTCGTCGTGTAGTGGTAGAAACCAACCATGGGCACGTCACGACTGAGACACCCTCAGCTCGTGGCTTGTCGTTTCTCTTCGTTATCGTCATCGCATCACCGCCCCACGGAGTACGAATCAAACCAATCCTAAAACTCTGCTCATGCCGAGAAATCGTCACTAATCTCTGCTCGGTTCGGAGTGGCTCTACCGCCCTCGTACCCAATGATTCTGGGTGTGACCATTCCGACAATTTATACGAGGAAATGAACGTTCCCTGAACGTCCCCCGATTCACAACAACCATAGTTGAATCGAGCCTCGATGAGACACGACTACGTCCATCGATAGTAGCGTCTACCACCACCGTGTGCAGACCAAATCAGACTACTCCACCATCGATGCACCGTACACATGCGGTTAACTCACCACCGACAGTAACCCGCTCAACACGCAACATCCACCGATTGGTTCACCTCGGGAACTAGTCCGCAAGTACCACATTCCTGGTAACTTGTCCAATCAACCACCGACTAGGGTTATCGCAAACTCGGCTGCTCACTGCAGCACGTCCATCCTAACCGACCCATCGCTCTTGACTCCGAAAGGTCGTCACACGTCGGTACTGGTATCCAATCACCCAGTAACCACAATCTGAGAAACTCATCCCCTTGTAACTCTACAGCTCCATAATCCATGCCTAACATTTCACAACCGCTACATGTCACAAACTCATCCTACCATGCCACACAACAACTACTCTGGGGCATCCTCTGCCAGTCGACCTCCCTCCGGGATTAGACGCACTGAAACACGGCATCTCCTGCCAAATAGGATCAACATTCCTAATCCAACCAGTCTCAACTAAGGTCATTGCGTGCCTAACTACTACTAGCAGCACAATATCCAATCCTTGCACTTTGTCATGGACGACCCTAACATCCGACCTCCACTGATTCCACTTCGACACAACCCATGTCCGTCCTGACCGCTCAACGTTCCCGACTCTCAGGTCATCATACTTCATCTACTAGTCCACTAGATCCGATCTCCAATGACACTATGGCTCTAAGCCGTCAGATTCACATGCACATTGATCCCACTCGGGATCCAATCCCTGGAGAACGTGACATCCTATGCCAATCGGACCAAAACAATTGCACCTCATGCCAAATGTAATCTACCATAGGTTCGATTCCACTGGACCCTCAAACTATTACCCTAACTATCAGGTTGATGACGAGCTGTTACCACTGTAGAGGCATCACATCGTCGACCTGGGTGTCACTCTAAGAGCAAAACCTCGCTCTGATACCACTTGTCAGGACTCGTACCAAATCCCGCGGGATTAACGCGAGACGTGCCTGCTCCCATCTGACACGAAGTGTCAGACTAGGGATAATTCCAATCTGAGCTCCACCGTGGCTTCTAGAGTGCGTTAGGATCCAGAGAAGGAGTGTGATGTCTCGGTCTCTGCTACACCCGCATTCGCGATCAACCTGAAGGGCATTAAAAACTACGAAAGCTGTGAGTGGACAAAACTAATAATTTAATAAAAATATTTCATATAAAGACATTTATGCCCGTCACTAAAAAGCATGCATGCATTCGAAAACCATTTATCAAAACATTCACAAAACCATTAGGGCCTTGGCCCAAAACCATAAATCAAGTACATGTGAACTCAGCCCCAAACCAATCCATAGGGACTCAACCCAAATCCAATTCACGTGGTTCTCAGGCCAAATCCATTCACCGTAAATCCTTGTACAAACATATATATATATATATATATATATATATATATATATAACCCATCCTCGGTATCTCATATGCCCAATCAATAATCCGTCACGATATACCTAAGTATGCATACTACTCAAGGTCTCACTCCGATTCTACACCCAGGATCTATGACGTCTGGAGGGTTGTCCCCGAACCCATTCAGTGACTATAACATTTCTCACACTCCTGGAATGTGCTCCCTCTTGGAGTCACTCATTCCAGGCAGTGGATCGTGACACTCCAGGATCTACGACGTCTGGAGGAGACCAATCATACGGGAGGGTATATACATTTCAGTGAAAACATTCAACTAGGTCTCATACCCGAGTATCTCAATAGGATTCCTCGAATCCGTCCAAAGTCACGCCTCGATACGCGCCCCATACGCCTTTCAGGGCTAATAACCATCTTCGGGGCTACCGAACCTATCCAAATCATTTTAGAGGGTTACTAACAACCTCATTAACCTCTCATTGAAGTCCTGTAATTTTCCCGAATTTTTAACTAATTTTAAACTCGATCCTAAACTTTCGGACATACTAAACTATATCGAAACTATGTCTGCTCGACTCGACACCAGTCCCAAAATGTTCGTTACATCGATTAGATTAAAAGTCGTGTTGAAAACATTCCCAGGAAGTGGACCACGCGCCCTCACGCGCCTCCCAAAGTGGCTGCGCGTGGGCCTCACTCGCCAGCACAGGTCGTCCCTGTCCTCCAGCTGACTGGCTATTTCGGTTCAGCCTTCTAATCTGGTCCAGCCAAACCAGAGGAACCGGTTCAGGCTCCCACCTCCCTCATTTTAGGTCCATTTCCTTCCATTTCAATTCCTATCTCTATGTTTCTTCATTTCCTACCATTATATGGATTCAAAACTATAAAAACAAGCCAAGAAAATCACCTTTCGAATTGATCTTCATGGCTATGTTTTTCCCGTCTCTGTCCAGGCTTCATGACCGTTCTCCTCCATTCAAAATCTCCCTCACACGCTCGTATGAACCTCCCAAACACCATAACATCATCAAAACCCTTCTTAATCGTCCAAAATGAGAAATTCGAAATTTGAAAAACAAAGGGGTTTGGGTTTTACCGTTCCTCCGCCATCCACGGCGGCTCACCACTCTCAATGTCGTCGTCCAACCTCCCATGCACTCTCAGCCACTCTTTGTTTCTCTCTCAGATTCAAATGGGGGAAAGGGGTTGGATTTTGGGTTGAACGAGTTTGGTGAGATGATCGAATGAAAAACAAACGAAGGGAATGGATATGCATTTATGTGATCATACTGGGCAATGGATGAGTTACACTTGTCACTCATCATCCATTGGGCCAAAAACAAAATATGTGGGGCCCACAATAGGACAAAAGTCCACTTGCCTCTTAAAATGTGCCATTCCAAATAGTTCCCAAAATATTCCGTGAACCGTAACTTTTTCATCGCACGACCAATTTTGACATGCCGCCAATCTACAGACTCGTGACATCCCGATCTACGTCACGGTCAACGGTCTTCCGCCATTAGATCTCCCGGGTCAAAAGTCAACTTTTTACCTTCGTTCAAGGGTAAAATAGTAATTTTGCCCTGAGCGTCCGATAATTCTCAGTTAATCCCCAATTAGCCTCGCTAATCCGTAATTAATTATTAATTAATCTCGATAATTTGGGACGGGTCATCACAGTGAACGCATCAGATAGAATCAGAATGTGAGTAAGGTATGGTTGGAAAGCTCTAGAAGTCTAGTTTCCAATGGTTCAAGAATTACTCAAATCGGAGTCCAACAGCCACGCGAATTCCTGTTTTGGTGTGGAATAGTCAGTCAGCGCGGGTACGATTACTTGTTCTACTAGGAATTCAAGCCTTGCACGTTTTCCAGCTGTTCCATCTTCTAAAATTCCAGCAAGTAACCCAAATTCCAAGCAAATTAAGGAGAATAATTTCCTCTTTTTAATTATGATTTGTTTTCCCTTTTTAAATTAGGAGTTTTTATTACCTTTTTAATTAAGTTTTGTATTTATTCTTTCATTAGGATTTAGAATACCTTTTACCTTTAGGATTTAGAATACCTTTTACCTTTAGGACTTTAATTTAATTAGTTTAATCCTTTTCCTTTTAGAATTAAATTGTGAACTCCAATTTATTTGACAATTAATTTTCTCCTATAAATAGAGAAGCTTAGGATATTTGTAAAGTGTCGCTCATTTTTGTACCAAAGCTTTGCTTAACCAAATTTCCTTCTTCAATAATTCGAGATTTCTTTCGCAATAGCCAATTACAGCATACTCCACCACAAACACTTTCATCCTCGACAATCTAGGGCAATTCTCGGTTGTCTCACCAAGGAGTGTCGAGCCACTTTGCATCCCTAGGGCAAACCCGAGATAAAAAGTGTAACACGATCCCCTTACCTTGTAATTATCTTTTTCTATTGAATATCGTTTTGTTGGTTTGATCTTTTATATAATTATGGTTCTATATCTTATATGAATTTCAATAATCTTTCATGTGTTTCAATATCTTGGTTCTTGTTATGCTTGTATGTTATGCTTAATGTTTGATTAGATATAGGGGGTCCTGAGTCTAGATCATTGAAAGTGTCTAGGGCAATTCCCGGCACGTACTTGAGATAATATGCTTGTATTACGTAAAACTAAGGTTATGGAATTCCGTAGATTTTGAAATTGGCATAATTTATGAATGAGTTAGGTTAAAGATGAGTTGATCACGTGTAAATAATAGATTAAGTTAGTTTATATTTAGTTTCATTACTTAGGAATTTAAAATCAATCGTTACCCCCCTTAATTAATCAATAAAATGATAATCATGCTTAGGTACCCTCAATCCCCGGTCTAGAACGATCTCTATTTACCAATGCTACATCTACAAAAAAAGGGTTTTTAAATTGCATGCGTTTTCAATAAGTGTTAATTTAATGCTTAGTTTTTGCGTATCAGTATACATCTGATTCATGTTCCTTTTGTTGGTAATGTAGTTCTTTGGGACTAAGAGAATATTGTGGAAAGATTGAATGAATACAATGTAAGGTCTGTGAAAAGGAAACTTAAAATTGAGAAGAAAGAAATTTTTTGGACATAGAGAATCGTGAAGGAAGTGAATCCGAAAATTGGTAGGTTCATAAATTGGATAATGAGCCATAGAATAGATTTCCTCGTGTTCGGGCCCATATTTACAAGCGTGTGATGGTAGATATAGTCTCATGATTTGAGTGAAATGAATTAAGTAATGATTGGATATGATTGATCGATTGGATTTCTAGACACTGTTGTAGCATGGTTGTGGAAACTGCTTTTGGGAAAGTCATGTCTTGAGCATGAGCCCTATTGAAATATTTTGGTTCGATTTGAGACAGATAAGGTAATGGAGTTGAATACTAAGAAGAAGATCCAAGAAAATAGGGAAGAAAAGCAAAGTGTTACGTGGTTAATTACATATAAAAAATATAATGAATATTGAAGGGGAAATTGGAGAGAAGCTTTATGCTTCTACTTTTGAATGTTGGTGACAAACCTAGTCTTAAGAAAACAAGAAATTTATTGTTATGTTAGAACCCTTGTGTTTAGTTTAGAAATGAAGAATGGTGACATTAGTGTATGTTTGAAAAAGGATGGTAGTGTGGTAGTTTGGATACCGATCCAGAACTCCGAGACGAGGCAAAACCAAGGACTTGAGAACTTTGACGAAAAGTCGGGAAGTGAACCCACTGGTTATGACCATACATAATGAATGGGAGTTCGGTAATGTTTTTATTTTAAGAGTAATTGAAAGATGAATTGAGACTGAGGATCCGTTTAGTTACGAGACTGTATGTGATTAATGTGCTGGAGGTATGGACTTAAGAATGATGCTGTTAACTTAGTGTTATTTGTTCCTTAGTATGACGTAATATATGGGTTATATTGTTATCATTGTGATGTGATACGTTGTGATGATCGTGTTTGATTAGGTTGTATTAATTTGACGCTTATGGATTTAGAAATGTGAGGCTATTTAGTCAAGGTTCTGGTTCTGGTTTTGAGTTGTGGGATGAGTATGCGAATTCTTGGTATTCATAATATGAAATATTTTGAGGATTATTATGGTTGACATGGTTCCAAGTACCATGGTCTGGTTACAAGATTGGAAACATAAGTGGTTGTTGACTTTCACCTTAAGTGGTGATTAAATTGTTGAGATCGTGATGAATATGATTGAAGAACAAGTTTGTGTCTTATATTGTTATTCATTATAATGCAGGCTTAAGTTAGTAATTCATTTTTTTTGTTGACAGAGGCCAAGCATAAATAAAGTAATTAAATTTCAGACATACCTAAAGGTATTGAGTAATTTTTGGCATGGCTGAGCGATATTGAGCCTGATTCCTGGATAGTTTATATATAAAAACTTGTATATTTTGAGATGTTTTGAATGAGACTTGTGTATGTTAGTATAGTCAAAATATTGATTTGGCTTTGTGATTATGAATATTGGTAAGTGTCCAGTTGATGTGAGTGCAGTCCCTGAGCTAGCGTATGCTTAGTGTTGATATTGAGACATAATGGTTGAGGTATGAACACTTGTGGGTAATGACGTCGATCAATGTGATTGAAGTTGAGTTTTGATGGCTGATTTGTCAATGACGCTATCAGTTATAATTTAGATGTTGATTCACGTAGTTCTCGAGGTCAGCAGAGTTATGATAGATGATGTTCGAGCCTTGATGAAAGAACCTAGCACGGTGACCCCTATATTGATTCGAGGGTTGATAGCTATTATTGTTTGATTCTCCATTGTGAGGCGAGCAATTACTTGGTTGTAATATTTTGGAAAGTACTTGTGTACTGGAAAGCTATTTTCGCTTAGCGTTTAAGAAACTTAGTTATTTGAAAAGTTATTTTTTGTTGGGAAATTGTGAGTCTACCCCAGCTAGTGATTTGAAATTTCCTCGAAATTTTACGGCGGTAGATTGTAATGACCGGGACCCTCGAGGAAAAGCAAATCTGAAAAAATTGGCTAAAAAGACGGTTTTGCACTTGGAAAAGTCAAAATGTTACTTTTTTATTGGGACATCATTTGGGGATTTCGAGAAGACCGTTACGAAGGTTTCTTGATTCTAAGTCTGTAGACAGACGACACTCTAAAATCAGAAGTCGAATGATCCCGATATGGGTCAAAAACCCTTAAAGGAATTTTTGTAATTTTGGTATTAAGGGTAAAATGGTCATATGGCATTGAAACCTTGTTGGATTGTGCCATGTGTCAACTTCTGGAAGCCCTGACATTTTGGTTTCCCTACGGATTTTCCCCCTCTATTTATCTATGTATGTGTATGCTGGTTGTGGGTTTTCGGTGGCCAGGGGCCAAAAGCCAAGATTGGCTACAAAACCACTCACTGTGAGTGTAACGACCCGTCCCGAATTATCGAGAGTAATTAAGAATTAATGACGGATTAGGCTCGCTAATCGGGGATTAGACAAGGATTAACGGACATTCAGGGTGAAATTACGATTTTGCCCTTGAACAAGGGCGAAAAGTTAACTTTTGACTCGTGAGGTCCGATGGCTGAGGGCCCAGGACCGCTACGTAAATCGAGTAGATACAAATCCGTAGACAGGTGGCACGTCGAAATCGGACGTTCGATAGAAAAGTTACGGTTAACGGAAGTTTCAAGGTACTATTCACGATGGTACATTTTATGAGGCAAAAGTGGACTTTTGTCCATAGTGGGGCCCAGATCTTTTCCCTAGGCCCAATGGATGAGTGACAAGTGTCACTCATCCATTGTTTCGCTTACACAAATACATGCATGTCCATCCCCCTTTCCTGTTCGATCATTCCACCAGCCCGAACAAAGCCAGTGAACCCAAATCCATGCCCATCCCATCTGCATCCATCTGAGGCTATGAGAGGAACTGAGGATGAATGCGGAGACGTTGGCAGACAGCCAGGCGCCGTGGACGGCAGTGGATTGCACGGCCAAGGTAAAACCATTTCCCCTATGTGTTCTGAATTTCAAATTTGGGTTGCTAGGGAGCTTAGATGTTGGCTAGGATGGGTTTAGGGGATTGGTAGGAGGTCTAGGAGACAGTTTTGGAGGATGAGGACGGCTGAGAAAGCCGGGAACGGGGGCTGGAGGATTTTCGGTGGCTCCCCACCGAATTCCCGTTTCGGCCAAGTTAGGCCAAATCGATCCTCCGAATATCTTTCTAGTGATCCTACGAACCTATCAGAACACTTAGGATGAAGCTTTGACCCCTAGAAGCACCCTAAACCTAGAATGGAAGTTTTGATTCAAAATGGTTTTCAGAACCAATAGGTTTTAGGATTGGTTTCTAGGTTTTGAGGACATGGTTGGATAGGAAATAAAGAGAGGAAGCCATAGGAGTTGGAATGGATGAAAAATGACGAAAAATGGAGGAGTTATGCCACTGAACCTGTCATTCCTGTCTAGTTGGACTGGTCGACCCAACCGAACCGGACCGGATCGGCTGCTGGAGGACAGGGATGATATGCAGTGCAGGGCGCGTGGCTCCCACGCTCAGCCCCTTTGGGCGGACCGTGCTGGCGCATGATCCATCATATGGGGAAAGTTCTAACATGTAAATTAATCTTTTTGATGTAACGAACATTTTGGTACTGGTTTCGAGTCGATCAGACATCGTTTCGATATAGTTCGGGAAGTCTGAAGGTTAGGATCGACTTTAAAAACAGTTAAAAATTCCGGAAAATTACGGTGTAACAACCCGTACCTTCGAGAAGGGTAAACATGTAATTTTGTAAAAGTTTTGTATATAAAGGACGATTTTGCCCTTGTGAATAGTAGGCTAAAAGTTGACTTTTTGAATTACCGATTGGATGACTGTTGACCCTTGACCGTGACGTAGTTTAGGACGTCACGAGTCCGTAGACAGGTGGCAGGTTCGATTCGGACAATCGGAGGAAAAGTTATGACGTTCGGAAGATTGGGGGCGTTACCGTAATTTTGAGTAAATGAGGAAAAATGTTGACTTTTTGGAGGACTTGTGATTTTCACGTAGACCGAGGACCGTTAGATAGGTCTCGACGTCCTGAGTACAACGATAGGCGGCACGCTGTCATCGGATGTCGGATGAAATATTTACGGGTCTGGAAAGTGTGAGGGTAAAATGGTAATTTGTGCATAAGGGGTATTTTGGTCTTTTTACCTCTGCCCAATCAGATAAGGGCAAGTGGCAGAGATTTTTTGTGTTGACCTATGGATGGTGGACACGTGGGGGACACTAGATGGTTCCAGGGATTACTCAAGTGTGCACGGCCACACTTTGCACAAAAATTGAACCGTGCAATCTTTTGAATGCAGAGAAACAGAGGGTGAGAAATTGAGAGGGATTGATCGATTCTGTGCCAGGGGGAGTGCGGAGTGATTGGTGAGAGTGACAGAGAGGAGTGTTTGTACTGGTGATCGTGTTTTGGTGGAGGAATCGTGCACGACGGCACGGTGGTGGTGCGGCGAAGTTCTGGGAAAACAGGGAGACCGTGAGAGTTTGGTGGTGGCTATGCCGTGTAGTGGCTCAAATCAAGGCAGTAGGAGCCGTAGGAGGTTGCAGGGAGTCCAACGAACACCGTGGCACGCGGCGGTGCGCATGGCGGAGACAGAATCAAAGGGTAAGTTTTCTTCCTCTGTTTTTCCCGTGATTTCCATTTTGAAAGTCGTGAAGGTAGGATGAGAATCAAGGGGATTGGTGAGTACAGTGATGTTTAGGGAGGTCCTAGGAGTGGTTTAGGACGGTCGCCGTGACGGGGGAGTACACGGCGGAGTTCAGGCGACGGCGAGTACTCTGTACTCTGCTTTGGCCGTGAGTTCGAACGGGAAGTCGTGGACTTCTGGGGTGAATCGAAGGTTTCTGTGAGTTGGGAGTGACTCAGTGAGGTCTTAGGGAGAGATTGGAATCGCCACCGTGAAAGGGGAAGCACTGGACGGCCGGGAAGGAAAACAGGGGGGTCGTCTGTGTTTTCTTTCGAGCTTCAGTCGTGAAGCTGAGGGTTGAGTCGAACCAGGAGAGTGAGGGGGGTGAATTCCTGGTGCCTGGACGAAGCTATAGGAAAAGAGAGGAGATGAAATGGTGGCCGGACGGCGGAGAATGGTTCTCGCCGGTCTGAGTTGCAGCCCTGGTATGAACCGGGTTCGATCGAGGTTGGGGATGCACTGTAGCAGGCGCGTGAGGCCCACACGCAGCCACTTTGGGCGGCGCGTGGAGGCGGGTGGGGAGGAATCCGGCCAAGCTTCCAACATGGTTTCAGTTCTAAATGTTCTAAGGAATCCAATGGTATAATTTTCGAGTTGATCGGACAAAGTTACGGGATGGTTCGAGAATCCGGACGGTTTAGGGTCTAGGATTAAAATATTATTTAATTTCCGAAAAATTGGGAAAATTAGGGTTAGTATCCTTGATGTGCTTGTGACCCTATTTGGTGTATATTGACAGGACGGGAGGCACCCGAGACGGTCGAGGAGCGCACGGAGCGAGATTGACTCGTTCTGATTTGTGAGTGGACTTTTTCTTTCTTTCGAGCATGCCTAACTGTTTTTGTTGATATTTTCTGATATTAATGTGTTTTTATGCTTCTTAATGATGCTTATATATGGTTGATGTGTTTGCACGTGATTCGAGACATTTTCAGGATTTGCACGTTTTTCGAGAAAATAGGGGGTGACTCAGTGAGGTCTTAGGGAGAGATTGGAATCGCCACCGTGAAGGGGGAAGCACTGGACGGCCGGGAAGGAAAACAGGGGGTCGTCTGTGTTTTCTTTCGAGCTTCAGTCGTGAAGCTGAAGGATGAGTCGAACCAGGAGAGTGAGGGGGATGAATTCCTGGTGCCTGGACGAAGCTATAGGAAAAGAGAGGAGATGAAATGGTGGCCGGACGGCGGAGAAGGGATCTCGCCGGTCTGGGTTGCAGCCCTGGTGTGAACCGGGTTCGATCGAGGAAGACGGTGGTACTGTAGTAGGCGCGTGAGGCCCACACGCAGCCACTTTGGGCGGCGCGTGGAGGCGCGTGGGGAGGAATCCGGCCAAGTGTTCAAAATGGTTTCAGTTCTAAATGTTCTAAGGAATCCAATAGTATAATTTTTGAGTTGATCGGACAAAGTTACGGGATGGTTCGGGAATCCGGACGGTTTAGGGTCTAGGATTAAAATATTATTTAATTCCCGAAAAATTGTGGAAATTAGGGTTAGTATCCTTGATGTGTTTGTGACCCTATTTAGTGCATATTGACAGGACGGGAGGCACCCGAGACAGTCGAGGAGCGCACGGAGCGCGATTGACTCGTTCTGATTTGTGAGTGGACTTTTTCTTTCTTTCGAGCATGCCTAACTGTTTTTGTTGGTATTTTATGATATTAATGTGTTTTTATGCTTCTTAATGATGCTTATATATGGTTGATGTGTTTGCACGTTTTTCGAGACATTTTCGGGATTTGCACGTTTTTCGAGAAAAAGCTGGTTTTCGAATTTTGATACCATATTTGGGGATTTCAAGCTATAACTATTTCTGATGCTGATAAATGGATTGTGAAACATAATTTGTGATTAAATGTGGGTTTTTGATTAAAAAGTAGATTTCCGGATTTGGGTTCGGAATGTCGGTTCTGAACGCCGGAAGGGCTTCGAACCGGGGATTTCGAATTCGAGTTTGGTTATGGAATTGGAAATAGTTGTATATTGGATTTGGATTGGATTTGCTGGATCTGGATATGGGTTTAAAGACCCGGATACTGCTTTGACGGGGGACGGGCCCGGATTGAGTTTAAAGACTCGGGAGTTTAAAGACTCCGATATTTATGATATTACCCCCATAGGCCTATTGAGTTTAAAGACTCGGGAGTTTAAAGACTCGGATTACATTTAAGGCCTGGTTGAGTTTAAAGACTCGGATAGACCCAGCAGATTTGATCGGAAAATGGTGTTTTTATAGTGTATATGTTTCTTATGATATTTTATATTGTTTCTGTTTCTTATGATATTTTATAGTGTTTCTGTTTCTTATGATGTTTCTTGGTTTATTAATTATTTTAATCACTGAGTTAGGCATGTGATTTCAAAACGGAGGGTACAAGTGTTCTAGTTTCTAGTTTTGACTAAATAATAAATGGTTTTCAAACTTTCATTTTCTTTTGGTCCACTCACATCTTTTGGTTTTAAATTTTCCCTCCAGGTCGTGGTGATAGCGCTGGGGTGAACGTTGAGGCAGATATCGAGGCATAGAGCTTACGACGTTCTTCCGTTGCGGGACTAGCATTGTAGGATTTTTGTGCCCATTTTGTAGAACTATGCTCTGACTGACTGTTGTGTATATTTACTCCTTCGTCTGATAGTTATGCTTATAGTAGTAGTGAGGTTATTTTTGGTACTGTAGGTGTGATTGTCAAACGGGAGCAGGGTTCGTCCCGGGTATCGTGGCGATATTTGGGACGGGTCCTGACAATTGGTATCAGAGCATAGGTTTGTCGGTTTTTGTTGGGTCTAGGTTGTTTTACTAACTCTATGCCTCTTTCAGCGTACGATCGATCATGCCTCCGAGACGTGAACCCCCTCCACGACCTGAAGATGAAGCGGCGAGAGGGACTGAGAGTGCTTCGATTGAGAGAGCCCAGAGGCTTGGGGCTACTACGTTCAGCGGTGGGGCCGATCCAGAGGAAGCTCATCGATGGATCACTCGGCTTGAGCGTATTTTCGGGGTGATGCACTGTCCTCCAGAGGACCGGGTTTTGTTGGCTACCTTTCTGTTAGATGGAGCCGCATATGAGTGGTGGTACACGCTGGAGTTGTCCGGCTGGGATGCACATACCGTGACATGGGAGACTTTCCAGGAACGGTTTCTAGATCAGTACTATCCCCGTTCTTTTCGGGATGCTAAAGAGGTGGAATTTCTTCACTTGAAGCAAGGGAACTTGACAGTTGCTGAGTATGAGCAGAGGTTCCAGATGCTATCTCGTTTTTCTCCTGCATTTGTGGCAACTGAGGCTGAGAAGTGCCGCCGGTTTGAGTTGGGTCTTCGAGGAGAGATTAGAGCCATTGTGACAGCTGGCTCTTTTGCTACTTTCCGGGAGTTGTCTGATGCTGCGGTTAGAGTGGAGGCCAGTTTGCCGGCCAGGCCACAGTACTCGGGTAGTGTGCGGCGCCGAGAGCATTCTTTTCCGGGAGCATCGAGTCAGAGGACCCCGAAGCGGGGCAATTTTGGTGGTTCGTCAACGGCTGGTGGAGCCCGGTATGGCAGACCAGGCAGTTTTCAGGGCTCTGGATTCCGAGGAGCTAGAGTACAGCCGACTCCTCAGGCGAGTGCGACCTCAGTTGCTTCTACTAGGAGGCAGACAGGTGGACCCAGTAGGGATGCTTGCTACTACTGTGGAAAGCGCGGACACTTTCGGAGGGAGTAGGGTGGAGCAGGTAGAGGTGCAGCAGAACCTGGGAGGAGTACTGCTTCAGTGTCAGGGGCAGCAGGACCGAGGGGTGGCGGTGGTGCCACGAGCAGTTTCAGAGGGCGCGGTAGGTCATCGGGACCTCAGGCGCGAGTTTTTACGATGACGCAGCAGGATGCCAGATCCGCACCGGGAGTGGTGACAGGTACACTTACCATACATGGCCACACTGTTTTTGCTTTGATCGATCCCGGGGCTACGCATTCGTTTGTAGCCCGGAGATGTCGTCTGGTGACAGAGAGGGAGGTGTCTACCTTGGAGTGTGCCTTAGGGGTGAGTACACCTACTGGGGAGGTGTTAGTGGTGACTCAGGTGTTGAGAGAGTGTCCGGTGTTGGTAGGTGAGGTTGAGTTGATGGCGGATTTGTTACTTTTGGATCTACAGGATTTTGATGTTATTTTGGGTATGGACTGGTTGACGAGACATCATGCTTCTATCGAGTGCTTCGATAGGACAGTGACTTTCCGGAGTCCCGGATTACCCGAGACTACATTTCAGGGGGATCAGCGTGCAGTTCCTACTGGAGTTATATCGGCACTTGAGGCTAGCAAGTTGTTGCGTAAGGGGTGCCAAGGTTACATAGCTCATGTGGTGGATACGCGTACTACGCCAGTGAGGGCGGAGGATATACCAGTGGTACGGGAGTTTCCCGATGTTTTTCCCGAGGAGTTGCCAGGACTACCCCCACACCGAGATCTCGAGTTCATGATTGATCTTCTTCCAGGTACACAGCCTATTTCACAGACTCCTTACCGTATGGCACCTGCAGAATTGAAGGAACTTAAGGCCCAGTTGCAAGAGTTGGTCGATATGGGATTCATTCGACCGAGTATGTCACCTTGGGGAGCACCGGTATTGTTTGTCAAGAAAAAGGACGGAGGATTGAGATTGTGTGTGGATTATAGACAGCTGAATAAGGTAACTATTCGGAATAAGTATCCCCTACCCCGGATTGATGATTTGTTTGACCAATTGAAGGGAGCACAGTACTTTTCGAAGATTGATCTTCGCTCCGGTTATCATCAATTGAGGGTTAAAGAGGAGGATGTACCCAAGACAGCCTTCCGGACTAGGTACGGTCACTATGAGTTTGTTGTGATGCCTTTTGGTTTGACTAATGCCCCAGCAGCGTTTATGGACCTTATGAACCGAGTGGTCATATTTGGATCGTTTTGTGATCGTCTTTATTGATGACATTTTGGTGTAGTCGAAGAGTGCGAAGGCACATGAGAAACATCTGAGACTCGTGCTTGAGACATTGAGGGAACATCAGTTGTATGCGAAGTTGAGTAAGTGTCAGTTCTGGTTGACCAGTGTTGGATTTCTTGGCCATGTGATTTCGGCCGAGGGCATCAGAGTGGATCCTCAGAAGGTTGAGGCGGTAGCAAAATGGGAACAGCCTAAGACGGTGACGGAGATCAGGAGTTTTCTGGGTTTGGCAGGTTATTATCTGCGCTTTATTGAGGGCTTTTCTATTCTAGCCGCTCCATTGACACGGCTGACTCGGAATGGAGTTCGATTTGAGTGGGACGAGAACTGTGAACAGAGTTTCCAGGAGCTTAAAAGGCGGTTGACATCTGCTCCTGTGTTAGCCCTTCCAGACGATAGTGGGGAGTTCGAGGTGTATAGTGACGCTTCTTTGCAAGGTTTGGGCTGTGTCTTGATGCAGCATGGGAAAGTGATTGCTTATGCTTCCCGGCAGTTGAAACCCCATGAGATGAACTACCCTACTCATGACTTGGAACTGGCAGCGGTGGTTCATGCACTGAAGATTTGGCGGCATTACTTGTACGGCGAGAGGTGCAGGATTTTCACGGACCACAAGAGTTTAAAGTATTTGTTCACGCAGAAGGAACTGAATCTGAGACAGCACCGATGGTTGGAGTTGCTTAAGGACTATGACTGTACTATTGAGTATCACCCAGGGAAGGCTAATGTGGTAGCCGATGCTCTGAGCAGGAAGTCATCTAGTTCTTTGTCACATTTGAGGACAGTACGATTACCTTTGTTGGTCGAGCTCCGCAGGTTGGGAGTAGAGTTGACTGTGGATGATCAAGGAGCACTCCTAGCGAGTTTCCATGTGCGACCTGTTTTGATTGATCAGGTTATTGATGCTCAGTTTGAGGACCCTATTCTGGGCATCATTCGGATTGAGGTCGAGGCTGGAGAGAGACTGGACTTTGAGATTCGTGAGGATGGAGCCTTGGTTAAAGGTGGACGGTTGTGCGTACCCGAGGATGAAGCTTTGAAGAAAGTGATACTGGATGAGGCTCACTGTTCAGCTTATGCGATGCATCCTGGTGGGACCAAGATGTATCGTACACTACGGGAGCATTACTGGTGGTCGGGAATGAAACGTGAGATTGCAGGGTATGTCAGTAGATGCTTGATTTGTCAGCAGGTAAAAGCCGAGCGGCAGAGACCTTATGGAGCCATGCAACCTTTGCCAATTCCCGAGTGGAAATGGGATCACCTGACTATGGATTTTGTATTCAAGCTTCCAAGAACACCAAAAGGACACGATGGTGTGTGGGTTATTGTGGATAGACTTACGAAGTCTGCTCATTTCTTGCCAGTACGGGAGAACTTCAGGTTGGCGCAGTTTGCACAGTTGTTCATAAATGAGATTATTCGGCTGCATGGGACTCCAGAGTCGATATTATCTGATAGAGATCCGAGGTTTACTTCCCGCTTTTGGCAAAGTTTACAGGAAGCTTTTGGGACAAAGCTACATTTCAGTACCGCATTTCATCCTCAGACCGATGGACAGTCTGAGCGGACTATTCCGATTCTCGAGGACATGATGCGAGCTTGTGTCTTGCAGTTTCAGGGTACTTGGGAGTCTCATTTACCTTTGATGGAGTTCGCCTATAATAACAGTTATCAGGAGAGCATTGGGATGGCTCCTTATGAGGCGTTATACGGACGACAGTGTCGGACTCCATTGTGTTGGACTGAGGTTGGTGAGAGGCGATTGACTACTTCTGAACTGGTGGACCTTACACAGGAAAAAGTGGCGTTGATCGGGGATCGATTGAAGGCAGCTCAGGACCGACAGAAGAGTTACGCCGACCGTAGGATCAGAGATTTGGAGTTGGCTGTAGGTGATTGGGTTTTCTTGAAATTATCTCCTTGGAAAGGAATTGTACGGTTTGGCAGACGAGGGAAGTTGAGTCCTCGTTACATTGGACCTTATGAGATCTTGGAACGGATCGGTCCTGTTGCATATCGATTGGCTTTACCAGCAGATTTAGACAAGGTACATAATGTTTTCCATGTATCTATGCTTCGGAAGTACATTCGAGATGATTCACATGTCCTGGAAGCACAACCAGTTGAACTGAGGGAAGATTTGAGTTTTGAAGAGCAACCAGTAGCGATTGGCCAGGGAAAGGCTTATGGCGCGGGTATGGAGGCGCGACTTCGGATGGTCTGTGAGTGGACCTTTCTTTTGAAATCGATGCATGCATAAATATTTTATAATTGTTTTAGAACACATTTTGTGATGTCGTGAGTGCATTTTTTTTGTGGTAGCTTAGGATCGACATATTTGCATATTTTTTCGA
The DNA here is from genome assembly GCA_032719365.1 of Prinsepia uniflora. Classification (NCBI taxonomy): domain Eukaryota; kingdom Viridiplantae; phylum Streptophyta; class Magnoliopsida; order Rosales; family Rosaceae; genus Prinsepia; species Prinsepia uniflora. The sequence continues at coordinate 56,104,409 of CM064861.1, read as the reverse complement.
GGTTTTCGGCTTTATGTCGTACCTTTGCGTACCATGTTTTCAATGACGATTTAATGAATGGATTTTGGATTTGGAAATATGAACTCGGGCATGAGACCCATTTGATTTATGAACTCTCAGGTTTGGAGTCCATTTGATTTGACGAGGAATATGACCGAGGGTCCATTTGAGTTATACTGACAGGACCCGGCCCGATCCCACAGGGACCACAAGGGGACGTGCCCTGCTCCCGTTTGACACCCAAAAATTCATACCAATTTTAGCCTCAAAAACATCAAATGCATAAATAACCAAATTAAAGTTATACATCAAATCCGAATTAAACAGATGTCAGACAAGGGATGAAATCCAAACGACAAGTTGCGAGCACGACTCTAACATAAACCTGCGGGTACACCACCCAACAGGGGTTCAGGTACGCAGAAGTGGATCTATGCCTCAGCCTTAGGTTCCTCCTCTACCTCATTAGCACGACCTGGAGGGGTTACCAAAACATTAAGGGTGAGTGGGCTGAAACTCAAGTTTATAAAATCGTTTAGTAAGTAAAACATATAATTTACCCTTCCGTTTTCCAAAACATTGCATGCAGTATTATTTACAATCATTAATCATATAATATGAACCATAAGGCATGTAATAAAACCATAAACATAATTTTAGCCACAGCACTATACACTCCAATCCCGACATCCCTGATGTCTGACGTCCCTGACGTCCAATAAGGTCACAATCACAAGGCTACGCGTGCCACTCGGGTCTCAATTCCGAGTTCAATCCCCGAACCCTGTTCGGTTACAGCATCCCCGATGCTTAGCGTCATAGACGCTGGACGTTCTAGACGTCCGTGACCACTCCGGGGTACCTCATCCGGAGGAGACAGTATCATATGGAAGGATCTATACAGTGTAGTACCAAATACATTTTATTGATATCCACATGCAAAACATATGAGTATACATAGGTAAAATCTGAACCGATCGTTACATTTCATCAGACGGGTCTCATGCCCAAATACCGTGAAACGTGCCATAACCGAAATTTCAATATCATCAAAACCATATCTTGATTCCAGCATGTGAACATATAAGTAAATCAGAAAACATTTAAGCATGCAAGGGTTTAATGAAATCGGGCCCACTCACAGTACGATCCCGCGATGAACCTGCGCGTACGAACTTGTACCGGGATTATCGTACAATTCCTGTCAGTCCAAATCACATGTAAGGGTCACTACAAGTCTTAAACATTTAACCACAAAGTCCGAAATAGAAACCGGCTCGGGGAAGCCGTCCAACACGTTTCCGGAGGCAACCGCCCCTAAACTAACCCATCAAAACTATCTCAGATCAACATGGTTAATTCACCAAAAATGTTCAGAATGATGAGAGGAACAAGAGTCATGTTGATCGTGATCGAAGATAAAGTCCAACGCGCCCTCACGCGCCGCCCAAAGTGGCTGCGCGTGAAAGTCACGCGCCTGACACTGTAGCTACAGTGTCACCACCTTCACCCGTTTGTCTGCAATACGGGCCTGCCACCCGCGGCTTGACCCGGTTGAATACCCATCAATTCTTACTCGATTTCAATCCAATTTGATCCTAACATGTTCATTAACTATCCAATTTAGGTTCTGAGTCAACAATTAACCTCACTGGTCCCTTAAATGGACCCTCGACCCGTGATCAACCAAACGGGTCAATCACCAGAACTCCCTGGTTTCAAACCCATTGTCCAATTAACTTCACAGGAAGCATAATAGGATCAAAACGAACCAAAATGAACAATCAATTGTGTCTGAAAGTACCTGAAGGTTGTCGTCCCAAGCTCTGCGATTTCCCTGAAAACAGCAGTCACCGTCCCAGCTCACCCGTGGCTGATGGCCTTCGATTTCGATGTGGTTGAGTTCCAAACACTCCCAGAAGACTAAACCAGGCCTTGGTTTGGTCCAACAGTCACCAGAAATCAAAACCTGATTTTCCCTCTAATTTTGCCCGAAATGGTTTCTATGGTTTTCTTCATCAATTCTCAGTTTTCTTAATGGCAGAGTGATGCTCACACATGTTCTAATGAGTTTTAAATAACCTCAGCTGTCCGAGAGGCTCGTGGAAGTCCAATTTGTCCACTGAAAATTGTTCCCCGAAAAAGCTTCGAATCACAATATTCAATTCGACCGTGCAGGCTGGACGGTTCAGGCCACGTTCAAAAGCAAAAGACAGCCCAGACTTTCCAGCACATATTAGCATAATCAATTGTGCACTGAACCACCGCACATGGTGGTGCCGCCCATGTCCCCCGCGGTTTGCTACAGTAACCAGGGCGAAATGACCAAAATGCCCCTGGTTCAAATAATTACCAAACTGCCCCTCACTTCCTAGACCCGTAACTCAGCCATACGAAGTCCGATTTCGGCGTGCCGCCTGTCTACGGACTCAGGATATCGAGACCTACCTAACGGTCCTTGAGTCATGTGAAAATTAGTTGCCAAACGAGAAGTCAACATTTTCGCCCTTGAAGTCCAACTTACGTGAATGCCCCTGAACTTCCGATAGTCATAACTTTTACCCAGATCGTCCGAATTGGACGTGCCACCTGTCTATGGACTCGTGACGTCCCGAACTACGTCACAGTCACTGGTCAAAGTCCATTTGACCCACTAATCAAAAAGTCAACAATTTGGCATACCATTCACAATGGTAAAAACGTCAATTCAAATATTAAATTACAATATTAAAATCCTCGAATTTCCGGGGTGTTACAACCTTCCCTCCTTAAGAAATTTCGTCCCGAAATTTCAAAGAAACAAATGAGGAAATTGTTTTCGCATCTGAGCCTCAGGCTCCCATGTGGCTTCTTCCACATTCTGGTTTCTCCAGAGAATCTTCACGAGAGGAATCGTCTTCTGACGTAGTACCTTGTCTTTCCGATCCAAAATCTGCACTGGGTGCTCCTCAAAGCTCAAATCCCCTCGGAGTTCGATAGGTTGATCCTCCAGTACATGGGAAGCATCACGTACATACTTCCGTAGCATCGATACGTGAAAAACATCGTGAACTCTAGAAAGTTCTGGAGGTAGTGCCAATCTGTATGCAACCCTGCCAATTCTCTCCACGATCTCATATGGTCCGATAAAACGCGGACTCAGTTTCCCCCGTCGACCGAATCGGATAATCCCCTTCCACGGTGATAACTTCAGGAAGACGAAATCTCCCACTTCAAATTCCAAGTCTCGAATCCGTCGATCGGCATAACTCTTCTGGCGATCCTGTGCCGCCTTCAATCTCTCCTTGATAACACGAACAGTTTCCAAGGTCAAGTCCATCAATTTCGGCCCTACAGCCGTTCGCTCTCCTATCTCCGTCCAGCAGATAGGTGTCCTGCACTGTCGACCATACAGTGCCTCATAAGGTGCCATCCCGATGCTTGCCTGATAGCTGTTGTTGTAAGTGAATTCCATTAATGGCAAATGAGTATCCCAAGAGTCCTAAAACTGTAGCACACAGGACCTCATCACGTCCTCCAGGGTCTGAATGGTCCGTTCAGACTGTCCATCGGTCTGTGGATGGAATGCAGTACTGAAACGTAGGGTTGTTCCCAAAGTAGCTTGTAAACTCCGCCAGAACCTGGAAGTGAAACGCGGATCACGATCGGACACGATCGATTCCGGCGTACCATGCAATCGTATGATTTCTTTTACGAACAATTGAGCCAGTCGGTTGGGTTTATAAGTTTCCTGAACTGGCAGAAAATGGGCTGACTTGGTTAACCGATCCACGATCACCCATACTCCGTCCACTCCACTCTGAGTCCTTGGCAACTTAAAGACGAAGTCCATGGTGATGTGATCCCACTTCCACTCGGGAATCGGAAGTGGCTGCATAGCCCCATACGGTCTCTGCCGTTCCGCCTTAACCTGCTGACAGGTTAAGCTTCTGCTCACGAATTCAGCAATATCCTTCTTCATTCCTGGCCACCTATAATGGTTCCGGTGGGTACGGTACATCTTTGTACCTCCCGGATGCATAGCATAGGCCAAACTATGGGCCTCCTCAAGAATCTCGGTCCGTATCTCTGCCACTGCAGGTACACACAACCGGCCCAACTTCACTAGTGCTCCATCATCCCGGATAGTAAAATCCGGTCTCCCATCCGCATCGACCTCAATCCTGTAAATACAGAGTATCAGATCCTGAAGTTGTGCTTCGATGATCTGATCAATCAATACAGGTCGTACATGGAAGCTGGCCAACAAAGCTCCATGCTCATCTGTACCCAAAATAACTCCCGCCTTCCGGAGTTCCACCAGCAAAGGAAGATACACCATCCTCAGGTGTGCAACCGATCCCGCTAACTTCCTGCTGAGTGCATCAGCCACCACATTGGCCTTACCCGGATGGTACTCGATCGTACAGTCATAATCCTTCAGCAGCTCTAACCATCTCCGTTGTCTCATGTTAAGCTCCTTCTGAGTGAATAGGTACTTTAGGCTCTGGTGGTCGGTGTATATCCGGCACGTTGCGCCGAAAAGATAATGTCTCCAGATTTTTAGAGCATGAACTACCGCAGCCAACTCCAAATCATGGGTTGGGTAGTTCAACTCATGAGTCTTTAGCTGTCGGGATGCGTAGGCGATAACCTTGCCAATCTGCATCAACACGCAGCCCAAACCTTGTAGTGAAGCGTCACTAAAGACCACGAATTCTCCACTGTCATCCGGTAATGCAAGGACAGGTGCAGTGGTCAATCGATCTTTCAATTCTTGAAAACTCCGATCACACTGCTCGTCCCAAATAAACTTCACTCCCTTCCGAGTCAGACGAGTCAATGGTGCAGCAATTTTGGAGAAACCCTCCACGAATCTCCAGTAGTAACCCGCTAACCCGACAAAACTCCGCACCTCCGTTACTGTTGTCGGTCTAGCCCAGTTGTTCACCGCTTCTGTTTTCTGGGGATCCACGCTAATCCCATCCGTCGATATCACGTGTCCCAGAAAACCAATACTGCTTAGCCAAAACTGACACTTGCTCAGCTTGGCGTACAACTGCTCTTGTCTCAGCTTCTCCAACACCAACCGTAGATGTTCCTCATGTGCACGGGCACTCCTCGAGTACACCAAGATATCATCGATGAACACAATCACGAATTTATCCAAGTAGGGTCGAAAGGCCCGGTTCATCAGATCCATGAATGCTGCTGGAGCATTCGTCAACCCAAAAAGCATAACCAGGAACTCGTAGTGTAAGACCCGGTCTTGGAAGCAAGAACGGTGAGCAAGACCCGTGAGCTTGAGAAGCAATAACGGTGAGCAAGACCCGTGAGCTTGGTAAGGTAAGATCGGTGAACGATCCCACATCGCTCGGGGAGGGAAAGGTGAAGTGCCTTATATGCGTGGGCACGTATCTATCTAACACAAGGCCTTTTGGGAGCTCAGTGGCTTTGGGGGGGATCGGAACCCCAAAGTTAAGCGAGTTGAGGCTGGTGCAATTCCAGATGGGTGACCCCCTGGGAAGTTGCACCGTGAGCTCCCGAAAACAAAACCGTGAGGGCGAGGCCCAAAGTGGACAATATTGTGTTAGATAGGCCGGGTCGTGACAGAATGGTATCAGAGCTGGACCCCGACCGGAAGTGTGCCAGCGAGGACGCTGGGCCCCAAGGGGGGTGGATTGTAAGACCCGGTCTTGGAAGCAAGAACGGTGAGCAAGACCCGTGAGCTTAAGAAGCAAGAACGGTGAGCAAGACCCGTGAGCTTGGTAAGGTAAGATAGGTGAACGATCCCACATCTCTCGGGGAGGGAAAGGTGAAGTGCCTTATATGTGTGGGCACGTATCTATCTAACACAAGGCCTTTTGGGAGCTCAGTGGCTTTGGGGGGGATTGGAACCCCAAAGTTAAGCGAGTTGAGGCTGGTGCAATCCCATGATAGGTGACCTACTGGGAAGTTGCACGTGAGCTCCCGAAAACAAAACCGTGAGGGCTGGACCCAAAGCGGACAATATTGTGTTAGATGGGCCGGGTCGTGACACGTAGTGTCCATAACGGGTTCGAAAAGCAGTTTTCGGAATATCCTCCTCCGAAATCCTCAGTTGGTGATACCCAGACCGCAAATCAATCTTCGAAAAGCACTGAGCTCCCCGCAACTAGTCAAAAAGGTCATCGATCCTGGGTAGAGGATATTGGTTCCTCAGTGTCACCTTGTTGAGTTGTCGATAGTCAATACACAAATGGAGACTCCCCTCGTTCTTCTTTACGAACAACACCGGGGCTCCCCACGGTGAAGTACTCGGTCGGACATATCCCAAATCCACCAACTCCTGCAACTGAGTTTTGAGTTCTCGTAACTCGGCCGGTGGCATCCGGTATGGTGCCTGGGATATAGGTCGGGTACCAGGGAGTAGTTCAATAGTAAACTCGATCTCCCGCGATGGCGGTAATCCAGGTAAGTCTTCCGGGAACACATCCGGAAACTCACATACCACCGGTATCTCGTCGATACCCGGAGTATCAACCTGATCCGACACGACGTGCGCCAGATAACCCTGGCATCCCTTCCGTAGAAGTTTGGTAGTAGTAAGTGAAGAAATCACTTCAGGAGGCGAACCGTCATGTTCCCCCTGGAAGATAACCTCCGGCAAACCCGGGCTTCGCAGAATCACTTGCTTGCTACAGCAATCGATGAGCGACCCATGCTCCGATAGCCAATCCATCCCCAAAATTACATCGAAGTCGTGGATATCCAAAATAATTAGATCCGCTGGTAAATCCACATCCTCAATTCTCACCGGGCACCTCCGAATCACCTGATTCACAAGGTACACGATGCCCATCAGGGTGCCAACACCCATTTCACAATCTAAGGCTGATACCACACAATCAAGCATACCAGCACAACTCTTCGAAATAAAAGAATGTGTAGCCCCCGCATCCATCAATACACATACAAGAAGGTTTAAGATATATAGTGTACCTGTAACCACGCCTGGGGCGGTCCTCGCCTGCTGCTGGGTCATTGCAAACACTTGAGCCCTAGGCCCTCCATTCCGTCCGCGCCCGCGCGCACCACGCCCAGCACCTCGGTCACCTCCCTGACCGCGACCTCCATTAGTGTGGGAAGCCGTGCTCTGCACCACACTAGAGCCCCCAGCGTCGTTGCTCTTGGACAACAGTGGGCAATCACAGGCATAGTGGCCCTCCTCCCCGCAAGCAAAATAGGTTACCGGCCTCGGCCTATCCGAATGCCCACCAGAAGCATCGCTCCATGACGAACGCTGCCCGGACTTGTATCCTGATCCTCTGCCCTGAGAGCCTCCGCGTCGGCCTGACCAGCCACGACCCTTGAAGGATGAGGGTGCTCCCCTGTAGCCCCTCCCCTGTTGTTCTTCTGGCCTGATGGCCTACGGTGTGGGCGATCCTGACGTCGCCCCTCGCCCGAAGGCTGTCGTGTCTGGTGTGTCGCCAGACTGGCCTCGACACGCACCGTAGCGCCGACCATATCTCTCAGTGAAGTATGAGTAGCAGCAGTCACACTTGCCTGGATCTCCCCTCGGAGTCCAAGCTCGAACCTTTGGCATTTGTCCTCCTCCGTGCTCACGAATGATGCAGCGAACCGGGATAGTTTTCCGAAAGTCTGCTCGTAGTCCGCAACGGACATATCTCTCTGCTCCAGCCGCAGGAACTCAGCCTCCCGTGCCGCGCGAAACGATCGCGGGTAGTACTGGTCCAGAAATCGGGAACGGAAAGCTTCCCAAGTAGTGGTATGGACAGACCACCAGACATTTCGAGGCCGTGCCACCACTGGTAGGCTCCTCCCTCCAGCAAGAAGGCCGCCAAAGTTACCCGTTCGCCCGGAGGGCAGTGCATCACCGTGAAGATCCTTTCCCATTTGGTGATCCAATCATGAGCATCTTCGGGGTTCGATCCCCCGTTGAAAGGTGTGGCTCCCACACGTTGAGCCCGCTCAATGCTTGTGCATTCCATTTCCCTTTCCAGATCCTCGTCAGTTCATGTATGAGGAATTCTCCTAGGAGGCATAACCAACTGTCAAGAGGCATAGATAAGTTAACATTATCCTTAAAAGTCGAAAAGTAACTAGTACTAATCGCTAGTCTAGCATGCTGACCACAACCTAGTGCTCTGATACCAAGCTGACAGGACCCGCCCCGATCCCACAGGGACCACAAGGGGACGTGCCCTGCTCCCGTCTGACACCCAAAAATTCATACCAATTTTAGCCTCAAAAACATCAAATGCATAAATAACCAAATTAAAGTTATACATCAAATCCGAATTAAACAGATGTCAAACAAGGGATGAAATCCAAACGACAAGTTGCGAGCACGACTCTAACATAAACCTGCGGGTACACCACCCAACAGGGGTTCAGGTACGCAGAAGTGGATCTATGCCTCAGCCTCAGGTTCCTCCTCTACCTCATTAGCACGACCTGGAGGGGTTACCAAAACATTAAGGGTGAGTGGGCCGAAACTCAAGTTTATAAAATCGTTTAGTAAGTAAAACATATAATTTACCCCTCCATTTTCCAAAACATTGCATGCAGTATTATTTACAATCATTAAGCATATAATATGAACCATAAGGCATGTAATAAAACCATAAACATAATTTTAGCCACTGCACTATACACTCCAATCCCGACATCCCTGATGTCTGACGTCCCTGACGTCCAATAAGGTCACAATCACAAGGCTACGCGTGCCACTCGGGTCTCAATTCCGAGTTCAATCCCCGAACCCTGTTCAGTTACAGCATCCCCGATGCTTAGCGTCATAGACGCTGGACGTTCTAGACGTCCGTGACCACTCCGGGGTACCTCATCCGGAGGAGACAGTATCATATGGAAGGATCTATACAGTGCAGTACCAAATACATTTTATTGATATCCACATGCAAAACATATGAGTATACATAGGTAAAATCTGAACCGATCGTTACGTTTCATCAGACGGGTCTCATGCCCAAATACCGTGAAACGTGCCATAACCGAAATTTCAATATCATCAAAACCATATCTTGATTCCAGCTTGTGAACATATAAGTAAATTAGAAAACATTTAAGCATGGAAGGGTTTAATGAAATCGGGCCCACTCACAGTACGATCCCGCGATGAACCTGCGCGTACGAACTTGTACCGGGATTATCGTACAATTCCTGTCAGTCCAAATCACATGTAAGGGTCACTACAAGTCTTAAACATTTAACCACAAAGTCCGAAATAGAAACCGGCTCGGGGAAGCCGTCCAACACGTTTCCGGAGGCAACCGCCCCTAAACTAACCCATCAAAACTATCTCAGATCAACATGGTTAATTCACCAAAAATGTTCAGAATGATGAGAGGAACAAGAGTCATGTTGATCGTGATCGAAGATAAAGTCCAACGCGCCCTCACGCGCCGCCCAAAGTGGCTGCGCGTGAAAGTCACGCGCCTGACACTATAGCTACAGTGTCACCATTTTCACCCGTTTGTCTGCAATACGGGCCTGCCACCCGCGGCTTGACCCGGTTGAATACCCATCAATTCTTACTCGATTTCAATCCAATTTGATCCTAACATGTTCATTAACTATCCAATTTAGGTTCTGAGTCAACAATTAACCTCACTGGTCCCTTAAATGGACCCTCGACCCGTGATCAACCAAACGGGTCAATCACCAGAACTCCCTGGTTTCAAACCCATTGTCCAATTAACTTCACAGGAAGCATAATAGGATCAAAACGAACCAAAATGAACAACCAATTGTGTCTGAAAGTACCTGAAGGTTGTCGTTCCAAGCTCTGCGATTTCCCTGAAAACAGCAGTCACCGTCCCAGCTCACCCGTGGCTGATGGCCTTCGATTTCGATGTGGTTGAGTTCCAAACACTCCCAGAAGACTAAACCAGGCCTTGGTTTGGTCCAACAGTCACCAGAAATCAAAACCCGATTTTCCCTCTAATTTTGCCCGAAATGGTTTCTCTGGTTTTCTTCATCAATTCTCAGTTTTCTTAATGGCAGAGTGATGCTCACACAAGTTCTAATCAGTTTTAAATAACCTCAGCTGTCCGAGAGGATCGTGGAAGTCCAATTTGTCCACTAAAAATTGTTCCCCGAAAAAGCTTCGAATCACAATATTCAATTCGACCGTGCAGGCTGGACGGTTCAGGCCACGTTCAAAAGCAAAAGACAGCCCAGACTTTCCAGCACATATTAGCATAATCAATTGTGCACTGAACCACCGCACATGGTGGTGCCGCTCATGTACCCCGCGGTTTGCTACAGTAACTAGGGCGAAATGACCAAAATGCCCCTGGTTCAAATAATTACCAAACTGCCCCTCACTTCCTAGACCCGTAACTCAGCCATACGAAGTCCGATTTCGGCGTGCCGCCTGTCTACGGACTCAGGATATCGAGACCTACCTAACGGTCCTTGAGTCATGTGAAAATTAGTTGCCAAACGAAAAGTCAACATTTTCGCCCGTGAAGTCCAACTTACGGTAATGCCCCTGAAATTCCGATAGTCATAACTTTTAGCCAGATCGTTCGAATTGGACGTGCCACCTGTCTATAGACTCGTGACGTCCCGAACTACATCACGGTCACTGGTCAAAGTCCATTTGACCCACTAATCAAAAAGTCTACAATTTGGCCATACCATTCACAAGGGTAAAAACGTCAATTCAAATATTAAATTACAATATTAAAATCCTCGAATTTCCGGGGTGTTACATATACGATCGGGCCAAGGGCCCCGTTGGTTTACGATTCGGGCTTGAGGCCTATTTTAACTATGGTATCGGGTCCGAGTCCCAGTTGGTTATAATATCGGGATTAGGGCCCCTTTAGTTGTGAAATCGGGCTAGAGGCCCCGTTGATTCCTGGTTTTGGGCTTGAGGCCCTTTTAGTCGTGATATCGGGCTAGACGCCTAGTTGATTGTAACATCGGGCTTGAGTCCCAGTTCGGTTTGTGAAATGAGAATTCGAGCATGAGACTCTATTGAACTGTGGATTTAGGGCGAGGCCTGTGAAAGTGGATTTGAATCGGATTTGAGGAATCCTATTGAATGGTTCGGGTATGAGATCCAGTTGAAATATGTTTTGAGAAAGAAAGTATTTGAAAATGTATATATACCCTCCATATGATTTGTTTGGTCTCCTCAAGATGTCGACCTGGAGAGTCACGATCCACATACCAGAATAGGTATCCCCATAGGGATCCCGTTCTAGGAGTGGGAGTTATAATGCGGTCCAGGACTAGATTCCGGAGAGATAATCGGACTAAGTCTGAAGATAGAGCCTCTCAGATGGAGAATTCCTGGGGGTAGACTCGGAGTAGTGTGGACACTAGTATAGAGACGAAATTGTGACATATATCGGGGATGTGTGCCCCGAGTTGGCATCTTCTCGGAAGTGCCGCGGATGGGTTATACGGATGAGGTTTTACGAAAAGTGATTTAGGGGCGGAGACCCCATGTTCCATGTTTTAGAAATGGTTTGGGGCGGAGACCCTGTATTCTATGTTTTGGTATTTCACTGAGAATGGTTTTGGGTTGAGACCCACGTTTACTAGATTTAGGCTGAGTTCCCATATGGTTTGTTTTACGGTTTTGGGCTAAGGCCCTAAAGGTTTTGTAAATGTTTGATAAATGGTTTTCGAATGCATGCATTCTTTTAGTGAAAGGCATAAATATCTTTTGATGAAAATGTTTTATTAAAATTGACAGGACCCACCCCGATCATCACCTCGATAATCGGGAAGCATCCTGCCCCCGTCTGACAATCGAATCCAAAAGGCCGGAAAACTAAATAATATTACATCACACCCATCGTCAGACCAGGGAGATTAAACAAATACATCCGACTGGACGTCAAGTCCACACTTTCACAGAGAATAATATTAGAAAACAGGTTAAAGGACAAATCCTACTCTGTGAACTAGCTACTCCGCAACGGAAGACTTTATGCCTCTGCCTCGGCGCTTGCCCCCGAACTTGTACCACGACCTGGAGGGCAGTTAAAAACAACAAGGTGTGAGTGGACCAAAACAAAGGTTTACAGAAAAAAAATTTAATGAAATCGGGGTTCGCCCTCCAATTTTATAACACGCATGCATAACCAGATATTCAAGAAAACCGCGTATTAACATTTGAAAAACTCTTTTTCCGAAACACATGTAAAACGTTACAGAAAAACCATCACAACTCTTGTAAAACAATATAATATTACCAAAATCCAGAATTTGTCATTTGCAACATCATTTACGCAAACCAAGTAAAAAGTGAATCAATATTCGTAATTAAACCGTTGGATCCATCCGAGTCTTTAAACTCAATATCAGGCCTTCCCGAGATATCAACGAGTCTTTAAACTCAAAACATGATCAATAGGCCTCGGGGGTATCACAATAACCGAGTCTTTAAACTCACGAGTCTTTAAACTCAATCCGGGTATTTAAACCCAATTTTCGGGCCCGCCCCCGTCATCAATAAACCGGGTCTTTAAACCCAACACCAGAACCAACAATCAACCGGGTCTTTAAACCCAAAACCGTTTTTAAACACAATAAACCAGGATTCATCATAAATCGTTTTCCGACATCATTCCGAAATCATATCTCGTCATAATAGGACTTATGTCCGAATTCACATGCAAATTCCAAAACATGCAATTTCCGAAATCACTTCACAATTATAATCAAACATCATAAATCCGTAACATGCATAATCATATCCAGATACTTCATCAAAACATCATTCATGCATAAGAAAAAACCGTAACCTCGACCTGCGTGAAATATGATGAATGTCTCGAAAAGCGTGAAAACACATAAAACCGAAATATCATATCACCATCATAAAATCATATGTAAAACCATAAGATAAATAAGTAATATAGTCATGCATGCCCGGTTAGAAATCAAAAAGTCCACTCACGGTTTTAGGACGTGTCAATCGCGCCCCGTGCGCTCCTCAGTAGCTTCGGAAATGTCCGGGCCTGTAAAAACGTACAAGAAGGGTTACAAACATCCTCAAATAGCTCGTATGATTTTTCCCTAATTTTTCGGATTTTTTGACGAAATAAACCTTAAAGACCTAAACATCCGAACTCCCGAAATTATCCCGCACGAAAAACTCGAATCCTAAAGATAAAATGTTAATTAGACTGAAAGGAACAAATTCCATGTTGATCGTGATCGGAGATGACATCACACGCGCCGTCACGCGCTGCCCAAAGTGTCTGCGCGTGAAGGCCAGGCGCCAAGCTACAGTGTCCTCTCCCTCACCCGAACGGCCTGCTAAACGGGTCTGATACCCGCGACTTAACCCTATCAGTTAGCCCTCAATTATCAATCAATTCTTCCCGTTTTCAATCCTATCACCTTCTCTAATCCATTAATTTTAGGTCTGTATTAACGATTAACCTCGACTAACATTAAAACTATCCAACCCAGACTCGAACAGTCGAACTAGTCGACTTTTGGAACTCACCCAACCTAGCCCCATTTTCAAATTAACTTCACCAGTAGCTTAAGGGGACCTAGACAAACACAATGGAACAGTCAATTGAACCCGCCGTTACCTGGAAGTCGTCGTCCTCAACACTGTGTTTTTCCAGAAACTGGAACTTGAGTTCCTGAGCAAACCTTGATCATTCCTCTTCAATTCTTGCACGGTCGTGTTAGCAAGGATCCCAGAAGACTAATTCCACCCTCAGCTTGGTTCAACTCACCTCAAAACCCAACCTTTGAATTTCCCTCCATTTCTGCGTTTTTTCTTCCCCGTCTCAGGACACTCACTCAACTCTCTCTCAGACTGCCCAAGTGATCGAAATGAGTTCCCAAACTCAGTGACACTCAGCTAAACCCCTCAGAATGGAAGACAGCCCGTGGGAATCAACTGAATCACTCTGGAAAATGTTTCCCGCACACAGAGACCACGGCCATTTTTAAAACCACCCGTGCACTGGAGCTCTGTTCAAGCCACGATGGGCTGCTTCCAATGCCTCAAATCCCATAAACAATTCCCACCGTTCAGTAACTGTCTCCCCACGGCTGCTACAGTAACCCGTGGTGAAAAGACCAAATTGACCCTCAGTTGACAATTACCAAATTGCCCCTCATCTTCCGTGACCCGTAACTCGGTCACCCGATGTCCGTTTCAAGCGTGCCGCCTGTCGTTGTACTCGGGGCGTCGAGACGAACCTAAGGTCTTCGAGTCATGTGAAAACCAATCGTCAAACGAAAAGTCAACTTTTTCCCCTTATAACGTCCAAATTACGATAATGCCCCTGGGCTTCCGAACGGCATAACTTTCACCCTGTTCGTCCGATTTGGACGTGCCACCTGTCTATGAACTCGTGACGTCCCGAACTACGTCACGGTCATCGGTCAACGTCTGTTTGACCCTCCAATCAAAAAGTCAACAAATTGACCATACGAATCACAAGGGTAAAAACGTCATTTTATTTATTATTTCACAATATTACATTTTCCGAATTTCCGGGGCGTTACAATCTCCCCCCTTAAGAAATTTTGTCCCGAAATTTCAAGGAAACAAATAGGGGAACTGTTCTCGCATCTGCGCTTCGGGTTCCCATGTGGCTTCCTCCACATTCTGGTTCCTCCAGAGAACCTTTACAAGAGGAAAGGTCTTCCAACGTAATACTTTATCCTTTCGGTCTAAAATCTGCACCGGCTGTTCTTCGAAACTCAAATCCTCTCGGAGTTCAATGGGTTGTTCCTCCAGCACATGAGATGCGTCGAACACGTATTTCCGCAACATCGACACATGAAAAAGATCGTGGACCCTCGAAAGTTCTGGCGGTAGTGCTAACCTGTAGGCCACCGGGCCAATCCTCTCAGTGATCTCATAAGGTCCGATGTAACGAGGGCTCAACTTTCCTCGCCTGCCAAATCTCACTACACCTTTCCAAGGGGACAGTTTCAAAAATACCCGATCTCTGACCGCAAACTCAAGATCTCGAATCCGATGGTCCACATAGCTCTTTTGTCTGTCTTGGGCTGCCTTGAGCCGATCTCTGATGAGTTTGACCTTCTTCGTTGTCAGTTCCACCAATTCGGATTTAGTCAGCTTCCTTTCACCCACATCCGTCCAACACAACGGGGTTCTACACTGCCGTCCATACAAGGCTTCGTACGGGGCCATCCCAATGCTCGCCTGATAGCTGTTATTGTAGGCAAATTCCATCAAGGCTAGATGTGATTCCCAAGTGTCCTGAAATTGCAAAACGCAAGCTCGCATCATATCCTCCAATATCTGGATGGTCCGCTCAGACTGGCCGTCAGTCTGAGGATGAAATGCAGTACTGAAATGGAGTTTCGTCCCAAAGGCTTCCTGTAGACTTTGCCAAAACCGAGAAGTAAACCTCCGGTCTCTGTCAGAAACTATTGATTCTGGAGTACCGTGCAACCGGATGATCTCGTCGATAAATAGCTGAGCCAACTATGTCATCCTGAAGTTCTCTCGCACCGGCAAGAAATGAGCTAATTTCGTAAGCTTGTCCACAATCACCCAAACTCCATCGTGACCTCTGGGTGTCCTAGGAAGTCCAAACACAAAATCCATCGTTATGTGATCCCATTTCCATTCCGGGATAGGTAGTGGTTGCAAGGATCCATAAGGTCGTTGTCTCTCAGCCTTCACTTGCTAGCAAATCAGACACCTGCTGAAAAACTCGGCAATCTCCCGTTTCATACCCGGCCACCAATAGTGTTCTCGCAAGGTACGATACATCTTGGTCCCACCAGGTTGCATCGCGTAGGCCGAACTATGAGCCTCGTCCAAAAATTCCTTCTTCAGTGCCTCAACGTCGGGCACACACAACCGTCCTTCTTTTAGCAAAGCTCCATCCTCCCTGACTGTGAAATCTAGCCGTTCACCAGCTTCCACTTCAATCCGAAGTACACACGAGACAGGATCTTGAGATTGAGCCTCAACGATGCGATCGATTAAGAGTGGTCTCACGTGAAAGTTAGCCAGCAAGACACCTTGGCTATCCAGTCCCAAATCAATGCTAGTCTTGCGGAGTTCAACCAACAGTGGCAAATGAACCGTCCGTAGGTGTGCTACAGAATGCGTCGACTTCCAGCTTAGAGCATCAGCCACCACATTGGCTTTCCCAGGGTGGTACTCAATCGTGCAATCATAATCATTAATAAGCTCTAGCCACCGTCGTTGCCTCACATTTAACTCCTTTTGAGTGGACAAGTACTTCAGGCTCTGGTGATCCGTGAACATTCTGCAAGTCGCACCATACAAGTGATGTCTCCAAATTTTTAACGCATGCACAACAGCAGCTAACTCCAAGTCGTGCGTCGGATAATTGCGCTCATGCGGCTTCAACTGGCGCGAAGCATAGGCAATCACTTTCCCATGCTGCATTAGCACACATCCCAAACCCTGTAAGGATGCATCACTGTACACCTCGAATTCCCCACTGTCGTCAGGAAGGGTCAGTATAGGAGCAGATGTCAACCTTTCCTTTAACTCCCCGAAACTGCGCTCATAATCGTCATCTCAGACAAACTTGACTCCCTTCCGCGCCAGTCGCGTCAACGGGGCAGCAATGGTAGAGAAACCCTCTACAAACCTCCTGTAGTAGCCAGCCAAACCCAAGAAACTTCTGACTTCAGTGACGGTCCTCGGTTGTTCCCACTTCGCCACTGCCTCAATTTTCTGAGAATCCACACTGATTTCGTCTGTTGAGATCACATGCCCCAAGAAACTCACGCTCGTCAACCAAAACTGACACTTGCTGAGCTTCGCATACAACTGGTTTTCCCTCAAGGTACCTAGGACCAACCTTAAGTGTTCCTCGTGCGCTTCCGCACTCCTCGAGTAGACTAGGATATCGTCGATGAACACGATGACAAAGTGATCCAAGTATGGCTGCAACACTCGGTTCATCAAGTCCATAAACGCTGCGGGTGCGTTGGTCAAACCAAACGGAATCACAAGGAACTCATAATGACTATATCGGGTCCTAAAGGCTGTCTTGGGTACATCCTCATCCTTAACCCGCAACTGATGATACCCAGAACGAAGATCAATTTTGGAGAAGTACTGCGCTCCTCGCAGCTGATCGAACAAATCATCAATCCGAGGCAACAGGTATTTGTTCCTGACTATTACTTTATTCAGTTTCTTGTAATCAATGCAGAGTCTCAAACTCCCATCCTTTTTCTTCACAAACAACACCGGGGCTCCCCAGAGGGATACACTCGGTCGAATAAATCCCATCTCAAGTAATTCTTGTAACTGCGCCTTCAGTTCTTTCAACTCAGCTGGCGCCATACGATACGGAGTCTGAGAAATAGGTTGCGTAAATGGAACCAGATTAATAGTGAACTCGACATCTCGATGAGGTGGCAATCCCGGTAGATCCTCCGGAAAGACATCCGGAAACTCCCGTACTATCGGTATATCCTCCACCCTCAATGGTGCGGCTCGTGAGTCCATCACTTGGGCTAAGTATCCCTGGCACCCCTTCCTCAACAACTTGCTTGCCTTCAGGGCTGAAATCACTCCGACAGGAGTTGCTCGTTGTATTCCCTGAAAGGTGGTTTCCGATAACCCGGGGCTCCGAAAGGTAACCTTCTTATCAACACATTCGATAGAAGCATGATGGAGCGTCAACCAATCCATTCCCAAAATGACATCAAAGTCGTGCGAGTCCAAGAGTATCAAATCTGTTACCAGTCCAACGTCACCTACCATTACGGGAAACTCCCGCAACACTTGGTTCACCACAAATACGTCTCCTGTGGGTGTACTCACACCCAAGTCACAGTCCAGTACAGACACCTCTCTACCCGCCAATAACTCACAATCTCGCGATATAAACGAATGAGTAGCTCCGGGATCAATTAAAGCACAAACATCATGCCCAAAGATCGTGAGTGTACCTGTCACAACACCAGGTGATGCCATGGCCTCCTGCTGCGTAACAGCAAAAACTCGGGCCTGTGGTCCAGCTGCTCGCCCACGGCCCCGGCCCCTCTGTCCATTAGCCGCTCCAGCACCATCTCCTCTAGTACTCCCAGTCCCAGAAACTGCAGCTGTGCTCCGTCCCTGCTCTTCTCTACCCCGACCTGCGCCACCACCCTGTGGCAAAGATGGACACTCCCTCCGATAGTGGCCCCGCTCGCCACAGAAGAAACATATAACACTGGAAACATCGGGAGCAAAACCACCACTCTGCCGTCCTGTGGAAGCAACCGAAGTCGCGCTCGCCTGCGGAGCAGTCTGCGCCCTAGGCGCTCGGAATCCGGGACTCTGATAGTTACCAGGCCTGCCATAACGATCATTGCCTGCAGATGAGGCTCCACCATAACGTCCTTTCTTCGGGGCTCTCTGACCATACGATCCAGGATATGAACGCTCTCGACGTTGTCCACCACCAGAATACTGTGGACGTGTTGGGAGACTGGCCTCAACCCGCACTGCGGCATCTGACAACTCCCTGAGAGTGGTAAAATCTCCGGCCGTCACAATGGCCCGTATCTCACCCTGTAGGCCAAGCTCAAACCTACGACATTTCTCAGCCTGAGTAGATACAAAGGTAGGAGCAAAACGGGCTAGCATCTGAAACTTCTGCTCATACTCAGCTATCAACATGCTCCCCTGCTGGAGCTGCAGAAACTCGGCCTCCCTAGCATCGCGGAATGAACGGGGATAATACTGATCCACAAACCATTCACGAAAGGTCTCCCAAGTCACTGTACGGGCATCCCAACCCGGCAACTCCAGAGTATACCACCACTCATAAGCAGATCCATCAAGCAAAAAGGTAGCCAATACAACTCGCTCCTCAGGAGGACAGTGCATCACAACAAAAATCCGCTCGAACCGAGAAATCCAACGCTGAGCATCCTCGGAATCTGCTCCACCACTAAACACCGTAGCCTTAAGAAGCTGGACTCGCTCAATCGAAGCACTCTCAGCATCACTATCAGGTAGTGGAAGGGGTTCGCGTCGCGGAGGCATGGCCGATCGTCCTTCTTCTGAAAGAGTCATAAGTTAGTACAATAATCAAGGCACACCCGAGTGCCAGACACGAATCGTAAACCTAGGCTCTGATACCAATTGACAGGACCCACCCTGATCATCGCCTCAAGAATCGGGAAGCATCCTGCTCCCGTCTGACAATCGAATCCAAAAGGCCGGAAAACTAAATAATATTACATCACACCCATTGTCAGACCAGGGAGATTAAACAAATACATCCGACTGGACGTCAAGTCCACACTTTCACAGAGCATAATATTAGAAAATAGGTTAAAGGACAAATCCTACTCTGTGAACTAGCTACTCCGCAGCGGAAAACTTTATGCCTCTGCCTCTGCCTCGGCGCTTGCCCCCGAACTTGTACCACGACCTGGAGGGCAGTTAAAAACAACAAGGTGTGAGTGGACCGAAACAAAGGTTTACAGAAAAAAAATTTAATGAAATCGGGGTTCGCCCTCCAGTTTTATAACACGCATCTATAACCAGATATTTAAGAAAACTGCGTATTAACATTTGAAAAACTCTTTTTCCGAAACACATGTAAAACGTTACAGAAAAACCATCACAACTCTTGTAAAACAATATAATATTACCAAAATCCAGAATTTGTCATTTGCAACATCATTTACGCAAACCAAGTAAAAAGTGAATCAATATTCGAAATTAAATCGTTGGATCCATCCGAGTCTTTAAACTCAATACCAGGTCTTCCCGGGATATCAACAAGTCTTTAAACTCAAAACATGATCAATAGGCCTCGGGGGTATCACAATAACCGAGTCTTTAAACTCATGAGTCTTTAAACTCAATCCGGGTCTTTAAACCCAATTTTCGGGCCCGCCCCCGTCATCAATAAACCGGGTTTTTAAACCCAACACCAGATCCAACAATCAACCGGGTCTTTAAACCCAAAACCGTTTTTAAACACAATAAACCAGGATTCATCATAAACCGTTTTCCGACATCATTCCGAAATCATATCTCGTCATAATAGGACTTATGTCCGAATTCACATGCAAATTCCAAAACATGCAATTTCCGAAATCACTTCACAATTACAATCAAATAACCCTCCCATGTTGGATGAGTACATATCCCAAACGCTGCATAAATGCATCACAGTAGACCTCAAACTTCCTGTTACCCTGGAAGGGTCAAAAACGGAGCAAAACATGCATAATCATATCCAGATACTTCATCAAAACATCATTCATGCATAAGCAAAAACCGTAACCTCGACATGCGTGAAATATGATGAATGTCTCGAAAAGCGTGAAAACACATAAAACCGAAATATCATATCACCATCATAAAATCATATGTAAAACCATAAGATAAATAAGTAATATAGTCATGCATGCCCGGTTAGAAATCAAAAAGTCCACTCACGGTTTTAGAACGCGTCAATCGCGCCCCGTGCGCTCCTCAGTAGCTTCGGAAATGTCCGGGCCTGTAAAAACGTACAAGTAGAGTTACAAACATCCTCAAATAGCTCGTATGATTTTTCCCTAATTTTCCGGATTTTTTGACGAAATAAACCTTAAGGACCTAAACTTCCGAACTCCCAAAATTATCCCGGACGACTCCCGAACAACTCGAATCCTAAAGGTAAAATGTTAATTAGACTGAAAGGAACAAATTCCATATTGACCGTGATCGGAGATGACATCACACGCGCCGTCACGGGCCGTCCAAAGTAGCTGCACGTGAAGGCCACGCGCCAAGCTACAGTGTCCTCTCCCTCACCCGAACGGCCTGCTAAACGGGTCTGATACCCGCGACTCAACCCGATCAGTTAGCCCTCAATTCTCAATCAATTCTTCCCATTTTCAATCCTATCACCTTCTCTAATCCATTAATTTTAGGTCTGTATTAACGATTAACCTCGACTAACATTAAAACGATCCAACCCAGACTCGAACAGTCGAACTAGTCGACTTCTGGAACTCACCCAACCTAGCCCCATTTTCAAATTAACTTCACCAGTAGCTTAAGGGGGCCTAGACGAACACAATGGAACAGTCAATTGAACCTGCCGTTACCTGGAAGCCGTCGTCCTCAACACTGTGTTTTTCCAGAAACAGGAACTTGAGTTCCTGAGCAAACCTTGATCATTCCTCTTCAATTCTTGCACGGTCGTGTTAGCAAGGATCCCAGAAGACTAATTCCACCCTCAGCTTGGTTCAACTCACCTCAAAACCCAACCTTTGAATTTCCCTCCATTTCTGCGTTTTTTCTTCCCCGTCTCAGAACACTCGCTCAACTCTCTCTCAGACTACCCAAGTGATCGAAATGAGTTCCCAGACTCAGTGACACTCAGCTAAACCCCTCAGAATGGAAGACAGCCCGTGGGAATCAACTGAATCACTCTGGAAAATGTTTCCCGCACACAGAGACCACGGCCATTTTTAAAACCACCCGTGCACTGGAGCTCTGTTCAAGCCACGATGGGCTGCTTCCAATGCCTCAAATCCCATAAACAATTGCCACCGTTCAGTCTACTATGGTTTAAACAATTGGATCGTGCAAAACCACCACACACGGCGGTGCAGCAACCGTCTCCCCACGGCTGCTACAGTAACTGTCTCCCCACGGCTGCTACAGTAACCCATGGTGAAAAGACCAAATTGCCCCTCAGTTGACAATTACCAAATTGCCCCTCATCTTCCGTGACCCGTAACTCGGTCACCCGATGTCCGTTTCAAGCGTGCCGCCTGTCGTTGTACTCGGGGCGTCGAGACGAACCTAATGGTCTTCGAGTCATGTGAAAACCAATTGTCAAACGAAAAGTCAACTTTTTTCCCCTATAACGTCCAAATTACGATAATGCCCCTGGGCTTCCGAACGTCATAACTTTCACCCTGTTCGTCCGATTTGGACGTGCCACCTGTCTATGAACTCGTGACGTCCCGAACTACGTCACGGTCATCGGTCAACATCCGTTCGACCCTCCAATCAAAAAGTCAAAAAATTGACCATACAAATCACAAGGGTAAAAACGTCATTTTATTCATTATTTTACAATATTACATTTTCCGAATTTCCGGGGCGTTACAAAAATAGTTGGTTTCGTCCACTCATAGCTTTTACTGTTTTGAATGCCCTTCAGGTTGATCGCGGATACGGGCTGTAGTAGAGACCGAGACATCACACTCCTGCTCCTATGATCCTAGCATACTCTGGATGCCCCGGTGAGGGCTAGAGTCGAAATTATCCCGAGTTTAACGCTTCGTGTCAGACGGGAGCAGGCACATCCCACTTTAATCCCGGGGGACGGGTCCTGACAAGTTGGTATCGGAGCAGGTTGGCTCATTTGATACTTATGGTACTCTGATACCAGTGGTATCAGAGCGTGTTTTACTCTTAGAGTGTGTGCAGGTCGTGGATGTGATGTCTCTGCAGTAGTAACAGCCCGTCATCAACATGATAGTTAGGGTATTAGTACGAGGATTCCGTGGAATCGAATCCTAGTTAGAGTTTGTTGGCAAAATGTGCGATAATTTGGGATTCGATTGGCATTGGATGTCGCGTTCTCCGAGAGGTTGGATCCCGAGTAGGATCGATACGCGTGGGAATCCAACGTCTTAGAGCCATAGTGTTATTGGAGATGGGATCCAGTGGATCCCTAGACACTATATGACGACCCGGGAGTCGAGACCGTTGTCGGTTGTGTCATGTCGGATTGAAGAGTGTGCTGCGGAGGGCAGCTGAGGTCATGATTGACCCGAGTGAGATTGTTGGGAATAGGAACGTTGAACCCAATTTGGCATGAGAGACCATGTTTCAGTGTGTCGAATTCCGGTGGGATGTCGACTGGCAGGAGATGCCCAGAGGAGCTGTCGTGTGATGTGATAGGATACGATCGCAACGTGTAGCAGCAGTGCAGCTTTAGACCCGACGTATGGCCAAGTTCGTGTGGAGGCTAGCGGCTAGGAGCCATATAGGTACGAGGAGATGAGCCTCTCAGATGGTGGTTACTGGTTGTTGGATACCAGTATCGGAGTACGACAATCCTTCGGAGTCGAGGTGAGGGATCACTCAAGATAGACATGCTGCAGCGAGCAGCCGGTTAGGGTAACCCTAGTAGGTGATTGATTGGACAAGTTACCAGGAGTATGGTACTTGTCGACTGGATCCTAAGGTGGACCGATCAGTGGATGTTGTGTTGAGTGGTTGGTACCGGCAGTGAGTTGACCACATGGATTTGGAGTCTTTATAGCAGAGTGTTTCTGAGATTGGTCTGCACGAGGTTGTGGCAGACGTACTGAGATTGGTCTGCACGAGGTTGTGGCAGACGTTGCTAACGATGGACGTAATCGAGTCTTATCGAGTTGGATAGACTCAGGTTCCTGTGATGATTGTGACGATGGGATTCGTTAGTCGTGACGATGATATGGGGTACGTGAGTGATGCACGGTACGAGCCGTGGTTTTGGGAGTTGGCTCGGTTACGACCGAGTGCGATCGTAGGATGAAGTGTTGGACTTTGAGGTGTTGGCACACTTGCCACGCTACCTCTGTGGGGTGACTGTGACGAGTAGGATATACCTAGATGAGTGACAGGTGCCCTAGATATCCTTGGATGGATTACACGAGTTTGAGTGCTGGAGTTGATCCCATAGAGTTGGTACGTGCAAACCGGTATGCCGACGAGATAGTAGGCCCAGAGTGGCGAGCATGTGAGTTCGGTGGGCATTGAGCGGGACAGAGAGGACCCTGAGTGGCTCAGTGTGAGGCATGTGGAGTACTTGGTTTGGTGACCAATTCCCTAGTGATGTGAGACTTGAGATACGAGTGTTGGATGCCGTTTGTTCACATCCATAAATAGTATACAAGGTTTAAACTTGAGTCGCGTGAATTCCACTCGGAATGAGTGTACCTACATAAACGGTATTCACGGATGCGTGGATGGTGTCCAGTTGAGCTGAGGACTTGAAAGTCCCGTGGGAGTTGACTTGAGCTTCGTATAAGCTGGGTTGAGGAGAAACCAGATTGTGAGAAAAAGAATGGGTCATTATAGTCGTTACCAACAGTTGTCTTTAGTCGGAAGAGATAGGTATGCTTCCAACATGATTGCAACTTCTTTCTATCCCGATTTGGTGTGGACGTAGGAAATACTCGTGTAGTGAGTAAGCTCAGTAATTGGAAAAGAGACAGGCTTCTAAGGTGATTGGAACTTCGGAATCGAGAGAGGTTGTGACCGAAACAATGAGAAGGGGACTTCTCATTTTCTGCTCTTTAGAAAATTTCGATTGGTGACAGTAGATGACATACTTTGATGTCATCATCTCGGATTCTCCTAGATTCGTCCCTAGGTGGGACGATGAGGAGTGATATGATAGCTAAAGCGTTCAAAGAAGGTGTAAGAATCGAACACCTAGAATGTGAGTTAAATTTGATTGACTTGAGGAGTAGATGGTATTTACTGACACTGGATGTGAAGAATGTGTGTCTGAGGTAGCGAACCCATGTTGTCCTTAAGGGTTACCTTAGTTCGAACGAGGAAGCTGATAGTGGATCCTAGGTGGATCGAGTAATGTGGTTGGACGTTGCCAGAGTGCAGTCCTTGAGAGTAGGTCGGGTAGCGCCCCGATGATTGTTGTGATAGAGGTGCACCGACGTGTTGTGCGCGTTGGACGATGCGATTGACCATGTTCAATCGGTATGTCGGAAATGCGTTGTAGATTGAATAAAGTCCTAGATGGACAAGAGTGGCGATCGGATTAGATCCGATAGTGACAGGTTGAGACTCGAGGTGAGTCTAGATGTCAACGGAGATCGCTGAGTGATGTGAGATACGATACGAGGATTCGAGAGCTAGTCGAGATCAAAGTAGCGCAGCGAAAGCGCAATGGCGATAGGTATGGATTGATGGGACTCTAAGGAGAGTCAGCTTTAAGTATGGGAAATTGAGAGAATTGATTTGTGCAAGCATTAAGGTTGATTAAACCTGTGGCACAGGTCTGAGGATGACCTATGAGATGGGATTTGTGCCATTGTGATGGCAGGATCTGGAGGATGTTGTCTGATTTGATGCTATACTGGATGCCAGCTTCGATGTGTCAGACCTTAGTGGGAATGCGTTTTTTAGCTTGATGGTTATAGGATGGAACGTGTTAGAGTTGACAGGACCCGTCCCAATCCCACTGGGACCACCCGGGGACGTGACTCGCTCCCGTCTGACAATGACTCTAAACATACCAAAATTACCCTTAAAATAAAAACCGAAGACTCACATAGGTAGATAACTACAAACACAGTGTTTAAAGTGATACTGTCAGACAAGGGAAAGTAAAATACAACATGTGAGCACACTAGTCAGAGTACATTTATTCGGTGCTCAACCTACCCACAAGTGGGTGTACAGGTGCATAGCTAGGCAAACTAAACCTCTGCCTCCTCCTCCGGATCCTCCTCCTCTATTGCCGTGTCAGGGTCTGGAGGGGTCAGTAAAACAAGGGCGAGTGGGCCAAAAATAACAGTTTAGAAATCAATTTAACATTAAATAATCATAAGGTTTTACCCCTCCGTTTTCCAAATCTTGCATGCAGTGAAAACATAATATTACAATGAAATCATAACAAATGAACCACAATAATAATCGTAAGGTGAAACTAACATATCAGTGCACTGTAAAACCCAACCCAAATGATGTCACGGTTCTAAGGCTACGCGTTGCCACTCAGGGTCTCACACCCGAGACTCTCTAGGTACATTAGCTCCCGGTATCCCGGTCACTGCCCGAGGTATATGAACATGCCTTCCTGAGAGTAAGCAGCCCAACGGGGGTCAACTCCACTCAGTCAGAGCCCCGTGACTACTCCAGGGTCCACCCAGGCCAACGACCCTCCCTCGAGGAGACAATATACACAGGTAGGAAAGTACAGTACAATAACAGTATAGTTTACCCTATGTCCCCCGGACATCCCAAACAAAATCAACATATAATCCAGACGGGTCTCATGCCCAAAACATTGTAATAACATATATAAGCAGTTTATAAGACTCATCAGTGGAAATAGTAAAACAGTTTATGCATGCAAGCCTTTTATAAATCAAACAGCCCACTCACACTCGGTCCTTGCTGCTCAACGATCTCTATAAACCTGTATTATTACTCCTGAGGGTTACTTAAGGACCCTATAATATTAATACCAAGACCCTAGAACAGATCCGCCTCAAAAACGCATCCCGGGCACTATTCCCGGTGCTTCAAACCCCATTTTGGCTAACTTAACGATCTCCGATCGACACGAAACCACCTCCATTGGATCCGTATCGTCGAAACCTTGAAAATGGTACCGGCCCCACCAAAATCACTGTTCACACGCGCCCCCACGCGCCTGGTCAACGCATGGGTCAACGCTGCTACAGTACCGCTGACGTCAGCAGTGACGTCATCACTGACACTTGTCAGGTGACACGTGGCACGTTCTGATTGGTCCCTGGTCTGACAACATCTGACAGGATGACGTCATCATGACGTCAGAAGTGACGTCAGCATGATGACGTCATCAGTGCTACAGTACCGGGTCGACCCGTTTGACTGGAACCGGGTCGCTGTCGACCCACGGTTTGACCCGATTCCACCGCATGATTCCGGCCACCATTTTCTACGGGGTTGATCCCTAGGGGTTCGTCTAGGTCTGTCCTATGGTTGTACAACCTCAAAATAAGAAGAAAGTGGAAAGAAACTCACCAGAATGTCTCTGAAACTCACGGTCACGGTCCGGTCGTCGTCCTCGGTGATCCACGGCGTCTCCGTCGTCCAACCCGGTCCCAAACGACTCGTCTCCCACCCTAGGACATGTCTATCACCTAACAATCAATTTCTAATCATTAAAAACGGTCGGGTCGAACAGGGAATGAAAACGGGCTTGTCGGGTTTTGGGTCTTACCGCCGCCGTCACGCCGCCGTAGCCCTCGCCGTCGTCCAGTTAAACTCCTAGGATCCCCACGGTGCAGACTGGAGCTCCTCCCGCGTCGAGGTGAGGTGGTTATCGAGGTTTGCTTCTTGGACCCGTTTCCTTGAGGTTTTTGGGTCGTGCTTTTTGGACGGAATTTCGGACGGGAAAATGGGCCGATTGTCGCCGGTGATGCACGGGGATGATGAGTAGATGATGGTGGTGCTGCTGGTGGTTGGCTGGTGCGATGAGGGTGGCTGGTTTGATCGCCTGGTTTGAGAGAAAATGGGAAGAGAAGCACGGGTGTGTGAGGGGATGAATGTGTTTGTGTGTGTTTGAGAGAAAACAGGGAGGTGAGATCGTGCATGAAGCAGAAAAAGCAGAGGAAATGGAAGGCTAGGATGCATTTGGGCAGAAGATCCAACGGCTGGGATTAAATGGAGGGAAATTAAATAATATAAAAATAGATTAAATAGTGTTAATTGCTTTATGGGAATAGTGTGGCCTTGGATGGGTGACACTTGTCACCAATCCATCGGTTTGATTTAAAGATGAGGTTGGCACGGATTTCCGTAATAAATTAATATTTTATTCCGTTGTTCTCGGTTCGTAAATTCCGCTAAAACGCTTCCTTGACCATAACTTCTTCATACGAACTCCGATTTCGGCGTGCCGCCTGTCTACGGATTCGTGACGTCCCGATCTACGTCATAGTCATGGGTCAAAGTCCAAATTATTTCCTGAGAAAAAGTCAAAGTTTTCCCCCCAAGGGTAAAACAGTCTTTTTACATTAAAATATTATTATTTTGGTTCGGGTCGTTACAACCTACCCTCCTTACAGAAATTTCGTCCTCGAAATTTACTCAAACAAGTATGGGTACTGCCCTCTCATCAATTCCTCGGGTTCCCATGTCGCTTCCTCCACCTCGTGGTTCCGCCATAGTACTTTAACCAAAGAAATCGTCTTGTTCCTTAAGACCTTTTCCTTCCTATCCAGAATCTGCACTGGCCGTTCCTCGAAACTCAAATCTGTCATCAGTTCCAGTGGTTGCTCTGGCAGTGCATGAGAGTCATCCCGAAGATACGTCCGTAGCATCGATACATGAAACACGTCATGTACTCGGGAAAGCTCCGAAGGTAGTGCTAAACGGTAAGCCACTGGACCAATCCTCTCGACAATCTCGTATGGTCCGATATAACGAGGACTCAATCTCCCACGTCGTCCAAATCGAAGAATCCCTTTCCACGGCGATAACTTTAAAAGACAAAGTCACCAACCTCGAACTCTAAATCTCGGATCCGTCGGTCCGCATAGCTCTTATGACGATCCTGGGCCGCCTTCAATCTCTCCCGAATAACCCGAACTGTCTCCTGGGTCATATCCATCAGATCCGGCCCCACTGCAGTTCTTTCTCCAATCTCCATCCAGCATACCGGTGTTCTGCACTGTCGACCATACAGTGCCTCATATGGTGCCATCCCTATACTCGCCTGGTAGCTGTTATTGTAGGCAAACTCCATCAATGGCAATCGATCAGCCCACGAATCCTGGAATTGCAATACACAAGCTCTCATCATGTCTTCGAGAGTCTGTATCGTCCTTTCAGACTGTCCGTCGGTCTGTGGGTGGAATGCCGTACTGAAGTGCAATTTCGTACCTAAGGCAGTTTGCAGACTCCTCCAAAATCTGGATGTGAAACGCGGATCCTGATCCGACACGATATCGACTCTGGGGTACCGTGTAGTCGGATGATCTCATTAATGAATAGCTGGGCCAAACGGTTGAGCTTGTACGTCTCACGTACAGGCAAAAAATGTGCTGATTTAGTCAACCGGTCCACTATTACCCAGACTCCATCAACTCCACTCCTTGTCTTCGGTAACTTGAAGACAAAGTCCATTGTAATATGATCCCACTTCCATTGTGGAATTGGAAGTGGCTGCATAGCCCCATACGGACGCTGCCGTTCTGCTTTGACCTGCTGACAGATCAAACATTTGCTGACAAACTCAGCTATCTCCCTCTTCATCCCTGGCCACCAATAATAGTCCCGGAGGGTACGGTACATCTTTGTCCCTCCTGGATGCATAGCATAGGCCGAACTGTGGGCCTCGTCTAAAATCTCTCTCCTCAACTCTGGTACCGCAGGTACACACAATCTCCCAAGCTTTACTAATGCTCCATCGCCCCTGACGGAGAAATCTTGTCTCTGTCCGGATTCAACCTCGTTCCTGTAATCACAAAGTATCTGGTCCTGTAGTTGAGCCTCAATGATCTTGTCGACCAACACGGGTCGCACATGAAAGCTAGCCAACAAGGCTCCCTGATCGTCCATCCCTAACATAACTCCGCTCTTCCGGAGTTCCACTAGCAAAGGAAGATACACTAATCTCAAATGCGCAACTGATCCCGCCGACTTCCTGCTAAGTGCATCAGCTACAACATTTTCCTTGCCAGGATGGTACTCGATGGTACAATCATAATCCTTCAACAACTCCAACCATCTCCGCTATCTCATGTTGAGTTCCTTCTGAGTGAACAAATGTTTAAGACTCTGGTGATCGGTGAATATTCGGCATGTCACACCGAACAAATGATGTCTCCAGATCTTTAGAGCATGAACCACCGCTGCCAATTCCAAATCATGAGTAGGGTAGTTCAACTCGTGCGTCTTCAGCTGCCGGGATGCGTAAGCAATCACTTTTCCATTCTGCATCAATACACAACCCAAACCCTGCAGCGATGCATCACTATATACCACGAACTCTCCACTACTGTCTGGTAATGCAAGGACAGGTGCAGTGGTTAATCGGAACTTTAATTCCTGAAAACTCTGTTCACACAGATCGTCCCATACAAACTTCACCCCTTTCCGGGTTAACCAAGTCAATGGTGCGGCAATCTGGGAGAAACCCTCTACGAATCTCCGATAGTAGCCTGCTAACCCAACAAAACTTCGCACTTCCGTCACTGTGGTCGGTCTTGGCCAATTCGTCACAGCCTCCATTTTCTGAGGATCCACACTTATCCCCTCGGGTGATAAAATGTGACCTAAGAATCCAATACTATTTAGCCAAAACTGACACTTGCTTAACTTAGCATACAGCTGCTCCTGTCGTAGTTTACCCAATACCCTTCGTAAGTGCTCCTCATGAGCCCTGACACTCTTGGAAAACACCAAGATGTCGTCAACAAACACGATCACAAATTTATCCAAGTATGCTCGAAAGACTCGATTCATCAAGTCCATGAATGCAGCTGGTGCATTCGTCAATCCAAAGGGCATCACCAAGAACTCATAATGCCCATACCTCGTTCGAAAAGCTGTTTTCTGAACATCCCCCTCGGCTATTCTCAGTTGATGGTATCCTGACCTCAGATCTATCTTGGAGAAATATCGCGCTCCTCGTAACTGATTGAACAAATCATCGATCCTGGGTAAGGGATACTGATTCCTTACCGTAGCCTTGTTCAACTGCCGATAATCCACACACAACCGTAAACTACCCTCCTTCTTTTTCACAAATAAGACCGGCGCTCCCCATGGTGATGTACTGGGTCGGATAAACCCCAGATCCACCAGTTCCTGTAATTGGATTTTCAATTCCCGTAGCTCCGACGGTGCCATACGATACGGTGCTTGTGAAATCGGTCGAGTCCCGGGGAGTAACTCGATCGTAAAGTCGATCTCCCTGGGTGGTGGTAATCCAGGTAAATCTCCTGGAAAGACATCAGGAAATTCCCGCACAATCGGAATATCCTCAATACGCAAAGATTCATCCGTAGACTCTACCACATAAGCAAGATAACCCTGACACCCCTTCTGTAAGAGTTTAGTAGCTGTGAGTGCAGATATTACCTTGGGTGATGCGTCTCCACACTCTCCCTGGAATATCACTTCCGGTAATCCTGGACCTCTCAAAGTCAACCGCATGTTACCATAGTCGATGAGTGAATTGTACTCCGACAACCAATCAACTCCAAGTATCACATCGAAATCGTGAACATTCATCAGGATTAAGTCTGCCGGAAATTCGACTCCCTCAATCTCCACAGGACAAGCTCGTATCTCCTGGTTCACCCGGTAGGTCACACCCATCGGTGTCCCCACTCCCATCTCGTGCTCAAGTGCGGTCACCTCACGGCCCAACAGACTCGCACAACGTGGTGAAATAAAAGAATGAGTTTCCCCCGAATCCATCAATGCACGAACAACCATGCCATAAATATGTACAGTACTTGTCAACACTCCCGGAATGGATCTGGCCTGCTGCTGGGTAACAGCATAAACACGAGCCATAGACTCTGCAGGTCGTCCCCGTCCTCTAGCCCCTCGATCACGGCCACGCACAACACCGCGTGTCCGGCTGCTGTCAGTCTAGGATGCTGTGCTCTGCGCTGGCGCAGTACTGCCGCGAATCAGTGGACACTCAGAAGCATAATGCCCCGGCTCCCCACAAGCGAAGCATGTGACCTCCCTAGGTCGACCCGAGTATCCTCCCGGTGAGATGCTCATCGGTGAGTACGACCGCTGCCAAGCTCCAGAACGCTGTCCAGACCTCTGAGGACTCCTGAACTGACCAGAACGTCCTCGGCTGCCAGAAGACGAAGATCCACCAGAATGTCCTCCCTTCGAGCCACGACGGCCCGAAAATCCCAAGTGTGGGCGATCACGTCGCCGAGTCTCCCCCTCAGCTCGCTGACGAGCCAGGATACTGTTCTCAACCCTGGTCGCCGCATCAGTCAGATCCCTTATGGAAGCAAAGGGTGTTGCAGTCACCATCGCCTGAATCTCAGGTCGCAAGCCCCACTCAAATCTGCGACATCGGTCTGCCTCGGTGATCACGAAGTTCTCAGCAAAGCGAGACAACATCAGGAAGGTCTCCTCGTACTCTGCTACAGTCTGATCCCCCTGCCGGAGTTGCAGAAACTCCGCCTCACGGGCGTTGCGAAACGACCGTGGATAGAACTGGTTGAGAAACCGCTCTCGGAAGGTCTCCCATGGAATGGTGTGAACAGTCCAGCCGGCCAAAACAAGGTTGTGCCACCATCGATAGGCGCTCCCATCCAGTAGGAAAGTCGCCAGTACGACACGCTCCTCCGGAGGACAGTGCATGACCTCGAAAATCCTCTCCCAGCGGTCAATCCACTGGTGTGCTTCCTCAGGGTCGGTTCCCCCACTGAAGTGCGTAGCACCCAGGCGCTGAGCCCGCTCAATGCTCGCAGTGTCTCCATTTCCTCCATTTCCCTCGTCAACACGTGCACGGGGTTCACGTCGGGGAGGCATATCCAACTGTGAAGAGGCAAACAGGTTAAAAGACATCGAAAGCGACCATGTACCAAGTACAAACCGCTAACCTAGTACTCTGACCACTAATCCTAATGCTCTGATACCAAGCTGACAGGACCCGTCCCAATCCCACTGGGACCACCCGGGGACGTGACCCGCTCCCGTCTGACAATGACTCTAAACATACCAAAATTACCCTTAAAATAAAAACCGAAGACTCACATAGATAGATAACATACAAACACAGTGTTTAAAGTGATACTGTCAGACAAGGGAAAGTAAAATACAACATGTGAGCACACTAGTCAGAGTACATTTATTCGGTGCTCAACCTACCCACAAGTGGGTGTACAGGTGCACAGCTAGGCAAACTAAACCTCTGCCTCCTCCTCCGGATCCTCCTCCTCTATTGCCGTGTCAGGGTCTGGAGGGGTCAGTAAAACAAGGGTGAGTGGGCCAAAAATAACAGTTTAGAAATCAATTTAACATTAAATAATCATAAGGTTTTACCCCTCCGTTTTCCAAATCTTGCATGCAGTGAAAACATAATATTACAATGAAATCATAACAAATGAACCACAATAATAATCGTAAGGTGAAACTAACATATCAGTGCACTGTAAAACCCAACCCAAATGATGTCACGGTTCTAAGGCTACGCGTTGCCACTCAGGGTCTCACACCCGAGACTCTCTAGGTACATCAGCTCCCGGTATCCCGGTCACTGCCCGAGGTATATGAACATGCCTTCCTGAGAGTAAGCAGCCCAACGGGGGTCAACTCCACTCAGTCAGAGCCCCGTGACTACTCCAGGGTCCACCCAGGCCAACGACCCTCCCTGGAGGAGACAATATACACAGGTAGGAAAGTACATTACAATAACAGTATAGTTTACCCTATGTCCCCCGGACATCCCAAACAAAATCCACATATAATCCAGACGGGTCTCATGCCCAAAACATTGTAATAACATATATAAGCAGTTTATAAGACTCATCAGTGGAAATAGTAAAACAGTTTATGCATGCAAGCCTTTTATAAATCAAACAGCCCACTCACACTCGGTCCTTGTTGCTCAACGATCTCTATAAACCTGTATTATTACTCCTGAGGGTTACTTAAGGACCCTATAATATCAATACCAAGACCCTAGAACAGATCCGCCTCAAAAACGCATCTCGGGCACTATTCCCGGTGCTTCAAACCCCATTTTGGCTAACTTAACGATCTCCGATCGACACGAAACCACCTCCATTGGATCCGTATCATCGAAACCTTGAAAATGGTATCGGCCCCACCAAAATCACTGTTCACATGCGCCCCCACGCGCCTGGTCAACGTGTGGGTCAACGCTGCTACAGTACCGCTGACATCAGCAGTGACGTCATCACTGACACTTGGCAGGTGACACGTGGCACGTTCTAATTGGTCCCTGGTCTGACAACATCTGACAGGATGACGTCATCATGACGTCAGAAGTGACGTCAGCATGATGACGTCATCAGTGCTACAGTACCGGGTCGACCCGTTTGACTGGAACCGGGTCGCCGTCGACCCACGGTTTGACCCGATTCCACCGCACCATTCCGGCCACCATTTTCGACGGGGTTGATCCCTAGGGGTTCGTCTAGGTCTGTCCTATGTTCTACAACCTCAAAATAAGAAGAAAGTGGAAAGAAACTCACCAGAATGTCTCTGAAACTCACGGTCACGGTCCGGTCGTCGTCCTCGGTGATCCACGGCGTCTCCGTCGTCCAACCCGATCCCAAACGACTCGTCTCTCACCCTAGGACATGTCTATCACCTAACAATCAATTTCTAATCATTAAAAACGGTCGGGTCGAACAGGGAATGAAAACGGGCTTGTCGGGTTTTGGGTCTTACCGCCGCCGTCACGCCGCCGTAGCCCTCGCCGTCGTCCAGTTAAACTCCTAGGATCCCCACGGTGCAGACTGGAGCTCCTCCCGCGTCGAGGTGAGGTGGTTATCGAGGTTTGCTTCTTGGACCCGTTTCCTTGAGGTTTTTGGGTCGTGCTTTTTGGACGGAATTTCGGACGGGAAAATGGGCCGGTTGTCGCCGGTGATGCACGGGGATGATGAGTAGATGATGGTGGTGCTGCTGGTGGTTGGCTGGTGCGATGAGGGTGGCTGGTTTGATCGCCTGGTTTGAGAGAAAATGGGAAGAGAAGCACGGGTGTGTGAGGGGATGAATGTGTTTGTGTGTGTTTGAGAGAAAACAGGGAGGTGAGATCGTGCATGAAGCAGAAAAAGCAGAGGAAATGGAAGGCTAGGATGCATTTGGGCAGAAGATCCAACGGCTGGGATTAAATGGAGGGAAATTAAATAATATAAAAATAGATTAAATAGTGTTAATTGCTTTATGGGAATAGTGTGGCCTTGGATGGGTGACACTTGTCACCAATCCATCGGTTTGATTTAAATATGAGGTTGGCACGAATTTCCGTAATAAATTAATATTTTATTCCGTTGTTCTCGGTTCGTAAATTCCGCTAAAACGCTTCCTTGACCATAACTTCTTCATACGAACTCCGATTTCGGCGTGCCGCCTGTCTACGGATTCGTGACGTCCCGATCTACGTCATAGTCATGGGTCAAAGTCCAAATTATTTCCCGAGAAAAAGTCAAAGTTTTCCCCTCAAGGGTAAAACAGTCTTTTTACATTAAAATATTATTATATTTGTTCGGGTCGTTACAAGAGTGGCAAACTGAAAAGCCTATTGGACGATAACTTAGTAGAAATGACCTGTCGGAGTGAGTGACAGGCAAGACGTCGACGTTCTGTCTCGAGTGAGACTTACGAGCCGACTTGATGACTCTCACGAGTCGACGATCGGAATGCTGTTGATGAGAGTGAAGTCGGAGCTTGGGAAGCTCTAGCGACGGTACATACCGACGAGTATGGCATGTGTGTCGGACATGTAGGTGTACACGAGAATATCCGAGTCGGGGAACATGATTGGATTCCACCATTAGGTTGGGGAATCGGGTCGATTTCAATTTCGAGTACGAAATTGTTGAAGGGGGAAGATTGTAACGACCCGTCCCGAATTTTCGAGAGTAATTAAGAATTAATGACAGAATACCCTCGCTAATCGGGGATTAGACGACGATTAACGGACGTTCAGGGCGAAATTACGATTTTACTCTTGAATGAGGGTGAAAAGTTAACTTTTGACCCGAGAGGTCCGATGGCCGAGGGCCGAGGACCGTTACGTAGATCGAGTCGATACGAATCCGTAGACATGCGGCACGTCGAAATCGGTCGTTCGAGGAAAAATT
Source organism: Prinsepia uniflora (assembly GCA_032719365.1). Taxonomy (NCBI): domain Eukaryota; kingdom Viridiplantae; phylum Streptophyta; class Magnoliopsida; order Rosales; family Rosaceae; genus Prinsepia; species Prinsepia uniflora. The sequence continues at coordinate 56,068,901 of CM064861.1, read as the reverse complement.
TACGGTTCACGGAAGTTTTGAGGTACTATTTAGACGTCACCCATCCATTGCTTACCTGACACAGATACATGCATATCCATCCCCCTTTCTTGTTGGATCATTCCACCAACCCGAACAAACCCAATGAACCCAAATCCATGCCCTTCCCATCTGCATCCACCTGAGGCTATGAGAGGAACTGAGGATGAATGAGTGGATGAGGAGACGGTGGCAGACGGCCAGTCGCCGTGGACGGCGGTGGATTGCACGGCCAAGGTAAAACCATTTCCCATGTGTGTTATGAATTTCAAATTTGGGTTTTGGACGTTAGGGAGCTTAGATGTTGGCTAGGATGGGTTTAGGGGATTGGTAGGAGGTCTAGGAGACGGTTTTGGAGGCTGAGAAAGTCGGGAACGGCGGCCGGAGGAATTTCGGTGGCTCCCCACCGAATTCCATTTCGGCCAAGTTAGGCCAAATTGATCCTCCCAATCTCTTTCTAGTGATCCTAGGAACCTATTGGAACCCTTAATATTAAGCTTTGACCCCTAGAAGCACCCTAAACTTAGAATGGAAGTTTTGATTCAAAATGGTATTCAAAACCAATAGGTTTTAGGATTAGTTTCTAAGTTTTGAGGACATGGTTGGATAGGAAATGAAGAGAGGAAGCCATAGGAGTTGGAATGGATGAAAAAGGACAAAAAATGGAGGAGTTATACCACTGAACCGGTCACGCCGGTGCAGTTGGACTGGCTGACCCAACCGAACTGGACCAGACCAGCTGCAGGAGGACAGGGCTGATCTGTAATGCAGGGCGCGTGGCTCCCATGCGCAGTCCCTTTGGGCGGTGCATGCGGGCACGTGAGCCGTCCTATGGGGAAAGTTCCAACATGTAAATTCATCTATTCGATGTAACGAACATTTTGGGACTGGTTTCGAGTCGATCGGACATCGTTTCGATATAGTTTAGGATGTCCGAAGGTTTAGGATCAACATTAAAAATAGTTAAAAATTCTGGAAAATTACGGGGTTTTAGTGAGGGGTTAGATAAGTAGTTAGTAACCCTATAAATTAATTTGGATAGGTTCAAAAATCCCGGAGGCGTCGATTGGCCTGTGGCGCGCGTATCGAGGCGCGACTTCGGACATGCTGTGAGTGGACCTTTCTTTCACAATTGATGCATGCATAAATGTTTTATAATTGTTTTAGAACATGTTTTGTGATGCCATGAGTGAATTTGTTTGTGGTAGCTTAGGATCGACATATTTGCACGTTTTTCGAGGTTTCGGCTTTGTGTTGTACATTTACGTACTGCGTTTTCAATGAGGATTTAATGAATGGATTTTGGATTTGGAAATATGAACTCGGGCATGAGACCCATTTGATTTACGAACTCTCGGACTTGGAGTCCATTTGATTTGACGAGAAATCGGACCGAGGGTCCATTTGAGTTATACGATCGGGCTAAGGGACCCATTGGTTTACGATTCGGGCTTGAGGCCCATTTGAACTATGGTATCGGGCTTGAGTCCTAGTTGGTTATAATATCGGGCTTAGGGCCCCTTTGGTTGTGAAATTGGGCTTGAGGCCCCGTTGATTCCTGGTTTTGGGCTTGAGGCCCCGTTAGTCGTGATATCGGGCTAGAGGCCCAATTGATTGTAACATTGGGCTTGAGTCCCAGTTCTGTTTGTGAAATGAGAATTCGGGGCATGAGACCCTATTGAACTGTGGATTTAGGCCAAGGCCTATGAAAGTGGATTTGAATTGGATTTGAGGAATCCTATTAAAAGGTTCGGGTATGAGACCCAGTTGAAATATGTTTTGAGAAAGAAAGTATTTTAAAATGTATATATACCCTCCATATGATTTGTTTGGTCTCCTCCAGACGTCGACCTGGAGAGTCACGATCCACAGAACAAAATGGGTATCCCTATAGGGATCCCGTTCCAGGAGTGGGAGTTATAATGTGGTCCCGGACCAGATTCTGGAGAGATGATCGGACTTGGTCCGAAGATAGAGCCTTCCAGATGGAGAATTCTTGGGGGTAGACTCGGAGTGAGACCCCGAGTAGTGTGCATACTAGTATAGAGATGAAATAGTGACATATATCGGGGATGTGTTCCCTAGGGGCTGTGTGCCCGAGTTGGCATCTTCTCAGAAGTTCCGCAGATGGGTTATACGTATGTTTATACGTATGAGGTTTTACGGAAAGTGATTTGGGGGCAGAGACCCCGTGTTCCATGTTTTGGTATTGCACTGAGAATGGTTTTGGGTTGAGACCCATGTTTACTAGATTTGGGATGAGTTCCCATATGGTTTGTTTTACGGTTTTGGGCTAAGGCCCTAACAATTTTGTAAATGTTTGATAAATGGTTGTCGAATGCATGCATGCTTTTAGTGAAGGGCATAAATATCTTTTGATGAAAATGTTTTATTAAAATAGTTATTTTCGTCCACTCATAGCTTTTACTGTTTTGAATGCCCTTTAGGTTGATCGTGGATGCCGGCTGTAGCAGAGACTGAGACATCACACTCCTCCTCCAATGATCCTAGCGTACTCTGGATGCCCCGGTGAGGGCTAGAGTCGGAATTATCCCTAGTCTAACACTTCGTGTCAGACGGGAGCAGGCACGTCCCACTTTAATCCCGAGGGATTTTGGATGGGTGATTCAGTTGCAGATATGATGATTCAGTTGCAGATATCAAGGATGGGTCAGTCGATATGATGGTTTGGCTTGGTACGATCAGCTAGTATCGTGTCATTGGTTTGGTGTGACTAGTGTGGTTATGCATTGGTTGATTCATTATTATTTTTGTTGACACGACCAGTCCCAAATGGACTTTGATAATTGCGCCTGATCCTGCTCCAGTCTGACAAGTCAATTGAAGTACCGAAATTACCCTTAGCACTTTCCAAACAAGGGATAACTGCACTGATTTCCACTCATGCCTTCTTGAAGGGTCATAAAAAATATAAAATGGTATGAGTGGACAAAAATAATATCATCTGAAAATACATTTCAAAATATACTCTTTTACCCTCAAATTACAAACCATGCATGCATAGAGTAAAAACGTGATTTGGATTTCAAATCAAACATAAATAGTGGACCAATAAAATCGTATCAGTTTTCAAACTCCCATGGCCTACATTTCTCGAAATCTATTTCCTTAGATCACGAACATATGTTCCGACACAATCATACACCAAGTCAATCACAAGGACCATCATCAATAGTACTAGTCATCGGTACTAACATATCAATCATCATCGTCAACAACACTACTCACAAGTGCACATATATCAATCACAGTATCACCACAAAACTACTCACAAGTGCACATATATCAATCACAATATCATCATGGTGGCACTACACGTAGGCCAACTCGGGAACTGCACTCACGCAACATCTGAGTCATGTCTGAGAACTGCACACGCACATCTAGACGTACATATACTCAGGAACTGCACCACTGCAACATCTGAGGGGCGTCCAAGAACTGCACTCGCATAGTCTGGACACGTACTAGTGTCCACAATCATAACACAACACATACCATCACATCATCAAAGACAACACATGTCATCACATTACCAAGAAGAACACATATCACCACGTCATCAAGTACAACACACTTTTGACTCCAATCCCAAGTCAAAATCATCTCCAATAGGATCTCAAGCCCGAAATATCATTTTCACACAAATACGTAAAATCACATCCGAAAATCATTACGTAAATTCATTAAATCATTCTTGACTCACAATCCAAGTCAAAACACCATTTTCAAACCCGATCCTAACCCAAAACATCGGTGAAATAATCCATAAAATCAATAAACAATCATATCGAATCATCATGAAATTGTTGCAACTCCAATCATGAAACAAATCATGGAAAACATTTAATTATGCATGCATGACAGTTTATAAAACAAACGTCCACTCACACACCGTTATGCTGCTCGATTCCAAGTCATACGCTTTTCCGTAATTCCAAGAACCACCAATCTTGTCAACAACCACTACTAAGGGTCACTAACACCTCAAATAATGTCACACTAAAATCCCCCAATTTTTTGGGATTTAAATACGTATTTAAAACATGTATATACACTTCGAGTACAAAAAACAGTATCGAATAGGTATCCAATCAACTCGAAACTTGTGCCAAATGTCAGTTACATCGAAAGGATTGAAAATTGTGTTGACCGCACCTCGGGATTCACCTCCATGCGCCCTCAAGCGCCACCGCAAGCGGCTGTGTGTGAAAGCCACGTGTCTTCTACAGTATTACTATTCATCATCCATGCAACTCGTTTCTGCAAAACGGGTCCTTCGACCTGGTTGTTTGATCCGACTAGAAATCGTCCAATTCTGCATCAATTTCAACACTTAAAACACCTAAATTCATCGCCTTAATCCCAAAAAGGATTTGTCATCTCAATTGAAGAAAACTTTTCTCAATCTAATCCAATTCAAACTCAAAAATCCGAAAGAATCGCAGGCCGTGTTCTGGATTCAATTCGTTCAATTGCAGGTGTTTTCTCCCTTATAATGAACCTGAAACCATATTAGGATCATTCTAAACATGTTTTCAAATTCAATTTAATCGTCCAATATCTCTAATTACTCGAACTTGGAATCAAAATTCGGAAACAAAAGCAGGGTCGGTCTGGGCCTGTTCTTCGACAATTCCCTTCGATTTCTTGATGATTCGACTCGTTTAGGTTCCATGAAATTGATTTCAATCCTGATTTGGACAGTATAAGTTTGAAACTCAACTTCCAAATTCAAGGTTTCTTTTTAAATTTTCTTTTTCGGGTTTAGGTTCTCTGATCCTCTTTTTATTTTTCTTTTTCTTTCTCGTTTTTCTCTTTCAATTCTTCTCAAAATCTCAGTTCCTATGTATGTGTTGATTGTCTCCTGTTTGATTGCTAAGATCAAATCGAATTTGGTTTTTGTTTCAAGAACAAACACACACATACACAATTGTACACACACTACACGGGGCCACATTGCCACTAATCCCAGGAAGGAGATGACAGATGTTACTCAACGAATAACGTGAGTCACCCCCCAATGACTCTGCAAATCACTAAAGACCAAAATGCCCTCGAGTAAAAAATTATGAAAATACCCTTCACCATTTTAGAACAGTAATGGTCAGAGTCGAACTCCGATTTCGACGTACTGCTTGTCTATAGACTCAACATCTCAAGACCAACACAACGTTCCTCAAAAAATGTGCAAAAGTTAATCCGATCAAAATGTCAACATTTGACCACAATCAATACAGGCGCAAAAACGTCATTTTCCTTCTAAAATTTCCAAATTTTCCTTTTTCGAATTTTCGGGTCGTCACAGTTGTGCTTATTCTTTGGCTTGAGCGTATGCGCATTGGTTCTTGATGTTAGTTTACATTAGACAGAGTTCTTCTGATATTATTGTTTTTCTTATTATTGTACATACTTCAATATTGTTGTTTTATTGATAAACTTGCTTCATGCATAGTTTTATAAAACGGAGTAAAATTGATATGTTTCGAACTATGTTTTAGTAACCTTTATTTTTGTCCACTCAAATTTTTCTTGGCTTTGAAACCCTCTAGGGCCGTTGCACGAGAATCGAGGCTGTTTTCAGATCGGAGGCAAGCTCACGGGTATGCAAGTATCCCTTATCTGACAAGGTTTCGAGGATACTTTTGGTATTTTAGGTTACCTGTTAGACGGGATCAGAACCCAGGTATGTTGTATACAGGGTTTTCGGGTTGGTTTCTGTTAGAAAATCTTGTAAAACGTGCAATAACAAATAATTAAATATAAAATCATCAAAAATCATATGGAGCAGGGTTGGTACTTCGTGTCAGACGGGATCAGAACCCAGGTATGTTGTATACATGATCACGGTTGGTACTTCGTGTCAGACGGGAGTAGGGTCATCCCGCACTAATCCCGGGGGGATTGGGATGGGTCCTGTCAACGTGGTATCAGAGCGGGGTTGTCTCTATTCGAGCAACCGTGTAGCTCTTGGAGTATGTACGCAGGTCGAGGATGTGATATCTCAAGGGGCTGCAGTTCGTGGTCAACCTGATTGTTGGGGTGCCGGTGCGATAGTTAGTAGGATTGGCATGCCTTGGTTCGACATTTGAGGCCGGGGTTGCCATGGTTCTGTCAGGGTTGGCAGTGTGGAACCCTACGGAAGGCTTAACGTAGTATTACGTTAGAGTTTTGGATCGTGAGACGGTTAGTTGGGATCGTCTTCACGATGTCGTAGGATCGATTCCGACGACTGGTTAGGAGTTGTGACCATTAGATGGTCAGATTATGTTGAGTTAAATGGATTTACTGCAGTTGGCAGTTAGCAACCGGATTCGAGGAATCCGAGTTGGATTGTTGGTAGGATTGGATTGACGTCTTTACGATGTCGGACCGCAGGGTCGGTCAGATTGTTGATTTTACTGCTTTTCGCAGTTGGGTTCTGGGGAACTCTGGTTGTGATCGTGGAACCGTACCGTATGTGTAAGGTTCGGAAATGGGAGTTGACTGGTGGTTTGACTTGGACGACTATTCGGATTTGGATTCGTTAGTCGGTCTAGTCATGTCAGCTTGTATTGGGACTGCACTTCGCAGTCAGGGTTGTACGTATTAGTTAGATCGAGTTGGTTGTCGTGCTACTTCAGTTGTGGGTTGGTGCAACTAAGGTCGCGGGTGACCTGGTAGACGACATTGGGATAGTCGAGTTGCGACTGGTTAGAGTTTGGTTGGACAGGTTACCAGGGTTGGTACTTGTCGATGAAATCCCTGAGTGGGATACAGAGTAGTTGGTACGGACGATTGATTCCGTTGGATACGGAGTCTGGATATAGCGATGTCTGGTAGTTAGGTCTGCACGAGTGTGGGGCAGGCGCTACTACCGAGAATGGTTATAGTTACGATTGTTGGGGATCGGGGACGTTCGGGGAACGTTTTCCTTTTCTCGCATGAGTTGTCAGGGTGACTGTACCCAGAGTTGTCTATGAGCAGAGGTATGCGATCGTCGCTTGGTATGAGCGGAGATCCAGGGTGTCAGTTTTGCACACGGTGTGCTAGCGTCAGTACTGATGCTAGTGAGGATGCTTGTGTGCTGATGCCGACAGGTGGTAGTGATGGTGCTGGTACTCGTGCTAGTGCTAGTGCTGGTGTCGGTGCGGGTGATTGTGATGACGGTGAGTCACGAGTCGGGATGTGACATCCGTCGAGATGGGCATATGTTCGGTATCTGTGGTTCGGGAGTGGATCACGGATAGTTAGGGTACACGTGGTTAATGTCTGGGTATGTTGTTTCCAATCTGGTTGGAACTTCGAAATCGCGAGAGGTTGCGATTGAGGTGACGAGAGGAATGCGGGTTTTCCGCATTGGTATTGGGTATGTCGAAGTCGTTTGGGTGACTTCTCAGGTTCTACCATAATTGATGGTGGTAGATGATATTGATGATGTAGATGTTGTTGGTTGTCACTAGTACACTGATCGTGTATTAGGTGACTCAGATTTCTCATTTTCTGCTTGGTGGCAGACGATGTTGGATTACGTGGCGTGGTGAGTGCAACAGGGTTTTGGTTGCATTCACGTAGGATGGATTATTCGATCATTCTTGATTTTTCCTCGGTGGAATGACAAGGATCGATACGAGGTAATCAGTCGTAACCCACAGTCTCGGCGTGTCTCGTCGTTGACTAATCTGTTTAGATGTGGGGAATGGTTGAGGACTTTGGACGTCGTGACGATCCTCGATCGTGACGTCTATGGTCGGTTGACGTAGTGTTGGATCTGGATCGTGATTTGGGTATCCAGATAGGTGGAGAGTTTATTACTCTTACTTGGATGTTGAGTGAAGCATGATGGGACTGAACTTCTCTCCGAGGTAAATCCCATATGACTTATTACTCACCTGAGTAGTTGTCCGATGAGTAGATTTCCGACGTGGTCGGATATGGTCAGCCTTAGAGCTGTGTGAGTGTTGTGATTGGCTTCCCTATGAAGTCAATCGATAGTGTGGTCGTGATCGTTTGAACAGGTATCCGATAGGTTCGGATATGGTGCGTTTTGGTAGACGAGAACGAGATTTCAGGTTTTGGAATCAGATTTCTGGATGACGATTCAGGATTTGATTTTGGAACTTGAAAAAGGATTTCTGGATTTGGGTTTTGGAATCGGATTCTGGGTGACGATTCAGGATTTGATTCTAGAGCTTGACTGTAGATTTTCTTTTATGGATTTGGGTTCGGAATGGTTATTCCTAATACTAGTTTACGGAATGATGATTTCGGATTTGAATTTGGACATGATTATGGATATGATTTCTGGGTTTGGATTCGGGATTTCTTACGAAATTGCGAATTCGGATTCGGATTTGGAAATAGATAATGGGTTGAAGTTTCGATTTGTCTAGATCGGACAGATGGACTCCATAATTGAAACGTGATTGACTACAACCTAGGTGGTTGTAGGCTGATTGATGGGTAGATGTACGTACTGTGTACGTTGTTCAAGGTACGATACTGGGTGTCATGGTATTTCTGATGGGTCTAGTTACACACAGATTGAGTGAAAGGCTTTGTTGGTAAGTGTTTACTCCTGGTTGGGTCCGTTGGTGGTTAGTGTAACCACAAGTGGGTATAGTGTCAGTTTTCGACTGGCGACGGTCAAGTGGTGACAGTTTGTCAGATGTGACAGTTTGTCGGAGGTGTCAGCATGGATCGTTGAGGGATTGGTAACTTCCAATGGGAGCAGACGTCAGGATAGTTAGTGGTTGAGCAAGGAACCGTCTAGTTGGTTGTGTCAGCGAAACGGTAGATCTGACAAGTGGGATCAGTTCGGACCGTACGACTTCTGTCATTCGACGTGGTCGAATGTAGTCGATATGACGAGAGCGTTAGTGGTACGTCTAGTTACAAACGAGGTTTATGTTGACTAGTGGGTGTAGTAGTGTACACGTGTTTTGCGGTCGTTTCTACTTTCCACGAGGTGGTTGTGGAATCAGGATAGTTGGAGTTTCGAGAACGGAACTAAATTAAGGAGGGAAGAACGGTTAGATTAGGTCGGTTGGAATTTCAAGGATGAAATTAATTAAGGAGGGAAGGTTGTAACGACCCGTCCCAAATTCCTAGATTAGATTAGTGACTAATCACGATTAGTGAGGCTAATCCGTGATTAGTAGAGCGAAATCGGACGAACGGTGCGAAATGACCGTTTTGCCCCTGATGGTGGCAAAACGTTGACTTTTTAATCGGGCAGTCAAATGGACTTTGACTGATGACCGTGACGTAGTTCGTGACGTCACGAGTTCATAGACAGGTGGCACGTTCAATTCCGACGTTCGAGGAGGAAGTTATGACGTTCGGAAGTTTAGGGGCATTTTGGTAATTTTGGTTAAATGGGGTCAAATGTTGACTTTTTGATCGGGAGGTCCGATGGCCGAGGGCCAAAGACCGTTACGTAGATAAGGACGATACGAATCCGTAGACAGGCGGCACGTCGAATTCGGACGTTCGACGGCGAAGTTACGGTTCACGAAAGTTTCGGGATACTATTCCCGACGACACGTTTTACGAGACAAAAAGTGCAGTTTTGTCTCTAGTGGGCCCAGATATTTGTTCTGATCCCCAATGGATGAGTGACAAGTGTCACCCATCCAATGGACATCATTTTTCCTTCATGCATCTCACCTGCCTCTTCATCGATCATTCCTCTCCATTTCAATCCATTTTCACCCGATCCCATTTCACCCAAAATCCCAAAACCTTCATCCCTTATGATCTGAGGAACCAGGAGAGCGAGAGAGGAGGACTAGGACGGCAGCTGGTGGCTGGAACCGCCGTGGGCGGTGGCGGGAGCCCAAAACCCGATCGGGTACCCGGTAAGCCGTTTTTCCTCATTTTTCGATGTGAGCTTTATGGTTGGTTTTAAATGATTAGGGAATGATTGTTAGGATGCTAGGAAGGTTTTAGGACGGTTTTGGTGAGGGTTAACGGCTGAGAAGCCGTGGGGGACAGATCGAAAAAATGGGACCGTGAGGTCCATTTCGAACCAAGGGGTTTCGGGTAGTTTTCTTAGGTTGTAAGGATTGGGATAGATTGGAAATGAGAAAATAGGAAATTAGGAATTGGAACGGAGGAAATCGGACCGAAAATGAGGGAGAAGGAGGCCTGGACCGGTTACGCCGTTCCAGTTGCAGAGGTTGGACCGGACCAGCCGGCCCAGACCGGTTCGATCGCTGGAGCAGGTGACACTGTAGCGGCGCGTGAGGCCCACGTGCAGCCACTTCAGGCGGCGCGTGAGGGCGCGTGGCAGGGAATCTGGGGAAGCTTCCAACATGTGAAATCTTCTATTCGAAGTAACGAACATTTTGGGACTGGTTTCGTGTCGATCGGACACTGTATCGATATGTTTCGGGGCATCGGAAGGTTTAGGTTCGGGATTAAAAATAGTTAAAAATACGGGAAAATTACGGGGCTTTGGTAGGAGGTTAATTAAGTAGTTAGTAACCTTCTATTACGATTTGGACAGGTTTGGGAGTCCCGGTGACGGTGATCGGCTCGGGGAGCCGTATGGCACGCAAATCGAGGCGGCAACTCGGACGGTCTGTGAGTGGACCTTGTTTTCTAAATTGGTGCATGCATAAATGTTTATTATATGTTTTATTACTTGTTTGATGATGCCATGGGTGCATTTCTATGTGGTTACGTATAAGCACTATTTCGAGGTTTCGGCCTTATACGGTGCTTATACGGGTCTGTATTTCTTTATTGATTTAAATGAACTGAATTTGGATTTCAAAATGATAAACTCGGGTATGAGACCCATTTGGTTTTGTTTCGGGCATATGATCTCAGATTCCGGGCACGGTGCCCAGTTGGTGTCCTATGTTCAGGTACGAGACCCAGTCACTTTACGGTTTTGATTTCAGGTCAGGGAACCTTAAATGGATTCCCAGGTTCATGACGGTTTATGGGAACCGGCATGAACCCTTATTATGGTATCGTGGTTCATGACGGTTTATGGGAACCGGCATGAACCCTTGTTGGTTATTACGGTACATGACGGTTTATGGGAACCGGCATGTTACCTGGTTATGTTATTACGGTACATGACGGTTTATGGGAACCGGCATGTTACCTGATTATGGATATTATGGATCATGACGGTTCAGGGGAACCGGTCATGAATGTTTATGTTATGTATATATATGTTCATCTACCTTCCTTTACTTCTATTATCTCCTCCGGGGAGGGTCGTTGGCCTGGGTGGACCCCGGAGTAGTCACGGAGCACCGACTGAGTGGAGTCACCCCCCAGTTGGGTTCCTTACTCTCAGGAAGGCTATGATTACTATTACCTCGGGTAGGGTCAGTGGTCTACGGACATTGATCTTGACTTTGAGAAGACTCGGATTGAGACCTGGGTAGCATGCGCGTGGCTTTGGATACCGTGACAGGATTGGTTGTGTGACTTATATATATGTATGTGATGGATATATGATATATGATATGTGGTGTGTACAGGTGTGCACAGGATTTGGGCAGTGGCCCGTATGGTCGTTTTTATTGTGGTCCTTTCGACCTTAGTTTATAAGCTTAGTCCCACATATGGTTTGTTTTGGATAAATGGTTTTCGAATGCATGCATGCTTTTTAGTGGAGGGTACAAATGTCTTATAAAATGTTTTTATAAACTTTTGTTTTGTCCACTCACAGTTTTTAATGTTTTGACTGCCCTTCAGGTTGACATCGGATGTGGACTGTAGCAGGGACCGAGATATCACATGCCTCCTCCGGATCCTGGCGTACTCTGATAGCCCGGGAGGGCAAAGGACGAAAATATCCCTTGTCTGACACTTCGTGTCAGACGGGAGCAGGGTCATCCCGCACTAATCCCGGGGGGATTGGGATGGGTCCTGTCATGAAATACATAATCATTCAAATGTCACTCCAAACACATAGAAAACATTTAAAACAATTAAATATGCATGCATATATTTTTTATAAAATAAAACATCAACTCACACACCGTCCATATAGTTGAATCGCGCTTAGCACACATTTCCGTAATTTCTGGAAATCTTAGAATCTATCATATATTATATCTAAAGGTCATTAACCAACCCATATAGCTTCTATTTTAATCCCATAATTTTTTTTCGGGATTTTTAAACGAATTGAAATAGTGCCTAAACCTTCAGATGTCCAAAACTGTGTCGAAACAATTTCTGATCGACTCGAAACTTGTGCCACCGAATTTGTGACATCAAAATCTAAAAAAAAATATGTTGACAGGAAGACGAGATGCAGTGGCACGTGCTCCCACGTGCCACTAGAAGTGGCTTTGCGTGGGCCTCACTCGCACTCATTGTTCATCTTCTTCCCCAAAGTTCCGACCCGATTTCTGCAAAACGGGTCGCGTGTCTAACCCGACTCAAAATGACATTAATTCCATCGTTTTTTTCACGTTTTAATACTCTAAACACATATACACAATCTCACAAGTCGATATATGGATGCAAAGACAAGTCATCTTACCTCGAAATCACACTACGAATTTCAAGCCCACGATGATGGCGCCCACGAGCAGTCCAGCATCGTCACCACGTCCAGAACTCTATATTTAAGTCTCAAAATGACTTTAGAGACTCCACCAATACCTTAGTGCCCTTGGTTGGAGACTAAGGAGCAGCCAAAACCATTTCACAACCCATAATCGATTGGCCTTTGTGGTTCAGTTCTAGGTTCATCCCAGACTGTCACCCATCTTGACATATCTTCCTTTCTGTTTTATTTTACCTCTCTCTCTCTCTCTCTCCCGCTTTCTTTCTGGTTTCCACCCTTTGTTTTTCTATTTCATTTTTCTCTTCTCGACTGATGCTTCAACACACAAAACACACACTTAACTATATATCAAAAACCCATAGAAGAAGTCCAAGTTGATTGCACAATCCCAAAAATGAAAAGGGGCACTTGTCACATGCATAGGTCATCCACAAGAAAAAATCTTTAGAGAAAATTACCAAAATGCCCTTAATAGAAAATTACCAAAATGCCTCTACGTAATTTAAACCAAGAAAAAAATCGACAAAATTCCATTTTCTGCTTGCCGCATGTTGACATACTCGAGTGGCCAAGACCTTTTCAACGGCGCTTACGGAAGATCCAAAAGTCATCTCGATCAAAAAGCCAATACTTTGACTTCTGGTAAAAAAAGTAAACTCCTTGACTTTAAGAGCAAAATGATCAATTTCATTTTGACTTTACGATTTTATCCTCGTTTAAGGTCCGGGTCGTTACAACTTACCCTCCTTAAAAAAGATTTCGTCCTTGAAATTTTAATCAAATTTATTTCCATTTTTACCTTCCTTGTTGGGTTACCTCGCCTTAGTATCCAAATTATTACCAAGTTCCCATATGGCTTCCCCTCAACGCTAAACTTACACATTATCCAACACATAATTTTTCCTATAAAGCAGTATAACATTTACAATTCAGCCTAATAATCCAGAACCGCAAACAGCCCTACAACTATCCAAGGCTTCTCTACTAATCTCATCACCAAGTCGTGCACGGGGCTCGTATCTCGGAGGCAGAAAATTAACACCACAACTTTGAACCTTAGCTCTAATACTAAGTTGATAGGACCCCTTTCAAAAAACACTAGAAAAGTACATTTGGGTCCTGCTTCCATTTGACAAGAATCAATATACCAAATTTACCAATGAAACCTTGTCAAACAAGGGATACACACAAATCCCGTTAGTTCATGCCGCCACCTCTCGAGCCTCGATTCCCGTGCAGTGGCCCTAAAGGGTTATAAAACTAAGAAAACGTGTGAGTAGACAAAAATAAATATTTTTCAAAATCATGGTTTAGAAGCAACCAACATTTACCCTCAGTTTTCCAAAACTATGCATGCACACAAAACCAAGAAAATGCCTCAGACTTATAACCCACCAACATACATCTCGAATCCTTATATGAATGGTCTTTAAATTCACTGATTGGCTAGAGATTCCTCAGTGAGAGGCCATTGCAAGAAGAGATTTTTCTGATGTTTAGAGAAATTCTGATGAAGGATGTGGAAATAATGGAGAAATAGAGAGTTTAAATATAAGCTTTTGTGTGACTTTGCACTGTCATGGTTAAAGGTGTGGAACTTGAAGCATTTGAAATGGAAGGACACGCACGAAAATCAATTGAATCGTCAGAATATCATTTTACTGTTTACAATGGGCTAAGGCCCTGCCTCGAAAATAAAAATTCAAAGAGGCATATTGTTCTAAAAATTATCCCAACATGGACTGGAGCCCAAGCCTAAATAGACATACTTCAGTAGATACTTTATGGGCCTGTTCAACTGTGGCCTACGCTTTTCTTTCTTTCTCCTGGAAATTATGCGCTTTGGCCCGCGGTCCTGCCTTTGCTCGCTCGAAGTCCCGCTCAAGTTTTGAACGCAAGGCTTTTACTATGACAAAAGCGAATCGCCTCTTCTCCACTTCTCGAACAATTTCTATCACCTGGCAGCCAATAAGAGCACTTTCCTCACTGCACTGAACGAAGTCTTGCTCAGATGATTGATGTTGAAGCAATAAATGTTCCAACTATCTTTTACTCGTTTGCCAATCACCAAGTGACGCGTGTTCTTCCTCGTAACCTGTCAACTAGGAGAGTAGTGGGTCTCCCTTTAGTACAGGCACCGATGTGGAGCCAACCTAAAGGTCTCCTAAGCTGATTTCTATATTTTCGATGTGGGATGTCCACTTTCCATATTTTCGAGGGTGGAGAGGTTTCCATGTGTCATCTGTATTGGGCCCGGTGTTAGGGCTATGTAAGTACCGTGGGCTTGGGCCTTATTCAGTGCTTGGGCTTTAGGTATACGGTCCAATGAGTCTGGTCAAATATGGTCTCAAAATAAGTCTCTCAAGTTCTTGACTGAGGTGGAATTTCTCGATCGGGGACTTGTCTCATTCTCCTAGAATCGGTGGGGAGTATACCTGTAGTCCCCCAAGTCCCTTAGCGAGATAGTTTTCCGATCTCATCTCGATCATGGGAGAGAAGTGACATGTGGTCGGTGGTCCAGAGAAAATGTCTCGGTAGGGTCAAGTTGGTCTGTCGCAAGAAAAAGTGGCTCGACGATGGCACCTGGGTCGACTGTGGCGAAGGTGGCTCCGTGGAAGCACCACGAGCGATTACGTGGGATAAACTCGATGGAGGCACCCTGGTGGGTCGCGGTAAGGCTCGGTCTTGGATGAGTGGTCCCTATCCTTGGGTGGGTGGCAGTTACCGAGCGGTGTAGCTGGCTCTACGGGATAGAGACCGATCGGTCAGGCTGGCTGGATCGTCTGATGAAAGATGATGTGGGGGGGCTAGTACCGAGCGGTGTACATGGCTAGGCGAGGTCCTGACCTGTAGGTCAGACATGCTGGATTGTCTAGTGAAAGAGGATGTGGGTGGGACAATTAGTCTTCCTTAGCTAGATGTGTGACACGTGCCGATCGGATCGGTGTGGTTCGCGACACGTGTCGGCCACTATGGGTGGTGATGCCTCATAGTCTGTGTCGAGCTCTATAAATATTAGGGGGTGTTCACCGATTTCCCCATTTGTGTTTTTGAGAATTTGGGTGAGTTTGTGTCAAAAAAGCGATTTCCGTTCAGTTCTCGGCAACGGTGTTCACGATGGTGCAATTTTCGATCCATAACTTCGTCGTAAAAAAACATGGTAAGCACCTCTATCCCATAATTTTGTAGATTAAATTGGTTGTAATGACCCGTCCCGAAAATTAGGGTTAAGATAGTGATTAAGATGGGATTAGTGAGATTAAGCGGTGGTTAATTGGTTCTGATAGGTCCGTTAGCATAGAATGACGATTTTGCCTCTAGTTTGGGCAAAAAGTTAACTTTTAGTTTGGGAGGTCAATTGGACATTGACCGAAGACCGTGACGTAGGTTGGGACGTCACGAGTCCGTAGACAGGTGGCACGCCCGATTCCGACATCCTAGGAGGAAGTTACGATGTTCGGAAGGTTGAGGGCATTACCATAATTTGGTTAAAATAGGGAAAAACGTTGACTTTCTGCTAGACTGGCCATTTTCACGTAGGCCGAGGACTGTTAGGTAGTTCTCGTCGTCCTGAGTTCAACGATAGGCGGCATGCCTTCATCGGATGTCGGACGAGCGAGATATGGGTCTAGAACGGCAAGGGAAAAATGATAATTTTGACTCATAAGTAGGGGCATTTTGGTCTTTTAGTGCATTGGGATTTGTGCAAATTGGATCAGGACAAGTGTACAGGTGCAAGGGGATATTTGTGAGAAGGGCTGTAGGATTTTGACATGTGGCCGTGTGCTAGAGGGTTCTATGAGTTTGCACGGTTCACATGCTTTGTGTGTGTGTGTTTGTGGTCGAGCACAAGAGAGAAACAGACAGTGAGTTTGGGAGAGGGATTGATCGATTGCAGAGGGTGTGGTGAGTTCTGGTGATCAAGAGAGTGACAGAGAGAAGGGAGGAAGTGATAAATGGCTTGTGAGTGAGGACTGTGGAAGAAATCAGGGTAGTGTGAGGGTTGGAGTTCTCAGGAAAAATAGAGAGAGTCGAAGTGGTGGTGTTGCGGAGTTGCGATCAAACCCGTGGATTGAAGCTGGGGCAGTGTTCAGAGGCTTGATGGGAGTCTAGTGAGCAAGGTGGAACTCACGGCGGCAACCAGGAGGCAGGTAATTTCTCTTTTCCTCTGCTTGCTCTGTTTTCCCCGTTTTGTTCAAATGGTTAGTTGTAACGACCCGAACTTTCGTAATTATTATTTTATTGAAAAATGACCATTTTGTCCCTGAAGGGGGGAAAAGTTGGCTTTTACCACGGGAAGTATTAGGACTTTGACCCATGACCGTGACGTAGTTTAGGATGTCACAAGTTCATAGGCAGGTGGCACGTTTGATTCCAACGTTCGAGGAAGAAGTTGTGACGTTCGGAAGTCGAGGGGTATTTTGGTAATTTGGTTAATTATGGGAAAAATGTTGACTTTTGACCCGGGAAGTCCAACGGACGAGGGCCAAGGACCGTTACGTAGGTCATGTCAATACGAATCCGTAGACTGGCGGCACGCCAAAATCGGACATACGACGAAAAAGTTATGGTCACGGAAGTAATCACGATTAAACCGAACTAACCGGGAATCGGAATAAAATAATAATATAATAATAGAATCTGATTACTTTAACCCCAATCAATCTGGACCCTTGGATGAGTGACACGTGTCACTCATCCCCTTCATTCCCTAAAACCGGGATCTATGTTTGCCATTTAATTAATTAATTAATTAATTTCTCTCCTTAAATCCTCACCCTTCATCCTACACTCAGACTCAATCTCAGCCGTTGATTTCATTTTCTCATTCTGTTTTTAAACCATCAGAGATTCACTCTCTCATTTCCTCTTTCAACCCGTGTACACTCTCACTCTCTGCACAATCACTCCACCACCTCACAGCCCAACCTCACACACCAAGCAGCACCAGGCAACCACCAGCAACCCCCAAACACCGGCCACCACCACCACGGCCACCCTGCATGGCCAGGAAACTCCCAGACCCGAGAGCAACCAAACAACCCGAAACCATCCTACCGTCCAAACCACCTCACTAGGACGTGAACCAACCTAGGGTTAGGACCACTGAGATCTCTGGACGACTCAAGACTGGACTGGGCAGCCCACGGCGGCGACACGGCGGCGGTAAGCCCAGAAACCCGAGAGACACCGATTTCCTTCCCTGTCTCGAACCATTCGTTTTTACGTTAAAATTGTTTGGTTGTTTTTGAGACACACTTAGGGGACCTAGACGATCATTTTGGACCAAGGTTCGCGGCTGGAAGCTCGACCACTCGCCGGAGAAGACGAACCAGAGCCGGCAACCGATTTCCTGTCGATTTTCAGGTGGTTACTTCAATCTAAAAGCTCGTTTTAATTACACACAACCATAGAACACATTGTGACGAGTTCATAGGAACAAACCTCACCATAAATGGTGGTCGGAAACATGAGCTGTGATCGGGTTGAACCGTGGGTCTGCGGTGACCCGGTTCTCAGACCCCGTTACTGTAGTTGGTGACGTCATCATGCTGACGTCAGCAGTGACATCATGATGACATCATCATGTCAGAAACAGTCAGACCAGGGACAAATGGAATGCTGACACGTGTCCTCTGACACTGTCAGTGATGGCGTCATTCTGACGTCAAGGAACAACGAGGCTAAAGGTGTTAGTGTTGCACAGAGTTCGGCTTCCAACCCTGCCGGAGGCAGAGGACAGGGTGCTGAGCGTGGCGCGCGTGGGCGCAGACAGACTGCGGGGCCCAGGGCTCTTGTTTTTGTAGTGACTCAGCAGCAGGCGAGGTCAGCCCCAGGCGTGGTTACAGGTACACTTTATATCTCAAATCTCGTTGTACGGGTGTTAATGGATGCTGGGGCTACTCATTATTTTATTTCAAAAAGTTGTACGGGTATGTTAGATCGCGAGGTGTCAGCCTTGGATAGTGAGATGGGTGTTGGTACACCGATGGGCGTTGTGTACATAGTGAATCAGGTGATCCGGAGATGCCCAGTAAGGGTGGAGGAGGTTGATCTGCTAGCTGATCTAATCCTTATGGATATACATGACTTTGACGTTATCTTGGGAATGGATTGGTTGACGAAGCACGGTTCGCTCATCGACTGTTGTAGTAGGCGAGTGATTCTGCGGAGTCTGGGTTTGCCGGAGGTTACCTTTCAGGGAGAGCGTGACGGTTCGCTACCTGAAGTAATTTCTTCGCTTGCCGCTACCAAGCTTCTACAGAAGGGATGCCAGGGTTATCTGGCGCATGTTGTGACGACGCAGAGTGATACTCCAAGTGCCGCTGATATACCTGTGGTGCGAGAATTTCCGGATGTGTTCCCGGAAGATTTACCTGGCTTACCACCACATCGGGAGATTGAGTTCACGATTGAACTACTTCCTGGCACACGACCTATATCACAGGCACCATATCGGATGGCACCAGCGGAGTTACGGGAACTGAAAATCCAATTGCAGGAGTTGGTGGACTTGGGATTCATCCGACCGAGTACATCACCGTGGGGAGCACCGGTATTATTTGTGAAGAAGAAGGAGGGGAGCCTCCGTTTGTGTGTAGATTATCGACAGCTTAACAAGGTCACGGTAAGGAACTAGTACCCCTTACCCAGGATCGACGATCTATTTGATCAACTGCGGGGAGCACAGTACTTCTCGAAGATTGATTTATGATCTGGTTATCACCAGCTAAAGATTGCTGAGGGGGATGTCCCGAAGACAACGTTTCGGACCAGATACGGGCATTATGAATTCCTTGTGATGCCTTTCGGCTTGACGAATGCTCCAGCAGCATTCATGGATCTGATGAATAGGGTCTTCCGATCTTATTTGGATAAGTTCGTGATCGTGTTCATTGATGACATCCTAGTGTACTCAAGGAGTGCTCAGGCTCATGAGAAACACTTACGGTTGGTGTTAGGGAAGTTGAGGCAGAACCAGTTATTCGCCAAGCTGAGTAAGTGTCAGTTCTGGCTAACCAGCATTGGTTGTCTGGGACATGTGGTGTCAGCAGACGGGATTAGTGTGGATCCCCAGAAGACCGAAGCTGTGATGAATTGGGCTAGACCGACGACCGTGACTGAGGTACGGAGTTTCGTTGGTTTGGCAGGATATTACCGGAGATTTGTTGAGGGCTTCTCTAGTATCGCTGCACCATTGACTCGTTTAACCAGGAAAGGAGTAAAGTTTGTTTGGGATGAACGGTGTGAGCAGAGTTATCAAGAATTAAAATGTCGGTTAACTACCGTACCTGTTCTTGCCTTGCCGGATAACAGTGGAGAGTTCGAAGTCTATAGTGACGCATCATTGCAAGGTTTGGGTTGCGTGCTGATGCAGAATGGCAGAGTTATCGCTTATGCATCAAGACAGCTAAAGACACATGAACTAAACTACCCTACACACGATCTGGAGTTGGCGGCAGTGGTTCATGCTCTAAAAATCTGGCGACATTATCTGTACGGGGTGACTTGCAGGATATTCACCGATCATCAGAGTCTTAAGCATTTGTCCACTCAGAAGGAGCTGAACGTGAGGCATCGACGGTGGTTAGAACTAATTAAGGACTATGATTGTACGATTGAATATCATCCAGGGAAGGCAAATGTCGTGGCAGACGCTCTTAGCAGGAAGTCAGCAGGATCAATTGCACACCTGAGGCTGGTGTATCTTCCTTTGCTTGTGGAACTCCGAAAAGCTGGAGTTGTGTTGGGGGTGGATGAGCAGGGAGCTTTGTTGGCCAGTTTTCATGTACGACCTGTGCTAGTCGATCGAATTATTGAGGCACAATTACAGGATCCAACACTTTGTATCTACCGAATCGAGGTCGAAGCAGAAGAGAGGCAGGACTTTACTATCCGACGAGATGGAGCTCTGGTGAAACTGGGCTGTTTGTGTGTTCCTGCAGTGGCAGAGTTGCGAGCAGAAATTCTTGAGGAAGCCCACAGTTCGGCTTATGCCATGCATCCGGGAGGTACAAAGATGTACCATACCCTCCGGGACCACTATTGGTGGGCAAGAATGAAGAAGGATATTGCAGAATATGTGAGAAGATGTTTGACCTGTCAGCAGGTCAAGGCAGAACGGCAGAGACCATATGGAGCTATGCAACCACTTCCGATTCCCGAGTGGAAGTGGGATCACATTACCATGGATTTTGTCTTCAAGTTGCCTAGAACTCAGAGAGGATTCGATGGAGTTTGGGTGATTGTCGACCGATTGACCAAGTCAGCTCATTTCTTACAGGTACAGGAGACATTTAACCCAAACCGACTGGCTCAGCTGTTTGTGAAAGAGATCATTCGACTTCATGGTACGCCGGAGTCGATTGTGTCTGATCGAGATCCACGTTTCACTTCTAGGTTCTGGCGAAGTTTGCAGAACGCCTTGGGTACAAACTTACATTTTAGTACAGCAATCCATCCACAGACCGATGGACAATCTGAGAGGACTATCCAGACTTTGGAGGACATGATGAGGTCTTGTGTACTGCAGTTTCAGGATTCGTGGGACACTCATTTGCCTTTGATGGAATTCGCATACAACAATAGTTATCAGGCGAGTATCGGAATGGCGCCCTACGAGGCACTGTATGGCCGACAGTGCATGACACCTATTTGCTGGATGGAGGTAGGAGAGCGAGCAGCAATAGGGCCGGATTTGATGGACATGAGCAAGGAAACAGTTCGAATCATCAAGGAAAGATTGAAGGCAGCGCAAGATCGCCAAAACAGCTATGCGAATCGACGAATTCGAGACTTGGAATTCGAGGTGGGAGATTTTGTGTTCCTTAAGTTATCTCCATGGAAAGGAATTATCCGTTTTGGCCGACGCGGGAAGTTGAGTTCACGTTATTTTGGACCGTTCGAGATCACGGAGAGGATTGGACTAGTGGCATACCGGTTCGCATTACCTCCAGACCTTGCCAGAGTACATGACGTTTTCCATGTGTCCATGTTACGGAAGTACCTACGGGACGATTCACATGCCTTGCCGGAACAACCAGTAGAACTGATGACTGATCTGAGCTTTGAGGAGAAACCAGTGCAGATTCTAGATCAGAAGAACAAGGTTCTGAGAAACAAGACGATTCGGTTGGTGAAAGTCCTATGGAGGAACCATGACGTCGAGGAAGCGACGTGGGAACCCGAAGACTTGATGAGGGAGCAGTACCCGTTTTTATTTGAGTAAATTTCGAGGATGAAATTTTTGTAAGGTGGGTAGATTGTAACGACCCGAACTTTCGTAATTATTATTTTATTAAAAAATGACCGTTTTGCCCTTGAAGGGGGGAAAAGTTGACTTTTACCACAGGAAGTATTAGGACTTTGACCCATGACCGTGACGTAGTTTAGGATGTCACGAGTTCATAGGCAGGTGGCATGTTCGATTCCGACGTTCGAGGAAGAAGTTGTGACGTTCGGAAGTCGAGGGGTATTTTGGTAATTTGGTCAATTAGGGGCCAAATGTTGACTTTTGACCCGGGAAGTCCAACGGACAAGGGCCAAGGACTGTTATGTAGGTCACGTCAATACGAATCCGTAGACTAGCGGCACGCTAAAATCGGACATACGACGAAAAAGTTATGGTCACGGAAGTAATCACGATTAAACCGAACTAACCGGGAATCGGAATAAAATAATAATATAATAATAGAATCTGATTACTTTAACCGCAATCAATCTGGACCCTTGGATGAGTGACACGTGTCACTCATCCCTTTCATTCCCTAAAACCAGGATCTATGTTTTCCATTTAATTAATTAATTAATTTCTCTCCTTAAATCCTCACCCTTTATCCTACACTCAGACTCAATCTCAGCCGTTGATTTCATTTTCTCATTCTATTTTTAAACCATCAGAGATTCACTCTCTCATTTCCATTCTTTCAACCCGTGTACACTCTCACTCTCTGCACAATCACTCCACCACCTCACAGCCCAACCTCACACACCAGTCAGCACCAGGCAACCACCAGCAACCCCCAGACACCGGCCACCACCACCACGGCCACCCTGCACGGCCAGGAAACTCCCAGACCCGAGAGCAACCAAACAACCCGAAATCATCCTACCGTCCAAACCACCTCACCAGGACGCTAACCAACCTAGGGTTAGGACCACTGAGATCTCTGGATGACTCAGGACTGACTGGGCAGCCCACGGCGGCGGTAAGCCCAGAAACCCGAGAGACACCGATTTCCTTCCCTATCTCGAACCATTAGTTTTTTACGTTAAAATTGTTTGGTTGTTTTTGAGACACACTTAGGGGACCTAGACGATCATTTTGGACCAAGGTTCGCGGCTAGAAGCTCGACGACTCGCAGGAGAAGACGAACCAGAGCCGGTAGCCGATTTCCCGTCAATTTTCAGGTGGTTACTTCAACCTAAAAGCTCGTTTTAATTACACACAACCATAGAACACATTGTGACAAGTTCATAGGAACAAACCTCACCAGAAATGGTGGTCGGAAACATGAGTTGTGATCGGGTTGAACCGTGAGTCTGCGGTGACCTGGTTCTCAGACGCCGTTACTGTAGCTGATGACGTCATCATGCTGACGTCAGCAGTGACATCATGATGATGTCATCATGTCAGAAACAGTCAGACCAGGGACCAACGGAATGCTGACACGTGTCCTCTGACACTGTCAGTGATGGCGTCATGCTGACATCAGCAGTGACATCATCATTACTGTAGCGCCGTTGACCAGAGGGTTGACCAGCGCGTGGGGGGCGTGTGTGAAAAGTGTTTTGTGTGGGACCAGGACCATTTTCAAGGTTTCGACGATACGAATCCAATGGCGGTGGTTTCGTGTCGATCAGAGATCGTTAGGTTGGTCAAATTAGGGTTTGAAGCCTTGGGAAGCGTGTTCGGACGGCTTTCCCGGGCCAGTTTCAGTCTAGGGTTTCTTAGCTGTTTAGTAGGGACTTAAAGTGACCTTTACGTATGCTTTGGACATGACAGGAATCGTACTTTAACACTTGGACGGGGCTTTACGCTCGGGGTTGAGTATGATTTATGGCACGTATTATGATGTTTGGGCATGAGACCCGTCTGGTTGTTTATGAATGGTTTTGAGTCATGTATATGTATAATGGATCTCGATAATTATCTGTGGTACTGCACTGTATAGATCTACCCTAGGATACTGTCTCCTCTGGATGTAGGTACCCCGGAGTGGTCACGGCGCATTGCCTATGAGGAGTCATTCTAAGGAGGGACCAGGCCGTAGAGTGACTCAGGAGCAGGATTGCTACTATTGGACATCTGGGACGTCAGGCATCTAGTATGCCACACTCGGACTGGGTTCGGGATTTGGACTCGAGATTGAGACCCCGGGCGGCACGCGTAGCCTTGGGACTGTGACCTTATTGGGCGTCTGGGACGTCGGGTATCTGGGATGTCAAGGTTGGGATGTATAGTGCAGTGACTGAGATTATATTATGTTGATATTATTCTGCTTATGATTATATGATTTTGTGGTTTATGGTACTAATGCATGTCTTTTCGGAAAAGGGAGGGGAAAATCTATATGTTTTCGAGATGGTAAACTATTTTGTAAACCTTGAGTTTCGGCCCACTCACCCTTGTTGTTTTACTACCCCTCCAGGTGGTGCTATCGAGGAGGAAGAGGAGGAGGATCCCGAGGAAGAGGCATAGGTTTACGTTGCGCACCTGAACCCTACTGCTGCGTAGGTTGGCACGTAGAATGTCTAGAGTCGTGCTTAATAAACTGTATTCAGGAACTATCCCTTGTCTGACACTATTTGTATTTGTATTTTATGTTTGACGTTCGTGTGTTTGGTTATGTATGACTTAAATTTGTATTTTCTTTATGCATTCGCTTTTCTATGGGTAATTTTGGTATTCTAAAGTTGGGTGTCAGACGGGAGCAGGCAACGTCCCCAGGTTGTCACAGGGGGATCGGGGCGGGTCCTGTCATTAGTCGTGACGCTAGGGGCTGAGTCGAGGTGTCTGGTAGGTCCTACTCGATTCCTTAGGTCCTTAGGAACCTGCTAACATCGAAGCCGTGATGGGGGGTGACACAGGTGGCTGAATGGAAGAACAGAGGTTTTGGTTGGTCACGGGTTCGAGTTAGGGACGATGGGTTAGAGGTAGTGTAACGACCCGTCCCAAATTCCAGGATTAGATTAGTGACTAATCACGATTAGTGAGGCTAATCCGTGATTTGTTAGGCTAAATCGGACAAACGATGCGAAATGACCGTTTTGCCCCTACCGTGGGTAAAATGTTGACTTTTCAATCGGGCGGTCAAATGGACTTTGACCGATGACCGTGACGTAGTTCGTGACGTCACGAGTTCATAGACAGGTGGCACGTTCAATTCCGACGTTCGAGGAAGAAGTTATGACGTTCAGAAGTTTAGGGGCATTTTGGTAATTTGGGTGAATAGGAGGTCAAAAGTTAACTTTTTGACCGGGAGGTCCGATGGGCGAGGGCCGAAGACCGTTACGTAGAAAAAGACGATACGAATCCATAGGCAGGCGGCACACTGAAATCGGACTTCGAACGGGAGAATTATGGGTCACGGAAGTTCGATTTCACTTTGCACGAACTTCGAGACGGGGACGTTTCAGCGAAATCTGATTGGGTGGATATTTTGGTGGGCCCCGTGGATGAGTGACAAGTGTCACTCATCCCATTGACTTGATCCCCCAAAATGTGGATCTATATAATAAAATAATATTATTTAATTAATTTTTTTAAACAAACCAACCCACCATTCAATCTTGGCCATCCATTTCAATTCATCCTTAAATCCACACCCTCCATTTCTCTTCTCTCATCAGCCATCCCTCTTCTCTGTTCTCCCTAAATCCCGAAACCCATAACCCCATTTTCTTCATTTTTCTTCTTCTTCCTTCAAAAACCCGAAACCGCACCACCACACCTCCCCACCACGAGTCCATATGCCGTGTGTGACCATGAGAGAGTAATGAAGGACTGTGAGACGAAGGACGGCAGAGGACGCGGCGGTTCACGGTGGGAGGGGCTCGAACCCGTGAGGTGAAAATATTTCAAATTTTGAAAATTGGATTTTAATGGTTTTTACTTTATTCCATTAATTGGGTGAGGTTTCTAGGAATCCCAGGAGATGAATGGGATTGGTTTCGAGGCATTAGACGGCCTGGAACAGCCGTGAACGGCGGGAGAAGTCACGGCCGCCATGGCCGAATTGAAGGTATGGGTTTTTGATGTTTTTCTTCCATTTTAATGTCATAGAACCCTAGGTTAGGATTAGAGGATGAAAATGGGACAAACGGGAAGCATTTTGGTGGTCGGACGGTGGAGAACCGACCGGGTCAACCCGTGAGTCTGAACGACCCGGTTACTGGTATTCGGGTCAACTCGTCGAGTAGTTGAAGGAGATGACGTGGCATGATGATGTGGCACCTGTCAGATTATCAGGTGACGTGGACCACTCATCAGCCGACACGTGTCACATGTCAGTGTACAGTCAGCACTGACATGTCAGTGACGTGGCCCAATCAGGGGTTGACACGTGGCACAGACGTGGACCAGTGTCGTGATGACACGTGGCACATGTCAGACTGCCACGTGGCACTGACAGCACAGTGACGTGGACCAATGGGAGCATGACACGTGGCACCTGTCAGAGTCTGACATGTCAGACCTGACAGCTGTCAGATGACGTTATCCTGACGTCAGCGATGACGTCAGCAGGTACTGTAGCTGGCGCGTAAAGCCCACGCGCAGCCACTTCAGGCGGCGCGTGAGGGCGCATGGCAGGGAATCTGGGGAAGGTTCCAACATACGAAATCTTCTATTCGATGTAACGAACATTTTGGGACTGGTTTCGTGTCGATCGGACACCGTCTCGATATGTTTCGGGGCATCGGAACGTTTAGGTTTGGGATTAAAAATAGTTAAAAATACGGGAAAATTACGGGGTTTTGGTAGGAGGTTAATTAAGTAGTTAGTAACCTTCTATTACGATTTGGACAGGTTTGGGAGTCCCGGTGACGGTGATCGGCTCGGGGAGCCGTATGGCACGCAAATCGAGGAGGCAGCTCGGACGGTCTGTGAGTGGACCTTGTTTTCTAAATTGGTGCATGCATAAATGTTTGTTATATGTTTTAATACATGTTTGATGATGCCATGGGTGCATTTCTATGTGGTTACGTATAAGCACGTATTTCGAGGTTTCGGTCTTATACGGTTCTTATACGGGTCTGTATTTCTTTATTGATTTAAATGAACTGGATTTGGATTTCAAAAGGATAAACTCGGGTATGAGACCCATTTGGTTTTGTCTCGGGCATATAACCTCAGATATCGGGCACGGTGCCCAACTGATGTCCTATGTTCGGGTACGAGACCCAAGCTACTTTACGGTTTTGATTTCAGGTCAGGGAACCTTAAATGGATTTCCCGGTTCATGACGGTTTATGGGGACCGGCATGAACTCTTAATATGGTATCATGGTTCATGACGGTTTATGGGAATCGGCATGTTACCTCGATTATGTTATTACGGTACATGACGGTACCTGATTATGGATATTATGAATCATGACGGTTCAGGGGAACCGGTCATGAATGTTTATGTTATGTATATATATATATGTTCATCTACCTTCCTTTACTTCTATTATCTCCTCCGGGGAGGGTCGTTGGCCTTGGTGGACCCCGGAGTAGTCACGGAGCACCGACTGAGTGGAGTCACCCCCCAGTTGGGTTCCTTACTCTCAGGAAGGCTATGGTTACTATTACCTCGGGTAGGGTCAGTGGTCTGCGGACATTGACCTTGACTTTGAGAAGACTCGGATTGAGACCCGGGTAGCACGCGCGTAGCTTTGGATACCGTGACAGGATTGGTTGTGTGACTTATATGTATATATGATATATGATATATGATATGTGGTGTGCACAGGTGTGCACAGGATTTGAGCAGTGGCTCGTGTACTTGGTTTCTTTATGGTTTGGGGCCGAGTCCCTTATGGATTTGGGCAGTGGCCCGTATGGTCGTTTTCATTGTGGTCTTTTCGACCTTGGTTTATATCTGCTTTGGGCTTAGTCCCACATATGGTTTGTTTTGGATAAATGGTTTTCGAATGCATGCATGCTTTTTAGTGGAGGGTACAAATGTCTTCTTATTAAATGTTTTTATAAACTTTTGTTTTGTCCACTCACAGTTTTTAATGTTTTGACTGCCCTTCAGGTTGACATCGGAGGTGGACTGTAGCAGAGACCGAGATATCACATACCTCCTCCGGATCCTGGCGTACTCTGATAGCCCGGGAGGGCAAAGGACGAAACTATCCCTTGTCTGACACTTCGTGTCAGACGGGAGCAGGGTCATCCCGCACTAATCCCGGGGGATTGGGATGGGTCCTGTCAGGTAGGATTGTTGTGTTTGGTTGAGGGGAATAAGTTGCTTAGGATGGGACGAAGCTACTGGGCTTCGAAGGAAGGGACATGGTGGACGGGTGACAGAGAACCAGTCACGCCGGTTCGGTTTGGCTGAACCGGTCTGGACCGCTGGGACAGAGGTTGACAATGACACTGTAGCAGGCGCGTGAGGCCCACGCGCAGCCACTTTGGGTGGCGCGTGGGGCATTTTCTGGCGAACCTTCCAACATAGTTTTTGGTCTAGAAGTTGTAACGGATCTTTTGGGATAGTTTTCGGGTTAATCGGACGTCGATTCGAGCTAGTTCGGTGGGATTGAAGTTTTAGGGTTTCATTTTACGTATGTTTGAAGTTCGGGAAAATTAGGGAAAATTAGGAGGACCTTTGTTGACGTGTTAGTGACGCCTTTTGGTGACTTGTGACAGGATCGGGACTTCCCGAAGCAGACGAGGAACGTACGGAACATACGGGGCGCGAGTGACGTGCCAGTGACTGTGAGTGGACCCCTTCTCTATACTTGAGCATGCATAACTGCTTTTCTATAATTTCTTTATGGTTTTACTCATGATTTCATGTTTAATGAACATGCTATGTTGGTTTTATATAATTGCGTGTTTTTCGAGAAGTCGGTTTCAGCACGTTTTACGAGGAAGCTTTGATTTCTGATTTCGATGCCATGATTTTGGGGATTTCAAATGGTAAATGATTTTCAATGATTATAAAAGGATTTTGGAACATGATTTTGATGATCAAGATTTTCGGTTTTAGAATCGGATTTTGGAAAGCGGAATTTGGTTTTAAAGTTGAAAAGTAAAATTCCGGATTTGGGTTCGGAATGACCACTCTGGATGCCGGAAGGGCTTCGGGCCAGTGATTTTGGATTCGGGTTTGGATATGGATTTAGAAATGGTTTTCAATGGTTTTGATTGGATTTTCTGGATCTGGTTATTGGGTTTAAAGACCCGGATTATATATGACGCGGGACGGGCCCGGATTGAGTTTAAAGACTCGGGAGTTTAAAGACTCGGGAGTTTAAAGACTCGGATATATTGATATTTCCCCTGTAGGCCTGTGAGTTTAAAGACTCTGAGTTTAAAGACTCGGATTATTGAGGCCTGAATTGAGTTTAAAGACTCGGGAGTTTAAAAACTCGGATAGGTCCAGCAGGTTTGATCGGATAATGATGACTTGGATTTATGTTTTATCGTACTGTGTTTATGATGCCTATTTCGTGAATTATAAATTTTTTTATGACAATCTTTATGTGGTTTATAACTGTTTCCAATAAATGGGTTGTGCATGCATGTTTTCAAAACTGAGCGCCAAACCCTGGTTTGTTTATGAAATGGTTTTTTGGAACTTTTCTTTCCTTATGGTCCACTCACACTTTCTAGTTTTTAATTGCCTTCCAGGTCGTGGAGCTAGCGTGTGGGTTGACGTTGGGGCAGCGTCGGAGGCATAGAGTGCTCGAGAGTTTTCCCGGAGTGTTTTCGATTTTCCGTTGTGCGTGTACTCTGTGTATCGGGTTTAATTTCCTTAGTTTGGTACTATGCTCTGTATAACGGCTGACTATGGGATGTTTTGTTTTCTCCTGCGTTTGACAATGTAATTTGTGGTTTTGGTGAGGTGGTTTTGGTCTTTCATTTTTGGGTAGTCAGACGGGAGCAGGATTTACCTCGGTTTTCGGGGTGGAACCGGGGTGGGTCTTGACAATTGGTATCAGAGCATAGGTTTGTGGTTTGTGTTTGTTGCGAGGTTGTGTTTAGGTTGTTTGACTGCTTCTATGCTTCTTTCAGCGTGCGGTTGACCATGCCTCCGAGACGTGGACCCCCTCCACGACCTGAAGATGAAGCGGCGAGAGGGACAGAGAGCTCCGATTGAGCGAGCCCAGCAGCTCGGGGCTACGACTTTTAGTGATGGGGTAGACCTTGAGGAAGCCTAGAGGTGGATTACGAGATTGGAGATTTTCGCAGTGATGCATTGCCTACCGGAGGATCGAGTGTTACTGGTTACCTTCTTACTAGACGGTGCGGCGTACGAGTGGTGGTATACTTTCGAGTTGTCTGGCTGGGATGCCCACACGGTGACCTGGTAGACGTTTAGGGAGCGGTTCCTGGAGCAGTATTACCCTCGTTCTTTCCGTGATGCCAAGGAGCATGAGTTTCTGCAACTCCAACAGGGGAGTATGAGTGTAGTTGAGTACGAACAGAAGTTTCAGATGCTTTCTCGTTTTGCTCCTACGTTTGTGGCCACTGAAGCCGAGAAGTGTCGTAGGTTTGAGTTGGGCCTGTGAGGCGAGATTCGAGCCATAGTAACGGCTGGATGGTTTGCTACCCTCCGAGAGTTGTCGGACGCTGCTGTGAGGGTTGAGGCTAGCTTGCCGGTACGACGCTGGGAGCCACCTTTTTCTGGAGCTTCGAGTCAAAGGACACCGAAGAGGGGTAACTACAGTGGAGCATCGTCGGCGGGCGATGATCGTTTTGGCAGACCTGGGAGATTCGAGAGTTCAGGATTTCGTGGTTACCGAGCATAGCCGACTCCGCATGCCAGTACGACGTCTGTTACGTCTACAGGGAGACCGAGTCCTTCTGGCCGGGATGTGTGTTACTACTGTGGGGAGCGAGGCCACTTCCGACGTGACCGTCCATTGTTACCACAAGAGGGTGGTGTAGGCCGAGGAGTGGCAGAGCCCGAACAGAGTACAGCGTCAGGGACAATGGGCACTAGAGGAGGTGGAGGTGCCACTAGTAGTTCAAGGGGACGTGGTAGATCTGCAGAGCCCCAGGCCCGAGTGTTTGCGATGACTCAACAGGAGGCTCAGTTAGCACCCGGTGCCGTGATAGGTACTTTTACTATCCTTGGTTAAGTTGTACATAGTTTTGTTTTGTTTCGGGATAGAGTCTAGGACTTTCCCTAGGTGACCTGGAGTGACGAGGTTCAGGACTATAGTGAGTTCCGTTGAAGGATGACAGAAGGAACTGGAAAAGAGTGACTATAACTAATCGATATGAGGTTATTGAAGAGAAGAGAACCCACAATCTAGGATTGCCTTTAGAACTTTGTTGGTTTCTTCCGACAAGGTGGTTGGCTTCGTTACGTAGTAAGCCAGTAGGTAGGATTCCTTTTTGGACTAGATTGTTTCTGGGTTAGGATTCGAGTTGGGTTTCCGGGAAGTGGGGTGGTAGTACGTGAGGATGTACTCTATGAATTCTATTGGGTAATCTAAATGAGGTATTTTAAAATACCTTTGTTTTCTATTCATAGAGTTTCCCTTGCGTACACAATGAAGTTCTTGTTGTACTGAGAGCGGGTCAGAAATGTTGAACTGGTAGTAGCAGTGTTGTGAAATACCCAAGGTGGAGATGATTGATGGGAAACTGACAGGAGTAGTTGTTGTTTGGGTAGGAGACCCTAGAGTTGTTGGGAACGAGTTGCGGAATTTCGGGGACGAAATTCTTTTAAGGAGGGTAGGTTGTAACGACCCGTCCCAGAAATTAGGGTTAATACAGTGATTAAGATGGGATTAGTGAGCTTAAGCGGTGGTTAGTTGGTTCTGATAGGTCCGTTAGCGTAGAATGACGATTTTACCCCTAGTTTGGGCAAAAAGTTAACTTTTAGTTTGGCCGGTCAATTGAACATTGACCAATGACCGTGACGTAGGTTGGGACGTCACGAGTCCGTAGACAGGTGGCACGCCCGATTCCGACATCCTAGGAGGAAGTTATGATGTTCGGAAGGTTGGGGGCATTACCGTAATTTGGTTAAAATAGGGGGAAAACGTTGACTTTCTGTTAGACTGGCCATTTTCACGTAGGCCGAGGACCATTAGGTAGATTTCGTCGTCCTGAGTTCAACGACAGGCGGTATGCCTTCATCGGACGTCGGACGAGCGAGATATGGGTCTAGAACAGCAAGGGCAAAACAGTAATTTTGACTCACAAGTAGGGGCATTTTGGTCTTTTGGTGCATTGGGATTTGTGCAAATTGGATCAGAACAAGTGTGCAGGTGCAAGGGGATATTTGTGAGAAGGGCTGTAGGATTGTGACATGTGGCCGTGTGCTAGAGGGTTCTATGAGTTTGCACGGTTCAAATGCTTCGTGTGTGTGTGTTTGTGGCCGTGCACAAGAGAGAAACAGAGAGTGAGTTTGGGAGTGGGATTGATCGATTGCAGAGGGTGTGGTGAGTTCTAGTGATCAAGAGAGTGACAGAGAGAAGGGAAGAAGTGGTAAATGGCTTGTGAGCGAGGACTATGGAAGAAATCAGGGTAGTGTGAGGGTTGGAGTTCTCGGGAAAAACAGAGAGAGCCGAAGTGGTGGTGTTGCGGAGTTGCGATCAAACCCGTGGATTGAAGCTGGGGCGGTGTTCAGAGGCTTGAGGGGAGTCTAGTGAGCACGGTGGAACTCACAGCGGCGACCGGGAGGCAGGTAATTTCTCTTTTGCTATGCTTGCTCTGTTTTCCCCGTTTTGTTCAAATGGTTAGTCGTGACGCTAGGGGCTGAGTCGAGGTGTCTGGTAGGTCCTAATCGATTCCTTAGGTCCTTAGGAACCTGTTAACATCGAAGCCGTGATGGGGGGTGACACGGGTGGCTGAATGGAAGAATAGAGGTTTTGGTTGGTCACGGGTTCGAGTTAGGGACGATGGGTTAGAGGTAGGATTATTGTGTTTGGTTGAGGGGAATAGGTTGCTTAGGACGGAACGAAGCTACTGGGCTTGGAAGGAAGGGACATGGTGGACGGGTGACAGAGAACCGGTCACGCCGGTTCGGTTTGGCTGAACCGGTCTGGACCGCTGGGACAGAGGTTGACGATGACACTATAGCAGGCGCATGAGGCCCACGCGCAGCCACTTTGGGCAGCGCATGGGGGCGCGTGGGGCATTTTCCGGCGAACCTTCCAACATAGTTTTTGGTCTAGAAGTTGTAACGGATCTTTTGGGACAGGTTTTGGGTTAATTGGACGTCGATTCGAGCTAGTTCCGTGGGATTGAAGTTTTAAGGTTTCGTTTTACGTATGTTTGAAGTTCGGGAAAATTAGGGAAAATTAGGAAGTCCTTCGTTGATGTGTTAGTGACGTCTTTTGGTGACTTGTGACAGGATCGGGACTTCCCGAAGTAGACGAGGAACGTACGGAACGTAGGTGGCGCGAGTGACGTGCCGGTGACTGTGAGTGGACCCCTTCTCTATACTTGAGCATGCATAACTGCTTTTCTATAATTCGTTTATAGTTTTACTCATGATTTCATGTTTATTGAACATGCTATGTTGGTTTTATATAATTGCGCGTTTTTCGAGAAGTCGGTTTCAACACGTTTTACGGGGAAGTGTTGATTTCTGATTTCGATGCCATGATTTTGGGGATTTCAAATGGTAAATGGTTTTCAATGATTAGAAAAGGATTTTGGAACATGATTTTCATGATCAAGATTTTCGGTTTTAGAATCGGATTTTGGAATGCGGAATTTGGTTTTAAAGTTGAAAAGTGGAATTCCGGATTTGGGTTCGGAATGACGGTTCTGGATGCCGGAAGGGCTTCGGGCCAGTGATTTCAGATTCGGGTTTGGATATGAATTTAGAAATGGTTTTCAATGGTTTCGATTGGATTTTCTGGATCTGGTTATTGGGTTTAAAGACTCGGATTATATATGACGGGGGACGGGCCCAGATTGAGTTTAAAGACTCGGGAGTTTAAAGACTCGAATATATTGATATTTCCCCCGTAGGCTTGTGAGTTTAAAGACTCGGAGTTTAAAGACTCGGATTATTGAGGCCTGAATTGAGTTTAAAGACTCGGAAAGGTCCAGCAGGTTTGATCGGATAATGATGACTTGGATTTATGTTTTATCGTACTGTGTTTATGATGCCTATTTTGTGAATTATAAATGTTTTTATGACGATCTTTATGTGGTTTATAACTGTTTCCAATAAATGGGTTGTGCATGCATGTTTTCACAACTGAAGGCCAAACCCTGGTTTGTTTATGAAATGGTTTTTTGGAATTTTCTTTCCTTATGGTCCACTCACACTTTCTGGTTTTTAATTGCCCTCCAGGTCATGGAGCTAGCGTGGGGGTTGACGTTGGGGCAGCGTCGGAGGCATAGAGTACTCGAGAGTTTTCCCGGAGTGTTTCCGTTTTTCCGTTGTGCGTGTACTCTGTGTATCGGGCTTAATTTCCTTAGTTTGGTACTATGCTCTGTATAACGGCTGACTCTGGGATGTTTTGTTTTCTCCTGCGTTTGACAATGTAATTTGTTGTTTTGGTGAGGTTGTTTCGGTCTTTCGTTTTTGGGTTGTCTGACGGGAGCAAGAATTTACCTCGATTTTCAGGGTGGAACCGGGTGGGTCTTGACATTGGTAGTGAGGGAAGAACTGGTTATGAACTTGATGAAGTTTATGGCCAGATCTTATGGGATCCGAATCGGTCTCTGAGTTATGTTTCTCCCATTTTCTTGTAGATGTCCGAGGAAAGTAACTCGGGAGTGGAACGGACGTGCTATGACTCAGAGGCTGGCAAGTCATCAAATAGTGGGGTGACGGTTTTCACTCCCATATCAGGGAGTTCTGGCCAGCTCGACTAGTGGTGAAGATAGGACGCAGTCGGCTCATGAGGTTGCCAAGAGTTCTGGCCCAGTTCTGGCCAAAAGGATGAGCCAGTAACCAAAGAGAAGGTGGCCCACCGAATGGGTGATGGCAGCATCTTAGTAGATTCCAAGATGGTAGTGAAGGTAGGTGTGCCAAAAGAAATTAAGTTAACTCATGGCCAACAGAAGGGGTGGTGTAGATGACTAAGGGGAAGTCGGCTAGTGATGGGTTGGTGTTGGATGCGATGTGAATAGAACAGGCCACGTACACCGAGGATAAGATGGTGAATAAGGAGACCGAGAAGAGTCTGATGAAGATGAGGATAGAGTTTAGGGTGCCATCATTGGTGGTCACCCAGCTACCAACAATGGACGAGCGACCAAGTAACCCCCAGGTCGGTATGGCACTATTATATAACGAGTTGATGCATCACGGTGTGAGGCTACCACTGCACCTGTGGTTGCGATGGATGGTGAAGAAGATGGGGGTAGCACTTGGTCAGCTCAATCCCAATGTTTAGATTGTGCTCTACTCCCTTCACACGACCTTCAACTAGGCCGAGCAACTGGAGCCGACCTATGCCAAGCTCACGTACCTGTTTGCGTTTGGGTTTCAGCAACAGAGCACTAGGTGTGTCAAGACCCAACTCATCTAACATCATATTGTCCTCTTTGGGCCTCACCCTCAGGGTTTTGTTTTCGGGAGCTCATGGTGCAACTTCCCAGGGGGTCACCCATCCTCAACTCACTTAACTTTGGGGTTCCAATTCCCCCCAAAGCCACTTGAGCTCCCAAAAAGCCTAGTTTAGATAAGATATATGCCCTTGCCCACTCTATCTAATACTATATTGTCCCCTCTGGGCGACCAAAGCCATACCCGCATGGTTTTGTTCCCAAGACCTCACGCTTCGCAGGGCACACCTTTACCAACGCGGCCAAGGGAGGCCTAGTCCTAGATAGCTGTGTGCCTACACCTTTAAGGCACACCACCATCCTCTCCCAGACCATTCCCCCTAGTAGGAATGTGGGATCGTTCACCGTTCCCTCCAGGACACGGGTCTTACAATCCACCCCCTTTAGGGCCCAGCATCCTCGCTGGCACACTTCCCGGCCAGGGTCTGGATCTCTCATTAATTCCTCGGGTTCCCATGTCGGTTCCTCAATGTCGTGGTTCCTCCAAAACACCTTTACTATTAGGATCGTCTTGTTCCTTAAGACCTTGTCCTTCCAATCCAGAATCTGCACTGGCTGCTCCTCAAAGCTCAAGTCTGTCATCAATTCCAGTGGTTGTTCTGGTAGTGCATGAGAGTCGTCCCGAAGGTATTTCCGTAGCATGGACACATGGAACACATCATGTACTTGGGAAAGTTCTGAAGGTAGCGCCAAACGATAAGCCACTAGACCAATCCTCTCTGTGATTTCATAAGGCCCAATGTAACGGGGACTCAACTTCCCACGTCGTTTGAATCAGATGATTCCTTTCCATGGAGATAACTTCAAGAAAACAAAATCCCCAACCTCAAACTCCAAATCTCGGATCCGCCTGTCAGCATAACTCTTCTGACGATCCTGGGACCTGTGGGTTATGGGCGCAAGTCGAGGATGTGAGGTCTCTGCAGTCGTAACAGCCCATCATCAACCTGATAGTTAGGGCAAGAGTAATAGAATCTAATGGAATCGAACCCTAGTTGGATTTTGTATGGCACGTGATGCAATGGTTAGGGTTTGATTGGCGCAGGATACCGTGCTTTTGAGAAGTTGGATTTCCATCAGGATTGAGTTTTCTTGTGAATCCAACAGCTTAGAGCCATGGTGTAACCAGTGGATAGGATTATGCTGACCGGTAGACAGAGTATGACGACTTGAGAGTCATGACTGCTCAACGGTAGGGTTGTGTCGGATAGAGGATGTACGGATTAATACCAGTGGTGATCAGAGGTCAGGGTCGCCCAATATACGATGACCCTGTATGACTACAATCACGACGGTTGGGAATAGGAACATGTGATTCTATTTGGCGTGATGAACCATGTTTCAGTTTTTTGAATCCCTCCAGGATGCCGACTGGCAGAGGATGTCGACTAGTAGAAGATTTTCCCAATAAATATGCTAAGTGGCATGATGGATCATGATTGTGACATGCCATGGATGAGCGATGGTAGACATCGATGAGGGCCAATTTCTTGTGGGCCCAGCAACTAAAAATCGCAGAGTTACACGAGGACGAGATCCTTGGAGTGTGGTTGCGGGTTGATAGGATGCTAGTATTAGAGTGTGACGACTCTTCGGAATCGAGAGCGATGGATCGGTCAAGATGGTTATACTGCAGCGGGCAGCCGGGTCTGAGATGACCTTAGATTAAGATTGATTGGACAAGTTACCAGGAGAGTGGTACTTGTCGACCTAATCCTGAATTGGATCGATCAGAGAATATTGCATGTGGAACGAGTGGTCTGGCGGTGAGTTGGCCACATGGACATGGAGTTCGATAGCATAACGTTTAGGAGATTGGTCTGCACGCGGTTGTGGCAGACCCTGCTATCGATGGACGTAGTTTAGTCTTATCAAGTTGGATAGGCTCATGTTGCCGTGATGATTTTGACGATGAGATTCGTCAATCGTGACGAGGATATAGAGGTGCGTGGGTGACGTACGATAAATTGGCAAGACCCGACCCTCCTTCCGAGTCGCTCATGGGTGAGTACTGATGCTGCCAAGAACCAGATCGCTGCCCTGACCTCTGAGGACTCCCAAAACGACCGGAACGTCCCCGACTGCCTGAAGATGAAGATCCCCCGGAATATCCTCCCTTCAGGCCCCAATGGCCCGAAAATCCCAGTTGAGGACGATCAAGTCGCAGCGCCTCTCCCGCAGCTTGCTGCCGTGCCAGAAGGCTGCTCTCGACCCTTGTCACAGCATCAGTTAGATCCCTCATTGTGCCGAAGGGGGTTGACGTCACCATTGCTTGTATCTCTTCTCGCAGTCCCTACTCAAATCTGCGGCAATGATCCTCCTCGGTGATCACAATTTTCTCGGCGAAGCGAGACAACATCAGAAAAGTCTCCTCATACTCCGCCACTATCTGGCTCCCTTGCTGGAGCTGTAAGAACTCAGCCTCCTGGGCGTTGCGTAACGACCTCGGGTAGTACTGGTTGAGGAATCGCTCCATGAAGGTCTCCCAAGGGATGGTATGTGACAGGACCTGTCCCAACTAGACTTTGATAATCGTGCCCGGTCTGGCTCCCGTCTGACAAGTCAACTGAAGTACCGAAACTACCCTTCAGCACCTGTCAGACAAGGGATAACTGCACTGATTTCTGCTCATTCTTGGGACCCACACAAATCCGTGTTTAACAGTTAGTAGTTCACAGTGTACACTGATTAACATCTGACCCTCAATCCAGGGTCAATCTCATTCCGAGATCAATCATGAGGTCTCATATACCCTCGTATACCCGTCTCACTACCAGGTCGCGCACGAGGATTACGTTTCGGAGGCATGATGTGGCAACAGAATCAGTAACCTAGTGCTCTAATACCAATTTGACAGGACCTGTCCCTGAAGGACATAGATAACCGTGCCCGGTCCTGCTCCCGTCTGACAAGTCAACTGAAGTTCCGAAATTTCCCTCAGCACTTGTCAAACAAGGGATGACCGCACCTGTGCCCACTCATGCCTCCACCTCTCGAATAGCCTCGATCATCGCACCATGACCTGGAGGGTCAATAAAACAGAAAAGGTGTGTAAGTGGACTTTTGTTTTTTTACCCAGAATGCATGCATATATGTTTTAAATGCTTTATTATATGAATTGAAATGATTTGGCATGATTAATTCTTTGATATGATGATTCCCAGATTTTGGGAATATTATATTATTTTATATGTTTTTGGGCACGATTTTCGAGAAAACTGTGATAATGTTGTTGTTAGCGAAGGCCCAGGATTTGAGATTGGTTTTGACTCGGATTATGAGTCGGCAAATTGATTTGATGGATTTGTAATGCTTTGTGCATATATTTTATGAATTTATGTGAAAATGGCAACTGAGGTTGCGGTTGCACGGATTTGCGTGAAAATGATATTTTGGGCTTGAGACCCAAATGGTAATGTGATTTTGATTGGATTGGTATTTCCATGTGATTACATGACGATATTGATGGTTTTCAGATTTGTGAAATAATCGGGACTGTGGTTTTATGGATTTTGAGGAAACTTATGTTTTGGGTTGAGACCTTGCATCGAGAATGGTTTTGATTTCATTGTGATGATATGTTGTGGATATATAGGGCTTTCGAGGTGGAATATGTTTCCCCTGGAGTGCACCCTGGATATTAGGGCTTTCGGTTGGGAATGTGTTTCCCCGGAATGAACCCTCGAGATAACGCTCGCCTTCGGGATGGAAGTGTTTACCCTGGAAAGGTCACGTAGCATGGTCTGTTTTCGAGCAGCCAAGGGAGGCTCGACTCAGATCCGATGTGCTGGATTATATGGAGATCGGTCGGTGATGTGTTCACAATGATCTGGATTGTCGGCTGGTGACGTGTTCACAGTGACGGATGCTCGGATTTTGAGCGGTCCTTAAGCCTATTGATTTCCACGCGTTGCTGGGATAACGTGACTATATGAGATTGGATATGGAAATGAGTCCCGTGGTTTTTATTGAGACTTGTGATTTATAAACATTTGTGCCCAGATATATTTTACTCATGATTTATGATATGCATGCATGTTTGTGAAACTGGAGGGTAGGAATGTATTTTGAAAAATGTATTTCTAAAACTTTGTTTTGTCCACTCACACCTTTTCTGTTTTATTGACCTACAAGGTCGTGGCGCGATGATCGAGGCTATTCGAGCGGGGGAGGCATGAGTGGGCACAGGTACTGTCATCCCTTGTTTGGCAAGTGCTGAGGGAAATTTTGGAACTTCAGTTGACTTGTCAGATGGGAGCAGGACCGGGAACGGTCATCTATGTCCTTCGGGGACGGGTCCTGTCAGTATGGACAGTCCAGCCAGCTAGTACGAGGTTGTGCCACCAACAGTAAGCGCTCCCATCCAGCAGGAAAGTTACTAGCACCACACGCTCCTCGGGTGGGCAATGCATGACTTCAAAGATCCTTTCCCAGTGGTCGATCCACTGGTGCGCCTCCTCAGGGTCGGTCCCCCCGCTAAAGACGTAGCACCTAGGCACTGGGCCCTCTCGATACTTGCAGTATCAATATCTCGCCCAACTTCCTCCTCAGCACGTGCACAGGGATCTCGTCGTAGAGGCATATCAAAAATTCTTAAGAGGCCAATGAGTTAAAAGATGTCTAAAGTGAGAATGTACAAGGTACAAACCGCTAACCTAATACACTGACTGCTAATCCTAGCGCTCTGATACCAAATTGTCAGGACCCAACCCTCCTCGGTCAGGACCCGACTCATCTAGCACCATATTGTCTGCTTTGGGCTTCGCCCTCACGGTTTTGTTTTCGGGAGCTCATGGTGCAACTTCCCAGGGGGTCACCCATCATGGAATTGCACCAGCCTCAACTCGCTTAACTTTGGGGTTCCAATACCCCCCAAAGCCACTTGGGCTCCCAAAAGGCCTAGTTTAGATAAGAGATGCGCCCTTGCCCACTCTATCTAATACTATATTGTCCCCTCTGGGCGACCAAAGGCACACCCGCAGGGTTTTGTTCCCAAGACCTCACACTTGGCAGGGCACACCTTTACCAACGCGGCCAAGGGAGGCCTAGTGCTAGATAGCTGTGTGCCTACACCTTTAAGGCACACCGCCATCCTCTCCCAGACCATTCCCCCCTCGAAAGAATGTGGGATCGTTCATCGTTCCCTCCAAGGTGGCTCTTTATGCGGCACCGTAAAGAAGAGCAAGGGAGCCGAGTTCATTCTCGACCTACAGACCTCCTAGAAATTGTACGAAAAAAAGTTTTATCTGATCGGCGGGGACTAGGAGGGGAATGCCGATAGGGGTCCTATACCGAGTAGGTTTCAAAGTAAAGGTGTGGTGTCCTAGAATAAGACAGGCTTGATTTCTTTTTTTAAGTGTTCGTGTTTGTACTTACTTGGTGCTTGGTGTGTAGGTTTGAATCCCACTGAGGACATTTCACCGAAAGAGAAGGAAATCATTCAGGTAGTGAGGACGAGCCTAGACGATTTGTAACGTAAAGGATGCGTCCTTCGGCTTCCATGTTTTCAGTATAAGGCCGAGTTAATCGATACCGACGATAGTAAATTGGCTTGACCGAGTAGGTTGTTTCGTGTTTGTGTTTTCCTTTACTCACATGTTTTTGTTCATGTAGTTCCAAAGCACCTAAGTACGAGGATTTAAAAGGATTGTTTGGCATTCAAGATGAAGGCAGATTAGACCAAGAGGGAGTCAGCATAACACATAAATGCGGCTCAGCGTTTGGAGAAAATATTGAAGAAGAAGAGAGACCGGTTAGACAAGGGGCAGCGGGAGCGAACCGAGCCCCAAAGCCAAGGTCGAAGTTCCCTGATTAGACTCCGAAAAGGCCATAGGCAGAGGTCGAATGTAATGACCCGTTCTAGAAATCGGTATTAGTTTAGTGATTAATGACGGATTAGGGAAGTTAATCGGTGATTAGTTGGACAATTTCAGACGGACAGTGCCGAAAGACGATTTTGCCCCTGAAAATGGGACAACTGTTGAATTTTTGTTTGGACTGTCAAATGGACTTTGACCGATGACCGTGACGTAGTTCGGGACAACACGAGTTCATAGACAGGTAGCACGTCCGATTCCGACATTCGAGGAGAAAGTTATGATGTTCGGAAGGTCGATGGTACTTTGGTAATTTTCTTGAATAGGGGCATTTTGTTGACTTTTCAAATGACGTGGACTTTTCACGCATTTCGAGGACCGTAAGGAAGATCTCAATCTCCTAGTTACAATGACAAGCGGAACTTTTCATTCGGAGGTCGGGAGGGAGAATTATGGGTCTAACCGTGCGAAGGGTATTTTGGTAATTTTACCTCAAAAGGTATTTTGGTCATTGTCCTGCATTGGGATCTGTGCCCAATGACTAATAGACAAGTGGCTGCTCTGGGGAGTGATGTCCACTGAGTTTAGGACACCTGTCCTTCTCTGGAAGGTAGGAGTCCCTTCCCACCGCCTCACTCAACGATTGCAATCAGTTAAATCGAACCTGTTTTAAATAGTTGGTTCTGAGAAAACAGGGGAGGCCGTGTAGTGCTACTATGTGTGTTTTGGGTTTTAGTCGACAGGGAGGGAGGAAGCACTGAGAGAGAGTGTGTGTTTAAGTGGAACCATATGTGAGGGGTGGAAGAGAGTGAAGAAAACAGAGAGGACGTGGACTGGGTTGCAAAGGAGAAACAGAGACAGAGAAGTGTTTGTGAGAACCAGTTTCTTGGAATCCCTCAAACTTGTTTATAGCCCCTGATTCTTGAATGGGAAAGTGAAAATGAGGTTTTAGGAGTTCTTTGAACCTACTATCGAGAATCCCTTGTCCGACTTACGTGTCACATGGAGGTTGGACGTTGGTTTAGCCTTCGTGTCATGCGTAAGTTAGACGGGAGCAGGACTAGCCCTTAATCCCGGGAGATTAGGGGTGGGTCCTGTCAATTTGGTATCAGAGCAAGGTTTCGTGTACTCTGCGCGAGGTTGCGTTTCCAGAGTCATTAGTTCATCGACTTGGGTGTTGTGAAGCTACTGTGGATGTGATGTCTCGACGCGAAACAGCCCGTCAGCAACCTGGACGCGATAGTGATAGTACGTTCATTTGGTGTTAGTTAGCGGCGATTATTAGTGCCTGGGTGATAGTCGCTCGATACGCGGTGCAGGTCAGGTGTTTGTCAGCTTAGGGCCGGAATAGTTAACGTGTTTGGCACTAGAGATACTCAGTGG
The DNA here is from genome assembly GCA_032719365.1 of Prinsepia uniflora. Taxonomy (NCBI): domain Eukaryota; kingdom Viridiplantae; phylum Streptophyta; class Magnoliopsida; order Rosales; family Rosaceae; genus Prinsepia; species Prinsepia uniflora. Next base: position 56,026,436 of record CM064861.1, on the reverse strand, counting down.
TTGGACCATAGGGTCGGAGATATGCCAACAGGATTAACCTAGATGGTAGTCGGTGAGCTACGATTGAGTAGCCGGGTCGGCCTGTGGGGCCCGTGTAACACCCCAGAAATTCAAGGATTTTAATATTGTAAATTAATATTTGAATTGACGTTTTTACCCTTGTGAATGGTATGGCCAAATTGTTGACTTTTTGACAAGTGGGTCAAATGGACTTTGACCAGTGACCGTGACGTAGTTCGGGACATCACGAGTCCATAGACAGGTGGCACGTCCAATTCGGACGATCTGGGTAAAAGTTATGACTATCGGAAGTTCAGGGGCATTACCGTAAGTTGGACTTCACAGGCGAAAATGTTGACTTTTCGTTTGGCAACAAATTTTCACATGACTCAAGGACCGTTAGGTAGGTCTCGATATCCTGAGTCCGTAGACAGGCGGCACGCCGAAATCGAACTTCGTATGGCTGAGTTACGGGTCTAGGAAGTGAGGGGTAGTTTGGTAATTATTTGAACCAGGGGCATTTTGGTCATTTCGCCCTGGTTACTGTAGCAAACTGCGGGGGACATGGGCGACACCACCATGTGCGGTGGTTCAGTGCACAATTGATTATGCTAATATGTGCTGGAAAGTCTGGGCTGTCTTTTGCTTTTGAACGTGGTCTGTTGCATCCACCTTGCACGACCCCATTGTTAATTCAAGTTCGAAGCTTTTCGGGGAACATTTTTCAGTGGACAAATTGGACTCCCACGAGCCTCTGGGACGGCTGAGATTATTTAAAACTGATCAGAACGTGAGTGAGCATCACTCTGATGCTGAAAGAGCTGAGAATTGATGAAGAAAACCAGAGAAACCATTTCGGGCAAAATTGGAGGGAAAATCAGAGTTTAATTTCTACGGTGTGTTGGACCAATCTAATCGTAGAGAAGCTTTCTGGGAGTGTTTAGAACACAACCATATCAAAATCAAAGGCAACCAGCCACAGGTGAGCTGGGACGGTGACTGCCGTGTTCAGAAGAATTTCAGAGGTTTGGACGACTACTTCCAGGTGAGTGTTGGTTCAATTGAGTGTGTTTTCCAGTTCGTTCTGATACTACGATGCTTCCTGTAAGGTTAATTTGATTTTGGTTTAGAAACCAGTGAGTTGGGGTGATCAACCCATTTGGATGATCACGGGTCGAAGGGCCATTTAAGGATTTGATTTGGCTAATTAATAACTCAGAACTTAAATTAGATGCTTAAATAACATGTTAGGATCAAATTGGATTGAAATCGAGTAGGAATTGATGGGTAATTAACCGGGTCAAGCCGCGGGTGGCAGGCCCGAATTACAGACAAACGGGTGAAGGTACTAACACTGTAGCTACAGTGTCAGGCGCGTGACTTTCACGCGCAGCCACTTTGGGCGGGGCGTGAGGGTGCGTTGGGGCTTATCTCCGATCACGATCAACATGACTTTTATTCCTCTCATTATTCTGAACATTTTTGGTGAATTAACCATGTTGATATGAGATAGTTTGAAGGGTCAATTTAGGGCCGGCTGCCTCGGGAAATGTGTCGACGGTTTCCCCGAACCGGTTTCTGTTTCAAACTTTCTTTTGAATAAATATTAAGGACTTGTAGTGACCCTTACGTGTGAATTGAACTGACAGGAATTGTACGATAATCTCGGTACAGGTCCGTACGCGCAGATTCGCAGCGGAATCGTACAGTGAGTGGGCCCGTTTTCATTAAACCCTTGCATGCTTAAATATTTTCTGATTTACTTATATGTTCACATGCTGGAATCGATAAATGGTTTTGATGATATTGAAATTTCGGTTATGGCACGTTTCACGGTATTTGGGCATGAAACCCGTTTGATGAAACGTAACGATCGGTTCAGATTTTACCTATGTATACATATATGCTTTGCATTTAGATATCAATAAAATGTATTTGGTACTGCACTGTATAGATCCTTCCATATTATATTGTCTCCTCCGGATGAGGTACCCCGGAGAGGTCACGGACGTCTAGTACGTCCAGCGTCTATGACGCTAAGCATCGGGGATGCTGTACCCGAACGGGGTTTGGGGATTGAACTCAGAAATTGAGACCCGAGTGGCACGTGTAGCCTTGTGATTGTGACCTTATTGGACGTCAGGGACGCCAGACATCGGGGATGTCGGGATTGGAGTGTATAGTGCAGTGGCTAAAATTATGTTTATGGTATTATTATATGCTTTATGGTTTATATTATATGATTGATGGTTTTAAATTCGGTGGCACGCATGTTTGGAAAACGGAGGGGTAAATTATATGTTTTACTTATCAAATGATTTTATAAACTTGAGTTTCGGTCCACTCACCCTTATTGTTTTGGTAACCCCTCCAGGTCGTGCTATTGAGGTAGAGGAGGAACCTGAGGCTGAGGCATAGATCCACTTTTGCGTACCTGAACCCCTATTGGGTGGTGTACCTGTAGGTGTATGTTAGAGTCGTGCTCGCAACTTGTCGTTTGGATTTCATCCCTTGTCTGACACCTGTTTAATTCGTATTTGATGTATAACTTTAATTTGGTTATTTATGCATTTGATGTTTTTGAGGTTAAAATTGGTATGAATTATTGGGTGTCATACGGGAGCAGGGCACGTCCCCTTGTGGTCCCTGTGGGATCGGGGCGGGTCCTGTCAGCCCGAGAGTAGCCTGTTGAGCTAGTAGTATACGTCGACCGAGGAGGCCGGTTGACGGTGGCCTGTTAGGCCGGAATGGCGCCTGGATGGCTATAGTTTTTATTGGTGACCCTTTGTCTATTTGGTGGAGATTGGATTTGTGCCTCGATTGGCGGGGTATAGGAAACTACTTTGTGGGTTTGACGGAATTCCTCTAGTATTGGATATTGGTTGATATTGGTGATACGGGATGGTTTTAGTTGGGCGTGATGACCCGAGTGGTAAGATGGTTGTACACTAGTGACTGTTGCGGGTTCGGATAACCCGTAGGACGAGGATGAGTTGAGAAACCCCGTTGGGCTGACTAGTTAGGGAGGACTAGCCGAGATCGTACGTACCCTTGTGAAGCCGAGGGAATGGATTCTTAGTAGATGACTCTGGACGAGTCCAGTGAGATGGTGGTGTGGTTGAACATTTGGTTGCCTTACGTTGTGGATTTTGAGGGGTGTCAAATCCCCCGATCCGAGCATAGATTGAGGGTCTTGGCTCGGTTTGGGCAGAGATTCAGGACGGGTATGGAGGCTTGACTTGGTACAATGGGTACAATATGAATTGAGGTTGTAGTCGGTTGTGAGGTGCCGATGTTTGGCAGGAATCATTAACCGAACGAGTATTGGTGATGACCATTGGTAGGTCATGGTTGGGACGAACGATCAGGATACCGTGAGTCTGATCAGAGTAGTGCAGCGGAAGCGCGGGGACCCTATGCCTCGTGTTGGATCGGGCTAGGTTTGTATGGACGGGGTTAACCGCTCGTGAGTTTGGTTTTAGTAGACCTCCCCTGACGTGTTGGTATATATTGTCTGGTGCCGAGGTTGGCACTTGGTGAGTGACGACTTCGAGGATGGTACTTGGGGAGTCTGAGGTCGGTGATTGAGGATTTCGAGAGTTGGTGACTTGTGTTCTTGCAGGTGCCCGGAGTTAAACCTCGTAAAGGTTGGAATGCGATCATCAAAAGGAATGATGATTAATACCCGTTTGTATGTGCATAAACGGGTATAACCGACAGCGAGTGGTCGGAGAGTTGTATGAATGTGTGGGTATGATCCGTAGGAGTTGTGGACTGCCTCAGTGTAGTAAGTGAGATGATGTTTGGACAGGTAGTCCGGAGGTGGTATATTTAGGGATGAAGAATCATGGTGGGAATCTCGGAATCCGGAGATGTTGAGCTTGAGACGTTAAGATACTGTGTTTAGTTCTGAGGTGGTGAATAGGTTGTGTGGTAGATACTCTGGAGTTTAGTTGGGAGACTCACTGTTAGGATGTCACGATTTGTGACCCCCCTTGATCGTGGACACTTGTGGTTGTGTTCTTGAGTGGGAAGAGTACTGGATGATGATGTGTGTAGCGAGTGTTAGGAACGGGTGTTAGATGGGTTATGGTTGTTGTAATGACTCGATTGAGGACCATTATAAGTTCTGTTGCAGGATGACGGAAGGAAGCTGAGAAGGAGTGACTAAAAAATTGATCGATATGAGCTTATTAAAGAGAACCGACAAGTAAGATGTGTGGTACTGTTGGATTAATGTGAGGGTTTGATGCTAAGAGTTGTATGGATGAGAAGTAGGATTTACTTAGAAGTGAGTAGATCAAGACTGAAGAGCTTCTGACTCAGGAGTGAAGTGGATTAGGAGGATAAGATGACAAGACAGATGTTGGATATGTTGGACATGCGGATGGGGAAATTGCCCTGTCTCGTGGATGTAGCTGAAGACCATCTTAGGGTGGTACAAGACGCGTGTGGTCCGTCTCGCATACAAGAGTTTGGTTTTGGATCGAATGTTGGGTCTACCCTATATACATCATGGAAATGTGATTTGGATTTCATATTGGTCTGGAGACCCAGGAGACCGGGAGACGCGGAAGGGACTCGAGTTGGATTTCCCCAGAAGATGTATAGTTCAGCCTAGAAGTCGGATAGGACCGACGAAATGCAAGGTGAAACGCGTCTGGCTTGTTGTCCGGTGGTATTCACTAGGGTCACGAGGAGATTTTTTGTACCCTGGAGTTACACTGTACGGGTAACGGGTACGCGAGGGTACTGATTGGTTGGAGTTTGGGTGTCAGAGACCGTAGCTGATGCCGCTGTGGTTGATTAGTGGACGTATCATAAAATTACTTTGGAATTACGTGAGGATATACTTTATGAACTGTAGTTGAAGTATTTTACAATATCTTTGTTTATTTTAAGTTCATAGGGTTGTCCTTGCGCATATGTGGTGGTATGCACCGTGGTTCCAGTTAGTGGTAGGTGGTGGATGTCCTTGGATTGTGTGTGTAATGGTTCCAGTCATACAGAGACCGAAATATGTCGTTTTGAATTGGTTTGCTAGGCGGGATTTGTGCCTGTGACGGCAGATTCGCCTGATGAACTGAGACGTTGGTACAAGGTACGCTCGACTCGAGGAAGGGTCGAAAATGTTGGAATTGAGAGTAGTAGTGATATGGCGGACCTCGAGTTAGTTGAGCCGTGAGCGTCGGTTGGCGAGACATTAGTGGTAACTTGAATACAGATTGGAAATGTGTTGCCCCGGTAAAAACGAAAGGATCCGCTAGACGGACTGAACCTTGACGGATGGTTCGCTTGGCCGAGTTGGGATGACAGTTTGGAAACTGTCCGGCTATTTTGGATTGACAGATGATGGACACTGGGTAAGAGACCCAGGTGTGAGATCAGTTGGATTCCCCAGATGATTACGGATGTAGGAGATTCGAAATTTCGAGGAAGAAATTCTTTAATGGGGGTAGATTGTAATGACCTGTTCCAGAAATCAGGATTAGTTTAGTGATTAATGAAGGATTAGAGAAGTTAATCGGTGATTCGTTGGACAATTTCGAATAGACAGTGCCGAAAGACGATTTTGCCCCTGAAATTGAGCCAACAGTTTACTTTTTGTTTGGCCTGTCAAATGGACTTTGACTCATGACCGTAACGTAGTTCGAGACGTCACGAGTTCATAGACAGGTGGCACGTCTGATTCCGACATCCGAGGAGAAAGTTATGATGTTCGGAAGGTCGAGGGTACTTTGGTAATTTTCTTGAATAGGGGCATTTTGTTGACTTTTCAAATGATGTGGGATTTTCAAGCATTTCGAGGATCGTAAGGAAGATCTCAATCTCTTGGATAAAACGACAGGCAGCACTTGTCATTCAGAGGTCGGGAGAGAGAATTGCGGGTCTAAACGTGCGAAGGATATTTTGGTAATTTTACCTCAAAAGGTATTTTCGTCATTGTCCTGCATTGAGATCTGTGCCCAATGAGTAATGGACAAGTGGTTGCTCTGGGGAGTTATGTCCACTGAGTTTAGGACACCTGTCCTTCTTTGGAAGGTAGGAGACCCTTCCCACCGCCTCACGGAACGACTGCAATCAGTTAAATCGAACCCATTTTAAATAGTTGGTTCTGAGAAAACAGGGGAGGTCTTGTAGTGCTACTGTGTGTGTTTTGGGTTTTAGTCGATAGGGAAGGGAGGAAGGACTAAGAGTGTGTGTGTGTGTGTGTGTGTGTGTGTGTGTGTGTGTGTGTTTAAGTGGAACCAGATGTGAGGGGTGGGTGAGAGTGAAGAAAATAGAGAGGACGTGGACTTGGTTGCAAAGGAGAAACAGAGACAGAGAAGTGTTTGTGAGAACCAGTTTCTTGGAATCCCTCAAACGTGTTTATAGCCCCTGATTCTTGAATGGGAAAGTGAAAAGGAGATTTTAGGAGTTCTTTGAACCTACTATCGAGAATTCCTTGTCCGACTTACGTGTCACATGGAGGTTGGACGTCTGTTTAGCCTTCGTGTCATGCGTAAGTTAGACGGGAGCAGGATTAGCCCTTAATCCCGGGAGATTAGGGGTGGGTCCTGTCATCGAAGGTGAGCGGGTGATAACGCTCAAACTACGCATTAAATTAAACACGTAATTCGAGTATTATGCAATGTAAACCATTTTTGTGTAGATGTAGTATTGGTAAATAGGGATCGTTCTTAACAGGGGAAATTAGGGAACATTAATAATGTGTTAGTTATAAAGAATAATGAATAATAAAAAATTAAAATAATAAATGAATTAATGAATCAAAGAATAAAGAATAAATGAATCAAAGAATAAATGAATTAAAGAATTAAAGAAGTAAAGAATTAAAGGAAATAAAGGGATTAAAGAATTAAAGAATTAAAGAATAAAAAATAAAAGAATGAAATTGGGAGTTTTGAAAGATTGTAATCTAAACTAAATTTTAACCAACTAAGAATTAAATTCAAATTAATAATTACATTATTTAAAACTACTCCTAAAATAAACTTCCTTTAAACACAATTTTTACCAACACTCTAACATCATGCTTATATTGAACCAATCACGAAATCCTACTTTCATCATCTCTATTACATGCATACATTTTTCATAGTATAAATGCACCGAACAACGGATTATTACCTACAATATGATCTACCTTAAGTTTATTATTTAATGCACCGACAGCGGCCGACATTAAAATCTCTTCAATCAAATGCTAAGTGCACCGACAGCGGCCGACACTTACCATCAAATTGAAGTATGAAGTAAAAGAAATTCAGAAAGTAAAACACATGTAGATTGTATTCATACTTACAAATGTTAGAAAGAAAATACCCACATATATATGGAATTATAAGTAAAACTAAAACAATAACAAGAATTTAAGTAGAAAAATATGATTTTTCACAAGAATCACCGAACAGCGGTAAGAAACTTGTGAAGATGGAAGAAGAAATACAAGGAATGTATTCTTAAAAACTCTAGAATTGCCGTAGATGTAACGACCTGTCCCTAATTTTAGGGGTTAATTAAGACTAATTATGGATTAGAGAGGCTAATCGGGGATTAGCCGAGGATTAACGGACGTTCAGGGCGAAATTACGATTTTACCCCTGAACGAGGGTAAAGAGTTGACTTTTGACCCGGGAGGTCCGATGCCCGAGGGCCAAAGATCGTTACGTAGATCGTGTCGATACGAGTTCGTAGATAGGTGACACGACGAAATCGGACGTTTGACGGGAAAGTTATGATTCACGGAAGTTCCGAGGAACTATTTACAACAGCACGTTTTACGAGGCAAGTTGACTTTTTCCTTTTGTCTTATATGGGCCCAGATTTTTCTCAGGCCCAACTGATGAGTGGCAGGTGTCACTCATCCATTGACCACCATCTCACATACACGCATATCCATCCCTTTGCTTTTTCATTCGATCGACTAACCCGAACCCCATGCCCAAATCCACCACCCCAACCGTCACCTATCTTCATCTACTTCATGATTGTGAGACAGAGTGAGAAAGGGACTGTGAGGCAAAGGCAGGATGACCGACCGCCGTTGTAACGACCCATCCCAGGAGTCGGGATTAGCGAAGTGATTAGTGACGGATTAGCTGAGTTAATCAGTGGTTAGATGGGTACTTTTGGACTTTAGGCTTAGAATGACGATTTTGCACCTGGTTTGGGCAAATCGTTGAGTTTGAGTCCGGGCGATCAATTGGACATTGACCGATGACCGTGACGTAGTTGGGACGTCATGAGTCCGTAGACAGGTGGCACGCCCGATTCCGACATCCGAGAAGGAAGGTATGATGTTCGGAAGGTTGAGGGCATTACGGTAATTTGAGTAAACGAAGAGGCAGAAGTTGACTTTTTGCTAGACTTGTTGTTTTTACGTAGACCGAGGACTGTTAGGTAGCTCTCGTCGTCCTGAGTTCAACGACAGGCAGCATGCTTTCACCGGACGTCGGATGAGTGAGATACGGGTTTAGAACGGCCAAGGGTAAAATCGTAAATTTCACAAATAGGGGCATTTTAGTCTTTTTGCACATTGGGAATTGTGCAAATCTGATGAGGACAAATGTCCAGGATTTAATTGGATATTTTGAGTGGGGACCACAGGATTGTGACATGTGGCAGTTGGCTAGAGACTTCTACACGGTTCAAATATGGGATTTAGTCGTGTTTGTGGGTGAAGAGGGAAAACAGAGATTGAAGAACAGAGAGGAGGAATCGCTCAGTGTTCAGTGTGAGTGTGCGTTGGTTTGAGTGGGTGATCAAGGGTGATTGAGTGAGTGTTTGATCGTGGTTTAGTGAAGGTTGAAGTGTGATTGTGTGTGTGTAGTGAGCAGAAGCTCAGTGAAACAGAGAGGGAGTCAAAGCCGTGGTGCAAACACCAGTGATCAAATCGAGCTACCTGGGTCTGAGGAACTGTTTAGGAGCCGGAGGAGAGACGCTAGGACGGGCAGGGCCACGGTGGAGCTCACGGTGGTGAGCAGATATGGGTAAAGTTCTCAGGTCCCCTGTTTTTCCCGAAATGTTCCAGGTTAAAGTCGTGAGTTTTGACAACTAGTTGAGTGTTTTTGTTGACACTAACAGCTTCAGGAAGTCATTGTTTAGGTTTAGAACTCGAACCCGTGGCTTGAAGGACGACGGGTGGCCGGAATTCAGAACTTGGGTTTCTCTGCGTTTTGGTTCGAGTTTGACATGTAAGGAATAGGACTTTAATTCGTGTTTTTCTTACTTAAATCGTTTGCTTGGAAAGGGACGAATCTAGTAGTGAAGATAGGATTGAAAACGGGTGGAAAATTGGAAGGAACCGTGAACGCTGATTCACGGTTGGACTGGACCAGTTCGAACCAGGTGAACCGGGTTCACCTAAGGTTGACGACGACACTGTTCACGTGCATGGGTCTCACGCGCAGAAACTTCCACACACGCTTGGGGGCGCGTGAGGGGTAGTCTGGGAAAGTGGTCAACTTGTGAAATGATGTAACCGATGTAACAAACATTTTGGCGCTAGTTTCGAGTCAATCGGACATCGGCTCGATATGTTTCGGGCCGTCCGAAGGTTTTAGAGCTCGGTTAAAAATAGTGAAAAATAAGGGAAAATTATGGGGCTTTAGTATGACCTTTGTGAAGTAGTTAGTGACCTTATATTGGGATTTGGACAGGTTCGAAAAAGCCGAGGATATCGGAATAGCCAGGAACGGCGTAAGTGCACGCGTATCGAGGCGACATCGGAATGGTCTGTGAGTGGACTTTGCTTTCTAACTTATGATACATGCATATATGTTTTAATATGTTTTCATACGTGATTATATGATTTGATTTATGAGTGTGATCGTTTACGGTTTGTGCACGTTTTTCTAGGAAATGACGGTATTTCACGTTTTACGAGATTTGACGGATATTGTGATTTGAACCTGGTTTTAATAACTTGATTTCGGGATTCGAAATACGATTTGATTTCAAAGAAAGTAAAAGGATTTTGAAAAGTGTTTTCGGGCTTGAAGCCCAGTTCAGAAAAGTGGTTTTGAGAAACGTGATTTCGGGTTTTGGAATCGAAATTCCGGATGACGATTCGAGATTCGATTCGGGACTTGAAGTGGATTCCGGGTTTGGGTTCGGAATGGTTATTCCGGATGCCAGCTTACGGAATGATGGTTGCGGACTCGGATTTGGAAAGGAGATGGATATGAGTTCTGGGTTTGGATTCGGGATCCTGATGAGATTGCGGATTCGGATTCGGAAATGGAAAAAGGTTTTCAAAATGGTTTTCGATTGGATTTGCTGGATCTGGTTATTGGGTTTAAAGACCGGATTATGATTGACGGGGGACGGGCCCGGATTGGGTTTAAAGACCCGGATTGAGTTTAAAGACTCGGGAGTTTAAAGACTCGGATATATTGATATTTTCCCCGTAGGCCTGTTGAGTTTAAAGACTCGGGAGTTTAAAGACTCAGATTATATTGAGGCCTGGATTGAGTTTAAAGACTCGGGAGTTTAAAGACTCGGATAGATCCAGCAGGTTCGGTGAATGGAAAAATGAGATGGTTTTCAACAAGGTTTTCCGATGTTTTGGGCAGTGGCCCTGATGAAATTGTTTTTAATGGTTTTGGGCTAAGGCCCGGGATTTGGAAAAAAGGAAAATGTGTTTGGTTTTCGTACATGGTTTTATGACATACCTTTGATATGCATGCATTGGTTTTGAAACGGAGGGTATAAATGTCAATGTTTTATGAAATGTTTTTGAACTTATACTTTATTTTTGTCCACTCACAGTCTTTTCGTGTTTTCGATACCCACCAGGTTGTTGCGGCGCGGGCTGTTAGTCGAGAGAGACGGAGACATCACACGTACGATCCACAGTAGACTCCGCGAGAGATAGAGACAGATCGAGAATCCCTTGTCCGACTTACGTGTCACCTGAAGGTTGGACGTCAGTTTGGCCTTTGTTTCATGCGTAAGTCAGACGAGAGCAGGGTTTAATCCCTAATCCTGGGGGATTAGGGGTGGGCCCTGACAGCCGTGGACGACGGAGGAACCGCAAAACCGTGCAAGTACGGGTTTGATTCAAAAATTAGAATTCGAGTTTGAGTGAGTATGGCACGTGGACTGAGGCTGGCTGAGCAACCCAGACAGATGGCCGAAAAACTAGGCTACGGTTCTTCAATCCAAAGGTACGGATTTTGATCGATTTTCTTCGTTCTAGGATCATGGGATGATAGGAAACGATGAGAGGATGAGAATGGAATTGAAATGGAAGGAAACGGACTGGGAATGAGAGAGATGGGGAGCCTGAACCGGTTCCGCCAGTTCGGCTGGACCAGATTACAGGGCTGGATCGGACCGACCGGTTGGCTAGAGGACAAGGATGAAGTGCATGCGTGTGGCTCTCACGAGCAGCCTCTTTAGGGGGTGCGTGAGGGCACTTAGTGCATCTTCTGGGGAAGTGTTCAACATTCGAAATCATCCTTTCGATGTAACGAACAATTTGGGACAAGTTTCGAGTCCATCAGACATTGTTTCAATATAGTTCGGGAAATCCGAAGGTTTAGGATCGAGTTTAAAAATAGTTAAAAATTCGAGAAAATTACGAGGCTTCAATGAGAGATTAATGAGGTAGTTAGTAACCCTCTAGTATGATTTGGACAGGTTTGGGAGTCCCAATGACGATGATTAGCCTAGGAAGGCGTATCAGCACGCATATCGAGGCGCAGCATGGTCAGTATGTGAGTAGACCTTACTTTCTAAATTGATGCATGTACAAATGTTTTTTGAGTGTTTTAATACATGTTTTGTGATTCTATAAGTGCATTTTCATGTGCTAGTTAATAATTACGTATTTGCACGTATTTCGATTTTATATGATGCTTATACGTGGTGTGTTTTCTACGATAGTCGATGAAATAATTTTGGATTTAGAAATATGGAGCCGGGCGTGAGACCCATTTTATTTACGAACTCTCGAACTTGGAGTTCATTTGATTTGATGAGAAATCGGGTTGGAGGCCCATTTGAGTTATACGATCGGACTGGAGGCCCCGTTGGTTTACGAATTCGGGCTTGAGGCCCAGTTGATTCTAGTATCAGGCTTGAGGCCCAGTTGAGTGTGAAATCGGGCTTGAGGCTCTGTTGATTTATGGTATCGGGCTTGAGGCCCCGTTAGTTGTGATATCGGGCGAGATGCCCAGTTGATTGTGAAATCGGCCTCGTGGCCCCGTTATTGTGGTATCGGGTTTTAGTCCCAGTTGTAGTTTACGAATTGAGAAGTCAGGTTTGAGGCCTTATTAACAAATCGAATTCGAGGAATCTTGTTGTGACAGGACTCGTCCCAAATCCCTGGGGATTAGCATTGGACGTGCCTACTCCCATCTGACACGAAGTGTTAGACCAGGGATATTTTCATCCTTTGCCTAACCGGGGATATCAGAGGGCGCCAGGATCCAAAGGAGGAATGCAATGTCTCGTCTCTGCTATAGCCGCATCTGCAATCAACCTGAAGGGCATTCAAAATACAAATGTTGTGAGTGGACAAAACAAATACTTCATAAAAACATTTCAAAAAAGACCTTTTTGCCCCTTCATTAAAAACATATGCATGCATTCGAAAACCATTTCTAGGGTTCATGCCCGGTCCCCATAAACCGTCATGAACCATAAAACCATTTGGGCCTTGGCCTCAAATCCATAAATCAATACATGGGATCTCAGCCCAAACTAAAACACGTGGGAACTCGTCCCAAAACCAGCTCATATGGGTCTCAACCCGCAACCAATACGCGTGGGTCTCAGCCCAACGCCGTCTCAGTGAAAACTCATACACATATACATATATACATATATAACCCATCCTAGGCACTTCCTGAGAAGATGCCAACTCGGGGCACACAGCCCCTAGGGAACACATCCCCGATATGTGTCACGATTTCTCTATATATATAAGTATGCATACTGCTCGGGGTCTCACTCTGAGTCTTCTCCCAGGAATTCTCCATCGGGGAGGCTCTATCTTCGGACCTAGTCCGATCATCTCTCCGGAATCTGGTCCGGGACCACGTCATAACGCCCACTCCTGGAACGGGATCCATATGGGGATACACACTCTAGTATGTGGATCGTAACTCTCCAAGTCGACGTTTGGAGGAGACCAATCAATAATCTCGTAAGGAGGGTATATACATACTAGTATAGCAACCCATAAAATGGAGCAGCTTGGAGTGGGTTGATGCAGATTGGACTCAATACGTGCAGGAAAATAGGCTGGTGTAGTTGGGTAGCAGCTGATTAGACTGGACTACAGGGGCAGGTGGGCTAGTACAGGTGCAGGAGTACGGGCTGGGCTTTTGGTAGCAGATCAAGCGGGTAGGCTGCGTGGGTCGGGTTGCACGCACTCATGGGCTGGAACGCGATTCTAGTGGTAGCGGGTCGTGAGTTGCAACTGGGCCCGCATGCGTCTTTTGGGCTTGGCGAGATATCTTGGGCTAGCGCAAGAAAAAGTAAAAGGCTACAGAAGGCTTGGATTTTTGGGCTTATTTTTTCTGGGCTTAACCTAGCTTTGAGAAAAATGGTGGGTTGCAGCACAAAATAGATTCAGTAGGTTCTCACTGAAATTTCTTTCGATTTTCGATGGCCACCCTCATTTCGTCCATAATTTCTTCGTTACAATTCCGATTGGGACGATTTTTTCGCCAAAACGCTCCAAATTCCAAGCTTTATTTATTTCAACAAAAATCTCACAAAATATTATTTTCTAGAATTGTTTATTATTTTAATATTATAAGTCAAGTATAAAGGGTATAAAATAATATAAAATAATGCTTAGGAAACGACCTATCAAATAACCCCTAACTTAAATTTTACTAGTCCCCAGTAAATACTAAAATTAAACTACGAATTCAAAACAAGTAAACCCTTAACCATTTGTCTCAAAATTTCGTGGTTATCATAGTATAAAAGATTTTCACTTTTATGCCATGATAATCACGCAACTTGAGTATTATTCAATTTAAACCGAAACAATAACAAGAATTTAAGTAAAGGAAAGAAAGTTACACTTTCGGAACCCAAGAGTAGCTTGTGATTCTGAAAGTGGATGGAAACAATGAATGTTATTCATAAAATTCTCTTAACAGTAGAAGGAACCTTATGAAAATGGAGGATAAAACATAAGAATTCGGACTTAAATTCTAGAATTACTTCAGAAATACTCGGCCTAGGATTTTGTTAAGGAAAGCATAAATTCATATTCAAAAGAGAAGTAAAAAAAGTTAAAAGTTACAAAGAAAATCTAAGAACTAAAATTAAAAGGAAATGAAACTTAAGAAATGAATCTAAAAACATAAATTAAAGAACAAGATTTAAAGGAAAACTAATCAAGAAAAGAAATTACAAGAAGTTACAAATGGTCCCAAAATAAATCTAAAAATAAAAAGAGGAAGAATTAAAGGAAGAGAGAAACATGAACCAAACTAGGACTAAAAACTACTAAAAAGGGACCTCCAACAAATGAAATGGTCTCCCTATTTATAGAGGGAGTGCCATAAATATTCAAATAAAAATACAAAAATAAGATATAAAAATGAAATGATGAATAATGATGATGGTTTGGTGCTGGAAATACAGAAAAGTGGTTTGAAAACTGCTGCAAAGGGAGCAGTTGAGGTAGCAGCGCATGGGCAGCAGTGACCAGTTGAAATTCAGGTCTGAATTCGGCAGGTAGTCACTAACAGGAGGCAGGTGGCACAACGCCTGGAGTGCTAATAGACTCATGGAGTTTCGGCAGCGCGCGCGCTGAAGCATGGAATGGTCGTTCGGCCCGCGCGCTCCGAATCGAAAGTTGGGCTGAGGCTGGCAGGCACGACTTGGGCCGCAATTTGGGATGGGTTCCTGGGCCTCCCACAGGTTGCTGGGCTGACAAAGGGGGCTCGCGGGTCGTGGGCTTTGCTGGGACTTGGGCGCATTTCTGGGCTGAATAGAAATGTATTTTGGGCTGACAATGGGCTTGGATTTTTGGGCTGTTTCAAATATAAATTTTTAATTTAAAAATTAATTAATATAATTGCACCGAATTTCGTCCATAATTTATTCGTTATAATTCTGATCGAGACGATTCTTTCGCCAAAATGCTCCAAATTCCAAGCTTTATTTAATTCTAAAAAATCCCACAAAATATATTATTTTCTCCAATTGTTTATTACTTTCATATTAAAAGTCAAGTATAAAATGTATAAAATAATATAAAATAATGCTTAATTAACGACCTATCAAATACCCCCACACTTAAACTTTGCTAGTCCCTAGCAAATACTAAAATTAAACTACGAAGTCAAAACAAATAAACCCTTAACCATTTGTCTCAATATTTCATTATTATAATCATGGCATAAAAAAATTTCAGTTAAAGCTTTTAAGCATATGGAATTCAAGAGTTAATACATGGTAACAAAATGTTTCAACAAGTAAAATAATGAGTAAATATGGTGAAAGGATCTCATCATGCATAAAACAAGTAAGAATCAACTCACATGGATATGCACTCATTAATTCACTCATTAATTCACTCAGTAAATATGGTGAAAAAAGATGCTCACATAATAGAAATGAAAACTTACTCAAGTGATTGACTCAACTAATCAAAATTTACCATCTTAAGGATCATAAGGTCTTTTAACAAGGTTATAATGAGGCTAAGTTTAGAGGGAAGGAAAATATAGGACAAGTGGTGCTCAAATTCGTTACAAGACTCAATAGACTCCCAAAACGTATCATAACTTCCTGACCTTAGTGCAATGATGTCAGTATTCCATCCCTTCGAACATAGGCCTAATTTCATCATGTTGGGCCTCAAATTCATTCTTTGTGTCGGATTTACAAATGTAGAGGACTTAACTCAATCATTACATAATCAAACCTTATTACCTTGATAGAGACACAACACTTTTTTTTTTTAAATATCAAGGTAATAATATGTGACAATAATACAACAAAATTTGAGTAAGTAAATCCAAATAATATACATAAAAGTCCTTACAACATCAACAATTTCTCTTCAGACCATTTTCATGTCTTCAACAGAGTTCTTGAAACAAGTGTAAAGGATGTCTCTACTAAACTCAAGTGTTTAGATAATCATGGTGATAAAAGAAGGGCTTAATGCTCAAAGGGGTTAAAACTAAGGGGGTCGCGAGAGGCGCGGGGATGTGAACCTTGGTTTGTTCACCGAGGGAGAGTATGCTGGTGAGTCCTCTAACCCTCATGCGACCTTTTGTTTCCAGAGGCAGATGGTGTAGTTGCTGAACGGATTCTATTAGGGAGCCTCCATCTCATTGGACGACATGGCAGTACTGAAGTGCAAGACGGACAACAAGAAGATGGAGAAAGCACTCCTGCTGCGTAGCAATATAAGTGGAATTTTATTTCAATTTTGATTTATGGACCAAGTGTGTTAAGGTCTAATCGTCAATTATGTGCAGGCTCTCGGTGAGGTTTATCTTCAGTTTTCCATGGTACAGAAGAGGGTCGTCTCTGCCATGAAGGATAAAGAGAAGCTAAAAAGGAAGCAGGAGGGGTTGTCACCTAAGCTTTAGGAGGCCGACAGGGCTATCAAGCATGCCTCTAACCTATCTAGGCAGTTGGAGGCTGAGAGGCGCAAGGTGCAAGAGGATGTGGCGACAAAGAAGGAATTGAGGGCCGAGCTCCAAGCAAAGGTAGATGCGGTCGAGAAAGACAAGGTAGATGCGGTCGAGAAAGACTGAGTGCGGTACTACAAAGACTTTTTCCGAGTGAAGGCGGCTAGGGAGGCTGACCTTGCAAAAGCCCAGGAGCAAGCAGTGGCTGAGTTCAAGGTGTCCAAGGAAATAGACCAAATTAAAAACAGCTACACCACCGACTGTGAGGAGCAAGAGTTGGAGGAGCTGAGTGCTCAGCTAGAGACTGATCAGCATGGTCCCCTCAAAAAGCCATAGGTGCAGTCGGAGGCCATGCCACAGGCCGAAGGGCCAGAAATGGAAGAGCTAGTTTAAGGATCAGACCTATGTACCCTGTATTATTTTTTTCTTAGTTGAGATGATGGTCGTGGGCCTGAATTTTGTAATGCTCTTGTAAACCAAGCATAATAGGTTGTATATCAATGGACTTGCTTTTGACTTATGGAAATTTGTAAGTGGTATTTTCTAACTGATCCGTAGATGTAGGCCGACTGTTGATGTAAGCTGAGTAAGTCTGTAGGGTTGTACATCGACTTGAGATGTTTGAGTCAGAATAGAAAGTGTTGGGGTGTAGGCTGAGAAAGACCGTACCCCGATTGGTAGGTTGATTTGAGTTTAAGTGTTGGTGTAAGCCGAGTAGGGTTGTACATCGACTCGAATGTTTAAGTCAAAATAGAAAGTGTTGGGTGTAGGTCGAGTAAGACCGTACCCCGACTCGTAGTTTTGAGTCTAAGTATTGGTGTAAGTCGAGTAGGGCTGTACACCGACTCCAAGGTTTGAGTCAAAATAGCAAGTGTTGGGGTGTAGGCCGAGTAAGACTGTACCCCAACTCATATTTTAAGTGTTGGTGTAAGCCGAGTAGGGTTGTACACCAACTCGATGGTTTAAGTCAAAATAGCAAGTGTTGGGGTGTAAGCCGAGTAAGACCGTACCTCGACTCGTAGGCTTGAGTTTGAGTTTTTGGTGTAAGCCGAGTAAGGTTGTACACCGACTCGAATGTTTGAGTCCAAATAGGTCTAGTAAGACCGTACCCCTACTCGTAGATTTAAGTCTGAGTGTTTGGTGTAAGCCGAGTAGGGCTGTACACTGACTCGAATATTTGAGTCAAAAGAGCAAGTGTTGGGGTGTAGACCGAGTAATACCATACCCCGAATCGTAGTTTTGAGTCTAAGTATTGGTGGAAGTCGAGTAGGGCTAGCCTTCACCATTTGGCCCAAAAGCCCATGGGCTTATGGGGGCCCGATAAGCCTGATGGACAAAAGCCCGGCCCGACCCGCTATGGGTCGTGGGCCAGCCCAGCCCGAGACTTAGCGTGCTGGGCTTGGGCTTATGGTGTTCAAACCTGATAGGCGCGATAGGCCCGAGCCCGATAAGCCCAGCTGGACCCGCTCGTAATAAACTCGGCCCATAAGCCCGAAAATATAAAATATTTATTATTTAAAAATTAATACTCAACCCATTCTTAATACTAATATTTCAACCCAAACCCAAATCTCAGCCCCATGTCCACCTAATTTATTTTAAAAAGCCCAATACCCAATACTCAATACCCAATACAAACCCTAACCACTCATCCACCTACTTAATAAGCCCAACGTTTTTGGACCCTTGAGTATTTTATTTTAACGAGGCCACATTTTTGCACCCTTGTGTATTTTTGTCATTATTAATATCTTTTTGTAATTTTAAAATTTGAGACATAATTTATTGCAAAAACCCACGTAAGCCCGATCCAAGTGGGCTTAATAGGCCCGACCCGAAAAACCTAATATAAACCCGGCCCGATAAAAGCCCGTGGGCTCTTTTTTATGTCATTAAGCCCGCCCGGCCCGGACCGTAAATTTAAAAATTATTTAATAAGCCCGACCCGGTCCGGTCCAAGCCCAAAAAATTTGGGCCGGGCTTGCCCAGCCCGGCCCAATGCCGAAGCCTAAGTAGGGCTACACATCGACTCCAAGGTTTGAGTCAAAATAGCAAGTGTTGGGGGTGTAGGCCGAGTAAGACTGTACCCCAACGCGTATGTTTGAGTCTAAGTGTTGGTGTAAGCCGAGTAGGGCTGTACACCGACTCGAAAGTTTGAGTCAAAATAACAAGTGTTGGGGTGTAGGCTGAGTAAGACCGTACCCCAACTCGTAGGCTTGAGTTTGAGTGTTTGGTGTAAGACAAGTAGGGTTGTACACCGACTAGAATGTTTGAGTCAAAATAGCAAGTGTTGGGGTGTAGGCCGAGTAAGACCGTACCCCGACTCGTAGGTTTGAGTCTGAGTGTTTAGTGTAAGCCGAGTAGGGTTGTACACCGACTCCAATGTTTGAGTCAAAAGAGCAAGTGTTGGGGTGTAGGCCGAGTAAGATCGTACCCTGACTCGTAGGTTTGAGTCTAAACGTTGGTGTAAGCCGAGAAGGGTTGTACACCAACTCGAAGGTTTGAGTCAAAATAGCCAGTGTTGGGGTGTAGGCCAAGTAAGACCGTACCCTGACTCGTAGGTGCGTGAGTCAAAATAGCAAGTGTTAGGGTGTACGCCAAGTAAGACCATACCCCGAATCGTAAGTTTGAGTCTAAGTGTTGGTGTAAGCCGAGTAAGGTTGTACACTGACTCGAAAGTTTGAGTCAAAATAACAAGTGTTGGGGTGTAGGCTGAGTAAGACTGTACCCCAACTCGTAGGCTTAAGTTTGAGTGTTTGGTGTAAGCCAAGTAGGGTTGTACACCGACTAGAATGTTTGAGTCAAAATAGAAAGTGTTGGGGTGTAGGCCGAGTAAGACCGTACCCCGACTCGTAGGTTTGAGTCTGAGTGTTTAGTGTAAGCCGAGTAGGGTTGTACACCGACTCCAATGTTTGAGTCAAAAGAGCAAGTGTTGGGGTGTAGGCCGAGTAAGATCATACCCTGACTCGTAGGTTTGAGTCTAAGCGTTGGTGTAAGCCGAGAAGGGTTGTACACCGACATGAAGGTTTGAGTCAAAATAGCCAGTGTTTGGGTGTAGGCCAAGTAAGACCGTACCCTGACTCGCGGGTGCGTGAGTCAAAATAGCAAGTGTTAGGGTGTACGCCAAGTAAGACCATACCCCGAATCGTAAGTTTGAGTCTAAGTGTTGGTGTAAGCCGAGTAGGGATGTACACCGACTCGAATGTTTGAGTCAAAATAGTAAGTGTTCGGGTGTAGGCCGAGTAAGACCATACCCTAATTTGTAAGTTTGAGTTAATGTGTTGTTTTTGTTGACCACATGCATTATGTAATGGAAAATACTCATCATTGATAATGTGGGCCAAGGTTGTAAAATTATAGCAAGTCATAAGAGGAAAGAAATACAAGGTTAAATGAAGTATTTCTTAAGGTGGTCATCATGCCATGGGTGACCGACAGATCCTTGTAACCTGGTAGAGGGCTTCCTAGTTGAGGTCGAGAGTTCTGGCCAAGTGATCCTTTGTGGCGAGGCTGACCTTCTGAAGTACCCAGTCCCATTCCTAAAAGCTACAGGGTTTGACTATGGCATTGTGGTAGTTATAGAACCACTGCTTGCAGGAAATATTTCTGATCTTGGCTTGTTCCTGGTGTTCCTCAATGAAATCCAGGATGAGTGCAAGCTACTAGTCATTCTTGTCAGGTTCGTAGGTTGATACTCGGTAAGAAGTTTCATTAAGCTCATCTGGGATGACGGCCTAAGTTATGAAGGTCATGGAAAAAGTGGTTTCATTTGTTGACGTCCAGTAGGAAGTCCTATAGGACTAGAGTGTGTTTGGGAGGATCTCAGACCACTTGCCCTTTACTTCGTCGAGTTGAGTTTTCAACGTGTGCTTGATGATTTTGTTTATGTCCTCTACCTGACCATTGGATTGGGGATGAGCTGGGGAGACGAAGTAGAGGCGGATGTTATGTCTGTCACAGAATGTACGGAAGCACGCGTTATCGAACTGTTTTTCGTTGTCCGTGACGACGGTGTACGAAAGACTGAAAATGGCAAATAATGTTCTGGTAAATAAAGGTCTTAATTTGGGCAGTGGTGATGGAGGCCAGAGCTTTGGCTTCCACCCATTTGATGAAGTAATCTGCTGCCACCACTGCGTACTCTGTCTTTCCTTTCTGAGCTGGCATCTTTCCAATCAAGTCAAGCCCCCATTGCAAAAATGGCCAAGGCTGAGCATGGGCGTTAGGTTTTCTGGAGGTAGGTAGAGGAAAGGGAAAATCTATTGTCATTTTTCACAATGCCTCATCAGCTCAGCCACGTATACGTGCATGGTTAGCCAATAGAAACCTTGGTGAAAGGCCTTGTGGGCCAGTAAGCATGGACCAGAGTGGTTCCCACAGATGCATGCATGTATTTCTTCAAGGATGGCTCTCCCTGCACTCGGGGTGGAGCATTTCAGAAGGGGGAGAGTAAAGCCCCTTTTGTAGAGTTGGTCGTTGATGAGTATATACTGTGCTACCTATCGCCGGACCTTCTTAGCTTCGATCCTGTCGGAGGGAAGAGTCCCTTCGGTGAGAAAACTAATCAGTTGGGTCATCCATGTGGGGTCTGTAGTGATTGCGCAAACCACAGAGTGCTGAGTGCTTGGTCGATCAAGTACTTCCACAAGGACGTTACCGCTTGTCCTTTCATCATGGGAGGATGCAAGCCAAGCCAAAGCGTCGGCATGACTATTTTGAGATTGGGGGATCCGTGATAGTGTGGTTGTGGAATCCGTCAAGGAGAGACTTTTTCATTGTCCTATATGCGGCCATGGAAGAGTCTTTGGCCTCATACTCATTGTTGATCTGGTTGACGATGAGCTGGGAGTCACTTTACATTTGAATTTGTTTAGCCTCCATGGTGAAGGGCATACTCTATTCGTACTCCGTAGCATTGTTTGAAGCTTTGAACAGGAAGTGAAGGGCATACTCTATTTTAACCTTGTTCGGTGTGGTGACAATGAGTCCAGCCCCTAAGCCGTTATGGCAAGTAGAGCCGTAAACGTATAGGAGCCATGTAGGCTGAGCAGGATCCAGCTGAGGGCCCCCATCATCCAAAGTATGTGTCGTGGATGATGCAAGAGCAGGAGGAATATTGTCCCTCGTAGTTGCTATTGGGACATAAGAGAATTCAGAGATAAAATCTGCAATGGCCTGCCCTTTCTCTGATGTACGGGGCGTGAAACTAATATCGAACTCGCTGAGCTCTATTGCCCACTTAAGCAGTCGCTTAGATGTCTCTGGCTTCTAGAGCACTTGTCGAAGTGGCTTGTCGGTCATGACGACGATGGTGCTCAACGATGAGAACGTAGGCGAGTTTTTCTAGGTCAGTGTACCTCGTCTTGGGATCTTGTAGGGCCTTGCTTACGTAGTACACTGGGTGTTCAGTGTCGTCCTTTCGTTTGACAAGTACCGAACTGGTGGCAGAGGTGGAGACAGAAAGGTAGATGAAGAGGGGTTCCACTATCTCAGGTCTTGCCAACAGTGGTGCTTTTCCCATGTATTCTTTAAGTTCGATGAAAGCCTTGGTGGATTCTTCAGTCCAGGTAATGTGTTTGGACTTGCCTTTGAGGGCTTTGAAGAAAGGCACGCATATTTTTGTGGCTTTTGAGATGAATCGCGTAAGATTCGCCACTCGGCCAATGAGGCTTTGTATTTCTTTCTGGGTTCGCGGGGGTGCCATGTCAATGAAGGCCTTGATCTTTCCTAGGGTGGCTTTGATTCCTCTCTGATTTATCATGAAGCCTAGGAACTTCCTAACCGACTCCGAAGACGTACTTGGCTGGGTTCAGCCTCATCTTGTACTGTTTGAGGATCTTGAACATTTGCGAGAGGTTGGGGATGTGTAGATCGGCCGATTTACTCTTAACAAGCATGTCATCGATGTAGACTTCCATCGTCTTCCCTATCTGATCTTCAAACATGAAGTTCACTAGGCGCTGGTAGGTGGCCCCTGCATTCTTGAGTCTGAATGGCATAACGTTATAGCAATAGAGCCCCAGGTCTGTCCGGAATGTTGTGTGGATTTGGTCAGCTAGGTACATGAAGATTTGGTTGTAGCCTGAGTAGACGTCCATGAAGCTTAGGATTTCAGGCCTAGTCGTTGCGTCGACCAGTTGGTCTATCTTGGGTAAGGCAAAGTTGTCCTTGCGGCATGCCTTGGTTAGGTTGGGAAAGTCTATGCACATTCTCCATGCGCCTGAGGGCTTCTTAGCTAGTACAATGTTGGCCACCCAAGCGGCATAGACCACTTTCCGGACAAAATAGATAGTGCTAAGTTTGATAACTTCGGCCTTCATGGCCTCTGTTCTCTCTGGGTCGTAGAGGTGACGCTTTTGCTCAACCAACTTGTAAAAAGAGTCAATGCGCAATCGGTGACAGATTACATCGATGGATACGCCAGGCATGTTGGCATAGAACCACGTGAAGACCTCAGAGTTGTCCTTTAAAAAACTGATTAGTTGTGAACGTAAATTAGGGGGAAAGTGCGGTTCCAATTTTTACCTTCCGATCTGTAAAGTTATGAGAAAGAATGACCTCCTCGACCTCCTCGATGGCCTGTGGATGTGGTGTTTCCGAATGATCTTTGAAGTCTTCAATCGGCCTATCCTGTATTCATTGTACCTCGCGAGGGTTGATAGGGTCGACCTCAAATGCTGATTCAGTTACGGCTATGGTTTCTTTTGGTGGCTAGAACGGAGTGACAGAGTTGCATGCCCTTGCTTCCTTTTGATCCTTGCGGACCTGACCAATTCGCATGGGGGTGGGGAGCTTAAGCAAAAGCCAGTGTGTGGATACTTCGGATTTCAGCTTGTTAAGTATTCCCAGTCTGAGGATGACGTTGTAAGCCACGGGGCAATCTACCACTAGGAAGGCGCGAGTACCGTTTCTCTCTATGGATATTGTCCGAGGAAGAGCGAAAGAGTGATGCTACCGTGCACAATTATGGAGTCCCCGATGAAGCCAAAAAGTGGTGTGGGGGAACGGTCCAAGCTAGACTCTAGTATGCCTAGTTGCTTGAATGCCCTTATGAAAAGGACGTTGACAGAGCTGCCAGTGTTGACCATGACACGCTGGACGTCAAAGTTGGATATTTCAGCCATGATGACAATTGGGTCGTCATGGGGGTAAGCAATTCCTCGCTCCTCCTCTTCGGAGAAAGTAATAGGTGCCCATCCGGGCCAGCTGGTCTTCATGGCCCGCCCATCCTTGATGGTGAAAAGCTGGTGATTTAGCGTTGTGGTTCGCAGGAAATTCTTCTTTGCTCGGTTGGAGGTGAGTGGGCAGGAGATGGATGGCCCTCCCGAGATCGTGTTGATTTTTGGGTTGCGAGGCGAAGATGATGCACGTTGGAGAAATTGATTGATCTTTCCATCCCGAGCAAAAGCCTCCACTAGGTATCTGAATGCCACATATTGGTCGATGTTGTGGCCGTTGTATTTGTGGTACTAGCAATAGGTTCCTGTCTCCTTGCTGAGTTTTCCCTTAGTTGGTGCCCAGGTGGACTTCGGGATCATGTGCTCCACATTGAGCAGGACATTTTCATAGGGGATTTTGACGATCGTGTAAGTCTCATATTTGGACCGTGGAACTCGTTTTTCCCCATTGTTTGGTCACTCCCCCTGGTAGCTTTGGTCTTGCTGTCTTTCATGGTGGTTTGGGTTCTTGCCTTTTTTTACCGGGCTGTACAGGTTGTGGCTATATGGGTAGTCTTTCCGTTTTCCCCCATAGCCCTGTTTTCCCTGCTCCTGAGGACGCTGATCTGAGCTCTGTTGGCTCTGGCCGCTCGATAGGTAAGTTTTAATTGAGTCGGCCCGATGAGGCTGGTATGTGTTAGCCGTGTTCGTGTTAGCCTTTTGGATCAGCGTCTCGGCTTTGGCGTGTACCACTGCTTGTTTCATAATTTCATTATACTTAGTCCAACCTTGGGTATGAACTGCGTACTTGAAGGGAGAATCCCGGTGGCCACCCTTAAAGGCTGTGAATGCTGCTTGTCGTCCGTTTCAGTACATCGAGAGTACTTATGGCTAAACCTGGCTGCGTATCTCTACAGTGACTCATTTTCACCTTACTTTAGCTAGAAGTGGTCCTCGGCCGAGAATAGGCAGTTAGTCTGAATCATGAACTGGTTCATGAAGGTGGATGTTAGCTGTTCGAAAGAGTCAATGGATCTGGCCTCCAGTTTGTAGAACCCACGTGGAGTTGAAAAAAGGCATTGTTCCTCGTCTGAGAGATTTTTTGGGTAACGACTGAGTGGAAGTTGTTCAGGTCAGTGTATGGATCATCTTTCCCAATGTAAAGTGGGATCTTCAGGGGTTTGATCTTGTGATCGATTCTGAACTGGTTGATTCTCTCTGTGAAAGGCCACTGGCTTGCCTTTGCCCATGTCGATCGCATCACCCACTTCATCTCAGTCTCGAGTGACTTTACTCGATCCATAAGGTGTTGAACAAGCGAGTCGACCCTGGATGGTTGTTGTGCCCCTTGCTTGAAGCGATCAGGCCTCTCGGTGTCCCTGGGGATGTGGTCGTGGCCTACCTTCCCTGACCGCTCAGTATTCCTCTTGGGGGTATTTTCTGGGAACCACCGTGTCACCGACCGAGCTAGCTTGACCGCTCGGAGTCCCTCTGAGGGGTGGTTCCAGGGGGTCTCCATGTTGTCGACCGAGCAGAGCTAACCGCTCAGTGTTCTTTCTGAGGGGGAGTTCCTTGGGGTCTCCATGTCACCAATCGAGATGAAATGACCACTATGTGTCCCTTCTGATGGGGAGTTCTTGGGAACCTCAGTGAAGTTAACGGACCCATCCCGACCACTCAGTGTCTCCATGGGAAGATCCTGAAGGTTGTTCACCATGTCACGTCTGGTCAGTTACCTGTTGAACTTGCCAAGCTATTTTGGCAGTGCTCTCGGCCTCGTGTGAGCAGTCAGTGCCCTCGATCTCAATGATGGGGATAAGCATGAGATCTTCCAAAGGAAAAACTCCCTGGCTATTGTCCGGATGGGTCCACCGAGTGGTGTTGTTGGCTTGGTGGTGATATGTTCTTTTTCACTCTGGCTGAGAGTGTTGTCGGTGTACCTGGTGGTTGAGAGATGACTGATACCTTCGGGAGCCATCGTTTAGGGCGTTACGGGCATCACAATAGATTCTGGTGTCGCCCGGTTGGTTTCCTGGGATGATGAGCATCCGAGTGGGCTTCCTAGTTGTCTCAATGATCGTGCGGTGTTTCTCTTTCCTAGCTACTCGACGATTCCTTTCGGCGCACTCGGCGTACTCAGCCACCACCCTATCGGCCTCTTCCTTACCGACATGTGATCGGTGTTCGGCGAGTTCAGCTTGTACGACCCAGAGTTGTTCGGCCACCTCGGTGTACCAATCGTCGAGTACCTGACATCTCGACTCGGCCTGTGTACCTTTGGATTTGACCTCTGCCATATCGCTCTGGAGTTTCTCGATGATCTATAGAAAGTTTGGAGAGGGATCTCCCGGTGTCTTGGGGCCTTGCCTAAGTGTGATCTCGCCGAGACTTAGGTCGCCTTGCATGTTTCCTGTTTGACGAGTGTGAGCCATAAAGCAGAAAAAATATAAGTAAAGAGAATACCTACTTAGCACTAGGAGGGATCCCATGACCAATGCTACCAGAACCACGTTCCGAGGTAACCACGGGTGGAGTGTGCGGACTGCCATGTGCCACTTACAAACTAATTGCTACTCCTGAAGTTTCCCTAACGGGTGACAAAGGAGGTGAGCAAGCTATCTCTTTAGGATCTCTTCCTGAGGAAGACGGGTGTGGTTGTTCACTAGGAGCATTGGTAGAAGAATTCTGACCACATGCATCTTAGGACTTTAGTGGCGCTATCGCTAGTGGGACGATGCCTGCATTCGTTTCTGCCTCAGTTGCTGTGTTTAGAACAAGAGGATGATCTGTACTCACCAAAGCAAGAATAGGTGACTCAAATTAAGACGAGGAAGGCACCCCGTAATCAATTATTGATATTTTTGTAGGGGGAGTGGGAGTTGGAGTACAAGTCAGCATTTTTGAATCCAACTCCATTGCCATAGGTTCCTGGGAACCAACAGGAGCTGAGGACACTGAAACTGAATGCTCTGACAATGAGGGCTCAAATTCCAGGACAGTATCAGGTTTGGGTTGTAGCTCGGGAACAACAGTTACCCCCACAAGAGGAATGCTGGCTTGGTCCCTAACCTCGAAAGGAGTAACAGGAGAATAAGAGACGGAAGTTGAGCAAGCTCGAGGAGGATTTTGGTAGTTCGAATCCTTCCTGAACTGAAAAATTTATGTCAAGGATAGATCATCAATAAAGTCATCCTGTAACGACCCGTCCCGAATTTCAGGATTAGATTAGTAACTAATCTTGATTAGTGAAGTTGAACGGTGGTTAGTAGGGCGGAATCGGAAAAAATGTGCAAAATGACCGTTTTGCCACTGGTCGTGGGCAAAATGTTGACTTTTTGATCGGGTGGTCAAACGGACTTTGACCGATGACCGTGACGTAGTTCAGGACGTCACGAGTTCATAGACAGGCGGCACGTTCGATTCCGACATCCGAGGAGAAAGTTATGATGTTCGGAAGCTGAGGGGTATTTTGGTAATTTCGAGTAATAGGGGTCAAATGTTGACTTTTTGACCGGGAGGTCCGATGGACGAGGGCCAAGGACCGTTACGTAGGTATCGTCGATACGAATCCAATGACAGGCGGCATGCCGAAATCGGAGATTCGACGACGACGTTATGGTCAAGGAAACGAACTAACGAACCGAGGCTCCATTTGAAATAATAATATAATAATGAATAGTGACCGTTGACTGTGCACATCCGGATGAGTGACAAGTGTCACCCATCCCTTGTTTCCAGCTCCATGTTTCCCTCCCAACACCATCATTACAACATCATCATTCCTCCTTCATCATTTTCCTTCCTTTTCCTTTGTTTTTCTTTCAAACCGTGCAGAATTTGGGGAGAGGATGAACTGGGAGAATTGGCTCCCTTCCTCTGCCTTTCTTGAGAGAAAAATGATAGAGTAATGGATTGAGATATCGGGGGAAACAAGAGGGGTTGTGAGTGTACTGAATTTCGGATTTTGGATTTCGGGAAAATTGGGGGGAAAATTCGAAATGGAAGAATTAAGCCGTGAGGATCGAATTGGAGATTACCTTCAGCTTTCTGGGAGTTCCACGATCATATTTGTCGAAGAAACGAGAAGAATTGGTGCCGTTTTGGCTCTGAACGAGCTGGGTGACAGAGGAAGAAAATCGAGGTTGAGTCGTGATCGTAGAGTGTTTAGACGACGGAATTGAGGTGGGGAAACTACTTCTCTTGATCCCACGATGCTTCTGGGTTCATCAATTGAAAGAAAACGGTTGTGGTTGACGAAACTCCATGGTTGCACAGTGGACGGTGTTCGAGCTTGAGTCGTGATCATTTAGTGATCAAACGACGAAATTGATATGGGGGAATTGTTCCTCATGGTCCATTGATGCTTCTGGATGCATCAATTGGAAGAAACCTGCAGCCATTGAAGGAATCCCATGATTGAAGAGTGACCGGAGTGTTCTTCGTGTTCATCGTGGAATCGATGGAATCTGGGTAAGTGTTCGTGTAATTGAGTTTACAGAACTTAAATTAGACTTAAAACGAAAATAACTGAATGCTCAATTGAAGGAATTAAGGCTGAATTGATGGACATTAAACCGGGTCGTCTCGCGGGTAAATTGGACCCGTTTACCAGACATACGGGTTAGGACGATGCACTGTAGCAGGCGCGTGAGTTTCACGCGCAGCCACTCACGGCGGTGCGTGACGGCGCGTGGGCACGAATCTCGAGGTAAGGTCAACATGACTTCTGTCCTATTTAATGTAACGAACATTTTGGAATTGGTTTCGTGTCGATCGGACACCGTCTCGATAGTGTTCGGGATGTCCGAAGGTTTTAAATTAAGTTTAAAAATAAGTAAAAATTCGGGAAAATTACGGGACTTTGATAGGATGTTAATGATGAGGTTAGTGACCCTCTAATGTGATTTGGACAGGATTGGGAGTCCCGGTGATAGTGGTGTGGCCCGGGAGGGCCGGTGGCACGCGTATCGAGGTATACCGTTAAAACTGTCTGTGAGTGGACTTTGGTTTTATAAATTCTATGCATGCTTAAATGTTTTATATGGATTATGGTTGTGATTGTATGATGTTGATTTGGTTGTTGGTAAATTGTACGGTTTCACGTATTTCGAGGCGATTTACGTGCTTGCACGTAAATCGAGGTTTTCCGGTTTTACATGGATTTTCCATATTTATGACTTGGATATAATATGACGAAATGGTTTTGAAATTGGAAATATGAACTCGGGCTTGAGGCCCACTTGTTTTGGAAATTTTGGACTTGGAGTCCATTTGAGAATCGGGCCGGGGGCCGAGTTGGTTAATGAAATCGGGCTAGGGGCCCAGTTGTTATGAAATCGGGCTGAGGCCCATTTGAGTTATGTTATCGGGCCAGGGGCCCAGTTGATTTATGAATTCAGGTCGTGGGCCCAGTGGGTTTATAAAGTCGGGCTGCGGGCCCAATTGGTTTACAAATCGGGCAGTGGGCCCAGTGGTTCATAAAATTGGGCATGAAGCCCAATTGGATTATAATGGTGATTTCGGGTCAGGGACCCTATGTTCAATAAATGTGATTTCGGGTCAGGGACCCTATGTTTAATAATTGTGATTTTGGGTCAGGGACCCTAAATGGAATTACGTGGTTTTATGGAAATTTCGGGCAGGGCCCATTGTAATGATGTGATAAAAGGATTTAATAAAACTGTTTTCCATATACCATCTGGATACAAGGATATATGATGGTCTCCTCCAGATGTCTGGGACACTGGGGAAGTCACGGTGCATTGCCTGCGAGGGGTCATTATACGGAGCAGTCGGACCGTATGATGACTCAGGAGCAGGATTGCTATGATTGACGTCAGGGACGTCAGACATCTGGGATGTCAGATATATGGACCCGGAGAGACCCCGGGCAGCACGCGTAGCTTATTAAACCGTGAGATATGACGTCAGGGACGTCAAGCGTCTGGGACGCTAAGCATCAGGGATGCTGGTGATGGTAATGGTAAAATATGGATTAATGAATCTATGAAATGGCTTTTCGGTTGGATATGTGTTATGTGGTAAAAATGGATTATTGGTTATGAAATGATATGTCGGGTCGGGGACCCTAAATGGTTTTGGATTTTTGGATTTATATTTATGGCTTTGGGCGGTGGCCCACATGGTTGTTTATGTATAGTTGTGATATTCCACTGTTTTGGGCTGAGTTCCCACACTTGGTTTTTGGTGAACGGTTTTTGGGCTAAGGCCCTAATGGCTCGGTTGAGCAAACGTTTTGGTTACTGGTTTTCGTGGCATGCATACGTTTTTATTGGAGGGCATAAATGTCTTATAAATGTATTTGATGAACTTATTGGTTTTTGTCCACTCACAGCTTTTGGTTTTAATGCCCTTCAGGTTGATTACGGATGCGATTGCAGCAGAGACTGGGACATTGCACACCTCCTCCATCGGTCCTTGTGCACTCTGGATGCCCCGTTTGGGCAGTGGCTCTTGGTTATCCCTTGTCTGACACCCCTTGTTGGACGGGAGCAAGGCACATTCCACGGTAATCCTAGGGGGATTGGGATGGGTCCTGTCAACTTGGTATCAGAGCACGGTTGCTCTTTTGTGCGCGCAGGTCGAGGGTGTGATGTCTCTTTGGGCTGCAATTCGTTATCAACCTGATAGATAGTTTTTGGGTTTGGATAGTAGATGGAGTGTGATTGGCCCGATACGCCGTGCATTAATGTGATTCGACCCAAGTGGGGTTGATTGTGATGAACTGGTATTGTGGGACCGTCGGTTCGGTCATGTGATATTGGATTGTTGTGCTGCTAGGTGCATCCAGGTTTGGGGAACCTCATGTGAGTAATGGTTTAAAAATGTGAACCCTAGTGGTGGTTGCTAGTGTGAGGGATGTTGGTTCATCGGAGTTGGCCGATGAACTAGTGGTGGAACCCACGTTGATGGGATGGTAGGATTGGATCTGACGTCTATACGATGTCAGGACCGCGGGGTCGGTCAGGTTGTGAGTTTTATATTACGGAAAGTGGTTGGGTTCGAGTGAACCATAGGGTGTAATGGTGGAATTCGAGTATATAATGGATTCAAAAGGTAAACCTTAATAATGATTAGTGGATGAGAACTTGTGCTGCGACGAGCGGCTGAGGTCATGGATGACCATGTGGATGGCTCTGGTGAGTCTAGGCAGAACTATGGGATTCGATCTACGGATACGGTTCTGAGATAAATTATGGAATCCCGTGTTGGATCGGGTATTGGTGTGATGTGTGGATGCGGGTCTCGATAGCAATGACAGTTAGTCGGTAGTCATATGGAGATGACTGGCTATCGAGGGTAATTAGTGCGGTTATAATCCTTGGGGATCAGGGGACGTTCAGGGAACGTTCATTTTCCTGATGTGGATTGTCAGAATAGTGGTACCCATAGTCGTGAGGTACGGGATCGTCGTTCGGTATGAACGGAGATCCAGGGTTGTCGTATTTGCACACGGTGTGTAGTATGGATGTTTGTGGGTTGGTACTTTTGTGCTGATGCTAGTATGGATGCCTGTGTGCTAATACTAGTGTTGTTGATAGTATGTTGGTGCTGGTACTAGCGCTGGTGCTAGTGTCGGTAATGGTGTTGACGATGAGCCATAAGTTGGGGTGTGACTCCGTCCTGATGAACATATGTTCGGTCTTTGAGATTCGGTAGTGGTTGAGTGATGGACTGGATGGGATCCAGTTAAGATTGTGATGTGTTGGGATAAGTCCCAATGGTGGTGAGATAACCAGTAAGGAGTGGATTAAAAAGATATAATTGAGAACTTGGGAAATCGAGTGTTGAACCTGTAAAGGTTGGGATGTGCGAACGGGACAATAACGGATCGATTGTGGACACGTGGTTGTCCAAGTGAGTTGGGGATGTAGGGAGTCCAGTGGTTGGACTTGACGTCTCGTTGGGAGTAGGTCTGCTTCTAACATGGTTGGAACCTTATACTCGAGGAGCGTTATGATTGGGGAACGAGAGTGGTGCTCGTTTTTGGTGATTGGTATTCCGAAATCATTGGGGTTGACTTCTTGCTTTCTGCCCTGGCAAACATTGACTGTAGTTACCAGTTCGTTGAGCGTGTATTGGTTGGTGAGCCCATGTGTGTTGTGGGGTCATCAGGGGGAGTTGCGTATCCAATATTAGGTAAACGAGATTTTTCATTTTCTGCTTGGCGGAAGACGATGTTGGGGTACATGGCGTGGTAAGTGCAGTGAGTTTTGTTGCATCCACGTAGGATGAGTATTGGTGTCATCATTTTGGATCATCCTTGGTTTTCCTAGGTGGAATGACAAGGATCGATACGAACTTGGGTGTGTGAGTCGTAAATGACGGGGTTGAACTTCTTTTCGAAGTGGGGCCCGTATGGTATTCTACTCGGGTGAATAGGTTTTCAAGGTAGTTGAATTTTGTCAACCTTAGACGTGTGGAGGTTGGATTGGCTTCCCTATGAAGTCAATCAAGTGTATTGTGCAGGTAACCGGTAGGTTCGGTTTTGATGTGTCTTGGTAAATGTGAATGAGATTTCGGGATTTGGAATCGAATTTCTGGGTGACGATTCAGGATTCGATTTTCGAACTTGAAAGTATATTTCTGGATTTGGGTACGGAATGATTATTCCAAAGGCTAGCTTACGGAATAATGATTTCGGATTCGGATTTGGATAAGAGTTAAAAATGTGATGTCTGGGTTTGGATCCGGGATTTCTTACGAAATTGCGGATTTGGATTCGGAATTAGAACTAGATGATGGGTGGAGTTTCATTTTGTCTCATACTGGATTGGGCAAATGTACTCCATTATTGGAACGTGTTTGGCTACGACCTAGGTGGTTGTAGTCTGGTCGATGGGTTATACCCGAGGTATGTCGGTGAGCGTGTTGGTAGTTGGATTGGTTCCGATACCATGAGATTAGTTGTGGGCCGGACATTACTATGCAATGGGTCATGGTATTTCCGATGTGTTTAATTACACACAGATCGTGTGAAAGGTCGGTAAATGTTTACTAAGTCAAGTACGTTGGTGGCATGTGTAGCCACGAGTGAGTCTAGTGTCAGTTTACGACTGACAACAACTGTGTGGTGACAGTTTGTCAGGATGTGTCAACATAGATTGTTGAGTGGGGTCAGCTGACTCCTAGTGGGAGTGGGAAAGGAACCACCGAGTTGTTGCGTCAACGAGAGGGTAGTTTGGACAAGTGGTGTCAAATTCGAAACAAGTAGTTTAAGTCATTCGACGGGGTCGAATGTAGTCATTGCGTTTTGAGTATTAGTGGTACGTAGAGTGCAGACAAGTTTTGTCTGGTTAGTTGGTGTACGGGTGTACACGTGTTACAAGGTCGATTCCACTTTCCACGGGGTGTTGGTGGAATCAGGATAGTTGAGTTTCGAGAGCGAAACTAATTAAGGAGGGAAGTACGTTTGAGTTTAGATCGGTTGGAATTTCGAGGACGAAATTTATTAAGGAGGGAAGATTGTAACGACCCGTCCCGAATTTCAGGATTAGATTAGTGACTAATCTTGATTAGTGAAGTTGAACGGTGGTTAGTAGGGCGGAATCGGACAAAATGTGCAAAATGACCGTTTTGCCCCTGGTCGTGGGCAAAATGTTGACTTTTTGATCGGGCGGTCAAACGGACTTTGACCGATGACCGTGACGTAGTTCAGGACGTCACGAGTTCATAGGCAGGAGGCACGTTCGATTCCGACATCCGAGGAGAAAGTTATGATGTTCGGAAGCTGAGGGGTATTTTGGTAATTTCGAGTAATAGGGGTCAAATGTTGACTTTTTGACCGGGAGGTCCGATGGACGAGGGCCAAGGACCGTTACGTAGGTATCGTCGATACGAATCCAATGACAGGCGGCATGCCGAAATCGAAGATTCGACGACGACGTTATGGTCAAGGAAACGAACTAACGAACCGAGGCTCCATTTGAAATAATAATATAATAATGAATAGTGACCGTTGACTGTGCACATCCGGATGAGTGACAAGTGTCACCCATCCCTTGTTTCCAGCTCCATGTTTCCCTCCCAACACCATCATTACAACATCATCATTCCTCCTTCATCATTTTCCTTCCTTTTCCTTTGTTTTTCTTTCAAACCGTGCACAATTTGGGGAGAGGATGAACTGGGAGAATTGGCTCCCTTCCTCTGCCTTTCTTGAGAGAAAAATGATAGAGTAATGGATTGAGATATCGGGGGAAACACGAGGGGTTGTGAGCGTACTGAATTTTGGATTTTGGATTTCGGGAAAATTGGGGGGAAAATTCGAAATGGAAGAATTAGGCCGTGAGGATCGAATTGGAGATTACCTTCAGCTTTCTGGGAGTTCCACGATCATATTTGTCGAAGAAACGAGAAGAATTGGTGCCGTTTTGGCTCTGAACGAGCTGGGTGACAAAGGAAGAAAATCGAGGTTGAGTCGTGATCGTGGAGTGTTTAGACGACGGAATTGAGGTGGGGAAACTACTTCTCTTGATCCCACGATGCTTCTGGGTTCATCAATTGAAAGAAAACGGTTGTGGTTGACGAAACTCCATGGTTGCACAGTGGACGGTGTTCGAGCTTGAGTCGTGATCATTTAGTGATCAAACGACGAAATTGATATGGGGGAATTGTTCCTCATGGTCCATTGATGCTTCTGGATGCATCAATTGGAAGAAACCTGCAGCCATTGAAGGAATCCCATGATTGAACAGTGACCGGAGTGTTCTTCGTGTTCATCGTGGAATCGATGGAATCTGGGTAAGTGTTCGTGTAATTGAGTTTACAGAACTTAAATTAGACTTAAAACGAAACTAACCGAATGCTCAATTGAAGGAATTAAGGCTGAATTGACGGACATTAAATCGGGTCGTCTCGCGGGTAAATTGGACCCGTTTACCAGACATACGGGTTAGGACGATGCACTGTAGCAGGCGCGTGAGTTTCACGCGCAGCCACTCACGGCGGTGCGTGACGGCGCGTGGGCACGAATCTCGAGGTGAGGTCAACATGACTTCTGTCCTATTTAATGTAACGAACATTTTGGAATTGGTTTCGTGTCGATCGGACACCGTCTCGATAGTGTTCGGGATGTCCGAAGGTTTTAAATTAAGTTTAAAAATAAGTAAAAATTCGGGAAAATTACGGGACTTTGATAGGATGTTAATGATGAGGTTAGTGACCCTCTAATGTGATTTGGACAGGATTGGGAGTCCCGGTGATAGTGGTGTGACCCGGGAGGGTTGGTGGCACGCGTATCGAGGTATACCGTTAAAACTGTCTGTGAGTGGACTTTGGTTTTATAAATTCTATGCATGCTTAAATGTTTTATATGGATTATGGTTGTGATTGTATGATGTTGATTTGGTTGTTGGTAAATTGTACGATTTCACGTATTTCGAGGCGATTTACGTGCTTGCACGTAAATCGAGGTTTTCCGGTTTTACATGGATTTTCCATATTTATGACTTGGATATAATATGATGAAATGGTTTTGAAATTGGAAATATGAACTCGGGCTTGAGGCCCACTTGTTTTGGAAATTTCGGACTTGGAGTCCATTTGAGAATCGGGCCGGGGGCCCAGTTGGTTAATGAAATCGGGTCAGGGGCCCAGTTGTTATGAAATCGGGCTGAGGCCCATTTGAGTTATGTTATCGGGCCAGGGGCCCAGTTGATTTATGAATTCGGGTCGTGGGCCCAGTGGGTTTATAAAGTCGGGATGCGGGCCCAATTGGTTTACAAATCGGGTCGTGGGCCCAGTGGTTCATAAAATCGGGCATGAGGCCCAATTGGATTATAATGGTGATTTCGGGTCAGGGACCCTATGTTCAATAAATGTGATTTCGGGTCAGGGACGCTATGTTTAATAATTGTGATTTTGGGTCAGGGACCCTAAATGGAATTACGTGGTTTTATGGAAATTTCGGGCAGGGCCCATTGTAATGATGTGATAAAAGGATTTAATAAAACTGTTTTCCATATACCATCTGGATACAAGGATATATGATGGTCTCCTCCAGATGTCTGGGACACTGGGGAAGTCACGGTGCATTGCCTGCGAGGGGTCATTATACGGAGCAGCCGGACCGTATGATGACTCAGGAGCAGGATTGCTATGATTGACGTCAGGGACGTCAGACATCAGGGATGTCAGATATATGGACCCGGAGAGACCTCGGGCAGCACGCGTAGCTTATTAAACCGTGAGATATGACGTCAGGGACGTCAAGCGTCTGGCACGCTAAGCATCAGGGATGCTGGTGATGGTAATGGTAAAATATGGATTAATGAATCTATGAAATGGCTTTTCGGTTGGATATGTGTTATGTGGTAAAAATGGATTATTGGTTATGAAATGGTATGTCGGGTCGGGGACCCTAAATGGTTTTGGATTTTTGGATTTATATTTATGGCTTTGGGCGGTGGCCCACATGGTTGTTTATGTATGGTTGTGATATTCCACTGTTTTGGGCTGAGTTCCCACACTTGGTTTTTGGTGAACGGTTTTTGGGCTAAGGCCCTAATGGCTCGGTTGAGCAAACGTTTTGGTTACTGGTTTTCGTGGCATGCATACGTTTTTATTGGAGGGCATAAATGTCTTATAAATGTATTTGATGAACTTATTGGTTTTTGTCCACTCACAGCTTTTGGTTTTAATGCCCTTCAGGTTGATTACGGATGCGATTGCAGCAGAGACTGGGACATTGCACACCTCCTCCATCGGTCCTTGCGCACTCTGGATGCCCCGTTTGGGCAGTGGCTCTTGGTTATCCCTTGTCTGACACCCCTTGTTGGACGGAAGCAGGGCACATTCCACGGTAATCCCGGGGGGATTGGGATGGGTCCTGTCACATCCTCCCTAAATATATAACTCCTCTGATTCCACCCTTTGGTAGCAGGATTGGCAGGAGCTGCGGAGGTGGTGTAGCCTTTGCCAACGATGAGGGGGAGCCTATCTACTTGCCCTTATGAGATGATTTACGTAGGGGTCTTAGAACACCTAAGACAAAACACAGATTTAAACAGAGAGATACAGGATCCACAGAGATGAATGCAATTATTGATAAAGGAAAGTTATCAGGGGAATCGGGGGAAACCAAGCCACTTCTATGAGACACACGAGTCTCTTCATGATCAGGTCTTCACTTGAAGGATTGACAAGGGCCAGTGGATCATCGACCCTTTCCACCATTAAGTTGACATCATCAATGCCAACTACAGCATTCAAAAACACATCAGGAAATTTGAGGGGCATATGATTTTCGACATTGCAAAAGAAAGGTAGCTTACCAACAAGGGGAACAGCATTATCATCTTGAACTGTCTGGATGAGAGTCGCGGCCAAGCTAAGAAAGGCCTTTGTGGAAGTCATGAAAGCTTACACTGTTGTACAACGACTTCTTCTATTGATGTCCCAAAGGTCCTATCGAAGTATGATGTCCACCAAGATAGGAAGGTCTGAGTGCAGTCATAGGCTTCCTTGATGCTAGAAGGATACTAGATGTGCTCACTGAAAAGGGACTAATAGATGGCTAGTATCTCACCATCAGTAAATTTCTGGGCCCTGAAAGACGCTCCCGAATTCATTCCTCTAACATGGGGAATGGGGATGGCTTGTCGGAATCTGAACTGGTGCGCATAGAAGTTGGGCTAGTAGACCTCAAAGCTAACATGTGTCTTAGAGTAGCAATTGCCACCTTTTAGCAAGTCTCTTGGTAGCACACAACTGTAGAAGTCCCTAAGAACCAGAGTTTTACAATTTGGATTGCTAATGTCTAAATAGACACCATTTTCAAACACTGGATAATAACGCTCTATGCTGGCTTCTCAGCCCATAGAAAAACATCAAACAATGCTGAGTATAGTAGGACACGGGAGACTAGTGCATGAGCTGGTGCCTCGGGACGACTCTTTCAATGAAGTTGGGGACTTTTCGGTGAAGCTGAAAGAATGAACAATTCAACCACACTTGAATCATCCACATCTGTCCATTCAGAGGCTGCCTCAACCCTAGATAACAGATAATGATGTGTAAGAGGTTGTATATTTGGGAAAGGACAATGGGGCCTAATGACACATTTCTGCGAGAAGCCAAAGCCTCAGCTAGAGAAACCAACTCTTGTTTAATACCTTTGGAGGCAATTGGAAAGAAAAACTAGTCCAACCAGAAATGAAAGAACTGAAATTTCTTGTTACTTGAGCCTAACTAATTACCTGTTATCCCCAAATCCCTAAAATCGGATTTAGGCCTAAGGTCCCCCTTTAAATCGAAAGTGTAGAAAGAGTAAAGAAAATGAGATAAGGTATTGAATTTATGAGGAAAGTCTCTAACTGTTTCAGGGTTCGTCACATTGGAAGAGTATTGGTTAGTGAACAAACCAGTAAAATCAACAATCTGACCTGAGAGGTTCAGACCAAAAAAAACGGCTAGGTCAAGTAGGGTTGGGGTCATGGGACCAACCTCGAAGTCAAATGTGTTGGTGCTATCATTCTAGAGACATATTGCAGCACTAAGAAAGTTTACATCAAGAGAAGTCGACAAATCAGACTAACTCACTAGGTGCAGCACTCCAATGAGCCAGAACTCACAGTGGTACAACCTTTTCAACCTCGTAACCTACTTCTATAAGCGATTGGATATTTTCAACTTGCTGTTAAAAGGGAACAAATGGGCCCATCTTGAATGGATGTCATTCTAGGGGAAGGAAGGCCGCTGATAGATGGGAAAAGACTGGAACCCTATTAAAATGTTGAAGAGCGAATCATACTCCTCCGGTACCTGACCATGCCAACAAGGTCCTAGAATGTAATGATGGTTAGATTTTGCAGAAAGAATTACCATGCAGAAGATGTGGCTCTGTTTCACACACATGGAGAACCTCGTGGGCGAGCGAACAACAACTTTCGAAGCTTTCCCCAAAAATCCAGGCTTCTTTGGAGAAGGCACGTCACCTTCATTAGCAGAGGAAGAAGAGTCGACGAAGGCTTTCTCTTTCTAGGTTTTTCTAGGAGCCATGTATTTCGAGATGATTTTTACAAACAAAAAGGACTTTAGGAAATCTTAGAGTAAAAGAGTGACTTGTTCGAAAACCATCAAAAACCCGAGCTAGCTAAAAAGGCGCAGCACGAGCAAAGAGATAGAGTGAGGGTATGATCGTGTGAGTCGTGTGAATTTAAAATGTTTTATAACTAAAGCATTTCAAATTCAAGGGCAATGTTTACATCCGAAAAAATCCTCTCGGCCCAAACCAAATGGCTCACGAAAATTAAAGGCCCAAAAGAAACATAAGCCCAGCCCAAGCATCTTTGACTATGGAAAGGAAGGAAGCATGGGCGGTGCTGATAGAATGCGAAGAAAATGGAGGCATGGGAGAGTAGCCCAAAGAAAAAAGGCAAAGTGGGACCCGATTTAACAAGTTGAGACCTCATTCACCACCTATAAATAGAGAACAACCCAGTTTCTCAAAAGACTGACAATCAACCATTCAAACTCAGCAAATTGATCACTATCAATTTCTAAACCTATGAACACCTATAACCAATGTTTCATGTTTTAAAACAGCTGGTCCTAGTGGCAAAAAATGGTTCTTTCGACCTAGAAAATCAAGATGCAGCTTACCTTCTCACCCTTTTGAGGCATTTATGCAACTGCCTAACTGTCTTTCTGACCGATCTAGCAACAATGTCATAATGGTTGGCTTCATCTCCCTGTACAACTTCTTTCTGACTTTTCAAGTGTCATAAGGGTTGCTCTCTTTCCGAATGACCAATTCATGGACTTTTGACTGAGGTTCGTGGAAGGTTAACCTTCTTTCTGACCATTTAGTGTCATAAGGATTGATAATATTGATTACTGGCTCACGAAAAATCATTCTGACTGTCGTCTCATGGACAGTCTTCCGCCACTGTTTCATAGAAAGCCATCTCGACTACTGGTTATACGGAAGGTCATCCCGACTACCAACTCATGACTGGTCACTGAGGAACTCAAACCTCCTTATCAATGTCTTGTCGTCGCATTTGAGTGTTCTTCCATCTCATAGCGTGATTTCTAATTGATATTCGTTTTAATTGATGATTTCTAGAATTTCTTGCTTGTTACAGGCTTGAAATGTAAAGGAAATAATTTACTTTTATGTACTTGTAATTTCAGTTGTTATTCAATTCCAGTACTTTTACATTTTTGTATTCGTACTTCCATTTCAATACAAACCAAATTTTCTTATATAGTAATTGGTACTCGGGATACACCATCCAAAGCATGGTTCGCGACTTAGCAAGTCGGGATACCATCTTTATGCATTGGTCTGAATACTTTGATTCTGACTTGAGTGAACCTGAGACGATTGTTCATTTAACTGCTGAAATAACGTCTCCAACTTGAACTTTTGACTTGGGTATTGCTGGAAAATAAACATTTTAAGTTCTTGAAAAAGGCATAGAAAAGAACAACGTAGGAGATTTTTTGTCCGCCTGCCTCACAATCGCATTGATCAGGAGAAAGGTTCTTGGGCCAAAATGGAATCCATTATACTGTCTAGTAGCAGCTTCTACTAGTGGCACGCCTGCATCTGAGTTGAAAGGCGTGTTTACTTCTTGGTCTGCCAATCTAGGGATCCACCATAGCTGAAGGCTCATCACACTCCGCCCAATTCAGCATCTCTACACTTCACCATTCACAGCAAAGAGATCCCCACGAGTGATCCACCTTCCCCGCTCCACAGACAAGGGAGGGAGATTTGGTTCCTAAAATGAGAAAAACAATTTGGACAGGAACAATAATTAAATGGTTTAGTTATGTGCCTATGTTCACGAGACAATAACAACAAAACTTTCACTATATCAATAATGGGTATAATGGATTATTTTGTCAAACCTCTATAATCAAAACTTGATAAACAACTAGAAAGAATAATAACAAAAACCAAGCACCCTTATTCCTTTTTTTCTTTCACTTATACATTTTTTTTATCAATATATTCTCTCACTCTAACACCTTGAGCAGTATAACATGATCTTCCTTTCTTGCTAGTTGATTAGACACGTTCAAACTAGCACATTCTAATCCTATCTTTCCAATTGGGAAAACAAACTCCTATTGGGAATAGAATTTCTATCATCGAAGAATATTACTCCTAATAGACTTAGGAAACTCATCATGGACAGGAAAATACAACACTCAACTTATCATTTTTTTATCACTGATCACCTTTCAATTCAATCTATTTCTTCGTAACACTCTTGTTTCACTCATTGATTATTCCCTCGTATCAACTGCATTGACTTTCCCATTAGAATCAAGGACAATATGGTCAACATCTATCTAACTTCTTACTTTTAATAAGGGAAAACAAAAGTAAAAAAAAAAAAAGCAGAGAAACAAGCTGAAAGATTAATAATAATGGGTCAATAATTCTATGGTATAATGATGTTCCTCCATATTACATTGTGAGTTACGTCATGCTTGATTCTAGTAAAAAGGCATGTTGATACAAATTATATATAATTCACCTCATAATACCATTTTTTTTTAGTGAAAATACGATAATTGAATGTTATTAAATGGATAGTACATAGTTTGATGACATAAAAAAAGTGGCCTTATTAAAACCTTGTTAAAGATTTCTATTCAGCCGAGTGAAAAAGAGTGAATGTCAGAAGTCGTGAATTAGTGAATCAATAATTACATAGGGTTTCCTCTAACCACAAAATTTGGTGATATGAAAACAAGCCCATTCGTGGTAGACGATCAGCCACCGCGTTGGTCTCCTTTTTCGAAAGATGGAAGATGACTTGCCCTAACTCATTAGCTAGAAATCGAGCATCATTCAAAATATCAGTACTACGAAAGGGCAGCCTTAGTCATCGCACTGTTTTCATAATCTCATTAGTAGAAAATAAAAGAAGGCGACTCAATTTTTATTTATTTTTTATGTCGTTGAATTTTGAATTGAATTTTTTACTTTTAACTGATATAAATTAAGAGTCCGATGATAGTCTCTTCCTCCTTTGGGTTTAGAGTCTCTAAACGTATGTTTGCCGATGATTGTCTTAGTTTTGCTAAAGCAATCACAAGCAAAGCGGAGGCACGCCAAATTCTCAATAATCCTAAGCCTTGGGTCAAAAAAATAAATTTTGATGGGTCAAACAATATTGTGTTTTGGAAGGACCCCTCAAAGAGATTAAGCTAGAGAACTTACTAATCCAATCTAGAAGTTGGCCGGCTCGAAGTAGTGTTCTTTAATGGGAAAGTTAACAAAATTAACATCATGGACTAAATTGACTTAGAGGAAACAACAGTATAGGGATCTTGACAAAAAAAAAAAACAATAGTATAGGGATAAAAATCCATTGAATTGAAACACGCGAATGAAAATAGTGAGTTGTGAAGAACTCAAAGAGTAAAATCCACCAGCTTTCCTGCATTGATCTCTCTCAAGTAACATGTTAAATAGGGCTACGCTGGCTACGATTTATTTTACAGCCAGATAATCCCAAAATAAAACAAAAACCAAAACTGCTTCATTGGCTAATCTACCACTACTGTTACTCAGACTTGAAGCTCATACAAACCTGAATCTACCCTATTCCTGGGATGTATACAACAGTGGCTAAATTAATATCCTTACAGCGGATTTGAGGGCAAGTAGCTCTTCTTCCCCAACTTTCTTCCAGACCCCGCCGATCATGAGATGGCTATTGACAATTTTGGATAAAACATCCTCACCATCCAAAACACAACCATACACCGTCTGCTTCCTCTTCTTAAAACATGGGTTATCCGGTAGCTGCGTATCAGAACTAGCTTCTCTCTTGCAACTAAACCACCTCAATTCCCACTTCTCTTTTCTTCCTAGTAGTAATTCAGGAACCTTTTCTTGGATATTGTTTAAATCCAGAATAGGAAGGAAGCCGGAAGACCCAACAGCTCGAGGCAACATTCCAATTGGACATGAGTTCCATGATTCTGCCACAACCCATCTGTTAGAATTTCCAGCATGCACATCTGTTCTCGTTACTACTTTGCTCTTTGTTTTCCTACGTTTAATCAGCTCTAGTTCCTTTGCTGCTCGACTTATAGATTGCTCTTGCTGCTTAAATAGATTATTTGAATTTACACAAGGAGCATCTCCTTCGGTAACATCCAAATTTGATGAAACTAGTGAAGAGAGTTTGCTCAGCTTTCCTGCTAGGTACTTATCGCCTGTCAGCTGTGCAATATGGATAGCAGAATCCATGAGCTCGTTATAAGCAGAAGCTGATACAATAAGACATTTACGAAGGAGTTCCATCATAATTGATTTCGACAGTTTTTTCAGCTGAAGAAATTTTGATCTCGGCTGCAAAATCTTTTTCATGATAAAGCTTTAATGCGTCCAATTTTTTAACTAGCCATGTAAACAGAGAAGAGAGGTGTTCAACTTGGAGTATCTCTGTCCTGCAGTCTGCTGATGTGCAAACCCTGCCTAAAAAAATTCACAAAAGCAGAAAACAAGATAAGAAGATTCAGATCATTTACAGTAAAGAAGACGGGATAAATCCATAGAATGCTCACAAAAGCAGCAACTACGTACTGAGAATATCAAATAGATCAATGTTGAACACAAGTCAAACCGTCAATCAACCGGTGGAATATCACATTTCGCCGATATCTACCGACATTTCGCAGATAACTGATATTTTCATCGCAGACCAGCTCGAGGTAGGGGATGACTGGTTTTATGTTCGTATTTATACTTTATATATTATTTGCTTACTTATATTTTCAATTAGGCTTGTTGGTGAAGTTGGTTGTGGCTTGGTTTTAAATCAAACCCACTTGGGTTCAACTCCAGGTAGGTGCTAGTGTGACAGAGTTTTTTCCTTCCCTGCTTGCTTTGTTTTTTTTTTTTTATCATTTGTTTTTCTTATTTTCAACTATATTTATCTTCTTTTTTTCAATTTTAAATATATCAATCATTTCCAATTTTTGAACAAAGATTAACTATTTTTTTAATTTTTTTTTTCAATTTTAAATATACTTACTCATTTTATAATTTTTTTCTATTCATTTTTTTTATACTTATTGTTATGTTTTTTATTATATTAACATTTAATTATAGTAACACTTCAATTTATATTTATGTTTAAATTTTTATATTACTAGTCATCGACAAAACTCTATTATTATATTATTTATCATATATTTATTATATCAAAGTCATTTTATAGTTTTTATTAATTCTATATAACCATTATTGAGTACTTAAGTTTTTCCCAAAATTTCATTCCAAATTTCCAACTTTTAAATCGAATTTCCGTCATTTTTGTTGACCGTAAACGATATCGATATTGATATTTGGGGCGAGATATCCGTAAATTTGATTAACGATATATCCGTCGATATCGATATTTCAATCCTTAGCCTAATTCAATAGTTTATACTTAAGAGCTTCTCATAACCAAATACCAATCCAACCTATGAGAATGCAAGTTCAGATTTCTGCTCAGATACATCTTATAGGCATCCTGGTTGTAACCAAGCAATTATAATTA
This sequence comes from Prinsepia uniflora, assembly GCA_032719365.1. Lineage (NCBI taxonomy): Eukaryota > Viridiplantae > Streptophyta > Magnoliopsida > Rosales > Rosaceae > Prinsepia > Prinsepia uniflora. Next base: position 55,982,117 of record CM064861.1, on the reverse strand, counting down.
GATTCCATGCACAACTCACCACAAGTAGAAGTCTAAAGAAAACAAAGAAAAATCAGGTCATGTGATTACCTGTCTCATATATCACTGCTTCCCGAGTCTCAATCATATCAAGAGCTGAATTCAGAAGTGCCAGAGGTAGCTCTGGTTCCTTATTTGAATATTTTGTTATTACAAGATCCCACTCATTCAAAGAAATATGTAGACTTTGGCCATTTTGAGTGTTATCCAATGAATCTGAGGAATTTATAGATTCAACAACTCCTCGAACAGTACAGAAACAACTTCTGAGGAGAAGGAAGAATAAAACCCAACAAGATTTTTTAATGTTTTGATAAGGCTTTTTTTAGAACTCGAAAGTAAAAAGACTGAATTAGCAACTATACTTGTAAAACATCAAAGTATAGATAGAGGAGCATCAATTTGTTTTTCACAACCAAAGACAATCCTTTCTAGAATTGTGATTTTACTTATTTCCTCTTGTGATTTAGGGGCATTCTTAGGATTGGACATTTGATAGATAGAGGTATTTTTTAATTATTTATTGGACCTTTTATTCTTATGTGCCAATAGGTTGTCCTTAATTGTCAAAAGTGATGAGTTGTGTCCTTTTGTGTAAGAAACAATGGTTGTCAGGGACCTCTACTGCATTACCACTAAAATATATTCTCATATTTCCAAGAGTTTGGTCATGAAGAAAGTGAATGGGTCATGAGAAAAGAAGAGTCATTTTGGTACCATACTATAAGAAGACTTTCTCATCGGGTTTCTCAAAAAATCCAATCAAACCTATTATCAAAGAGATCTTGAGCCTTGAGAGGAAGTCTAGACTTAGTTCCTATGCTTTTTTTTTCTCTATAACCAAACAAAATGTTAGTGTGAACACCAAAATCAGTAAACCAATGAGTCCACTAACTTAAAATTAGAGATAAATCTTACAAACAGATCTTGATGAATGGTTAGATCTTACAAACAGAACTTGATGAATGGATCTAACCAGTCACTATTAAGAAAAACTTAGTGCGCCCAGAAAACCATTTACTACAACGGCCACCTATAGAAAGACTGAGGTTTAACATAATAAAAAGCAGCAGCCAGAAATATTAATTATTCATTGCGAACTGTACAATTAAAAAAATGGGCACAGTAGACTTCCCTACCTTGCGGCTTACGCATTGTAACACCTCCATACCTGACTTTTAAAAATTGACACACGCCCCATCCCTTTAGTTTCTAAACCGTAATAACCTAGCCCGATTGTTGAAATTTATGTCCAAAGACGTGGCGTCTGTGGGTCTCATTTTCAAGCTATTAACAGCCCCATTAAAAGAGCATCTGTTAATTTGTCTCTTTTGGCTCCTAAAACTCAGATGAGAGAGAAAATCAGGGGAAAAAAATTGGGCTACTAAAATAGGCACCGCAATAAAAAGCTTATGACGAGCATCTATTTGTTTCGGTGCGGCCACTAAGGAATTGCTTATAAAATAGGACCCACAGACACCACATCAGCACTTAACTAAAGTTTGGACGAAAATTGTAACGGTCGGGCTAGGTTGCTATGTTTTAGAAAGTAAAAAGCGGTGTTTGTCAAATTTTGAAAGCCAGCTATGGACATGTTACAAGGTTTACACCGTAGGGTGGTAAAGTGTAATTTTCCCTAATTTTATAGAATTCCTCCCTTTACATGACTACATGTTATGCCCACGACAAGTGTTGCAAACAATAATCTTGTGACAAGACATGTGCTTTTGGATATCATGGATATCATGAATCCATAAAACTATGTCACAAAAAAAAAACTAATAAAATGAATATGTAGATGTAGATGCGGTATATCTGTACATTATATGCATGATACAAGTTAAAACATGCTTCTTTTCAGTAGCTTAGATGTGGTACAATATGAAAATGCCCTTTCCTTACAACAAAACATAACAAGCAATGCTTTTTGGTTCTCCCAAGAGAAATTCGTGCAATGATAATTTCCATACTGATCAACTAAAGAGGTAGCGAAAAAAGACAACTCCATACACGCATTTAAGCTCTCAGAAATTATAGCTTCCTAATTCTACAGGCATTCATATCTCGTGCTGATCTGTGGATGCTAACTCGGACAGTGTGCTCATAGATTTTCCTTGACAAATGAAGCTGTCAAATTTCATGCCAGATAAAAGGGAAATAATCCAAGAGATAAATGTTTTTAACAAGCATCTTGCATTATCAACTTATGAAACAGTATACTACAATCCCTAACATATGTAGCTGCAACTAACATGAAAAGTTCTATCTGTCATAAGAGCAACCACATATAGCACTCAATGCAAAATCATTGGAAAATATTATATCCTATAGATCAGATTTAGACCCTATAATCAACATAACTTACAGAAAAGGGATTCTCGTACCACGTTGGTGGCTGATGATGAAAATGATGGGTGGTGAGGATGGTGTGTTCGATCTATGACCGAGGATGAAGCAAGTAGAAGGGGAAGTGGTCGGCGGTGTGTTTGTTCAAGATGGGGAGCCGTGTATGTTCTTCACGGGTGGGAAATATGTGAGAGTGGGAGAGAGATGAGTGTTCAGAATAAAAGAGAAAAAGAAGATAAAATGGAAGGTTCAGATTGATTGATGGGAAGAAAATGGACGGCTGGGGTGGATTGAGGGAAAATAAATTATTTAAAATGGACCAATAAGGAAAGATCCATGTTTTGGGGAAAATGACTTGTCACTTATCCAAGGGTCCAGATTAAATCTAGCGCTAAATCAGATTTTAATATTTTAATATTATTTTAATTGCTTTCTCGGTTCGTAAATTTCGTCAAAATTGCTTCCGTGACCATAACTTTCTCGTACGAAGTCCGATTTCGACGTGCCGCCTGCCTACGGACTCGTGACGTCCTGATCTACGTCCTGATCATAAGTCAAAGTCCTAATTATTTCTCGGGTCAAAAGTCAACTTTTTCCCTCTCAAGGGAAAAATGGTCATTTCACATTAAAATATTATTTACAAAAGTTCGGGTCGTTACAGCTCATAGTACTATTTCCTAGAGATCGGAAAAAACTAGTATCATTAAACTTATTTATGAGGGAGAATGACATGAGCCATCCCTAATTACCGTGAACAACGCTTGGGTCCTGCTCCAATCCAACGACTGTGTCAAACAAGGGGTCATCTCATTTTCATTCTCGCCCAAATCTTATTGAATTAACCAAATTAAATCCACTTTTGTGGGGTTACCGCCCACACCCAACCCGTTTTCCCCAACAAGTAGGAGAGTTTACTATAGTTGGTCTCGTTTTCATTATCAGATTAACATAATTTGAAACATCCTTTAGGTAGTAAAATTACTTACACAACTGTAAAATATATAACCATTCCCAACTTTCATATAATAACTAACTACATTGCAGAGTTGCAATTATCAATATTTAGGTACCATCTCAATTATAACATTTCATACTTAAATAAAATGGTCACATGGTCGAGTCTTTAGGTATTCCATAAATTCTCGGTGTTAATATAGACTTATTAGTACATATGGCTTAATCCTTGGTATTATAAATATGCATAACAATACGAGCATCATCACTCATTTATCATCATAATAGTATTACTGACTATAAGCATCACACTATCTACATGCCTTTTCCATTCTCCACAATTATTCTTCATAAGCTATGCCAACAATAAACCTTCAATTAATTACATAACAATACTCATAATAAAATTCACAATATAAGTTACAACCTTAGCAATTTAAGGTTAAAAGCTTTAAACGATAATAATCCAATGGTGAAGTCCTTAATTAACATCACTTTCTTATTTCCATAAACTCCCTTTATTCTAAATAATCAAGTTTAACTATAATTAATGTATGTAATATCATAAATATGCACCAAAAATATCAACAACTTAAGCACTACAAATTACCTTTTTTTTCCTTAACTCAAATTAATTCAGTACTAATATTCTACATTTTTCAGCATTTAAAAAAAATTAAACAATATACTTAAAACTTTGAGTAACAATAATTGTGTTAAAAGGATATGCTAATAACCCAATAATTAGACCATTGAACGTAAAATCACGAAATAGGGAATTTCTACGTTAGCCGGACAGCAAGGGGCCGCCGCACACGCCCTCATGTGATGGCGAAAGGCCCTTATAAGTGGCTTTCACGCGTGTGCAGGTGCAGTCGCACCTGTACTCGCCCTTGATCTCTAGTAGGGTTTGCGATTTGGGTTGTCCAACTCGCGATCGTGACCTGGTTCCAAAATCCAGTTTTCACGTCCATTTTGCCTACTTTAATCGTCTAACATCATCTAAAAGATCCCAGAAGAAGATCTGTGGAGTTTAAACAAGAGAAACTCACCTCGGCAACTCAGTCCAAACTTGTGAGCTACGACCATGGTTTTAGGGTTTATTGCAGGGACTTCCCCACATCGAACTTTCTTTTTCCGAGCTTGAGAGGATCCTAGGACCTTGAAAAACCTTCCAGGAACTATGGATGAATGCCAGAAAGCTCCACAACATCTTGATCACTCACAGCGAAACTGTGGCCTCCACGATTTCCTTCTCGGGTCTTGGAGTCTCATCTTCTCAATAATCCCATCCTGATCCTCTTTTCTCCCTTTTGCTCTTCCTTTCTTTTCCTTCTCTCTTTTTCTTCCTTAAGGTGGGGGTCGTTTATGTTTTTCCGCCATTCGACTTACCACCACCAAACTCCCCTTAACTCACATTTTCACCTAATTATAACAATATAAGTAGGTGGAAGAGAAAAATAGAGAAAGTATAAGACAATTCTAGAACTATCTAAGTCCACCATATGTAAAATTACCAAAATACCCTAAGTCATTTTTTACCCGTACCAAATCCATTAGACCTCCAATTTTGACATACCAACTGTCAATGGTATTAGAAATCCGAGACCTTCTTAATGGTGTTCACATACTATCTAAAAAATATCTGAATCAAAAGTCAACATTTTGACCTTTCGGAGAGTTACAGAGAACCTCAGAGCTTGTTGTGCAATAGCTATCATATGGACATTTTTTTATGGGGAATTTTCACTTCATCTTCATCCTTTTGAACCTGGCAATGCAGTCCTCTGTTGTCTTATGCTCACCCTGCTTGAGGTTCCTTAGATCATTACTTTAGGACCGTTAGATCTTTGATAGTCACTTCAGGTTCGACCCTGTATAATTCCTCATGGAATTTTGCGTCCAATTACCCTCAAGTGTGGATGGAATCTTCTGGCAGTGAAGTGTACCATGAGATGGCATCTCGGAACAATGACCTACTGAGAAGCCACAACTTGAGGTATGAATTATCTTTAACAACCACGCACTGGAAGAGAACCTTCCAACGTGCTCTAAGGATGATGACAGGACCCATCACAATCCCCCCGGGATTAGTGCGGGATGACCCTGCTCCCGTCTGACACTAAGTGTCAGACAAGGGATATTTCCGGCCTTTGCCCTCCCGGGTTATCAGAGTACGCCAGGATCCGGAGGAGGTATGTGATAACTCGGTCTCTGCTACAGTCCACATCTGATGTCAACCTGTAGGGCAGTCAAGACATTAAAAGCTGTGAGTGGACAAAACAAAAGTTTGTAAAAACATTTCATAAGAAGACATTTGTACCCTTCACTAAAAAGCATGCATGCATTCGAAAACCATTTATCCGAAATAAACCATATGTGGGAACTAAGCCCAAAACCAAGATTGAAAGAACCATAATGAAAATCACCATACGGGCCACTGCCCAAATCCATAGTGAAAGAATCATAAAGACTCAACCGTACGGGCCACTACCCAAAACCTGTGTAAACACACATCATATATCATATCATATAGCATACATCATATATACATATAATTCACACAACCAATCCTGTCACGGTTTCCAAAGCTACGCGCGTGCTACCCAGGTCTCAATCCGAGTCTTCTCAAAGTCAAGATCAATGTCCGCAGACCACTGACCCTACCCGAGGTAATAGTAATCATAGCCTTCCTGAGAGTAAGGAACCCAACTGGGGGGTGACTCCACTCAGTCGGTGCTCCGTGACTACTCCGGGGTCCACCCAGGCCAACGACCCTCCCCGGAGGAGATAATAGAAGTAAATGAAGGTATATGAATACATATATATACATAACATAAACATTCATGCCCGGTTCCCTTGAACCGTCATGATCCATAACATCCATTAACCAAATGGGTAAATAGTGTCATATGCCCGAGACCAAACCAAATGGGTCTTATACCCGAGTTTATTCTTTTAGAAATCCATAACCAAATCATTTAAATCAATAAAGAAAGACAGACCCGTATAATCACCGTATAAGGCCGAAACCTCGAAATACGTGCTTATACGTAACCACATACAAATGCACCCATGGCATCATCAAACATGTAATGAAACATCTAATAAACATTTATGCATGCACCAATTTAGAAGACAAGGTCCACTCACAGACCGTCCGAGCTGTCGCCTCGATTTGGGTGCCATAGGCTCTCCTAAGCCGATCACCATCACCAGGACTCCGAAACCCGTCCAAATTTTAATAGAAGGTTACTAACTACTTAATTAACCTCCTACCAAAGCCCCGTAATTTTCCCGAACTTTTAACTATTTTTAAACCGACCCTAAACCTTCTGACACCCCGAAATCTATCGAAACGCTGTCCGATTGACGCGAGACCAGTCCCAAAATCATTGTTGCATCGAATAGAAGATTTCCCGTGTTGAACACTTTCCCAAATTATGGCCCACGCGTCCTCACGAGCCCCTAGAAGGTCAAAAACACTGTTCATCATCTCCTACCTCCCACTGAACCAGTTTTACTATAGCAAAATACTGTTCATCCGTTGGTTTTTTATGGTTTTTGGACCGATTCAAGGTCCATTTCATCCCATTTTGATTCTAATATAATCCTAATCCTATTTCCTATCTTTTAGACATTAAAAACCGAAGGAAAACCACCCAAAACCAAGCTTCCATCCGCCATCAATGGTGGCCGGAATTTCCTCCACCATTCACGTCCTTTCCCGGCCATCCTAAACCACGAAATCAATCCTATTCTACTCCTAGGGTCCCCAGAAACCTTACCTCATTAAAGAAATCGATTAAAAACCATTAACACTAAAATTTGAATTTTTGGACAAAACTCACCTTACGAGTTGCTCTCCCCGCCGTGGCTGCCGCCGTCCAGCCTCACAGTCCTCCCTCACTCACTCATACGGTCACACTCAGCTCACACACTCAAACGATGGATGATGGAGGTGTGGTGTCTGTGGGTTTTGAAGAAAATGGAGAAATGTGCATATAGGGGGTGTTTCGGGTTTGTAGGAGATGAAAAAAATATGAAGATGATGATATTGATGGCTGATGAGAGGAGTGAAATGGAGGGTGAGGATTGAGAGATTAATTAGAAATGGAAGGCTAGGATTGATTGTTAGAAAAGATTAATTATAAAAGTAATTAAATAATATTATTAAATTTAATAGATCCACAATTTAGGGGATTGGGCCAATGGGACACTTGTCACTCATCCATGGGACCCACTCAAAATATCTGGCCAATCAGAATTTGCCAACTCAGACCGTCTCGAAGTACGTGCATAGTGAAATCGAACTTCCGTGACCCATAACTCTCCCGTTTGAAGTCCGATTTCAGTGTGCCGCCTGTCTATGGATTCGTATTGTCTCGATCTACGTAACGGTCCTCGGCCCTCCGTCATTGGACCTCTCGGTCAAAAATCAACATTTGACCCCTTTTAACCAAAATTACCAAAATGCCCCTAAACTTCCGAACGTCATAACTTCCTCCTCGAATGTCGGAATTGAACGTGCCACCTGTCTATGAACTCGTGACGTCACAAACTACGTCACAGTCATCGGTCAAAGTCCATTTGACCGCTCGATCGAAAAGTCAACGTTTTACCACCATCAGGGTTAAAACGGTCATTTCGCATCGTTCATCTGATTCTCCCCAATTAATCACGAATTAGCCTCACTAATCGTGATTAGTCACTAATCTAATCCCGAAATTTGGGACGGGTCGTTGCAACCTTCCCTCTTTAATTAATTTCGTCCTCGAAATTCGAACCGACCTAATCTAACCGTTCTTCCCTCCTTAATTTAGTTTCGTTCTCGAAACTCCAACTATTCTGATTTCACATCCACCTCGTGGAAAGTATAATCGATCTCACGACACGTGTACACGAGTACACCCACTAGCCAACATAAAACTCGTCTGCAACCAGACGTACACTAACACTCACGTCGTATCGACTACATTCGACCACGTCGAATGAAAGTAATCACAAGTTTCGTACTAACACCACTTGTCAGTATCAAAGCAACTTGAGTATCCTACGAGCTAACCACTTGTCAGATCTATCGTTCTCGTTGACACAACAACTCGACCGTTCCTTCCTCAATCACCAAACTATCCTGATATCTACTCCCACCGGGAGTCATCAGACCTCACTCAACGATCCTCGTTGACACCTCCGACAAACTGTCACCACTTGACAGTCGCCAGCCGAAAATGAGACTATACTCCCTCGTGGTTACACTAACCACGAACTCACGCAACTCGAGTATACACTTACCAACATTTCACTCTATCTGTGTGTAACTAGACCCATCAGAAATACTATGACCCAACGCACAGTATTCAATGTCCAGTCCACGACCTCAACTAATCCGATGGTATCAGAACCAATCCGACTACCAACATGTTCACCAACCTACTACTGGTATATCCTATATACCGTCACCAAACACTACAGCCTGTTCCTTATCGTACCTCGAACAACGCACAAGGTACATACATCTATCCATTAACCAGACCACAACCACCTAGGTCATAGTCAATCACGTTTCAATAATGGAGTTCATTTGTCCAATCCAGTATCAGACAAATCAAAACTCCAACCCATCATCTATTCCCAATTCCGAATCCGAATCCACAACTTTGTAAGAAATCCCGAATCCAAACCCAGAAATCATATCCATAGCCATGTCCAAATCCGAATCCGAAATAATCATTTCGTAGACTAGTATCAGGAATGACCATTTCGAACCCAAATCCATAAAAGGAAATCCACAGTCAAGCTTCAGAATCAAATCCTGAATCGTCACCCAGAATCCGATTCCAAAACCCAAATCCAGAAATCCTCTTTCAAGTTTCAAAATCAAATCCTGAATCGTCATCCAAAAATCTGATTCCAAAACTCGAAACCTCGTTCACGTCTACCTAGACGCACCAAAACCGAACCTATCGGTTACCTAATCAATACATTCGATTGACTTCATAGGGAAGCCAATCCCAATATCGACACATCTCTATGACTGACCATATCCGACCATGTCGGAAAACTACTCACCTGAGTAATATACCATACGAGATTCACTTCGAAAAGAAGTTCAGTCCCAACATCCTCAACTCAAACATCCAACTAAGAGTGATAAACTCTCCACCTATCTGGATCATCAAGATCAAGATCCAGATCCATAACGACACCCAAAGTCCTAAACCAATTCCCACATCTAAATAGATCAGTCAACGACGAGACACGTCGAGACTGTGGGTTCTCATGGATTACCTCGTATCAATCCTTGGCATTCCACCTAGGAGAATCAAGGATGATCCAAGATAATGACATCAAAAGTCATCCTACGTGAATGCAACCAAAACTCATTGCATTCACCATGTCACGTAATCCAACATCGTCTGCCACCAAGCAGAAAATGAGAAATCTCAATCACCCAAAACGACTTCGAAATACCCATTACCAATGCGGAAAACCCGCACTCCACTCGTCACCTCAATCGCAACCTCTCGCGATTCCGAAATTCCAACAAGATTGGAAACAACATACCCGGACATCAACCACGTGTCCCCTAACCAATTTAACTCTATCCGAGATCCACTCTGGGACCACAGATACCGAACATATGCCCATCACAACGGAGTCGCAACCCGACTCATAACTCATCGACGTCGCAATCACCGACACTAGCACCAGTATCGGCACACCATGTGAAAAACTGACAACCCTGGATCTCCGCTCATACCGAGCGACGATCCCGTACCTCTGCTCGAATAGGAGAAACTCTGCCTCCATCGTGCCCAACTCTGGGTACAGTCACCCTGACAACTCATACGGGAAAATGAAACGTCACATGAACGTCACCGATCCCCAACAACCGTAACTACAACCATCCTCGGTAGTAGTGCCTGCCACAAACTCGTGCAGACCCAACTACCAGACATCACAATCAAGATTCGCGTCCAACAGAATCAATCGATCGTACCAACTACTCTGTATCCCCGCTCCGGGATTCCATCGACAAGTACCAACCCTAATAACTTGTCCAACAATCTCTAACCAGTCGTAACTCGACTCAACCACTGTCGTCTACCAGGTCGCCCATGACCTTAGCTGCACCAACAGCCCATCACAACTGTGGTAGCACGACAACCAACTAGGTTTAACCAATAAATACACCCTCGACTGCAGAGTGCAGTCCCAACAAAAGCTGACATGACTAGACCGACTAACGAATCCAAATCCGAATAGTCATCCAAGTCAAACCACTCGTCAACTCACATTTCTGAACCATACACATCCTACCGTAAGTCCAACCAGGATTCCTCGAATCCGACTGCTAACTGCCAACAGCAATGTAATCTATAACCCGATTGCTCCTAGTAGTAAATCCATCTAACTCAACCAATCCGATCATCGGATAGTCACAACTCCAAACCAGTCGTCGAAACCGATCCTACGACATCGTGAAGACGATCCCAACTAACCGTCTCACGATCCAAAACTCTAACGTAATACTACGTTGACCATTCGCAGGGCTCCACACTGTCAACCTTGACAGAACTATGGCAACCCCGGCATCGAGTGCCGAACCAAGACATATCACGATTCCATCCAACTAACTATCGTACCAGCACCCTAACTATCAGGTTGATCACGAACTATAGCCACTTGAGATATCACATCCTCGACCTGCGTACATTCCAAGAGCTCCACAGTTGCTCGAATAGAGACAACCCCGCTCTGATAAGAATCCTACGAGCAATCCTATGCTCTGATACCACGCTGACAGGACCCATCCCAATCCCCCAGGGATTAGTGCGGGATGACCCTGCTCCCTCCCGTCTGACACGAAGTGTCAGACAAGGGATATTTCCGACCTTTGCCCTCCCGGGCTATCAGAGTACGCCAGGATCCGGAGGAGGTATGTGATATCTCGGTCTCTGCTACAGTCCACATCTGATGTCAACCTGAAGGGCAGTCAAAACATTAAAAGCTGTGAGTGGATAAAACAAAAGTTTGTAAAAACATTTCATAAGAAGACATTTGTACCCTTCACTAAAAAGCATGCATGCATTCGAAAACCATTTATCCGAAATAAACCATATGTGGGAACTAAGCCCAAAACCAAGATTGAAAGAACCATAATGAAAATCACCATACGGGCTACTGCCCAAATCCATAGTGAAAGAATCATAAAGACTCAACCGTACGGGCCACTACCCAAAACCTGTGTAAACACACATCATATATCATATCATATAGCATACATCATATATACATATAATTCAAACAACCAATCCTGTCACGGTTTCCAAAGCTACGCGCGTGCTACCCAGGTCTCAATCCGAGTCTTCTCAAAGTCAAGATCAATGTCTGCAGACCACTGACCCTACCCGAGGTAATAGTAATCATAGCCTTCCTGAGAGTAAGGAACCCAACTGGGGGGTGACTCCACTCAGTCGGTGCTCCGTGACTACTCCGGGGTCCACCCAGGCCAACGACCCTCCCCGGAGGAGATAATAGAAGTAAATGAAGGTATATGAATACATATATATACATAACATAAACATTCATGCCCGGTTCCCTTGAACCGTCATGATCCATAACATCCATTAACCAAGGTTCATGCCGGTTCCCATAAACCGTCATGAACCAGAATGACCTTTCCAGAGTTCATGTCGGCTCCCATAAACCGTCATGAACTTGGAAATCTATCTAGGGTCCCTGACCCAAAATCATCAGTGTAAAACAACTGGGTCTCGTTCACGAACATATGACTCAACTGGGCACCGTGCTTGATATCTAAGGGTCAGTCACGACTCCGATCATAGTGATGTGTGCAACCATCCATCCAGGACCGCCCTCAGTCCTGGTATGTCGCCGTGAACGAATCAACTGACGCGACCACCACAAGATCATGGTGCACTCCTCACCGATCGCTATCTTGAACCATCAGCACTCCGAATTCGAGCCTCCCCAGGCTGCCCGACCACGAATCGTGCATCGTGACCTCTCTGGAAGGAACACATCCCAATCCGGAGGCGAGCGTCGTATCGTCGATCGTCGTGCACATAGCACCCGTCGCGACCAGGATTTAGACCCGAAGGTCGTAAATAGTGTCATATGCCCGAGACCAAACCAAATGGGTCTTATACCCGAGTTTATTCTTTTAGAAATCCAAAACCAAATCATTTAAATCAATAAAGAAAGACAGACCCGTATAAGCACCGTATAAGGCCGAAACCTCGAAATACGTGCTTATACGTAACCACATACAAATGCACCCATGGCATCATCAAACATGTAATGAAACATATAATAAACATTTATGCATGCACCAATTTAGAAAACAAGGTGCACTCACAGACCGTCCGAGCTGCCGCCTAGATTTGTGTGCCATAGGCTCTCCCGAGCCGATCACCATCACCGGGACTCCCAAACCTATCCAAATTTTATTAAAAGGTTACTAACTACTTAATTAACCTCCTACCAAAGTCCTGTAATTTTCCCGAACTTTTAACTATTTTTAAACCGACCCTAAACCTTCTGACACCCTGAAAACTATCGAAACGATGTCCGATTGACTCGAGACCAGTCCCAAAATCTTCGCAACATCGAATAGAAGATTTCCCGTGTTGAAAACGTTCCCTAATTATGGCCCACGCGTCCTCACGAGCCCCTTGAAGGTCAAAAACACTGTTCATCGTCTCCTACCTCCAACTGAACCAGTTTTATTGTAGCAAAACACTGTTCATCCGTAGGTTTTTTTTTTCTGGTTTTTGGACCGATTCAAGGTCCATTTCATCCCATTTTGATTCTAATAGAATCCTAATCCTATTTCCTATCTTTTAGACATTAAAAACCGAAGGAAAACCACCCAAAACCGAGCTTCCATCCGCCATCAATGGTGGCCGGAATTTCCTCCACCGTTCACGGCCTTTCCCGGCCATCCTAAACCACGAAATCAATCCTATTCTACTCATAGGGTCCCCAGAAACCTTACCCAATTAAAGAAATCGATTAAAAACCATTAAAACTAAAATTTGAATTTTTGGACAAAACTCACCTTACGGGTTGCTCTCCCCGCCGTGGCTGCCGCCGTCCAGCCTCACAGTCCTCCCTCACTCACTCACACGGTCACACTCAGCTCACACACTCAAACGATGGATGATGGAGGTGTGGTGTCTGTGGGTTTTGAAGAAAATGGAGAAATGTGCTTATAGGGGGGTGTTTCGGGTTTGTAGGAGATGAAAAAAATATGAAGATGATGATATTGATGGCTGATGAGAGGAGTGAAATGGAGGGTGAGGATTGAGAGATTAATTAGAAATGGAAGGCTAGGATTGATTGTTAGAAAAGATTAATTATAAAAGTAATTAAATAATATTATTAAATTTAATAGATCCACAATTTAGGGGATTGGGCCAATGGGACACTTGTCACTCATCCATGGGACCCACTCTGACAGGACCGCCCTCGAAAGGGGCATCGATAACCGTGCCCGGTCCTGCTCCCGTCTGGCAAGTCGACTGAAAAACCCAAGTTACCCTCAGTACGTGCCAGACCAGGGATAGCCACACGTGCTAACTCATGCCTCCGCCTCTCGAACAGCCTCGATCAACGCGCCACGACCTGGAGGGTCAATATAAACCAAAAGGTGTGAATGGACAAAAATAAATCAGTTTGTAAAAACAGTTACCAACAGATGTTTTTACCCTCCGCGTAAAACCAATGCATGCATACAAAAGCCATTTCGCAATCGGTTAAGATTTTCCACATAAGGAAAACTGTGTATCAAATTTCAACATAAGGAAAAACTCGTATGAACCTCAAAACCATTTTTCCTTTCTCAACCATCGGGTCTTAGCCCGCAATCATAAACACCGGGCCTCAGCCCAAAACCACGAATCAAAACCAAATGCACAACATGATCCAAAACCATCAACCATATACCGGGCCACTGCCCAACTCAACCGAAACCTCAGAAATCATCAATAAATCACAAGTCAATCATTTTGCTGGATATCAAGTGCGCCCGAGTCTTTAAACTCAAAACCATGCGCATAAACAGGCCTTCCCGGGATATCAACGAGTCTTTAAACTCAAAACATAATCAATAGGCCTCGGGGGTATCACAGTAACCGAGTCTTTAAACTCACGAGTCTTTAAACTCACGAGTCTTTAAACTCATTAAGGGCCCTCCCCCGTCATCAATTAACCGAGTCTTTAAACTCAAAACGTGCTCCAGCAATAGCACCCGGGTCTTTAAACCCAAAACAGTTTTCAACGGATCTTTAAACCCCAAAACAGTTATCAATCACGACAACGTGGGATCCATCCCAAAATCACATTTTTCACAATAGGACCCATGGTACGAGTTTCCACATTCAAATTCCCAAACCTTACTTCACAAAACATGTTCAAATCATCATTAAACACGGGGCATGCACAATCATAGCAAATCACTTTATTAAATCCTTTTTCATTCCCCAATTCGAATTCACAATAATGATTCTGTAAGTCGGCATCCGGAAGCATCATCCCGAACCCAAACCAAGAATCCGTTTTTTTTCGAAAACCGAAATCTCGTAAATCAAAGTTACTTTTGTGCCCCGAGCATCAAGCCCGAAATCACCTTTCTCAAATCCATTTTAATTCTTAGAAATCACTTCTTTCTCAAATCTCATTTTCAACACATCAAAACCACAACCATAATCACTAAAATCACGATCCAAGCAAAACATACTCAAAACCCATTTTTAAAGTCCTCAAATCACAAGTCTCATTTCAATTCCCAGACTCAAACATCAACAGTGATCAAATCACAATAACTCGAAATCTCGTAAAACGTGCAAATCCGGAACGTTCTCGAAAAACGTGTCAAAATCGTAAGTCACACTCGCAAATCATAAACAACCTTCTTAAATCATTTTACACCCATTTCATATAACTTCTTTCATTAAACCATCATTAAGCACACGAGTGACCATAGTCTCGAAATACGTGTAATCTCACAGGTATAGTAAAAATACGTATAAATACGGGAATCGAATACGTATAAATACGGAAATCAAAATCAATCACAACTTATAATCATAATCATAAATCATAGAAATAATTTATGCATGCATTAAATTTTGAAAGCAACGTCCACTCACACACCGTCCAATAGGGCTCGGTTTTACGCCGCACGCGGTTCCGTAATTTCCGATATTTTCCAGAAATTCCAAATCCTGTTCGAAAACATACTTTAGTGTCACTAAGGGCTTACATAACAGCATACTAATTTCCCATAATTTTCCGGGAATTAATCATTAATTACAAACGTAATAGAAATTTTCGGACCCTCGGAACCACATCGAAACGGTGTCCGATAATTTCGAAACCAACACTAAAATATTCGTTACATTGTATAGGACAAAAGTCGTGTTGAACTCACCTTGAAATTCGGGTCCACGCGCCGTCACGCGCCGCAGCAAACGGCTGCGCGTGACACTCACGCTCCTGCTACAGTAAAGGCTACAGTCATCGTCCTCACCCGACTCGCAGCTAAACGGGTCCTTTAACCCGCGTATCAACCCAGTTCAATCCCTGCGAATCTCAAGTTGTTTTCTTCAATTGTTTCAGTCTAAGGCATCGTCATGAATCTAATCAGGGGTCTGTGACTTTAATTTCACTATACATTACCTTAATCTGTCAAACCCAGCTGGCGTTTCCGATGAACCTTCGATCACCGCTCAAACTTGGAAGTTCACCAATTCTCCTCATTCTCCTTCAATTGCTCGAACCAGAAGCTTCGCTGGGCTACCAGAAACCTGCCATCGATCTCAATTGCGAGCTCGAAACCGTCTAAGCATTCCAACCCAACTGAAATCTCACAAGCTGAACTCAAGAGACGTCTGGGCTCTCCTCTTCACCATTTCCTTCACTGTCGATCCCGTTCGACTCGTTTGGACGTCTAGAAGATCAAACTCACCTCTGATTCCATCAATTTGCCGCCCAGATCAAAATTTGATTTCAAGTTGTAAATGAGGTCTTCGGGCGGTTTCAGTGCTCCTGGGGGCTTCCTTCCCGATTCTCCCTTTTCTCCCACTCGAATTCCTCCCTCAGAAATCCCTTACCAGTACACATTTCCTCTCCATTTGATCTGGGGAAGGTCGATCACGCTCAAAGTGGTCTGGTCTCTGTTTTTTTCCTTTTCGCCTCCGTCGTCCTCCAAACTTCCACCATCAGTTCACCGTCCTCAGCCTCACATAGAGGTTCGAATGACTTCTCCCATGTCTTTGCATCTCAACTTCTCACTCGGTCGAATTAATCACCGAATGCTGCTCTGCTCAATACTCAGGAGATTAAACATGGCTGCTCGGTTCTTCATGGTCCCAGGGCACGCCTGCCTCCCATTCAAAGCACATACCAGCATTCATGCCCTGCCTAACTGCCCACAATCCACTAACATACTCACACACTCTGATCAAGGAAAATTAAACAAAATACCAGGCCAGTGCTCTCTGCCCCCCACAAGAACTCAGAACCATTAACAATGGCGCCCGTGCAGATCACCCAACACGCCAGTTCCCCACTCAACAGCCACTAACCCAATTCTTTAAGCTATTTAGCTAAACAATGCATAAATCTGGTTTAAACAAATAAATTGAGCAGGTCACTTGACAGGACCCATCCCAATCCCCCCGGGATTACCATGGAATGTGCCCTGCTCCCGTCCAACAAGGGGTGTCAGACAAGGGATAACCAAGAGCTACTGCCCAAACGGGCCATCCAGAGTGCGCAAGGACCGATGGAGGAGGTGTGCAATGTCCCAGTCTCTGCTGCAATCGCATCCGTAATCAACCTGAAGGGCATTAAAACCAAAAGCTGTGAGTGGACAAAAACCAATAAGTTTACCAAATACATTTATAAGACATTTATGCCCTCCAATAAAAACGTATGCATGCCACCAAAAACCAGTAACCAAAACGTTTGCTCAACCGAGCCATTAGGGCCTTAGCCCGAAAACCGTTAACCAAAAACCAAGTGTGGGAACTCAGCCCAAAACCGTGGAATACCACCACCATACATATTAAAACCATGTGGGTCACCACCCACGACCATAGGTGAACATCAATTCAAAAATCCAAAACCATTTAGGGTCCCCGACCCTACATACCATATCATAACCAATAATCCATTTTTACCACATAACACATATCCAACCAATAAGCCATTTTATTCATTAATCCATATTTTACCATTACCATCACCAGCATCCCAGATGCTTAGCGTCCCAGACGCTAGACGTCCCTGACGTCATATCTCACGGTTTCATAAGCTACGCGTGCTGCCCGGGGTCTCTCCGGGTCCATATATCTGACATCCCTGATGTCTGACGTCCCTGACGTCAATCATAGCAATCCTGCTCCTGAGTCATCATACGGTCCGGCTGCTCCGTATAATGACCCCTCGCAGGCAATGCACCGTGACTTCCCCAGTGTCCCAGACATCTGGAGGAGACCATCATATATCCTTGTATCCAGATGGTATATGGAAAACAGTTTTATTAAATCCTTTTATCACATCATTACCATTGGGCCCTGCCCGAAATTTCCATAAAACCACATAATTCCATTTAGGGTCCTTGACCCAAAATCACATTTATTATCCAACTGGGCCTCATGCCCGATTTTATAAACCACTGGGCCCACGGCCCGATTTGTAAACCAACTGGGCCCGCAGCCCGACTTATAAACCCACTGGGCCCACGGCCCAAATTCGTAAATCAACTGGGCCCCTGGCCCGATAACATAACTCAAATGGGTCTCAGCCCGATTTCATACCAACTGGGCCCCTGGCCCGATTTCATTAACCAACTGGGCCCCCGACCCGATATTCAAATGGACTCCAAGTCCGAAATTTCCAAAACAAGTGGGCCTCAAGCCCGAGTTCATATTTCCAATTTCAAAACCATTTCATCACATTATATCCAAGTCATAAATATGGAAAATCCATGGAAAACCGGAAAACCTCGATTTACGTGCAAGCACGTAAATCGCCTCGAAATACGTGAAACCGTACAATTTACCAACAACCAAATCAACATCACACAATCACAACCATAATCCATATAAAACATTTAAGCATGCATAGAATTTATAAAACCAAAGTCCACTCACAGACCGTTTTAACCGTGTGCCTCGATACGCGTGCCACCGGCCCTCCCGGGCCACACCACTATCACCGGGACTCCCAATCCTGTCCAAATCACATTAGAGGGTTACTAACCTCATTATTAACATCCTATCAAAGTCCCGTATTTTTCCCGAATTTTTACTTATTTTTAAACTTATTTTAAAACCTTCGGACATCCCGAACACTATCGAGACGGTGTCCGATCGACACGAAACCAATTCCAAAATGTCCGTTACATCGAATAGATTAAAAGTCATGTTGGAAGTTTCCCCAAAATACCCTTCACGCGCCCCCACGCGCCAGGTCAAGATTCAGGTCAGCAATGATGACGTCATGCCCGGGTAACGGGTTCTGGAACCTACGTAACGGTCCTTGGCCCTCGCCCATCGGACCTCCCGGTCAGAAAGTCAACATTTGGCCCCTAATAAGCCAAATTACCAAAATACCCCTCAACTTCCGAACACCATAACTTTCTCTACGAATGTCGGAATCGAACGTGCCACCTGTCTATGAACTCGTGACGTCCCGAACTACGTCACGGTCATCAGTCAAAGTCCATTTGACCACCCCGAACAAAAAGTCAACATTTTGCCCACGACCAGGGGCAAAACGGTCATTTTGCACATTTTGTCCGATTCCGCCCTACTAACCACCGTTCAACCTCACTAATCAAGATTAGTCACTAAACTAATCCCGGAATTCGAGACGGGTCGTTACAATCTTCCCTCCTTAATAAATTTCGTCCTCGAAATTCCAACCGATCTAATCTCAACGTACTTCCCTCCTTAATAAGTTTCGCTCTCGAAACTCGACTATCCTGATTCCACAAACACCCGCGGAAAGTGGAATCGACCACGCAACACGTGTACACCCGTACACCAACTACTTAGACAAAACTTGTCTACACCCAAACGTACCACTAGTACTCAAAACGCAACGATTACATTCGACCCCGTCGAATGACTGAAACTACTAGTTTCGAATTTGACACCACTTGTCAAATCCACCCTCTCGTTGACGCAACAACTCGACGGTTCCTTTCCCACTCCCACTAGGAGTCAGCTGACCCCACTCAACAATCTAAGTTGACACATCCTGACAAACTGTCACCACACAGTTGTTGTCAGTCGAAAACTGACACTAGACTCACTCGTGGCTACACATGCCACCAATGTACTCGACTCACCAATACCCTTACCGACATTTCACACGACCTGTGTGTAATTAAACACATCGGAAATACCATGACCCATTGCATAGAAATGTCCGGTCCACAACCAATCCCATGGTATCGGAACCAATCCGACTACCAACACGTTCACCAACACACCTCGGGTATATCCCGTATACCGTAACTAGACATCACAAGTCTACAAGGTATTGTACCTCGAACCATGTACGAAGTACACACATCTACCTAATAACCAGACTACAACCACCTAGGTCATAGCCGAACGCGTTCCAATAATGGAGTACGTTTGCCCAATCCAGCATGAGGCAAATCGAAACTCCACCCAACATCTAGTTCCACTTCCGAATCTGAATCCGCAACTTCGTAAGAAAGCCCGGATCCAAACCCAGATATCCCATTTTAACTCATTTCCAAATTCGAATCCGAAATCATTATTCCGTAAGCTAGCATTTGGAACAACCATTCCGTACCCAAATCCGGAAATATACTTTCAAGTTTCAAAATCGAATCCTGAATCGTCACCCAAAAATTCGATTCCAAATCCCGAAATCTCCTTCACATTTACCAAGACACACCAAAACCTAACCTATCGGTTACCAGTTCAATACACTTGATTGACTTCATAGGGAAGCCAATCCAACCTCCACACGTCTAAGGTTGACAAAATTCAACTACCTTGGAAACCTACTCACCCGAGTAGAATACCATACGGGCCCCACTTCGAAAAGAAGTTCAACCTCGTCATTTACGAGTCATGTACCAAGGTAAGAGTGATATACTCTCCCCCTATCTGAATCATCAAGATCACGACCCAGATAGACACTGTGTCCCTGACAATAACGTCAAAATCTTAGATCGCCACAACGATCGACAACCGACTCCCACAACTAGACAGATCAGTCAACGACGAGACACGTCGAGACTGCGGATTCTCACGGATTACCTTGTATCAATCCTTGTCATTCCACCTAGGAAAACCAAGGATGATCCAAAATGATGACGTCAAAACTCATCCTACGTGGATGCAACAAAACTCACTGCACTCACCACGCCATGTACCCCAACATCGTCTGCCACCAACCAGAAAATGAAACATCTCGTTTACCTAGTTTCGAACACGTAGCTCCTCCCAATGACCTCGCAACACACAAGAACTCACCAACCAATACACGCTCAACGTACTGGTAACTACACTCAACGTTTGCCAGGGCAGAAAGCAAGAAGTCAACCCCAATGACTTCGGAATACCAATCACCAAAAACGAGCACCACTCTCGTTCCCCAATCACAACTCTCCTCGACACTAAGGTTCCAACCATGTTGGAAACAGACATGCTCCCAACAAGACGTCAAGTCCAACCACTAGACTTCCTACCTCCTCAACTCACTTGGACGACGTGTCCACAATCGATCCGTTATTGTCCCGTTCGCACATCCCGACCTCTACAGGTTCAACACTCGGTTTTCCAAGTTCTCAATTACAAATTCCTACCTTTATACCACTAATGGTTTTCCTCGTCTTTTCCAGTTTTAATCATTTCCATGTACATTTTAGGGATATTTAAAAACATAAAATCGCACAAATTTTGGAGTTGCCAACAACTCCCCAAATCCACTAATCATCCCAAAAATTCCTTAAGTCTTAATTACACCCTTTTTAATCCACTCCTTACTGGTTATCTTACCACTATTGGAACTTATCCCAACACAGCACAATCTTAACTGGATCCCATCCAGTCCATCCCTCAACCACTACCGAATCTCAAAGACCGAACATATGTTCATCAAGACGGAGTCACACCCCAATTTGTGGCTCATCGTCAACACCATTACCGACACTAGCACCAGCGCTAGTACCAGCACCAACACACTATCAACAACACTAGTATCAGCACACATGCATCCATACTAGCATCAGCACAAAAGTACTAACCCACAAACATTCATACTTGCACACCGTGTGCAAATACGACAACCCTGGATCTCCGTTCATACCGAACGACGATCCCGTACCTCACGACTATGGGTACCACTATTCTGACAATCCACATCAGGAAAATGAACGTTCCCTGAACGTCCCCTGATCCCCAAGTATTATGACCACACTGATTACCCTTGATAGCCAGTCATCTCCATATGACTACCGACTAACTGTCATTGCTATCGAGATCCGCATCCACACATCACACCAAAACCCGATCCAACACGGGATTCCACAATTTATCTCAGAACCGTATCCGTAAATCGAATCCCATAGTTCAGCCTAGACTCACCAGAGCCATCCACATGGTCATTCATGACCTCAGCCACTCGTCGCAGCACAAGTTCTCATTCAATAACCACAATTAAGGTTTACCTTTTAACACTAGGGTTCCACAATCACACCCTATGGTTCAACCGAACCAAACAGTTTTCCGTAATATAAAATCCACAACCTGACCGACCCCGCGGTCCTGACATCGAATAGACGTCAAATCCAATCCTACCATCCCATCAACGTGAGTTCCACCACTAGGTCATCGGCCAACTCCGATGAACCAACATCCCTCACACTAGAAACCACCACAAGGGTTCACATTTTAGACCATTACTCACATGAGGTTCCCCGAACCTGGCTGCACCTAGCAGCACAACAATCCAATATCACATGACCGAACCGACGGTCCCACTATACCAGTTCACCACAATCAACCCCACTTGGGTCGAATCACATTAACGCACGGCGTATCGGGCCAATCACACTCCATCCACTATCCAAACCCAAAAACTATCTATTAGGTTGATAACGAATTGCAGCCCAATGAGACATCACACCCTCGACCTGCGCACACAAAAGAGCAACCGTGCTCTGATACCAAGTTGACAGGACCCATCCCAATCCCCCCGGGATTACCATGGAATGTGCCCTGCTCCCGTCCAACAAGGGGTGTCAGACAAGGGATAACCAAGAGCTACTGCCCAAACGGGCCATCCAGAGTGCGCAAGGACCGATGGAGGAGGTGTGCAATGTCCCAGTCTCTGCTGCAATCGCATCCGTAATCAACCTGAAGGGCATTAAAACCAAAAGCTGTGAGTGGACAAAAACCAATAAGTTTACCAAATACATTTATAAGACATTTATGCCCTCCAATAAAAACGTATGCATGCCACCAAAAACCAGTAACCAAAACGTTTACTCAACCGAGCCATTAGGGCCTTAGCCCGAAAACCGTTAACCAAAAACCAAGTGTGGGAACTCAGCCCAAAACCGTGGAATACCACCACCATACATATTAAAACCATGTGGGTCACCACCCACGACCATAGGTGAACATCAATTCAAAAATCCAAAACCATTTAGGGTCCCCGACCCTACATACCATATCATAACCAATAATCCATTTTTACCACATAACACATATCCAACCAATAAGCCATTTTATTCATTAATCCATATTTTACCATTACCATCACCAGCATCCCAGATGCTTAGCGTCCCAGACGCTAGACGTCCCTGACGTCATATCTCACGGTTTCATAAGCTACGCGTGCTGCCCGGGGTCTCTCCGGGTCCATATATCTGACATCCCTGATGTCTGACGTCCCTGACGTCAATCATAGCAATCCTGCTCCTGAGTCATCATACGGTCCGGCTGCTCCGTATAATGACCCCTCGCAGGCAATGCACCGTGACTTCCCCAGTGTCCCAGACATCTGGAGGAGACCATCATATATCCTTGTATCCAGATGGTATATGGAAAACAGTTTTATTAAATCCTTTTATCACATCATTACCATTGGGCCCTGCCCGAAATTTCCATAAAACCACATAATTCCATTTAGGGTCCTTGACCCAAAATCACATTTATTATCCAACTGGGCCTCATGCCCGATTTTATAAACCACTGGGCCCACGGCCCGATTTGTAAACCAACTAGGCCCGCAGCCCGACTTATAAACCCACTGGGCCCACGGCCCAAATTCGTAAATCAACTGGGCCCCTGGCTCGATAACATAACTCAAATGGGTCTCAGCCCGATTTCATACCAACTGGGCCCCTGGCCCGATTTCATTAACCAACTGGGCCCCCGGCCCGATATTCAAATGGACTCCAAGTCCGAAATTTCCAAAACAAGTGGGCCTCAAGCCCGAGTTCATATTTCCAATTTCAAAACCATTTCATCACATTATATCCAAGTCATAAATATGGAAAATCCATGGAAAACCGGAAAACCTCGATTTACGTGCAAGCACGTAAATCGCCTCGAAATACGTGAAACCGTACAATTTACCAACAACCAAATCAACATCACACAATCACAACCATAATCCATATAAAACATTTAAGCATGCATAGAATTTATAAAACCAAAGTCCACTCACAGACCGTTTTAACCGTGTGCCTCGATACGCGTGCCACCGGCCCTCCCGGGCCACACCACTATCACCGGGACTCCCAATCCTGTCCAAATCACATTAGAGGGTTACTAACCTCATTATTAACATCCTATCAAAGTCCCGTATTTTTCCCGAATTTTTACTTATTTTTAAACTTATTTTAAAACCTTCGGACATCCCGAACACTATCGAGACGGTGTCCGATCGACACGAAACCAATTCCAAAATGTCCGTTACATCGAATAGATTAAAAGTCATGTTGGAAGTTTCCCCAAAATACCCTTCACGCGCCCCCACGCGCCAGGTCAAGATTCAGGTCAGCAATGATGACGTCATGCTACAGTAACGGGTTCTGAAACCGGGTCTGTAACCGGGTCGCCGCCGTGGGCTGCCCAGTCGTGGTCTGAGTCGTCCTAAGGTTCCAGTGGTCCTATCCCTACGTTTGTTCGAGCCCAGATATGAAGGTTTGCACGGTTGGATGGTTTTGGGCCGATCGGGTTCCTCTCGGGTCTGGGGGGTTTTTCTGGGCTGCGCCGCCGTCCGTGGTGGTGGTGGCCGCACCAGGTGAAGGTGGTGGGTGGTGGTCGTCCTCTGGAGATTACCTGAGTGTGGAGTGATGTTGTGGGGTGATGATGTGCACGATCAAGGAGGGAAACCGTGCTCACGGTTTTGAGAGAAATGAATGTGAGAAATGAGTAGTCTGATGGTTTAAGAAATAAAAGAAGAGGAGATCAAGGGCTGGGATCAGTTTGAGTTTTAAATTCAATGGTGAGGATTTGAGGGGAGAAAATTAATTAATTAAATCAATGGCCAACCAAGATCCATGATTTAAGGATTGAAGGGGATGATGACATGTGTCACTCATCAAGGGTCCAGATTGGTTTGGTTAAAGTAATCAGATTTTATTATTATATTATTATTTTATTTCGAGTCTCGGTTAATCGCGTTTCACGTCCTTGACCAAAACGTCGTCGTCGGATCTCCGATTTCGGCATGCCGCCTGTCGTTGGATTCGTATCGACGATACCTACGTAACGGTCCTTGGCCCTCGCCCATCGGACCTCCCGGTCAGAAAGTCAACATTTGGCCCCTAATAAGCCAAATTACCAAAATACCCCTCAACTTCCGAACACCATAACTTTCTCTACGAATGTCGGAATCGAACGTGCCACCTGTCTATGAACTCGTGACGTCCCGAACTACGTCACGGTCATCAGTCAAAGTCCATTTGACCACCCGAACAAAAAGTCAACATTTTGCCCACGACCAGGGCCAAAACGGTCATTTTGCACATTTTGTCCGATTCCGCCCTACTAACCACCGTTCAACCTCACTAATCAAGATTAGTCACTAAACTAATCCCGGAATTCGGGACGGGTCGTTACATCACTCACGGCATGGGCACCCAGACTCTGTTTTCACGACAATCAAACCGTTCCCCTGCTCAACAAATTACCATTTTGCCCTTCTATGCAAAATTACCAAAATGCCCCTCACCATCCGTGACCCGTAAGTTGGTCATTCGATGTCCGTTTGACGCGTGCCGCCTGTCGTTGTACTCAGGGCATCGAGACCATCCTAACGGTCCTCAGTTCTCGGCCATCGGACCTCCTAGTCAAAAAGTCAACATTTTCCACCTTTTCGTCCAAATTACGAAAATGCCCTTGTGTCAAGACCCACCCCGGTTTCACCCCGAAACCCGAGGTAAATCCCACTCCCGTCTGACTCCCCGACACAACACTCAAGTAAACACACTCAAACCCAGTCAGACGCAGGAGTACTTAAACACAATGTCCCGAAGTTAGCATTTACAGTGCATAGTACGACAATATAAGGAAAATAAAACCGATAAATTACACGCACACGGAAGACTTTAAACTACTCCGGGATCCCTCACGTCACTTCTATGCCTCGGACACTGCCTCGACGTCAAGACCCCGCGCTAGCTCCACAACCTGGAGGGCAATTTAAAAACAGAAGATGTGAGTGGGCCATAAAAGAAAAGTTCTAAAACCATTTATCTGAAAATCGATTTTAACCCTCCGTTTTGAAAACCACATGCATAACCAACAGTTAAAAACCAAGTTACCGTAAATCACATCATAAGAAACAGAAACACTATAAAACAGTTAGAAAAACCACAACCTGTGAATCATAAAACCGTATCAGAATCCAGAAACAGCAATTCATTATTTTTCGATCAAACCTGCTGGACCTATCCAAGTCTTTAAACTCCGAGTCTTTAAACTCAATTCAAGCCTTAATAATATCCGAGTCTTTAAACTCAAGGCCTACGGGGGAAATATCAATATATCCGAGTCTTTAAACTCCCGAGTCTTTAAACTCAATCCGGGTCTTTAAACCCAATCCGGCCGGTCCCCCGTCACATATATCCGGGTCTTTAAACCCAATATCCAGATCCAGCATATCCAATCCCAAAATCATTTGAAAACCATTTACCAATCCACATCCAAACCCGAATCCGAAACCACTGGTCAGATGCCCTTCCGGCATCCAGAACCGTCATTCCGGACCCAAATCCGGAAATCCACTTTCCAACTGTAAAATCCAATTCATTTAATTACCAAATCATGTTTCAAAATCCCTTGGTAAGCATCAAACTAGTTATCCTTTAAAAATCCCAAAACCCTGGCATGTTACTCAGAAATCGACATTTCTCGTAAAACGTGCCAAATACCGTATTTTCTCGAAAAACGTGCAATAATATAAAACCAACCAAACATATTCAATAAACATAGAATCATAATCAAAATCATAAAACAATTATAGAAAACAGTTATGCATGCTCGAGTTTAAGGAAAAAGGTCCACTCACAGTACTGAGCCCTACTCGCGTCCCGAACGTCCAGCACGTTCCTCGGCTTCCTCGGGAAATCCCGATCTTGTTAACAACCACCAAATTACGTCACTAACACGTCTACGAAGGTTCACCTAAAGTCCCTCAAAATTCCCCGAATCCTAAACGTAAGAACCTGGGACCCTAAACCTTCACCCTTGCCGAACTAAACTCAAACGACGTCCGATTGACTCGAAACTAACTCCATTGAACTCACCATAACTCCTAGACCAAAAACCATGTTGACCGTTTTTCCCATCGCCGCCGCACGCGCCGCCCAAAGTGGATGCGCGTGGCCCTCACGGGCCGCCCAAAGTGGCTGCGCGTGGCCCTCACGCGCTGCTACAGTACCACCTCCTTCCTCGAGCAAACCCGGTTCGCACCAGAACTTGAACCGGCCGCTGCAACGTGGACCGGCGAGACTAGTTCTCCTTCTTCCGTCCACCAAATCGGCTCCTTTCTACACCAACAGCATCGTCCTACTCTAGGCTACCTATTTCCGTACTTCACTCACCTCGACTCACCCTAAAACTCGTCGACTGAAGCTTGAAACCAGACGGCCAAGCTCCCCTGTTTCACGATCCAGCCACTCCGATCATCCCCCGTCATGGTGGCAACACCAGACGGTTCCTAAGACTCTACTGAACCTCAACCAACCTTCCTGGACCGTCGACTCAGCCCTAAGCTCGACGACTCGCCGTTTGAAACCCACGGCCAAAACAGAGGACATAGAGCACCTCCGTCATGCCATCCTCCGCCGTGCACCCCCCGTCACGGCTATACAACCACTAGACTCCCAGACCTCCACTGAGTCCCCTAGACCTGCCCCTGACCTTCGATTCCACCCTTAGACTCACAACTCGCAGTTCAAAACTCGACGGGAAAACAGGGCACAAACACGAAGATTTGGACTTACCTGCAACCGTCCGCAACCGTGCTCGCCGCCGTGTTCCCTGGAGTCCACAGAGCCGCCTCAGCTTCCTTTCGAGGTCAAACACATCCGCACACGGCCACAGCACCCCCCACAAGCCGTCAACCTTCTCTGTTTCCTCCATCGTTCCCGTGGCTCACCCCCCTCACACACACGACCACCGTGCCTCTCAACAACCTCACCAGCTTCCCTTCGATCTCCCGTTCCTCACTCACTCACCAGGACTCCTCAATAGCCACGATCAATCCTCAATTTCTTCCTCACAATCTCTCTCTGTTTTCTGAACCATCACGAACACACATACACGGGTGCACCCCAATTATTTGGGCCGTGCACACACTCGAACTCACCAGAAGCCACTCCACCTGAAACACGTGTCACCAATCCTCCTCACTTTCTCACCAAATGGCTCCATCCCAGCCGTCCATTTCCTTTCTCTGTGCACAAATCCCAATGGGGAGAAAGACCAAATTACCCTCCACTTTAACTCATTTTTACGGTTTTGCCACTAACTTCCTAGACCCATATCTCACACCTCGTAAGGCCGATAAATACGTGCTGCCTGTCATCGAACTCAGGACGACGAGATCTACCTAACCATCCCAGGTCAACGTACCAAAACCCGATTCTACAAAAAGTCAACTATTCGCCCTAAGTTACCCAAATCACGGTTAAGCCCTCAACCTTCCGAACATCACAACTTCCTCCTCGGATGTCGGAATCGGACGTGCCACCTGCCTATGGATTCGTGACGTCCTAAACTACGTCCTGGTCACTGGTCAACACCCATTTGACCACCCGAACTAAAGTCAACATTTTGCCCGAACTAGGGGAAAAATCGTCATCCTACGCTCAAGGACCTATCGGGACCAACTAACCGCCGCTTAACCTCACTAATCACACCTTAATCAGTCTACTAATCCCGGCTCCCGGGACGGGTTGTTACACCTTGGACTTCCGAACGTCATAACTTTCACCACGAACGTCGGAATCGAACGTGCCACCTGCCTATGAACTCGTGACGTCCCAAAATACGTCACGGTCATTGGTCAAAGTGCATTTGACCGCCCGAATTAAAAGTCAACGTTTTACCCACAACCAGGGGCAAAACGGTCATTTTGCATCGTTCGTCCGATTCCACCCAACTAATCACCGATTAACCCTCATTAATCACGATCAATTACTAATCTAATCCCGAATTCCAGGATGGGTCGCTACACACTCAAAATATCTGGCCAATCAGAATTTGCCAACTCAGCCCCGTCTTGAAGTACATACATAGTGAAATCGAACTTCCGTGACCCATAACTCTCCCGTTCGAAGTCCGATTTCAGTGTGCCGCCTGTCTTTGGATTCGTATCGTCCCGATCTACGTAACGGTCCTCGGCCCTCAGCCATTGGACCTCTCAATCAAAAAGTCAACATTTGACCCCTTTTAACCAAAAGTACCAAAATGCCCCTAAACTTCCGAACGTCATAACTTCCTCCTCGAACGTCGGAATTGAACGTGCCACCTGTCTATGGACTCGTGACGTCACAAACTACGTCACGGTCATCGGTCAAAGTCCATTTGACCGCCCGATCGAAAAGTCAACGTTTTGCCACCATTAGGGGCAAAACGGTCATTTCGCATCGTTCATCCGATTCTGCCCAACTAATCACGAATTAGCCTCACTAATCGTGATTAGTCACTAATCTAATACTGGATTTGGGACGGGTCGTTATAGATGACATGTTGGCATCTCCATTAAAGAGTGTAAATGTTGGATAACACACCTTGACCCAAAAAGTCTATTTATGGCACGAAGGTCAAGACATGTTGGTCGAAACACGGACAATGACGTCTAGATGATGAAGAAGTTTAGGTTAGAAATGACACATTTTTAAAGAGTCGGGTGGAACCTACCTGGTAAAAACTGAGCACATTCCACCTAATATTGGAAGCTTAGAGCATGGACGTACATAATTGATGATCATACATAGAAAACTTTACCTTCATATACCTAATTTTACCGTCACCTTCTCTCCACGCCGGGGGTGAGTGTCAGAGCATCAACCGAACTTCTCTAAATGTGTGCGTGACACAACCCATCTCAATCCTCCTTGGATTACCGCGGGATGTGCCATGCTCCCATCTCACACCCCGTGCAAGACCAGAGATACACCTAAACCCTCTCGGGCTTCTAGAGTACGCTAGGATCTGTGGCGGCATGTGAAGGGTATTAAGAACAGTAAAAGCTTTGAGTGGACGAAAATAAACAATTTATAAAACCATTTCTGAAAAGATATTTATACCCTCCACTAAAAAGCATGCATGC
This sequence comes from Prinsepia uniflora, assembly GCA_032719365.1. Lineage (NCBI taxonomy): Eukaryota > Viridiplantae > Streptophyta > Magnoliopsida > Rosales > Rosaceae > Prinsepia > Prinsepia uniflora. The sequence continues at coordinate 55,951,922 of CM064861.1, read as the reverse complement.
AACAGAAAACACATTATAACATCCACTTTCTTTAAATCAAATTATATGGCCGGCCTTTTTCAATTTAAAATCAAAGGAAAACATTTTTCATTCAAAGCCATTTCTACAGTAGGGTCTCAGCCCAAAACCAAAACACCTGGGGTCTCTGCCCAAGTTAGTAAAATACAGTTTAACCAATCCCCGACATCCCAGATGTCTAATCAATAATGTCACGGTCTCTAAGGATACGCGTGCCACTCAGGGTCTCAAGTTCGAGTACTCCCCAGTATCCACCAGTGTGCAGGTGATATCACTGAACACTATCTTGGGTGATGTCCATATCTGGCAATCCTGATCCCGAGCCTCTCCGTACAGCAGCCCCTCTCAGGCAATGCTCGCACTCCTAGTCTTGAGCCTCTCCTAGGAGCGGGCCTTCCCAAGCAATGCACAATGACTACTCCAGGATACTACGAGACATATGAAGGTGACAATCCACACATAAGGATGGTATAGGTAAAACAATAATCAAATCCAGTGGAAAATCATAAAAACCATTTAAACCTCAAATTCAGTCTAGAGCATTTCAATAGGGTCTCAGCCCAAGGTATAGTTTCCACAAACCGTTTTCACAAAACCAGGATTCCTCGTATCCGATCCAATCCAAATATCATAGGGACTCTGCCCAAATCCAAATCTCATAGGGACTCAACCCGAAGTCATCTCAATTTAAACCTGAAATCTCATTTCATAAACCACAACTGGGACTCAAGCCCGATACCAGAAACCAACTAGACCTCAAGCCCGATATCATAAACCAATTGGGCACCCAAGCACGTATAAAAACCTGGCCTAAGCCCAAGGTACAACATAAGCATAAATCTAGAAATACATGCAATACCACATTGTATGAAAATACTAAAACACCACAATCATATGTAAACGGCATCTCAAAACATGTTCATAAAACATATAAAACAGTTTTGCATGCATCATATTTAGAAATCAAGTGTCCACTCACAGACATTCCAAGCTGCGTGCAAGGATGAAAATATTGATATCGACTGATATATCGCTAGTCAAATTTATGGATATTTCGCCCCAAATATCGGTATCGATATCGATATCATTTACGGTCAACAAAAATGATGGACATTCAGTCTAAAAGTTGGAAATTTGGAATGAAACTTTGGGAAAAACTTAAGTACCTAATGATGGTTATATAGGACTAATAAAAACTATAAAATGACTTTGATATAATAAATATATGATGAATAATATGATGGAATATAGGTCTGACGGTAACTAACAGTATAAAACCTTAAAGATAAACTTATATTAAAACATATATTACTAAAATATATTTTACCAAATAATATATTTTGAATTTTGAAAAAAATAAGGTTAAGTAGGAAAAAGAACGTTATTTGACAAAAAAAACGTTAAAGAAAAAAATTAAAACATAGCGTTTCACTTCACTTGCATCATTAACTTAAAAAGAGGGGTTTATTTGAGAGAGATCGAGCGATCAATCTTTGTGGAAGACTAGAGAGTCGTCTGGAGACTGAGAGATCAGTCTAGAAAAATCTCCCTAGTCTGTCTGGTGAGACCGTGAGAGGCGGTCGTGAGGGGGCGGCGAGATTTGGAGAGCAGAGATGACAAAAGGGGTGGAACCGTCGTCGAGGGTCAAGGAGGAGGTGAGAGAAGCGGAGGGTCAATGAGTGCTATCGTCGAGGGTCGAGGAGTGATGTGCTTCGAGGTTCTCTGGCAAGGAGGTTCGGCCGTCGACGACAGACTCGAGGAGGAGGAGTGCTGTGCTTTGAGCTCGAGGTTTGCCCCCAATTTCATTTCTGTCGAATTCGACTATCTTGATTGAATAATTGGGCATTCTTTGTTCATCCACGGATCTCAATTTCTGTTCCCGTTTTTTGGTTCGATTTTTGGTTTGACAATTTCACTTCGGTCCCTATTTCTTAACTGCGGCTTTCGGCCCAAAATCGTATGTTTCAGCTAATATTGGAGATTATCGCCCATAATCTCAGATATTGGCTAAAATAAATGATTTTGGGGGAATATTTTCCTTCACCCCCTCCTACGTGCCGATGGTTAGAAATACCGATATATCGGCGATAGTACTGATATTTACATCACTAGTTGTGCGCCTGCAAGCTGCGCCGTAAGCCACTCTGGGCTATACTGAACTCTCCAGGTCATCTGGATCTGTCCAAAACACACTTAAGGGTCACTAACAACCTCAACAAGTCCTAATGAAAAACCCTCAAAACTCCTGAAAAAGTCAATGTGTCCCGAACATCTTTCCCTAGGCTACAAACTTTAGTTTGACCAACCTAACAATCTCTAATCGACCTGAAACCACCACCATCGGATTCAGATCGTCGAAATCTTTCGAATGGGATTGTTCTCACCTCAAAATTCGTACCCACGCACCCCTACGCGCAGGTCAAACTTCCTGGTCAACTAATGTCAGCAAAGTCAACAGCCCATGCTGACGTCAGCAAAGTCAACAGCCCATGCTGACGTCACCAAAGTCAACGCTGACGTCACGGTCAAAGTCAATGGCTGACGTCATACTGACGTCTCTTACACCTGTCAGGTATGACACATGTTAGGTCTGACATGTGCCACGTGTTAGGTCTGACATGTGCCATGTGTCAGGCTCTGATTGGTCCACGTGTCCTGCCACGTGTCCACTAACACCTCTAACAGCCTGCCATGTGGCACCACCCAATTGGTCCGCGTGGTCTAACATGTCAGTGCTAACTAGACCTGAAATCTGCCACGTGGCAGCACCCCATTGGCCACGTGGGCCGACAACCCTAATAGATGATGATGTCACCCGATGACATCATCATCGTCTACCTCTCTTTTTATGACACGGTAGTATCTCAACCGTCCAGCCACCAAAACTTCCCATTTTATGACATCATCATAAAAGAAACTCATCAACGAGCTAGGCAAAACCATATAGCATCAAGATGTATCACATCACAATATATGGTACAATATTGATACCGGGATTTTATTGAACAAAATCATATATTTCAAAATAAAGCGTCACACAATGACTTTCACACGAAAAGTAGACGTCTCTAATAATCCACTAGTAAGAAAAAGGCAAAGTAATTTTTTTTTTAAATTTGTTAACCTTGTTTAAAATTGTATGAGGGAACAATGACTCAGTTAAAAAGAACATTTCTCAAAGCAAAGGCATAACAAGTAAGGAAATTTAGAAACCAAGAAATCAGAAAGTATCTAGAGTTCGTGCTAAGAGAGTTTGGGTCACACAACTACAAAATAGTGATAGAATTCCCAAACTACTGGAAGATTCCTAATGAGAAACCCACGATGGGTTACCCTCTCTCGATCTGAAATAGAAATCTCTAGGACACAATAATCGAGAAATATTTCATTTGTAGCCCTTAAAGCATCACAAACTCATAAGGAAGATTAACTGTGAAAAATTTCGCCGAAATTCCTCGATGGGGTTCTATGTCCCGTAAAGGGCGACCTCTTTAACTGATCATAACATCGCAGTTCCCGAAGGCCTTGGTTAACAAGGTCAACTCAAGTGCGCAAGCCGTTTCACGAGTTTAACGCATAACTACGAATCCATCACTCATCATCTAATAACTCGTTCACACCACCCATTACGAGCCCCAAGCTGGTAAGCACCAACCAAACGCGAAATTCGACGGATAACAAACTTACTAAACTTGTAACTATGGGCGACAAGAAATAAGTCAAACCCAGAATATTTTCGGCGAAACTCGCGAACCATAAACGAACTACAACTAAAATCGAAAGACATAATTAACAACTCGAGGAATGGCTCTACCACCGACTATCAGATCGTATGATCATCAAACGTCTGAAAACTAATGACGCAGCCTAGAACCATGCTCCGGTACCAAATTGACACACCTCGACTCTTTATAAACACGTCATTTTTAACCTAAATGGCTTCGTCATCTAGACATCATTGTTCGGGTGTCAGCCAATTTTGTGCCATAAATGAACTTTACGGGTTGGGGTGTATCATTAGCGGCTTGAAATTTCTAGGGCAAAGTTTACCCTGGTCTATATAGGTCGGGGAAGGTGTTCTATAGGTCGGGACATTGATTATTCGAGGAGGTTCTAGCTGGTCCATTAAATGCCTCATATTGATCTTGGGTTTAGGTTTTGTGATTCACAGGTAAAAAAACGAGAAGTGAGAGCGGTCTCGTCACCCAAAAATAGAAAGGGGTAAAAAGATAATGAGGATTTTATCATTTTTCAAAAGAAAATCTCAAACTCAAAACACCAAAACATCCATCTAGCTTATAAAGTCATAACTTCCTTATATGAAACTCGTTTATCACGTGCCACCTATCTATGAACTCGAGAGTTCGAGAGCTACGACATGGCCCAAGAATCACTTCTAAAGGTATTCCTAATTTTAGCCTAATATTTGGGTCGAGTCGTTACACATTTGGCTCGTATAACGAGCTACGGCTCACCAGTTGGCTCGTATAGCGAGCAGCTGCTTGGGGGAGTCCTAGTTAGTTGGCTCATATAGCAAGCGGTGGCTCAGTGAAGTCTCAAATAGTTTCCTTGTATAATGAGCAACGGTTTAGGGAAGTCCCAATCAGTCGACTTGTATTGAGAGTGGTGGCTTTAGGGAGTCCTAGTTAGTCAACTTGTATAGTGAGCAACGACTAGGGGAAATTCGAGTTAGTAGGCTCATATACTATGCAGCGACTTAGGGAAGTCTTAGTTAGACTTCTCGTATAACAAGTAGTGGCTTGGGAAAGTCCTAGATGGACGACTCATATAGCGAGCAGCGGCTTAGGGGAGTTTCAGTCAGTCTACTCGTATAGTGAGAGGTAGCTAGGGGAAGTCCTAATTAGTAGCGTGGAAAATTGAGGATTGGTAGAGATTTTTTTATCACGTTGTGTCTAGTTCATTTGAACTGAAACAAAGTAAGGTTAAGGTGTACGAAACTTATGGTTTCGTTTTTTTGTATCATTTTGGAGAAACATAAATAGGATTATAAAGACTCATAATTAAAAATCTTATTGTGGTTTAAGCCATATCGTAGAAGCGTGAAATAACTCTAGGAATTAAAGGAGGTTGACTCTTAACCTATGTTGATTAAATTTCGAGGACCACATTTCTTAGGCTTGGGAAAGTTATAACGACTCGGCCAAAAAAATTGGACAAAATTTGGGAATTTAATTTGAAAAAGGGTTATTTTACCCTCAAGTGTAGGAGGGGTTAAAAGTCAATATGAGTTTGGGAATATTTTTGGAAGTTTTGCTTGGACGGTTGCATGGGTTTTGAACTCATGAGTTTGCAGATAGATGACATGCAAAAAATGGAATTCGTATGATAAAGTTACGAGTCTAAAAGCTCAAGGTATTTTGGTAATTTGTGCATTTTCGTTTATCTGTATTGGGTGACTCAACATGTCATCGTCTGATGTGTGACACTACCTGTATGGCTATCTTAAGGCTAGATATCATTCGTTCATTCTTCATGCGGGCTGGATGCAAGAAAAAGAAAGGTACCAAGCTCAAGGCCGGGGGATTTTAACCAAAATCTTTCTGAAATAATTTTATTATCATATCCTTCTCTTTTCCCCAAGAAAATCAAGTATTTCTTGAGTTGTGAAGACTATGGTGCACGGAGAGACAAACACCCAAGGATAGGCTGAAGGTATTCGACAAATTTCCAGCAACCATATTTAAGCTTTCTCAATTTGGGCTTCATATTTAAATTCCTTAGCTTGAATAGATGAATTTTCATTACCAGAGCGTTAAATTTGGTTGAAAATGAGGGAGATATGGAGTTTCTAATTTTTGTGTAGTTATGAAGGAATTTTACATTTTCAGGAGTAGAGATTGAAGGCGAGTAAGCCTCACAACCGTGGCTACATGAGCATGGGGAGGGTTCCTGGCCAACTACCAACACACGGTGATGCATGGAGCTCTTTCTCAAGCTATGTTAACACATTATGTTCTGGAAATTTTGGCATAGGATTCAGGTTAATTGAACATCATGTAGGGGTCATTATGGGTGTCTGAAGTGGCGGTGTTTCTAGTTAAAACACATGTGGATCTTGTGTGATTATGCGAGTTTGGAATACAGATCTTTGTATGATAAGAATGAGCCGGGAGAGATGAATATCAAATTATGACATAGAAAGAGCCGGAAAAGTCGAGATATCAAAAAAATCCGGGAGAGTCGGAATATCATATTTCGACTTAGCATAGCTAGGATATTAGATTAGGGCTCGGGAAGACCCGATATATATGATTATGGTTCGGGAAAGGTCCTACCAATTACTAGCTTATGTGATTTGATCAATCATGTCGCAGTAGAAACTAGGGTCTGATTCATTGAACAAGGACATACTTCATCATCGGGGTTAATGGGTTGTTGCGAGAGATGACCTCAGGTCAACGAGATAAGTTTGGGTCGTATACGAGTGCAAATTTCTAGGTGTGTTACTTGGGAGAGACAATGTTGTCTAGGAGTTTCATATTATCCCTTGTCAATCATGGTATTGATGGAATCTTATCAAGGTGTTAAATAGGAGCAAGACTTTTCAGGGAATTTGGGGAAATTTTGGGAAGAGCCCTGTCAATTTAGTATCAAAACAAACTAGGAAAAACCATCCCAGGATTTCAGATGAGCATACAACCCAGGATTGAGCTTGTATGGACTTAGTGGCATTTTATTTTATAATTTATAATTTCATAATCATATCTCTTGAATGTTTTATTTGCTATATGTGATTTGTAATTATCCAAATTAATTATTCTAAATGATGATTGTTATTTGATGATTTTCGCAATTTAGAATAACTATTCAAGATACTAATTTCTAAACACAGATGTTACAAATTTTTGGAAATGATGATTTGGGCTTAGGCCTGGTTTTATAAATCTTTTTTACTTGGGTCAAGAGTTAAGGATTTTTAAAACTAAAGTTTTGGATTCATTCCATAGACTATTTACCATCCTTGAGAGATATTATGATCATTCCGGGGCTGGCATCGCAACTCTGCTAGATACTGGGGTTGTTTATGCGTAGCACAGGTTCCCAGCTACGACTTGGGCTATTTCCCGGACAGCTATGGCTTGTGGTAGATTCCCTAATAACTGAAGCTCGAGTATGGTTCCCAAGTTGTTGTGACTCAAGGTAGTTCCCAAATAGCTATAACTCGTGGTAGTTTTCCTAGGTAGCTGAAACTTGGGGCAGTTTCCTAGACAGTAGTAGGTCATGGTAGTTTTCTTAGGTAGCTAAAGCTCAAGGTAGTTTCCTAGATGACTACAACTCGACGTACTATTTCAAGGTAAATGTGGCTCGGAAAGCTACATTTTGAGGTAGTTTTCCCAACCAACTGAAGCTCAAGGAAACTATTCCTATACAACTAGTGCTTAAGGTAGTTTTCTCAAGCAGCTGAAGCTCGCGATAGTTCCTAAACAGCTGAGATAAGTGTAGTTTTCTTGGACAGCTGACGCTCAAGCAGTTTCCCAAACAGGTACAGCTCGGGGTAGTTATCCCAAACAGTTGAAGCTTGAGGTAGTTTCCAAGATAGTTACACTTGGGGTGCTTTTCCTAGATAGTTGAAGCTTGGGGTAGTTTCCTAGAAAGCTGCAGCCCGAGGTAATTTTCCAAGGTAGCTAAATCTCAGGTTTGTTTTCCAGACTATTGTTGGGTAGATTTCTCAAACCACATAAGCTTGAGCTAGTTTCTGAAACGGTGTAACTCACGGTAGTTTTCCTAGACAGTTGAATCTCGAGGTAGTTTCCCAGACAGTTGAGCTTGAGGTAGTTTTCCCCAAGCAGCTGAAGCTCAAGTAATTTTGCAAACAGTTGTAGCTTAAGGTAGTTTTCTAAATTAGCTAAAGCTCGGTGTAGTATCCCAGATAGTTGCAGCTCAAGGTATTTTTCTTGAGAAGTTTAAGCTTGTTGTAGTTTACCAAACAATTGCAGCTCAGGGAAGTTTTCCTAAGTAGTTGAAGCTCAGGGTAGTTTCCCAGATAGCTTTAACCCTGGGTAGTTTTCCCAGGCAGCTAAATCTCAGGATAGCTTCTCCCAAGAACCTATAGCTCATTGTTGTTTTCCCAAGCAGTTACGACTCAAGGGAAGTCCCAGATAGATTGCTCGTATAACGAGTAGAGTCTTGGAGAACTCTCAGTCAGTCATCTCGTATAACGAGCAGTGGCTTAGGGGACTCCTAGTCAGTTGACTTGTATAGCGAGCAAGGACTCAAGGAAACCCTAATTAGTTGGTATGTATAGCAAGCAGTGGTTTATGGGAGTCCCAGTCTGTAACGACTCAGACTTCTAAAGAATTGGAAAATGATCGTTTTATCCTTGGTCAAAGGGTTGACCATACCGGGACGGTTTTTGGCCATTTTAGAACCGTCGTTAGGGAGGTCTTGGTCTCCTGAGTACGCTGAGAAGCAGTACACTTGAAATGGAGATCAGATAGTTTCAAATCGAGTCTAAACTATGTAGGGGCAGTTTGGCAATTATGTTAAAAGGGCATTTTTGTCATTTTGCTTTGGGAACCAATTAAATGCTGCCTTGTGTTAAGGCCTGGAATGTTCTGATATTTTCCTCTTTTTCCCACCAACTCACTCTCTTATATAAGAAGGTAAGTGTTGACTTGGATCTTGTCTTGGGTTAATTTTGGCTAGATTGGTTAAAACAGAAGTGAAAAAGGGTGAAAAATGGTGGAAATAAACCCGGGTCTGCTACAATGGAATCTGGAGGTGCGTCCAACACGGTTTTCAATGCTTTCGATGTTACGAACATTTTGGCAAAGGCTTCGAATCAATTGGAAACCATTTTGGGGTAGTTTTGGTTGTCCGATGATTTAAGGTTCGTTTTAAACCTGTTTAAAAATCCTGAAAAATTATTGGATTAAAATATAGGATATTTTTTATGGTTAATGACCTTTAGATATGAATCTTGACAAGGTTTGAGATTCCCAAAATTTACGAGAATGCGTGCAAAGTGGAATTCGGCGATTCGGAGTTGTGTGAGTGGACTTTCTTTCCCTTAATTTTTAATCATGCATATTTACATGATTTAAATATGGTTATATGAGTTTTGGTGTCATTGGAATGATTAGAAATTTTATCGGATTTTGGGTGATTTTCTGAATATTTTATTTTTATTTTATTACGTGTTTCTAGAGGATTTTCGTAAATTCGATTTAGTTTCTGATTCGAATGTGATTTTGAATTGAATGAGAGTAATGACATGAGCTAGTGTGATTTGGAATATTTATGATTTTTATATAAGTGGACGATTTTTAAAGAAATTGTAATAATGGCATGTTTTACGAGAATGAGATTAATGTGGTTTGGGGCTAGGCCCAAACCTTTGATGTTTATTCGATTGTGTGGTTTGAAACATGATATGAGTATGTATTATTGGTCTTGATGATGTGATGTCTGTTGATTGATTTGTCTCAGAAGTCGAGCTCGTGGCTCCGAAGCTTGAGACAGGTATTATGTGTGCTTGTGACTATGACTGTCGATTTTGATGTGGCGATTGAGATTATGCTTGTGCTTGGAGGATGGTTTGAATGTGGTCACTTGTGTATGAGTATTGTGTTGACGTTTGGTTGTCTACATGTGTGTCCTGTGGTGGGGCTGGATATGGATTGATTGTGTGGATTTGATGTGATGAATTGTGTTGTATGATGTATGTTATGGTTATGCCTATTGGTAGGTGAGTCTCGGACGTCGAGCAGGGCTCCTTTCTAAAGAAGGACACGATTCGGACGTCAAGCTGGGCTCCATTCTCGAGTCGGGCCCCCACTTGGACGTCGAGCTGGGCTCCTTTCTTGGGTGGTGTACCTACCAATAGGTATTGGTTTAATGATTGATATGATGACTTTGTATTGATGGTTATGATCTTGTTTATGGTTATATCGGTTTACCGAGGTCCTATACGGTTTGATGATTTTGTTGATTTTAGAACTCTTTTCACATTTTTCGAGAATCACAAGCTTTGTTTTGCTGTTAGCCGAGTTGGAATGGTTTCAGTATGCATGCATGGTTTGGGAAAACAGAGGTTAAATGTTAGATGTTTTCTTTAATGGTCTAAATGGAATGGTTTTGGTTTTCCAAAAGGATAAACTCGGGTATGAGACCCATTTGGTTTGGTCTCGGGCATATGACGCTATGGATGACCTTCTGGTCTAAGTCGTGGTCGCGCCAGATGCTTGGTGCACGGGGACAGACAATACGACGCTCACCTCCAGATTGGGATGTGCTCCTTCCAGAGAGGTCACGATGCACGATTCGTGGTCGGACAGCCTGGGGAGGCTCGAATTCAGAGTGCTGACGGTTCAGGATAGCAATCGGTGATGAGTACACCATGATCTTGTGGTGGTTGTGTTAGTTGATTCGTTCACGGCGACATACCAGGATTGAGGGCGATCCTAGATGGAACTATGATCGGAGTCGTGACTGACCCTGAGATATCGGGCAGGATGCCCAGTTGATGTCATATGTTCCGGCACGAGACCTAGTTGTTTTACAATTGATGAGTTCGGGTCAGGGACCCTAGATGGATTTCCAAGTTCATGACGGTTTATGGGAACCGGCATGAACGCTGGAAAGGTTATTGTGGTACATGACGTTTTATGGGAACCGGGCATGGAGGATGTTTTCTATATATATAAATGAATGGAATGGATGTTATGGATCATGACTATTCAGGGGAACCGGGCATGACTGTTTATGTTATGTATATATATGTTCATATACCTTCCTTTACTTCTATTATCTCCTTCGGGGACGGCCGTTGGCCTGGGTGGACTCCGAAGTAGTCACAGAGCACCGATGTGGACTGTAGCAGAGACCGAGATATCACATACCTCCTCCGGATCCTGGCATACTCTGATAGGCCGAGAGGGCAAAGGTCGGAAATATCCATTGTCTGACACTTCGTGTTAGACGAGAGCAAGGTCATTCCGTGTTAATCCTGGGGGGGATTGGGAACGGGTCCTGACAGGTGGTATCAAAGCGAGGTTGTCTCTATTCGAGCGACCACAGAGCTCTTGTTGTAGTACGCAGGTCGAGGATGTGATGTCTCATGGGGCTGCAGTTCATTATCAACCTGATAGTTAGGATGCCGATACGATAATTTGTAGGATTGGGTCGTGGAATTTCTTGGTTCGGCACTTGATGCCGGGGTTGCCATAGTTCTATCGTGGATGACAGTGTGGAACCATATAAAAGGATGAACGTAAACGCACGTTAGCGTTTTGATCGTGAGATGGTTAGTTGGGATCGTCTTTCACGATGTCGTCGTATCGTTTTGACGATAGTTCAAAATTGTGATCATCTGATGATCTGATTTTGTTGAGTAAAATGGGTTTACTGCTTCTAGTAGTTAGCAATCGAGTTCGTGGAACTCTAGTTGAACTTATGGCAGTTAGCAGTCGGATTCGAGGAATCCTAGTTGGATTGACGGTAGGATTGGATTGACGTCTTTACGAAGTCAAGACCACGTGGACGGTCAGTTTGTGGATTATACTGCAGTTGGTAGTTACCAGTTGGGTTCAGAGGAACTGTAGGTGTGATTGTGGAACCCTATAGTAGGTTGTATGGTTGGGAACTGTGAGTTGGCGAGTGGTTTTACTTTGACGACTATTCAGATTTGAGGCCGTTGGTCGGCCTAGTCATATCAACTTTAGTGATGGGACTGCAATTCGTAGTCGAGGTTATACTTATCGATTAGACCTAGCTGGTTGTCGTACTACTTTCGTTGTGATGGATTGTTGGTACAACTAAGGTCGTGGATGACCTGCTAGACGACATTGGTTTAGTCGAGTTACGACTGGTTAGAGATTGTTGGACAGGTTACCAGGGTTGGTACTTGTCGATGGAATCCCGGAGTGGGGATATAGAGTAGTAGTACGTGCGGTTGATTCCGTTGGATGCGGAGTTCGATAGTGATGTCTGGTAGTTTGGTCTGCACGAGTTTGTGGCAGGCGCTACTACTGAGAGTGGTTGTAATTACGTTTGTTGGGAATCAAGGACGTTCAGGGGACGTTTCCTTTTCTCGTATGAGATGTCAGGGTGACTGTACCCAGAGTTGTTGGGTACGAGGGAGATAGAGTTTCTCCAATACGAGTAGAGGTACGGGATCGTCGCTCGGTATGAGCAGAGATCCAGGATTGTCAGTTTTGCACACGGTGTGCTAGTGTTAGTGCTGATGATAGTATGGATGCTTGTGTGCTGATGCTGACAGGTGATAGTGCTAGTGCCGGTGATTGTGATGACGATGAGTTACGAGTCGGGATGTGACTCCGTCGAGATAGGCATATGTTCGGTACCTGTGGTTCGGGAGTGGATCCCGGATAATGATGGACTGGATAGGATCCAATATTAGTTGAAACTCGAGATACAAGATGCAAGTGTTGGAGACCGTATATGCACATCCTTAAATAGTATACAAGGTTTAACCTTGAGCCACGTAAATTCCACTCGGAATGAGTGTACCTACATACATGGTATAAACGGATAGGCGAGATGTGCATGTGTCCGTAAAAAGTCAAAAAGGGAACACATGGTTGATGTCCGAGTATGTTGTTTCCAATCTGGTTGGAATTTCGGAATCACGAGAGGTTGCGATTGAGGTGACGAAAGGAATGCGGGTTTTTTCGCATTGGTAATGAGTATTTCGAAGTCATTTTGGGTGACTTCTCAGGTTCTGCTAGGGCAGATGATAGTGGACCCGGGATTGTAGTCATCAGACGTTGTTGGATTACATGGTGTGGTGAGTGCAACGAGTTTTGGTTGCATTCACGTAGGATGAGTATTGGTGTCATTGTGTTGGATCATCCTTGATTATCCTAGGTGGAATGACAAGGATCGATACGAGGTAACTAGAGAGAACCCACAGTCTCGGCGTGTCTCGTCGTTGACTGATCTTCTTAGGTGGATCAGGATTCTGATGTTGAGGACTTTGAGCATAGTGATGAATCTCGATCGTGACGTCTATGGTCAGGTGACGTAGTGATGGATCTGGATCGAGACCTTGATGATCCAGATAGGTGGAGAGTTTATCACTCTTACTTGGATGTTTGAGTTGAGGATGATGGGACTGAACTTCTTTTCGTGGTAAATCCCATATGGATTATTACTCGGGCTAGTAGGTGTCTAACGAGGTCGGATTTGGTCAGCCTTAGATGTGTAGATGATGGGATTGGCTTCCCTATGAAGTCAATCAAATGTAATGTGTAATCAATTAAACAGGTATCTGACCGGTTCGGATATAGTACGTCTCGGTAGACGTGAACGAGATTTTGAGTTTTGGAATCGGATTTCTGGGTGACGATTCAGGATTCAATTTTGGAACTTGAAAGTGGATATCTGGATTTGAGTTCGGAATGGTTATTCCAAATCAAATGTAATGTGTAATCAATTGAACAGGTATTCGATTGGTTCGGATATAGTACGTCTCGGTAGACGTGAACGAGATTTTGAGTTTTGGAATCGGATTTCTGGGTGACGATTCAGGATTCAATTTTGGAACTTGAAAGTGAATTACTGGATTTGAGTTCGGAATGGTTATTCCAAATGCTAGCTTACGGAATGATGATTTCGAGCTCAGATTTGGACATGGTTATGGATATGATTTCTGGGTTTGTATTCGGGATTTCTTACGAAATTGCGGATTCGGATTCAGATTTGGAAGTAGATAATGGGTTGAATTTTTGATTTTTCTAGTACTGGATTGGACAAATGGACTCCAACGATTGACACATGTTTGGCTACGACCTAGGTGGTCGTGTTGTTGTCATTATTATTGTAGTCTGGTTGGTAATAGATGTATGTACCTTGTACGTTGTTCGAAGTACGATACTGAGTAGACTTGTGGTGTCTGGTAGTGGTATATAGGTTATACCAGAGGTATGTTGGTGAACGTGTTGGTAGTCGGATTAGTTCCGATACCATTGGATTAGTCGGGGTCGTGGACTGGACATTAGATACTATGCACTAGGTCATAGTGTACTGATGGGTCCAGTTACACACAGGTCGAGTGAGGTGTTGGTAAGTGTATACTCAGGTTGAGTAAGTTGGTGGTTAGTGTAACCACAAGTTGTTATAGTGTTAGTTTTCGACTAGCGACTGTCAAGTGGTGACAGTTAGTCAGATATTCTGTGCATTAGTTAGTGAGGTTTCGTAACTCCTAGTGGGAGCAGACGTCAGGATAGATTAGTGATTGAGCAAGGAACCTTTGAGTTGTTATGTCCACGAGATGGTAGATTTGACACGTGGTGTCAATTTGGAATGTATGACTACTGGCATTCAACGTGGTCGAATGTAGTTGATACGACTTGAGTACTAGTGGTACGTCTGGATACGAATAAATTTTGTGTTGACTATTGGGTGTACGAGTGTACACGTGTCGCGAGGTCGATTGTACTTTCCACGAGGTGGTTGTGGAATCAAGCTAGTTGGAGTTTCAAGAACGAAACTAAATTAAGGAGGGAAGAACGGTTGGAATTAGGTAGGTTGGAACTTCGAGGACGAAATTAATTAAGGAGGGAAGGTTGTAACGACCTGTCCCAAATTCCAAGATTAGATTAGTGACTAATCATGATTAGTGAGGCAAATCGGTCATTAGTTAGGCGAAATCGGACGAACGATACAAAATGACTGTTTTACCCCTGATCGTGGCAAAATGTTGACTTTTCATTCGGACAGTCAAATGGACTTTGACCGATGATCGTGACGTAGTTCAGGACATCACGAGTTCATAGACGAGTGGCACGTTCAATTTCAACGTCCGAAGAGGAAGTTATTATGTTCGGATGTTTAGGGGTAATTTGGTAATTATGGTTAAAAGGGGTCAAATGTTGCTTTTTGACCGGGAGGTCTGATGGTCGAGGACCAAGGATCGTTACGTAGATCGAGACGATACGAATCCGTAGACAGGAGGCACGTCAAATTCGGACGTTCGACGGAGAAGTTACGGTTCACGGAAGTTCAAGTGCACCATTGCCCGAATTACGAGACGACCTGACTTTTGGACTTTAGTGGGGCCCAGATATTTTATGGAAGCCCAATGGATGAGTGACAAGTGTCACCCATCCATTGCCCAGCCCACACATATTCATGCATCTCCCCATTGCATCGATCATTTTCCTTTTCTCCCTAAACAAAACCGATCTCATTTTCCTTTGAAAACAAACCCAACCCTTCCCATTCGGCCATGAACGAGACCAGAGAGGATGCTGAGGATGTGGTGGCTGGCTCAGGACAGCAGCCGTCGTGGACGGCGGTGGAGAAAACCCGAGAGGTATCGGTTTAACCATTTTTGATCCATTTTTCATTTCTGTGATTATGGGCTTATTTGGATGTTTGGTTAGAGTTAAATAGGTTTCTTAGGGTGTATAGAGATGATCTTGGATGGTGGTTGACGGCTGTGAAGCCTGGGGTTTGAACTGGAAAACTTGGACCGTGAGGATCAAGTTGAACTGTAGGATTTCGTAAGGTTTTAGTTAGTTTTGTTAATTGGAATGGGTATGAAATGAAGAAATAGGAATTATAGGATTGAATTGGAGGTAAACGGACCGGAAATGAGGGAGAAAACAAGCCGTACCAGTCACGCCGGTCCAGGAAAACCAGAGAACTGGACCAGCTGGTTCGCGGCAGCTTGAAGATGACTGCACAGTGGCGCTTGAGGCCCACGCGCAGTCTCTTCTTGGGTCACATGAGGGCGCGTGGTCCGCATTTCAAGGATGACTTCAACATGTGAAATCTTCTATTCGATATAATGAACATTTTGGGACTGGTTTCGTGTCGATCGGACACCGTTTCGATAATGTTCAGGGCATCAGAAGGTTTCAGATTGGGATTAAAAATAGTTAAAAATTCCAGAAAATTACGGGGCTTTAGTGGGAGGTTAATTAAGTAGTTAGTAACCTTCTATTACGATTTGGACAGGTTTGGGAGTCCCGGTGATAGTGATTGGCTCGGGAGAGTCGTATGGCACGCAAATCGAGGCGGCATCTCGGACGGTCTGTGAGTGGACCTTGGTTTTCTAAATTGGTGCATGCATAAGTGTTTATTATATGTTTTATACATGTTTGGTGATTCCATCAGTGCATTTTGTTGTGGTTACGTATAGACACGTATTTCGAGGTTTTGCCCCTATATGGTGCCTATACGGGTCGATATTTCTTTAATGGTCTAAATGGAATGGTTTTTTTTTCCAAAAGGATAATGTAACTACCCGTCCCGGAATTCGGGATTAGATTACTAACTAATCACGATTAGTGGGGTTAATCGGTGATTAGTTGGCGAAATCGGACGAACGATGCAAAATGACCGTTTTGCCCCTAGTCGTGGGTAAAACGTTGACTTTTAATTCAGACGGTCAAATGGACTTTGACCAATGACAGTGACGTATTTTGGGACGTCACGAGTTCATAAACAGGCGGCACGTTCGATTCCGACGTTCGTGGTGAAAGTTATGACGTTCGGAAGCCCAAGGGCATTTTCGTAATTTAGACGAAATGAGAGAAAATGTTGACTTTTTGATCGGGAGGTCCGATGACCGAGGGCCAAGGACCGTTAGGAAGGTCTCGATGCCCTGAGTCCGTAGCCAGGCGGCACGCATCAATCGGAGTCCGAATGACCGATTTACAGGACTGGATGTGTGAGGGGCATTTTAGTAATTTTCTACACAATGGAAGAATTGTAATTTCACAAGGTGCTGTTTGAATGGTCACTGTAGCACCGTGAATGGGAAACATGACCAGTGCACGGGTGGATGGTTTATGGGGCAAATTGATGGGCTAAACTATTGTTTATGTGTTACTGGATTGTTTAATCATGTAAGTGGGAGGCATAGCCGTGTGGGACGGTGAGAATAGCCTTAAACAATGGCTGGTGCGTTTGATCGTGGAAGACAAAAACAGAGCGTGGGAATTTCTTTTCGCAATGTGCTGGGCACTGGTCGGATTGAGTTGGGTTTGAATCTGTCTCTGGGACAGTTTGAGAGGGAGAGAGCTGAGTTTGAGGCTCTAAAAGGGGTGGAGGAGGCCCAGACCCGAAAACTCAAAAATTCAAACTTCATTTTCAAATTTCAATCTGGGCGGCCAATTGATGGAATTGGAGTTCAGGGTGAGCTTTCTGGAACCATCACGAGTCGATCCAGACCAAATGTGGCCACCTTTGAAGCTCCTGGAGCCGTGGACGGACTGGTGGATGGCCGGAAAAAAACCCAAGCTTGAGTCGGGGTGTTTGAGGTAACTTCTTGTCCAATTAATCATGTGCAGTAGTTCGTATAAATCCTAATAAGCTTACTGGGAAGTTAATTTGATAAAGGTTTGGGAATTTGGAGTTACGGTGATCGACCCGTTTGGGTGATCACGGGTTGATAGCACGATTAAGGGATGGTTAGAGTTAATTATGGGCATATAACTTTAATTGGATAGTTAAGTAATGTCTTAGGATAAAAAACAGATGAAATCGAGTTGGAATTGAAGGTTATCTGATCGGGTTGAACTCACGGGTTGCAGACCCGTATTGCAGGGAAACGGGCGAGGGAGACGATGAACAGTGCTGGGCACTGTAGCAAGCGCGTGGTGTCACGCGCAGCCACTCACGGCGGCGCGTGGGACGGTTTTTCAAGGTGAGTTCAAAACGACTTTTATCTTATACATTGTAATGAACATTTTAGCGTTGGTTTCGTGTCAATCGGACCCCGTTCCGATACTGTTCGGGATGTCCGAAGGTTGTAAGTCGGGTTTAAAAATAATTAAAAATTCGGGAAAATTACGGGACTTGAATAAGATGTTAATGAAGAGGTCAGTGACCCTCTAATGTGATATGAACAGGTTTTGGGAGTCCCGGTGTTAGTGACGAGGCCCGGGAAGGCTGATGGCACGCGTATCGAGGCGCACGGATAAACGGTCTGTGAGTGGACATTGGTTTTATAAATTCTATACATGCATAACTATTTCATGATGATTATATTTTTGATTATATGATTTGATTTGGATATTGGTGAATTAATATGATTTCACGCATTTCGAGGCGATTTACGTGTTTGCACATAAATCGAGGTTTTCCGATTTTGCGCTGATTTCCATATTTGTGGTTTGGATATGATTTCATGAAACGGTTATATACTTGATAAAGTAAAATCGGGCTGAGACCGATTGGAGTTATAATATCGGGCCAAGGGCCCAATTGGTTTACGAATTCGGGCCAGGGGCCCAGTTGATTTCTCTATGTGATTTCGGGTCGGGGACCCTAAAATGGAATTGAATAAATGATTTCGGATTTAATAATCAACTATTTGGACTTATGACGGTTTTATAGAAATTAGGGGCAGGGCCCTTGTGATATTTTGGGAATGAATGATAAAATGTTTTCCATAAAACCATCTCGATATGAGGTTATGTATGGTTTTCTCCAGGTGTCTGGGACACTGGGGAAGTCACGGTGCATTGCCTGCGAGGGGTCATTGTACGGAGCGGCCGGACCGTATAGTGACTCAGGAGCAGGATTGCTATGATTAGACGTCTGGGATGTCAGAGATATGGATCCAGTGAGACCCCGGGCATCACACGTCGCTTAATATCGTGAAATATGACGTCTGGGACGCTAGGCATCTGGGATGCCGGAGATGGTAAAGTAATAAATGTGTACAACTAGATTTATGAAATAACTTTTGGATTGAAACTTTGTTTATGGTTTCCGGGCTAAGGCCCTAATGGTTATTTCTAATAAACGTTTGATTATTGGTTTTTGATGCATGCATATGTTTTTACTGAGGGGCATAAATGTCTTATAAAATGTATTTTACGAACTTGTTTATTTTCGTCCACTCACAGCTTTTGGTTTTTAGTGCCCTTCAGGTTGATCACTGATGCGACTGCAGCGGAGACCGGGACATTGCATGCCTCCTCTATCGATCCTTGCGCACTCTGGAAGCCCGTAGGGGCAGTGGCTTTATATTATCCCTTGTCTGACACTCCGTGTCAGACGAGAGCACGTCACATTCCGTGGTAATCCCGAGGGGATTGGTATGGGTCGTGTCAGCTTGGTATCAGAGCAGGGTTGCTCTTTTTGTGCGCGCAGGTCGAGGATGTGGTGTCCCTTGTAGGCTGCAGTTCGTCATCAACCTGATAGTTAGGGTAGTCGGATGGATAGTTGGTGGGATTAAACCTTGAATAGTGGATATAGTGTGATTGGCCCGATACGCATTGCGTTAACGTGATTCGACCCATGTGGGGTTGTTGTGATGAACTGGTATTGTGGGACCGTCGGTTCGGTCATGTGATATTAGATTGTTGTGCTGCTGGGCGCAGTTGGGTTCAGGGAACCCCATTTGAGAATTGATTTTGGAAAATACGAGACCGGGTTGAGTAATGGTCAAAATGTGGACCCTAGTGGTGATTTCTAGGGTAAGGGATGTTGGTACATCGGAGTTAGCCGATGACCATAGTGGTGGAACCCACATTGAGTTGATGGTAGGATTGCAATTGACGTCTATACGATGTCAGGACTGCGGGGTCGGTCCGGTTGTGGATTTGGCTGCAGAGGACGGTTGGGACCCTCTGGCCCCTAGGGTGTGATTGTGGAACCCTAGTTTATGATGGTTGGGAAAGGTGAACCTTAGTCGTGATATATGGACTAGTATTGTGAGTCTGCAGTTCCTGAAGGTTGGATTACTTTCGGATGTCGGGTGGTTTGCTGAGGCGAACCCCAGATTATGACGAGTGGATTGGAACTGGTGCTGCAACGAGCGGCTGAGGTCGTGGATGGCTATGTGGATGACTCTAGTGAGTCTAGCCGGAACGACAGAGACTGATTGTCAGATGTGAAGTGAATTGGTGGGATTTGATCCACGGGTACGGTCATGAGATAAGATATGGAATTCCGAGTTGGACCGGATATTGTGCGACGCGTGGATACGGATCTCGATAGCGATGATTATTGGTCGATAGTCGTGTGGAGATGACTGGCTATCGAGGATAATTAGTGTGGTTGTAGTAGATGAGAATCGGGGACATTCAGGGAACGTTCATTATCCTAATGTGGATGGTCAAATTGGAGGTACCCATAGTCGTGGGGTATGAGTGGTGATACAGGATCGTCGTTCGGTATGAACGGAGATCCAGGGTATCAACTTTGCACACAGTGTGCTAGTGTGGATGTTCGTGTGCTAGTGCGGATGTATAGATGCCTGTGCGTTTAGGCAAGTGTCGGTGATACTAGCACTGATGCTGGTGCTGGTGTCGGTGATTGAGATTGTGGTGAGGCACGATTTGGGATGTGACTCTGTCATGATGGACATATGATCGGTATTTGCGACTCAGTGGTGGTTGAGTCATGGACTGGATAGGATCCAGTGGAGATTGTGAGGTGTTGGGATAGGGTCCCAACAGTGTCGGGATGTGTGCATAAATGGTT
The DNA here is from genome assembly GCA_032719365.1 of Prinsepia uniflora. Taxonomy (NCBI): domain Eukaryota; kingdom Viridiplantae; phylum Streptophyta; class Magnoliopsida; order Rosales; family Rosaceae; genus Prinsepia; species Prinsepia uniflora. The sequence continues at coordinate 55,931,477 of CM064861.1, read as the reverse complement.
ATTAACGGACGTGAGGTCTGAGTAATAGATTGATTGCGGACACGTGGTTGTCCAAGTGAGTTGAGGATGTGGGAAGTCCCGTGGTTGGACTTGACACCGTATCGGTAGCGTGTCTGTTCCCAACACGGTTGGAACTTTGGTTTCTAGGAGAGTTGTTATAGGGGGACGAGAGGGGTGATCGTTTCCACATTGGTGATAGGTATTCTAAAGTCATTGGGGTTGAATTCTTATTTTCTGCCCTGGCAGACGTTGATTGTGGTTACTAGTATGTTGAACATGTATTAGTTGGTGGGCCCATGTGTGTTTTAGGGTCATCAGGAGGAGTTGCGTATTTCGAAGTTAGGTAAACGAGACTTCTCATTTTCTACTGGGTGGCAGACGATGCTGGTTTACATGGCGTGGTGAGTGCAACGAGTCTTATCTGCATCAATGTAAAATGGGTTTTGGCATCATCGTTTTTGGATCACCCTTGGTTTTTCCTAGGTGGGATGACGAGGATCGAGACGAGGTAATCAGTGAGAACTCAGAGTCTCGGCGTGTCTCGTCGTTGACTGGTCGGTTTAGTTGTGGGAGTTGGTTGTCGAACATTGTGACGGTGTGCAGATTAGTTGAGGGTGTAAGACCCTATGGTTTGGAGTCTAGTAGTTAACTGTGTGGATCCTAGGTGGAGCAGGTTCGTGACGGTTGTAGTCGGGGATGCAGTGTTGAACCTGGATCGTGATCTTGATGATCCAGAAAGGGGGAAGGTTTATTGTAACGACCCATCCCAGAATTCGGGATTAGATTACTACCTAATCATGATTAGCGGGGCTAATCGGTGATTAGTTGGGCGAAATCGGACAAACGATGCCAAATGACCGTTTTGCCCCTGGTCGTGGGGAAAACGTTGACTTTTAATTCGGGCGGTCAAATGGATTTTGACCAATGACCGTGACGTAGTTTGGGACGTCACGAGTTCATAGACAGGTGGCACGTTCGATTCCGACGTTCGAGGTGAAAGTTATGATGTTCGGAAGTTCATGGGCATTTTCGTAATTTGGACAAAATAAGGGAAAATGTTGACCTTTTGATCGGGAGGTCCGATGGCCGTGGACCGAGGACCGTTAGGATGGTCTCGATGCCCTGAGTCCGTAGACATGCGGCACACGTCGATCGGAGTCCGAATGACCAAGTTACGGGTCACGGAAGTCGGAGGGCATAATGGTAATTTGCCAACTGGGGGCAATTTGGTCATTTTACCAACTGGGCACTGTTCACCACCGTGGGAGACAACCTGCACGGCTATGCCGTGGGTGTCTGAGCGTGCAAATTGTTTATGGAACCCAATCGCTCGTGATGGGTGCTAGTGGACTGAGGGAATTGTTTTTGTCACTGAGTGGGAGGCAATCGTGCCTAGTGTGGTCAGTGGCAGTGCACGGGCTGGTGTTTTTTTTTAAGGTAAGAAAACAGAGTGGGCAGGAGGTTGAAGTTGCACAGGTGAGATTGGAATTGGGGCAATGTCGTGGTCTAGTTACTTAGGCAGATAGTGAGGGAGCAGGGAGAGAAGGGAGTGCACGGTTGAGTGGTGTCTGTGCGGGGAACAGAATGCTGGACTATTGCCATGGGAGCTGAGGAAAACAGAGACCTTGTTCAGGCCATGATTGATCTTCCCAAGGCCACAGTGAGTGAAATTGTGAACGGGAGAAGGATCTAGGAGGAGAGAACTAAGTTCTGAGGGGGAAAGAAGAAAGAAAGGGAGGAATTTGAGAAACCAGAGAGTCTGAAATCAAAATTCGAAAATGGAGGGAAAAATACCAAATTCGATCTGTGAGTCTTGGGGGTCCAAACTGATAATCAGTGCAGCTACCTGGGCTGGTGTCGACTGCAACCACGCAAAAATCGATTGGGAGTGGTCGTGTTTTGACCCCAGACCGAGGTTCAGTTTCTGGGAACGGGTCGTGGTGGAGTCCAGGTGGTTGGAGGCTCGGGACCTTGGATTTGAGCTCAGAAACATGTTCTTATGGATCCTGCGGTGCTGCTGAGTGAAGAAATTGAAGGAAACGATGGGTATTGGTGCTCTCCAGTGATGAACAGTGGTCGGTTCTTCGTCGGAAAATCCAAGCTTGGAGTCGTGATGATTGAGGTTAGTTCTTGTGAAATTACTTGTGTGATCGTCCTTAGAATCAGTATACGAAGCTCCCCAACTAATTAATTGAGTGTATCTGCGGCTGTGTAATGAATGGGGACTAAGAACCCGATTAGGACCCGTATTCGATTGGGTTGGTTTTAGGCCATGTCGACGTGAATGAGTAAAACAGAACTTAAATTAGGTCCATTTCGATGCTATCTGAGAGTTTAATTGAAGGAATTAAGTGGATATTTGCAGGGATTGAATCGGGTCCAGTCGCGGGTTGCATACCCGTTTTACTGTGGAATCGGGTGAGGATGGTGACCGTTGGGGTTACTGTAGCTGGCGCGTGAGTGTCACGCGCAGCCGCTTGCGGCGGCGCGTGACGGCGCGTGGGGCCGAATTTCAAGGTGAGTTCAACACGAACTTTGTCCTATACAATGTAACGAACATTTTAACGTTGGTTTCGAATTTTTCGGACGCCGTTTCGATGTTGTTTCGAGGGTCCGAAGGTTTATGTTACGTTTGTAATTAACGATTAATTCCCGGAAAATTATGGGAAAATGGTATGTTATTATCTAAGCTCTTAGTGACACTAAATTATGTTCTCGGATAGGATTTGGAATTTCTGGAAAATATCAGAAATTACGGAACCGCGTGCGGCGCGAAACCGAGCCCTATTGGACGGTGTGTGAGTGGACGTTGCTTTCAAAATTTAATGCATGCATAAATTATTTCTATGATTTTTATGATTATGATTATAAGTTGTGATTGATTTCGATTTCCGTATTTATACGTATTCGATTTCCGTAGTTATACATATTTTTACTATATATGTGAAATTACACGTATTTCGAGACTATGGTTACTTTTGTTCTTAATAATGGTTTAATGAAAGAGTATATGAAATGGGTGTATGATGATTTAAGAAAGTTGTTTATGATTGTGAGTGCGATTTACGGTGTGGACACGGTTTTCGAGATTTTTGCGATTTTGCACGTTTTACGAGATTTGAGTTTATTGTGGTTTGATCACTGTTTGATGTTTGAATTTCGAATGCAAATTGAGGTTTGCGATTTCGAGGATTTTAAATTGGATTTTGAGTATGCTTGACTAGATCGGGATTTTAGTGATTATGGTCGTGGTTTTGATGCCCGGATAATGTGATTTGAGAAATGAAGTGATTTCAAGGAATTAAAATGGCTTTTGAAAAAGATGATTTCTGGTTTGGTGCTTGGGGCAGAAAAGTAACTTGGATTAACGAGTTTTCAGTTTTCGGAAATTTAAAGTGGATTCTTGGTTTGGGTTCGGGATGATGTTTCTGGATGCCGGCTTACGGAATCATTATTGCGAATTCGGATTCGGGAATGAAAAAGGATTTAACAAAATGATTTGGTCTGATTTTGCATGCCCCGTGTCAAATGATAATTTGATTATGTTTGTGAAATATGATTTGGGGACTTGAATGTGGAAATTCTGACCATGAGTCCTGTTATGACAAAATGTGATTTCGGGATAGATCCCGAGTTGTTGTGAATGAAAAATATTTTGGGTTTAAAGACCCGTTGGAAACTGTTTTGGGTTTAAAGACCCAGTGCTATTGCTGGAGCACGTTTTGAGTTTAAAGACTCGGTTAATTGATGAAGGGGGAGGGCCCTTAATGAGTTTAAAGACTCGTGAGTTTAAAGACTCGGTTATTGTGATACCCCCGAGGCCTATTGATTATGTTTTGAGTTTAAAGACTCGTTGAAATCCCGGGAAGGCCTGATTATGCGCATGGTTTTGAGTTTAAAGACTCGGGCGCACTTGATATCCAGCAAACTGATTGATTGTGATTCATTGATGTTCTCTGATGATTGGATGTGTTGGGCAGTGGCCCGGTTTATATGGTTGATGGCTTGGTTGATGTCGTATACTTGGATTTGGATTTTATGGTTTTGGGCTGTGGCCCTATGTTCATGATTGCGGGCTATGACCCGAAGGTTAAGAAAAGGAAAATGTTTCTGATCTTTCATTTATGGATTTCTTATGTTAAAAATGTAACGGATTGCGAAATGATTTTTGTACGCATGCATTGGTTTTTACTTGGTGGGTAAAAACGTCTTTCCATAACTGTTTTGCAAACTGAATTCTTTTTGTCAACTCACACCTTTTGGTTTTTATTGACCCTCCAGGTCGTGGCGCGTTGTTCGAGGCTGTACGAGGGGCGGTGGCATGAGTAAGTACGTGTGGCTATCCCTGGTTTGGCAAGTACTGAGGGTAACTTGGGGTTTTCAGTCACCTTGCCAGACGGGAGCAGGACCGGGCACGGTTATCGATGCCCCTCTCGGGGGCCGTCCTGTCATTTATCGCCCTTACTTTGGTATGTGGGTCGTAAATGACGGGACTGTACTTCTTTTCAAAGTGAATCCTGTATGTTATACTACTCAGGTGAGTCAGTTTCCGACGTGGTCGGATTTTGTCAACCTTGGACGTAAGGATGTTGGGATTGGCTTCCCTATGAAGTCAATCGAATGTATTGAGCAGGTAACCAATGGGTTTCGGTTTTGGTGTGTCTTGGTAGGCGTGAACGAGATTTCAGGTTTTGGAATCGAATTTCTGGGTAACGATTCAGGATTCGATTTCGGAACTTGAAAGTGAATTTCCGGATTTGGGTACGGAATGATTATTCCCAATGCTAGCTTACGGGATAATTATTTCGGATTCGGATTTGGAAACGGATTAAGAATATGATATTTGGGTTTGGATTCGGGATTTCTTGTGAAATTACGGATTCAGATCTGGATTTGGAACTGAATTATGGGTGGAGTTTCGATTTGTCTAATGCTGGAGTTGACAAATGGACTCCATTATTGGAACATATTTGGCTATGACCTAGGTGGTTGTAGTCTGGTCAATGGGTAGATGTGTGTACTTGGTACATGGTTCGAGGTACGATATTTTGCAGGCTTGTGGTGCCTCGTGACGGTATACGGATTATACCCGAGGTATGTCAGAGAGCGTGTTGGTAGTCGGATTGGTTCCGATACCATTGGATTAGTTGAGGTTGTGGACTAGACATCGGATGCTGTGCATTGGGTCATAGTGGTTCTGATGGGTTCAGTTACATACAGGCAGAGTGAGGTGTTGATTGCTGTACACTAGGGATGAGTAGATTGGTGGTTAGTGTAACCACAAGTGGGTAAGTGTCAGATTTCGACTGACAACGGTCGAGTGGTGACAGGTTGTCGGGATGTGTCAACGTGGATTATCGAGTGAGGTCCGATGACTCCCAGTGGCAGTAGATACCAGGATAGGTTGGTGATTGAAAAAGGAACCGTCGGGTTGTCACGTCAACGAAATAGTAGATTTGAAAAGTGGTGTCAATTCGAAACGTGTGGTTCTGTCATTCGACGGGGTCGAATGTAGTCGATACGACGTGAATACTAGTGGTACGATTGGGTGCGAACAAGTTTTGTTCCGATTAGTTGGTGTACGGGTGTACACGTGTTGCGAGGTCGATTTCACTTTCCACGGGGTGATTGGGGAATCAGGATAGTTGAAATGTTTAGAACGAAACTAATTAAGGAGGGGAGAACGTTTGAGATTTGATCGGTTGGAATTTCGAGGATGAAATTCTTTAAGGAGGGAAGGTTGTAACGACCCGTCCCGGAATTCGGGATTAGATTACTAACTAATCACGATTAGCTAGGTTAATCGGTGATTAGTTGGACGAAATCGGACGAACGATGCAAAATGACCGTTTTGCACCTAGTCGTGGGTAAAACGTTGACTTTTAATTCGGACGGTCAAATGGACTTTGACCAATGACGGTGACGTAGTTTGGGACATCACGATTTCATAGACAGGCGGCACGTTCGATTCTGACGTTCGTGGTGAAAGTTATGACGTTCGAAAGCCCAAGGGCATTTTCGTAATTTGGACGAAATGAGGGAAAATGTTGACTTTTTGATCGGGAGGTCCGATGGCCGAGGGCTAAGGACCGTTAGGAAGGTCTCGATGCCCTGAGTCTGTAGCTAGGCGGAACGCATCAATTAGAGCCCGAATGACCGAGTTACGGGCCTGGATGCGTGAGGGGCATTTTGGTAATTTTCTACACAAGGGCAGAATTGTAATTTCACAGGGTGCTGTTTGAACGGTCACTGTAGCAACGTGAATGGGAAACATGACCAGTGCACGGGTGGATGGTTTATGGGGCAAATTGATGGGCTAAACTATTGTTTATGTGTTACTGGATTGTTTAATCATGTAAGTGGGAATTTCTTTTCGCAATGTGCTGGGCACTGGTCAGATTGAGTTGGGTTGAATTTGTCTCTGGGACAGTTTGAGAGGGAGAGAGCTGAGTTTAAGGCTCTGAGAGGGGTGGAGGATGCCCAGACCCGAAAACTCAAAAATTCAAACTTCATTTTCAAATTTCAATCTGGGCGCCAATTGATGGAATTGGAGTTCAGGGTGAGCTTTCTGGAACCTTCACGAGTCGATCCAGACCAAATATGGCCACCTTTGAAGCTCCTGGAGCCGTGGACGGACTGGTGGATGGCCGGAAAAAAACCCAAGCCTGAGTCGGGGGTATTTGGACTTATGACGGTTTTATGGAAATTCGGGGCAGGGCCCTTGTGATATTTTGGGAATGAATGATAAAATGTTTTCCATAAAACCATCTCGATATGAGGTTATGTATGGTCTTCTCCAGGTGTCTGGGACACTAGGAAGTCACGGTGCATTGCCTGCGAGGGGTCATCGTACGGAGCGGCCGGACCGTATAGTGACTCAGGAGCAGGATTGCTATGATTAGACGTCTGGGACATCAAACATCTGGGATGTCAGAGATATGGACCAGGTGAGACCCCGGGCAGCACGCGTCGCTTAATACCGTGAGATATGACGTCTGGGACATCAAGCGTCTGGGACGCTAGGCATCTGGGATGCCGGAGATGGTAAAGTAATAAATGTGTACCACTGGATTTATGAAATGACTTTTGGATTGACTTTTGGATTGAAACTATCTTTATGGTTTCCGGGCTAAGGCCCTAATGGTTATTTCTAATAAACGTTTGATTATTGGTTTTTGATGCATGCATATGTTTTTACTGAGGGGCATAAATGTCTTATAAAATGTATTTTACGAACTTGTTTATTTTCGTCCACTCATAGCTTTTGGTTTTTAATGCCCTTCAGGTTGATCGCTGATGCGACTGCAGTGGAGACCGGGACATTGCACGCCTGCTACATCGATCCTTGCGCACTCTGGAAGCCCGTAGGGGCAGTGGCTTGAGATTATCCCTTGTCTGACACTCCGTGTCAGACGGGAGCACGTCACATTCCGCGGTAATCTCGGGGGGATTGGGATGGGTCGCGTCAGATAAACTCAGGTATGAGACTCATTTGGTTTGGTCTCGGGCATATGACGCTATGGATGACCTTCGGGTCTAAGTCGTGGTCGCGGAAGATGCTTGGTGCACGGCGACGGACGATACGGCACTTGCCTCCGAATTGGGATGTGTTACTTCCAGAGAGGTCACGATGCACGATTCGTGGTCGGGCAGCCTGGGGAGGCTCGACTTCGGAGTGCTGACAGTTCAGGATAGCGATCGGTGATGAGTGCACCATGGTCTTTTGGTGGTCGCGTCAATTGATTCGTTCATGGCGACATACCAGGATTGAGGACGGTCTTGAATGGATGGTTGCACGCATCACTATGATCGGAGTAGTGACTGACCCTGAGATATCGGACAGGATGCCCAGTTGATGTCATATGTTCGGGCACGAGACCCAGTTGTTTTACATTGATGAGTTCGGTTCAGGGACCCTAGATGGATTTCCAAGTTCATGACGGTTTATGGGAACCGGCATGAACCCTGGAAAGGTTATTGTGGTACATGACGGTTTATGGGAACCGGGCATGGAGGATGTTTTCTAAATATATATATATATATGAATGGAATGGATGTTATGGATCATGACGGTTCAGGGGAACCAGGCATGAATGTTTATGACACCACGCTGACAGGACCCATCTCAATCCCCCCGGGATTAACGCGGGATGACCCTGCTCCCGTCTGACACAAAGTGTCAGACAAGGGATATTTCCAACCTTTTCCCTCTCAAGCTATCAGAGTATGCCAGGATCCGAAGGAGGTATGTGATATCTCGGTCTCTATTACAGTCTGCATCATATCGAACTTGAAGGGTATTAAAAACAGAAAGACTGTGAGTTGACAAAAATAAAGAGTTTATAAAAACATATTTCATAAAGACCTTTATACCTTTCACTAAAAAGCATGCACGCATGGTAAAACCATTTATCCAATCACATATGGGTAAACAACCATATTTGAGGTCACAGCCCCAAGTTCCGTAAAAACAAGTCACACGGTCTCCTGCCCAAAACCATTTACCGAAAACCATAACATAGTAACCATATGTGGGATCTCAACCCAAATCCATTTATCATCATAAAACATAATTTCCCAACCAATTGAAATCATGTTTATCCATTATTTTCATATCACCGAACCTGTCACGGTAAATAGAGCTACGCGCCTGCTAACCGGGGTCTCAAACCCAAGTCACTCCAGGGTCCACCCAGGTCAATGGCCATAGATGAATGACCCTCCCTGGAGGTATCAAACCATGCCCATCCTGAGAGTAAGAAACCCAACTTGGGGCCGACTCCACTCAGTCAGTGCTCCGTGACTACTCCGGGGGTCCACCCAGGCCACCTTTCCATGAGCCGTAAATCCATTTCAAGGGTTGATTCTGGTCCCCAAAAACCTTCATGACCCGTAAAAACCATTTGTAACACATAGCTGGGCCCTAGGCCCGAATCCACATACAAACTGCACCTCTGGTCCGAATCGTAAACCAACTGGGTCTCCAGCCCGATGCCTCGTTAAATCAAATGGACCTCAAGTCCGATTCCATATTTCCAATTCTGAAATCAATTTAAGAACCAATTGGGCGTCCGACCCGAGAACGTCACTAAAAGGGACATCGAGTCCGAGGATTTTCGAAACAAAGGGGTCTCGAACCCGAGTTTACCTTTTCAAATCCAAAACCATTTCATTAAACTCGTTCCAAAACCTTAAGTACGGAAAATCAGAGTAAAATTGAAAACCTCGATTTACATGCAAGCAGGTAAATCGCCTCGAAATGCGTGAAACTATATAATTCACAGCCATCCAATTCATAATCATACGATCACAATCATAATCCATATAAAACATTTACACATGCATCACAGTTTAGAAATCAAGGTCCACTCACAGACCGTCCGAAGCCTCGCCTCGATACGCGTGCCATAATCGTCTCCCGGGTCAATCGTCGTCACCCGGGGACTCCCGAACCAGTCCAAATTCATTTAGAGGGTTACTAATACCCTCATTAACCTCTCATTGAAGTCCCATAATTTTCTCGATTTTCTAACTATTTTTAAACTGGAACCTAAACCTTCGGATGCCCCGAACATTATTGAAATGGTGTCCGATCGACACGAAACCAGTCCCAAAATGTTCTTTACATCGAATAGAAGATTTCGTATGTTGAACACTTCCACAAATTATGGGCCACGCGCCCGCATCCGCCCCAAGAAGCCACTGTACACTGTTCATTGTCTCCTACAATGAATTGAACCGGTTTTCTGGTTCTGGATCGGTCTGAACCGGCGTGACTGGTCCGACTGTTTTCCCCCTTTGTTTTGGTCCGATTCAAGCCCTAATTAATCCTATAATTTCTATTTCTTCATTCCCTATCATTCCTAATTAACAAACCTAACTAAAAGTGCATAAAATCCCACGGTTCAACTTGGTTTGCACGGTTCAAATATCCCAAAACTCACCCACGGCTTCCTCGACGTCTAACCACCCTCAAAACCAACATAATAACTTCTTAATATCCTAAAAAACTCATAATAATCATTCAAAAGCAACCATAATGAGGAAATCAAATTAAAAATGGAAATTGGGAAAACCGAGTTACCTCTCTGGTTTCATGGTTCCACCGTCCACGACGGTGTCGTCCAGGCCAGCCACCTACATCCAACATCCTCCCTCACTCCTTGGGCTCTCTGTCATGTTCATCAGGGGTTGGGTTGGAGTGGTTTGAATGGTTGGGGTGAGATCGGGTAGTAGGAAGAAAAGCAAAGGAAATGAAGATGATCGATGCAAATGAAAGGTGAGATGCATAAAGGAAAAGATATGGCCAATGGATGGGTGACACTTCACTCATCCATTGGGCAGGGTGTAATGACCCATCCCAAATTCCAAGATTATATTAGTGACTAATCATGATTAGTGAAGTTAATCGGTTATTAGTTAGGCGAAATCGGACGAACGATACAAAATGACCGTTTTGCCCCTAGTCGGGGGAAAAATGTTGACTTTTCATTCTAGTGGTCAAACGAACTTTGACCGATGACCGTGACGTAGTTCATGTTGTCATGAGTTCATAGACCGGTGGCACATTCAATTCCGACATTCGAGGAAGAATTTATGACGTTCAGAAGTTTAGGGGCATTTTGGTAATTTTGGTTAAAAAGGGGCAAATGTTGAATTTTTGACCAGGAGGTCCGATGGCCGAGGGCCAAGGACCATTACGTAGATCGGGATGATACGAATCCGTAGACAAGTGGCACGTCGAATTCGGACGTTCGACGGCGAGGTTACGATTCACTGAAGTACGAAAGTACTATTGTACGAATTACGAAATGAGTTAGCTTTTGGATTCTAGTGGGCCCCAGATATTTAGTTTCTGCCCAATGGATGAGTGACAAGTGTCACCCATCCACATGCCATCTCTTTTCCTTCATGCATTTCACCATTCATCTTCATCGATCATTTTTACTTCATTCCCAAATACAAACCCGATCTCACTTCCACCCACATCCAAACTTGCACCCCATATGATCATCTGTGAGACCCAGAGAGTGATAGAGAGGCTGAGGGAGCAGAGGACGATGGCTGGGAGCTGGTTGGGCCGCTGTGCACGGCAGTGAAGGCCAAGAAGAACCGATTTCACGGTTAGGCCCATTTTTCCATATATTTCGATTTATACATTATGGGTCATTTTGGATGCTTTTAATGAATTAAATTGGTTAGTAGGAGGGTATTAAGATGGTTTGAACAAGGTTTATGGATGAGGAAAGCCTCGGGGTCGAACTAGGAAAAATGGCCGTGACGTTCAATTTGGAACTATGGATTTTAGTGGTTTTAACTTAGGTTTAGGGATTGGAATGGATAGGAAATGAGAAAATAGGATTTTTAGGATTGAAATGGAGGCAAACGGATGAGAATTGAGGGGAGAACCAGGCCGGACGGGTCACGTCCGGTCGAGGCGAACCAGTGAACCAGCCAACCCGGTTCAGTCGAAGGTTAGGGGTAATCTACAGTGCGGCGCGTGGGCTCACACGCAGGGGGTTCCCAAGGTGCGTGGGGGCTTGTGCCTCACCTTTTGGGGATGTGTTCAACATACGAAATCATCTATTCGATGTAAAGAACATTTTGGGACTGGTTTCGTGTCGATCGGACATCGTTTCGATAGGTTTCAGGGCGTCCAAAGGTTTAGGATCGACTTTAAAAATAGTTAGAAAATCGGGAAAATTATGGGACTTCAATGAGAGGTTAATGAGGCTATTAGTAACCCTTGAAATGAATTTGGACAGGTTTGGGAGTCCCGGTGATGGTGATTGACCTGGGAGACGATTATGGCAGGCGTATCGGAGGCGCGACTTCGGACGGTCTGTGAGTGGATCTAAACTGTGATGCATGCATAAATGTTTTATATGGATTATGAATGTGATTCTATGATGTTGATTTGATGGTTGTGAATTATATGCTTTCACGCATTTCGAGGCGATTTACGTGCTTGCTCGGATTTCTGGTTTTACTCTGGTTTTCCATTCTTATAGTTTTGGAAATAGTTTAATGAAATGATTTTGGATTTGAAAAGGTAAACACGTGTTCGAGACCCCTTTGTTCGGAAACCCTCAGACTCGATGTCGCTTTTTTGTTACGTTCTCAAGCCAGAGGCCCAATTGGTTCTTAAATTGATTACGGATTTGGAAATATGGAATCGGGCACGAGATCCATTTGATTTATGGAATCGGGCACAAGGCCCAGTTGGTTACGATTCAGACTGGAGGTCCAGTTTGTATGTGGATTCGGGCCTAGGGCCCAGTTATGTGTTATGATGGTGATTTCGGGTCAGGGACCCTAGAAATGTTTTTTACGGGTCATGACGGTTTATGGGAACTGGCATGAACCCTTGAAAGGATTTTACGGGTCATGATGGTTTATGGGAACCTACATGAACCCTTGAACGGTTTTATGGTTCATGACGGTTTTTATGGTGCATGAACCCTGTAAAGGTTTAAGGAATGATTTCAAAAGGTTTTTCATATTCCATCCTTTATATATGATTGTCTCCTCTGGGGAGGGTCGTTAGCCTGGGTGGACCCCGGAGTAGTCACGGAGCACTAACTGAGTGGAGTCGCCCCTCCCCCCCCCCCCCCCCAGTTAGGTTCCTTACTCAGGATGTGCATGGTTCGTTACCTACAGGAAGGGTCATTGATCTATGGACATTGGCCTGGGTGGACCCTGGAGAGACTTGGGTTTGAGACCCCGGTTAGCACGTGCGTAGCTTTATTTTACCGTGATAGGTTCTTGGATATGAAATATAATGGATAAACATGATTTCAAGTGGTTTGGGAAATTGTTATTTATGATGATAAATGGATTTGGGCAGGAGCCCATGTGACTTGTATTTACGAAACTTGAGGCTGTGACCCTAAATATGGTTGTTTAAACATATGTGATTGGATAAATGGTTTTACTATCCATGCATGCTTTTTAGTGAAGGGTATAAAGGTCTTTATGAAATATGTTTTTATAAACTCTTTATTTTTGTCCACTCACAGTCTTTTTGTTTTTAATACCCTTCAGGTTGGATACGGTGTGGACTGTAGTAAAGACGGAGATATCACATGCCTCCTCCGGATCAGACGGGAGCAGGGTCATCCCACGTTAATCCCGGGGGGATTGGGATGGGTCCTGTCACAGGGATTAAATATCTGGGGCCCACTAGAATCCAAAAGTCACTTGTCTCATAATTCGTGCAATAGTGCACCGAAACTTCCGTGAACAGTAACTTCGCCGTCGAATGTCCGAATTTGACATGCCGCATGCCTACGAATTCGTATCATCCCGATCTACATAAAGGTCCTTGGCCCTCGGCATCAGACATCCCAGTCCAAAAGTCAAAATTTCGCCTCTTTTAATCAAAATTACGAAAATGCCCTTAAACTTCTGAACGTCATAACTTCTTCCTCGAATGTCAGAATTGAACGTGCCACCTGTCTATGAACTCGTGACGTCACGAACTATGTCACGGTCATCGTTAAAGTCCATTTAACTGCCAAAACGAAAATGCAACGTTTTACCCCATTCTAGGGGCAAAACGGTCATTTTGCAACGTTCGTCCTATTTCGCCCAACTAATCAACGATTAACCTCGCTAATCGTGATTAGTCACTAATCTAATCTTGGAATTCAGGACGGGTCTTTACAACCTTCCCTCCTTAATTAATTTTGTCCTCGAAATTCCAACCAACCTAATTCTAACCGTTCTTCCCTCCTTAATTAGTTTCGTTCTCGAAAATCCAATTATCCTGATTCCACAACCACTTCGTGGAAATACTTTGGTCTCACACACGTGTACACTCGTACACCAACTAGCCAGAACAATACTTGTCTGCACCTAGACGTACCACTAGCACTCACGTTGTATCGACTACATTAAACCACGTCGAACGATAGTAATCGTACGTTCCGAACTGACATCAATTATCAAATCTACCATTTCGTTGACACGAACAACTCGAAGGTTCCTTTTTCAATCTCAATCTATCTCCTCCGGGGGAGGGTCGTTGGCCTTGGATTCTGAGAGACTTGGGTTGAGACCCCGGGTAGGCACGAGCGTAGCCTTGGAAACCGTGACATGATTGGTTGTGTGAATTATATGTATATATGATATATGGATATGGAATATGATGTGTGATGGATACAGGTTTTGGGCAGGGGCCCGTGTACTTCGTTTCGATTATGGTTTTGGGCTTAGTTCCCACATATGGTTTCTTTGGTTAAACGGTTTTCGAATGCATGCATGCTTTTTAGTGAAGGGTACAAATGTCTTTCGATAAACTGTTTTTATAAACTGGTTGTTTTGTCCACTCATAGCTTTTAATGTTTTGACTACCCTTCAGGTTGACAACAGATGTGGGCTGTAGCAGAGACCGAGATATCACATACCTCCTCCGGATCCTGGAGTACTCTGATAGCCCGAGAGGGAAAAGGTCAGAAATATCCCTTGTCTGACACTCCGTGTCAGACGGGAGCATGGTCATTCCGCGTGAATCCCGGGGGGATTGGGATGGGTCCTGTCTGTTATGCCACACGATGTTCATATATGTGTTGAATGTTATTGATCGATATGATATGAGTTTATGCGTACAAAATCCCAATATTTGTGTGAATGATAGTGTGTTTTAGATGAAATGATTCAGTATGATTGACTATTGTCTTGTATGATTCCTCGAGTTGGGTGCATTGTGTAGTGAACCGTATGTGAGAACTTGTGTTTGTGTGATTGATTTGAATTTTTTATTAGGACTGGGGTTATGGATTTGACATGACTGCAAATTTTGAGGACGAAATTCTTTGAAGGGGGTAGATTGTAACGGCCCAGACTACCGAAGAATTGGAAAATAATTGTTTCACCCCTGGCCAGAGGATTGACATATCTTGGTCAAAGTCAAAACATTAACTTTTTGACCGGAACAGTTTTTAGCCATTTCGGAACCGCTGTTAGGGAGGTTTCTGTCTCCCGAGTACGTCGACAGGCGGTACGCCAGAAACGGAGATCAGACGATTTCAATTTGAGTCTAAACTACGTAGGGGAATTTTGGTGTAACGACCCGTCCCAAATTCCATGATTAGATTAGTGACTAATCACGATTAGTGAGGCTAATCCGTGATTAGTAGAGCGAAATCGGACGAACGGTGCGAAATGACCGTTTTGCCCCTGATGGTGGCAAAACGTTGACTTTTCAATCGGGCGGTCAAATGGACTTTGACCGATGACCGTGACGTAGTTCGTGACGTCACGAGTTCATAGACAGGTGGCACGTTCAATTCCGACGTTCGAGGAAGAAGTTATGACGTTCGGAAGTTTAGGGGCATTTTGGTAATTTGGGTGAATAGTAGGTCAAAAGTTGACTTTTTGACCAGGAGGTCCGATGGCCGAGGGCCGAAGACCGTTACGTAGATAAGGACGATACGAATCCGTAGACAGGCGGCACGTCGAATTCGGACGTTCGACGGCGAAGTTACGGTTCACAGAAGTTCTCGGTTACTATTCACGACGACACGTTTTGCGAGGACGGTTTGTCTTTAGTGTGGACCCAGATATTTTGGCAGGCCAAGGGATGAGTGACAAGTGTCACCCATCCATTGCCCACCTTCCCACCTACGTGCATCGATCATGCCTTCATTTCAAACACACACACACAAAACTACCCGATCTCACATCCACCATCCTTCCATCTGTGCAACCCAAAACCCATCCATCCTTCATTCAAGCAACCAGGGATGGAAGAGGAGACCGGATGGAGGTGGCTGGACGGCTGGAACCGCCGTGGGCGGTGGCTGGAGCCCAGAACCCGAGCGGGTACCCGGTAAGCCCGATAAACCCATTTTTCTTCTATTTTTCGATTTAGACATTATGGTTGCTATTAGTTGATTAGGATGAGTTTATTGAGGTTGTAGGAAGGTGTAGTGGGTGGTTTGGACGGCGGTGAAGGGCTGAGCAGCCCTGGGTACAATCGGAAAAATTGGACCGATTATGGGAGAATTGGACGGACGGGTTTTGTAGCGTTTTTCCTAGGTTTCTTGATTAGGCTAGATTGGAAATGAGAAAATAGGAATTTAGGAATTGGAATGGAGGAAATCGGACGAGATTTGAGGGAGTAGGAACGCTGAACCGGTTCCGCCGGTTCAGCACAGTGCCTGGACCGGAAAACCAGGAAAAACCGGTTTTCTTGAGGATGCTGGTGATGAACAGTAACCAGGATCTTCTAGGGGCTCGTGAGGGCACGTGGTCCATAATTTGGGAAAGTGTTCAACACGGGAAATCTTCTATTCGATGTAACGAACATTTTGAGACTGGTTTCGTGTCGATCGGACACCGTCTCGATATGTTTCGGGGCATCGGAAGGTTTAGGTTCGGGATTAAAAATAGTTAAAAATACGGGAAAATTACGGGGCTTTGGTAGGAGGTTAATTAAGTAGTTAGTAACCTTCTATTACGATTTGGACAGGTTTGGGAGTCCCGGTGACGGTGATCGGCTCGGGGAGCCGTATGGCACGCAAATCGAGGCGGCAGCTCGGACGGTCTGTGAGTGGACCTTGTTTTCTAAATTGGTGCATGCATAAATGTTTATTATATGTTTTATTACTTGTTTGATGATGCCATGGGTGCATTTGTATGTGGTTACGTATAAGCACGTATTTCGAGGTTTCGGCCTTATACGGTGCTTATACGGGTCTGTATTTCTTTATTGATTTAAATGAACTGAATTTGGATTTCAAAATGATAAACTCGGGTATGAGACCCATTTGGTTTTGTCTCGGGCATATGACCTCAGATTCCGGGCACGGTGCCCAGTTGGTGTCCTATGTTCGGGTACGAGACCCAGTCACTTTACGGTTTTGATCTCAGGTCAGGGAACCTTAAATGGATTCCCAGGTTCATGACGGTTTATGGGAACCGGCATGAACCCTTGTTGGTTATTACGGTACATGACGGTTTATGGGAACCGGCATGTTACCTGGTTATGTACCTGGTTATGTTATTACGGTACATGACGGTTTATGGGAACCGGCATGTTACCTGATTATGGATATTATGGATCATGACGGTTCAGGGGAACCGGTCATGAATGTTTATGTTATGTATATATATGTTCGTCTACCTTCCTTTACATGTTCTACTATCTCCTCCGGGGAGGGTCGTTGGCCTGGGTGGACCCCGGAGTAGTCACGGAGCACCGACTGAGTGGAGTCACCCCCCAGTTGGGTTCCTTACTCTCAGGAAGGCTATGGTTTCTATTACCTCGGGTAGGGTCAGTGGTCTGCGGACATTGATCTTGACTTTGAGATGACTCGGATTGAGACCCGGGTAGCGCGCGCGTAGCTTTGGATACCGTGACAGGATTGGTTGTGTGACTTATATATATGTATGTGATGTATATATGATATATGATATGTGGTGTGTACAGGTGTGCACAGGATTTGAGCAGTGGCTCGTGTACTTGGTTTCTTTATGGTTTGGGGCCGAGTCCTTTATGGATTTGGGCTGTGGCCCGTACGGTCGTTTTTATTGTGGTCCTTTCGACCTTAGTTTATATCTGCTTTGGGCTTAGTCCCACATATGGTTTGTTTTGGATAAATGGTTTTCGAATGCATGCATGCTTTTTAGTGGAGGGTACACATGTCTTATGAAATGTTTTATAAACTTTTGTTTTGTCCACTCACAGTTTTTAATGTTTTGACTGCCCTTCAGGTTGACATCGGATGTGGACTGTAGCAGAGACCGAGATATCACATGCCTCCTCCGGATCCTGGCGTACTCTGATAGCCCGGGAGGGCAAAGGTCGGAAATATCCCTTGTCTGACACTTCGTGTCAGACGGGAGCAGGGTCATCCCGCACTAATCCCGGGGGGATTGGGATGGGTCCTGTCATTTGGTAATTATGTTGAAAGGGCATTTTTGTCATTTTTATTTGGGAACCAATTAAATGATGCCATGTGTTAAGGCCTGGAATGTTGTGATATTTTTCTCTCTTTCCCACCGACTCAATCTCTTATATAAGAAGGTAAGCGCTGATGACGGCTTCGGTGGACCATGTCCTAAGCCATGGTGGGTGATGAACCGAGAGGGAAAATGAGAGATATGAAGTGAGAAAAGCATGAAAACGAAGGAGTGATTGTGGGAAAGATATTCTAGGGAGGAAACGAGGGTCAAGGTTGTAATTTGAGGCTAGGAAACCTCCAAAACCCATGAGCCTAAAGCTCATTCGATGGGTTCGAAATCTCAAACTTCTGTTTGAGATCTGGTGTGTTGTAACCCAATGTTCTAACATCCCTTTGAGAGCCCTAGGGTCGAGAAAGATAGGAAAACAAGGTGGTTGGACGAAGTAAACGTGTTGGGATGAAGATGGATGCAAGTCGTGAGTTCATGAACGGTTCGACAATTTTGGTAAGTTTTTTATTTTTATTTTGATCACTTGGATATTTCTTTTGTTAGTTTAGGCTAGATTGGACGAAATAGAAGTGAAAAGGGTGAAAATGGTGGAAATAAACACGCCTTGGGTCACCGGGTCGGGCAACCCGAAAACTAGAAGAAACGGTTCGACGGAGGTTAGGGACAGTGAACAGTAACCTAGAGCGTGGTCCTCACACGCAGCCGCTTCAAGCGGCGCATACGGGTGGGTGCCATGGAATCTGGAGGTACGTCCAATATAGTTTTTAATGCTTTTGATTTTACGACCATTTTGTCTTAGGTTTCGAGGTAATCGGACACCATTTCGGGGTAGTTTGGGTTGTCCGAAGGTTTAAGGCTCATTTAAGAATCCCGAAAAATTATGGGATTAAAATAGACGTTATTTGGGATGGTTAATGTCCTTTATATATTAATCTTGTTAGGTTATTAGATTCCCAGAATTTACGGGAATGCGTGCAAAGTGGATTCGGTGATTCAGAGCTGTATGAGTGGACTTTCTTCCCCTAAATTTTTATGCTTGCATATTTACATGATTTAAATGTAGTTTTATGAGTTTTTATTTCATTGAATTGATTGGAAATTTTATCAGATTTTCGGTGATTTTCTGAATATTTTATTATTATTTTATTACGCATTTCTAGAAGACTTTCGTAAATTCAGTTTTAGTTCTTATTCGAATGTGATTTTGAATTGAATGAGAATAATGATATAAGCTAACATGATTTGGAATATTTGTGATTTTATATATAAGTTTTTGCGCAGTTTTATGGAAATTGTAATAATGGCATGTTTTACGAAAATGAAGTTGATTTGGTTTGGGGCTAGGGCCGAACTTCTGATGATGATTAGATTGTGTGGTTTGAAATACGATGAGAGTTTGTGTTTTGGTCTTGATGATGTGATGACTGTTGATTGATTCGTCTCAGACGTCGAGCTCGGGGCTTCGAATCCTAAGAAGGGTATTATGTGTGATTGTGACTGTGACTGTCGGTTTTGATGTGGTGATTGAGATTATACTTGTGCTTGGAGGATGGTTTGAATGCGGTCACTTGTGTATAAGTATTCTGTTGACGTTGGGTTGTCTACATGTGCGTCATGTGGTAAGGTTGGATATGGATTGACTGTGTGGATTTTATGTGATGATTTGTGTTGTATGATGTATGTTATGGTTATGCCTATTGGTAGGTGAGTCTCGGACGTTGAGCTTGGCTCCTTTCTTGAGTCGAGTCCCCACTTGGACGTCGAGCTAGGCTCCTTTCCTAGGTGGTGTACCTACTAGTAGCGTATTAATTTAATGATTGATATGATGACTTTTTATTGATGGTTGTGATATTTTTAATGGTTATATTGATTTACCGAGGTCTTATACAGTTTGATGATTTTGTTGATTTCATACTCTTTTCATGTTTTTCGAGAATTACAAGCTGTGTTTTGTTGTTAACTGAGTTGGAATGGTTTCCGCATGCATGCATGGTTTTGGAAAATAGAGGGTAAATTATAGATGTTTTCAAACTATGTTTTAAAGTGTTCTTTTTTATCCACTCACACATTTTCTAGTTTTGTGACCCTCTAGGGGCGTTGCATGGAGAACGAGGTTCAAGAGGCGGAGTTATGAATTAGCAGTATTTGCGTTATACCTTGTCTAACAACGTTTATGTTAGACGAGAGTAGGACCTCGAGTGTATGGTTCTGTGTATTCGAGTTAAGCCCTGTCACAGTCAGTTAGCTCGTATAGCGAGTTGTGGCTTGAGCTATTCAAAGATAGGCTACTTTTGTAGCGAGTTTACTAGTATAGCAAGTAGTGGATCGAGGAACTCCAAGATAAGCTACTTCTATAGCAAGCGGAGGCATGGGGGAGTGCCAATGAGTTAACTCGTATATTGAGAGGTGGCTTGGGGAATCTAGAACGTCCCAAAAATTTGAGAAAAGTTGAAATAACAATTTTGCCTATGAAAGTCAAAGACTTAACTTTTAACCAAACAGTCAAAGTATTGACTTTTGACCCGGACATCTTTTAGAAATTTTGAAAAGATCGTCACGAATGTTTCAACCTCTAGAGTACATAGACATGCGGCATGTCGAAAAGAGAGTCCAAATAAGCTCGTTATGGGCTTAGGAAGTGAAGGGTATTTTGGTAATTTTGCAAGGACCTAGGATGTTCTAGAGCCTTCGTCATTTCTCTCCACTTTTCCCTCCAAACTCTCCCCACCGACCTATACAATTATGTGTGTGTGTGTGTGTGTGTGTGTGTGTGTGTGTGTGTGTGTGTGTGTGTGTGTGTGTGTGTGTGTGTGTGAGTGTGTGTGCGCGCTTGTGAGAGCAAGTTCGGATGGTGGTGGTAAAAAAGAGAAGACAACTGACAACCCACCAAACTGTGCAGAGAATATCACAAAGAGAGACCAGGGAGAGAAATTGGATAAGAGGAAAAGAATAGGGAGGAGAGAAAATGGAGCAAGTGAGGAGAACTAGGGGAGGAAAGTTGCCCCCTGGCCTACGACCATGGCAAAACCGTGAAGGTTTCTAAAATGGTATGTGGTAGTTAACCCATTTTGAGGTTTGTAGCACAAACTTGGGGCGTTAGGAGGCCGTGTAACCCACAAATGATCGCTCTGAGCGAAGAGAGCTAAGGTTTAGACGCCAGAAACACTACTGGGCAGCTCTGGAAACCATGGCCTATAGGAAGAATCACGGACAAGGCTCTCAAGGTAAACTTTCTTCATTTCGATTTCATAGATCTTTTCTTTGTCATAAGAAGGTAAGTTTTCTTCATTTTGATTTTATAGATCTTATCTTTGACCTGAGTAGACAAATTTTGATTGTTGAATCACTATAAATGGATGAATATTGATTGAGATATAGTCGGGTTGGAACTGTTGGTCATTGACCCGAGTTGCAGGAACCTGGTTGACCCAGTTCCAAGTTAAAGGATACTTGTTCTAGCTGGTGGCCACCACGCGCAATGGATAAGAGAGGCACCTGAGAGCGCATGACAAAGAATCTGGGCCTCCGACCAACATACCTTTTGTTCTATATGTAAGGACTCAGACTTTCAATGAGGGTAAAATCGGAAAGTCAAAATGAAATTGACCATTTTGCCCATGAAAGTCAATGAGTTAACTTTTTGACCAAAATTTAAAGTATTGACTTTTTGATCGGGATGGCTTTTGTATATTTCGTAAGCACCATTGTAAAGGTCTCGCGTAATGACTCATCCCGAATTATCGGGATTAATTAAGAATTAATGATGGATTAGCCTTGCTAATCGGGGATTAGACGAGGATTAACGGACTTTCGGGCAAAATGACGATTTTGCCCCTAGAATGGGCGAATCATTGACTTTTCATTCAAGCTGTCAAATGGACTTTGGCTGATGACTGTGACGTAGTTCGGGACATCACGAGTTCATAGACAGGTAGCACGCTCGATTCCGACATTTGAGGAAGAAGTTATGATTTTCGGAAGTTTGGGGGAGTTTTGGTAATTTGGTTAAAAGGAGGCAAATAGTTGATTTTTGACCTGGGGGGTCTGATGTTCGAGGGCCGAGGACCGTTACGTAAATCAGGACGATACGAATTCATAGACAGGCGGCACGTCAAATTCGGATGTTCGATAGAGAAGTTACCGTTCACAGAAGTTCGAATGTACTATTGCACGAATTACGAGACGAATGCCTTTTGGCATTATGTGGGCCCAGGTATTTAGGGACAGGCCCAATGGATGAGTGACAAGTGTCACCCATCCATTGCCCAGCCCAAAAAATTCATGCATCTCACCTTCCTTTCTCATCAATCATTTTTCCCATTTCCAACCCGATCTCACCATTCGAACCAATCCAACCCATCCCCACATGATCATACCTATGAGGATCAGAGAGAGATGCGAGGACTTGTGGATGCTGGTGGTTGGCCAGGAACAACGCCACCGTGGACGGCGGCGATGGACCCGAACAAGGTACCCAGTTAGATCCAATTCCCTTTTTATTTAGATTTTTACGTTATGGGTAGCTTAGGATGATTGGAAGATGATTTTTGGGTTGTTAGGAAGTTAATGAGATGATTTTGAGGGCGGTTCATGGCTGAGGAAGCTCTGAGGGTGGCCGGGAAAACAGAGGCCTTGATGCCCTTTGAACATGGATAGGATTTACATGGTTTTGCTTAGGTTTGATGATAGGAAATGGTAGGAAATATGAAAATAGGAAGATTGGGATCGAAAAGGAGAAGATCGGACGAAAAAATGAGAGAGGAGGGTGGCTGGACCGGTCACGCCGATCCAGCTGAACCGGACTGCATAGGAAAACCGGTCGGACAGGTTCTATGGCAGGACAGGGAAACTGAACAGTCTGGCGCATGAGGCCCACGCGCAGGACCTTCTTTGGGCACATGCGGGTGCGTGGTGACTCCTTTGGGAAAGGTTCCAACATGTAATATCATCTATTCGATGTAACGAACATTTTGGGACTGGTTTCGTGTCAGTCGGACATCATTTCGATATACTCTGGGACGTCTGAAGGTTTAGGTTCACGTTTAAAAATAGTTAGAAATTCCAGAAAATTACGGGACTTTAGTGAGGGGTTATTTAAGTAGTTATTAACCTACTAAATTAATTTGGACATGTTCGGGAATCCAGGAGGTGACGATTGGCCCGGGAATACATTTTGGCACGTGTATCGAGGCGCAGCTTCAGACGGTCTGTGAGTGGACCCTTCTTTCGAAACTGATGCATGCATAAATGTTTTATAATTTTTTTACAATATTTTTTGTGATGCCATGAGTGCATTTGTTTGTGGTAGCCTAAGATTTACGTATTTGCAAGTATTTCGAGATTTCTGGTTTTATACGATGCTTGTACGTGCTAGGTTTTCAATAAGGGTTTAATGAATTGGTTTTGGATTTGAAAGTATGAAATCGGGCATGAGACATAATTGATTGGAAACTCTCGAACTTGGAGTCCATTTGATTTGACGAGGAATCGGACCGAGGGTCCATTTGATTTATATGATCGGGCTGGGGGCCTAGTTGGTTTACGATTTAGGTTAAGGCCCAGTTAGTTGTACTATCGGGCTTGATGCCCCGTTGATTTATGATATCGGTCATGAGTCCCATTTAGTTGAGATATTGGGCTTGAGGCCCAGTTGATTATGAAATCGGACTTGAGGTCCTGTTGGTTTATAGAATCGGACTTGAGGTCCGGTTGAGAGATAGTATCGGGCTTGAGGCCCAGTTGAATGTAACATCGGGCTTGAGTCCCAGTTCAGTTTATGAAATGAGAATTCAGGCATGAGACCCTGTTGAATTGAGGATTTAGGCCGAGGCCTGTGAAATTGATTTGAATCGGATTCGAGGAATCTTATTGAGGTGAATCGGGCATGAGACCCAGTTGAAATGTGTTTTGAGAAAGAAAGAAAAGATTTGAAAATGAATATGAACCCTCCATATGATTATATGGTCTCCTCCAGACGTCGACCTGGAGAGTCACGATCCACAGACCAGAATGGGTATCCCTAAAGGGATCCCGTTCTAGGAGTGGGAGTTATGAGATATGATGTGGCCCCAGACCAGATTCCGGAAAGATGATCGGACTAGATCTTGAGAGAGAGCTCGGACTAGATCCAGAGATTGAGCCTCCCAGATGGAGAATTCCTGGGGGAAGACTCGGAGTGAGACCCCGAGTAGTGCGCACACTTGTATAGAGATGATATCGTGACATATATCTGGGATGTGTTCCCTAGGGGCTGTGTGCCCCGAGTTGGCATCTTCTCGAAAGTGCCGCAGATGAGTTATACGTATATTGATACACATGACGTGTTATGGAAAGTGATTTGAGGGCAGAGACCATGTGTTCCATGTTTTAGAAAGTGATTTGGGGCGGAGACCCCCGTATTTGATATTGTGGAAATGATTTGGGGCAGAGACCCCGTATGTGATATTATGGAAATGGTTTGGGGGCGGAGACCCCATATTCTATGTTTGGTATTTCACTACGAATGGTTTTGGGCTTAAACCCACGTGATGAGATTTGGGCTGAGTTCCCATGTATTGTTTTATGGTTTTAAGTTTTTGATTTCGGGTCGAGGACCCATGAATGGATTTTATGGGTCATGACGGTTTATGGGACCGGGCATGAACCCTTGAAAGGTTTTGAGAATTTTTTCAAGTGGTTTTATGAATGTTTGCTAAATGGTTTTTGAATGCATGCATATGTATTTATGAAGGGCATAAATGTCTTATTATGAAATGTATTTTAAAGAAAATATTATTTTGTCCACTCGCATCTTTTAATGTTTTAATGCCCTTCAGGTTGATCGCAGATGCGGGCAGTAGCAGAGACCGAGACATCACTCCCCTCCTCCTATGATCCTGACGTACTTTAATAGCCTCGGCGAGGACTAAAGAATGAATTTTCCCTGGTCTGACACTTCGTGTCAGACGGGATTATGCGTGTCCCACGTTAATCCCGGGGGATTTGAGACGGGTCCTGACATCTCGGCCTCCCGAGTATGTTGATAAGCGATATGCTGAAAACGAAATTCAGACGATTTCGTTCTTAATTTAAATTACATAGGGGTATTTTGGTAATTTTCTATTATGGGCATTTTGGTAATTTTATATTATGGGCATTTTGGTAATTTGCTTTAAAGGATTTTTCTTATGGATGATCTATGCATGCGACAAATGTCCCTTATCATATATGGAATTGTGGAACGAACTTGGACCTCTTGTGTGGGTTTTTGATATTTAGTTAAGTGTGTGTTGTGTATGTTGAAGCATCGGCCAGGAAGAGAAAAATGAAATAGAAAAACAAAGAGATGAAACTAGAGGAAAGTGGAAGTGGAAGGAAGAGATAGAGAGAGGGAGGAAAAATGAAACACGAAGGAAGAGAACTTGAGGTGGATGAGTGATAAGCTCTTAATTGAGCTTTATTTTATATCGTTTTATACCCTTTTTACTTGTCTTTGAATATTAAAATACTAAATAATTATATAAAATAATATATTTTTTTTTTGGAAATTTGCAGAAACAAATAATGTTTGGAATTTGGTGTATTTTGGCGAAAGAATCGTCCCGACCAGAATTATAACGAAGAAATTATTGACGAAATTCGATGGACATGCCAGGTTTATATAGAAATTCTAGCCCAATTCAATATTGACATCTAGCCCAATTTTCATTACAGACCAATCCCATTCCATTTGTCCAACCCAGACCATAAGCGAAGGCCCAGTGCAAACGTGAAGCCCGCGAAGCCCAAAATACTCAGCCCAACATCGCTTCAGCTAACGCTTGCATGCTACCGAACTCTCCATTTCCACTTCGGAGCGTGCCTGATAGGACTGGCCCTGTTTCCCCTGGGGACCACTTGGGGAAGGCCTGCTCCCATCTGACAAGTAACTCAAAATACCACAAATACCCATCCAAGGGTTTTATTAACACAAATACCTCTACTGGGGGTTCTAGATACACACCAGTGTGTTTAATACAACAAAATGTCAGACAAGAGAAATGAGCATTATGTTCGTACTAATACAATAAAAGATAACACCTACCCCTCAGGGTGGCCAAAACGCAACGGTGATATTTATACCTCGGCCCCAGAGTCGATGCCCTCCTCGGTTTCCTCTCCTGAAGGGTCAAAAAAACAGTCAAAGTGGGAGTGGACCAAAAATAAAGCAGTTAATAAATTCATTTGAACATATAGATATTTTGACCCTTCATTTAGGTAAACATGCATGCATTCAGTAGAAAACATACAAATACAGTTAATTATAAAAATATATAACATTTATATACATATACGTATATCTATACAAAATATCTGGGCACGAGTAATACCAAATTAAACATAACTATGTATCTACAAATCCCTTCCTTGGCATGTTCGATGCCAACTCGGGGCACAAAGCCCCTAGGGAATAAATCCCCAATATAGGTCACGATTCATATCTAAAGGTATGCACACTACTCGGAGCCTCACTTCGAGTCTACTCCCAGGAATTCCGTGTCTGGGAGGCTCTGTCCAACATCCAGGGTCCCCGACACCTGGATGACCATCCCCAGACCCAGTCTAAGATCATATCATATCTCCCACTCCCGGAATGTGTTCCCTATGGGGATTACACATTCCGGGTAGTGGATCGTGACTCTCCAGGTCGATGTCTGGAGGAGACCAATCCGCAAGTTGGAAGGGTATATACATATACGTATGAAAATCATTGAAATCCGTCTTTTCAAACTCTGTCAAAACCTTTACCCATAATTTCTTTATAAACCAAACCTTTGGACCCAAAGTCCTAAAATACCAACTCATCCATTTAGTTCACAAATCACAAATCCTAGTCAACGGTCGTCAAATGGGTCTCAAGCCCGATACGACTATTTTCATGTAAATCCGTGCATTTCTCAAAATCCGTAATTTAAACATCAAATTTTATAATTATAAAACATACAGTATAAAACAATTTAGAAAACAAGTAAAACAGTTATGCATGCATTTCATTTATAGAATCAACGGTCCACTCACAGCTAATCTTTGCTGCGCTAATGAACCGGCTACACCTGTCTTGAAGCTAAACACAATCGCCAGGCCTACCCAAATACACTTAAGGGTCACTAATTGACCCTACTAGGTCTAGAATCTAACCTTAGAACAAAATCCGCCCGGGAATGCGTTCCGAACATGCTTCCCGAGGCTAATTCCTTCAATTTGACCAACCTAACGATCTTCGATCGACACGAAACCACGACCATTGGACTCGTATCATCGATACCTTGAAACTGGTACCAACCCCACCAAAATCACTGTTCACACACGCCCCTATGCGCCTGGTCAACCCGTGGTCAAAGCTACTACAATATCGCTGACGTCAGCATGACGTCACTCTCTGACATGTGTCAGTCCCTGATTGGTCACTAATCTGACATTTTTGAGAAGATGACGTCATCATGAACAGGATTGGTGCTCCCAGTTTTCAGTCTTCTTCTCCATCGTGCCAGGCGGCTTCCCTCCTCGAACCAGTTTTTCGTGGTCCCTAATTCGTCGTCCTAACCTCTTTGTGATCCTAGTTTGGCATCAGCTCGAAGTTGGATCGTGTGGCTTGAACAGTTGGGGTCCCTGGCTTGTTTGTCCGTCTCGGGTGGGGTGGTTGTCCTGGTTGCAGACGGTGGTGGTTGAAAATGGTAAGGGCGATGATGATGAAGATGGTGTCTAGTGAGGATGAGTGATCGATCTAGGAGGGGAGAAATCAACGAGGAAGGAAGATGGTTGTTGGGTTTGTAAACCAAGGGGTTCACGGCTTAGAATGAGAAAAATAATTGAAAGGGCTGGTTCATGCATCCATTTACTTGGGGTCTTGGGCTAGTTAGATGAGTAACATTTGTCACTCATTTGATTGGTTCAAGATTCCAATTGACCAATCCAATTAATCCACTTGTCCCGAATCTCAAAAAATGAAATAGTAACCCGTATAATCTGTGACCCATAACTTTCACTCCAGGTGTCCAAATTTAGCATGCCACCTATCTACGAACTCAGGGCGACACGATCTATGTAACAGTCAAAGGTTCAAAGTCGTACGACGCTTCGGGTCAAAAGTCAATATTTTACCTTGACTATGGGCAAAATGGTCATTTTACATATAATTTCCATTAAATAAAATAATACAGAAAATCAGCGTCGTTACAATCCACCGCCCTTACAAAAATTTCGTCCTCGAAATTACTCAAACAAGTAGAGGTGTTGCTCTCTCATCAAGGCTTCCGGTTCCCATGTTGCTTCCTTCACAAGAGAATTTCTCCACAGAACTTTTACTAACGGAATGGTCTTGTTCCTTGGGAATTTCTATTTCCAATCCAGGATCTGTACTGGTTGTTCTTCAAAACTCAAATCTGTCCTGAGTTCCAAAAGTTGTTCCGTCAGGAAGTGCGATTCTTCCCGCACATATTTCTGAAGCATTGACACATGGAAGACATTGTGCACTCGTGTTAACTCCGGAGGCAAGTCCAGTCGGTGCGCCACTTTGCCCACTATCTCCACTATCTCATACGGTCCGATATACCGAGGGCTCAGTTTCCCTCATCTTCCAAAATGAACTATGCCCTTCCACATTGATAGTTTTAGAAACACCCAGTCTCCTACCTCAAACTCAAGATCCCGCACTCTACGATCTGCATAGTTCTTTTGACGATCCTAAGTTGCCTTTTGCCGCTCCTTGATGGTCTAGACTTTTTCTTGGGTCACGTCCATGAGTTCCGGTGTCAACAATGCCCTCTAACCAATCTCAGTCCAGTACAAAGGTGTTTTGCACTGTTTCCCATACAGTGCCTAAAACGGTGCCATCCCGATGCTCGCCTGGTAACTATTATTATAAGCAAATTCCATCAAAGGTAAGTAGGTATCCCAAGTGCCTTAGAACTGTAACACACAGGCTCTCATCATATCTTCCAAAATATGGATGGTCATCTCTGATTGTCCATCCGTCTGAGGTGAAACGCCGTGCTGAAATGCAATCTCGTACCAAGGGCTCTCTGTAAGCTCTTCCAAAACCTCGATGTAAACCGTGGATCTCGATCTGACACAATTGACTCTGGAGTACCATGCAATCAGACTATCTCATCAATAAACAACTGTACCAGTCGGTTGGGCTTAAAGATTTTGCGCAGGGTAGGAAGTGCGCTGATTTAGTAAGGCGATCCACGATTACCCAAACACCATCAAATCCACCTCGGGTAGTCGGTAACTTAAACACGAAGTCCATGGTAATATGATCCCACTTCCACTCGGGAATTGGGAGAGGCTGTTGTGGCCCGTAAGGTCTTTGTCATTCAGCTTTCACCTGTTAGCAGATCAAACACCAACTTACGAAGTTCGCAATCTCTCGTTTCATTCCTTCCCACCAATAATATTCTCGAAGTGTCTGATACATTTTGTTTCCCCCAGGATGCATGGCATAGGTAGAACTATGGGCTTCCTTAAGTATCTCAGTCCTCAGTGCGATATCCTCTGGCACGCACAACCGACCTTGTTTCAAAACCGTACTATCATCCCTGATGGTAAAATCCTTTCTTTCCTCGTCTTCGACTCCCAATCTAATGAGGTATAAGGCTGCGTCACGAAGTTGAGCGTCTCGGATGCTATCCAACAATAAGGGTCTCACATGATAGCTCGCCAAAAGAGCTCCATCCTCATCCATTCCAAGACTAACTTTGGTCCGTCGGAGTTACACTAGCAACAGCAAGTAGATCATGCGCAGATGGTCAACCGAACCAACCGCCTTCCTACTCAAGGCGTCTTCCACAACATTCGCTTTTCCGGGGAGATACTAAATGGTGTAGTCATAGTCCTTAATCAGTTCCAGCCATCTTCTCTATCTCAGATTCAACTCCTTCTGAGTGAAAATATACTTTAAACTCTGATGGCCAGTATAAATCTTACACGTCTCCCCGTACAAATAGTGTCTCCAAATCTTTAGCGCATATACTACCGCTGCTAACTCCAAGTCATGAGTCGGATAGTTCACCTTGTGTGGCTTCAACTGTCAGGAGGCATAAGCTATAACTCTTCCGTGCTGCATCAACACACTTCCCAGACCCTGTAAGGATGCGTTGCTATAAACCACAAACTCCCCACCATTACTTGGTAAAGCCAAAACAGGAGCAGTGGTCAGCCTTTCCTTTAATTCCTGAAAGCTGTTTTTGCAGTGCTCTGTCCAAACAAAGTTAACCCTTTTCCTCGTCAAGCGGTTTAAGGGAGCTGCAATGGTAGAGAAGCCTTCCACAAAACGTCTGTAATACCCTGCCAAACCAAGGAAGCTTCGAACCTCCATCACTGTCTTAGGTTGCTCCCAATTCGTGATTGCCTCTATCTTTTGAGGGTCCACACTAATCCCCTCGACCGAAAGAACATGGCCTAGGAAGCCAACACTATTCAACCAAAATTGGCATTTTCTGAACTTAGCGAACAACTGGGCTTTCCTCAACCTTGTCAGCACCAACCTTAGGTGTTTCTCATGTGCCTTTGCGCTTTTTGAATACACCAGAATGTCATCAATAAACACGATTACAAACCTATCCAAGTAGGACTTGAACACTCGATTCATCAAATCCATAAATGCTGCAGGTGCATTGGTCAAACCAAAGGGCATTACTAAAAACTAAAAATGCCCATACCTGGTTCGGAAAGCTGTCTTCGGGACGTCTCCCTCGGCGATCCGTAACTAATCGTATCTCGACCTCAAGTCAATTTTTGAAAAGTACCTTGCTCGCTTCAACTGGTCGAATAGGTCGTCTATCCGAGGTAGAGGATACTTATTTCTCACTGTTACCTTGTTTAACTGCTGGTAATCCACACACAGTCTGAGACTACCCTTTTTTTCCTCATGAACAGGACTGGTGCTCCCCACGGTGACACACTAGGCCGGATGAATCCCAACTTGAGTAACTCATGTAGTTGTTCCCTTAATTCCCTCAGTTCTGCTGGTGTCATACGACAAGGTGCTTGTGCAATAGGTCTGGTCCCTGGAAGTATCTCGATCGTAAACTCAATCTCTCGGGTGGGGGCAGTCCTGGTAAATCTTCTGGAAACATTTGGGAAGTCCCACACCAATGGTATATCTTCCATTTTTGGTGTCGCAATACTCGTGTCCACTACATGAGGTAGATACCTCTGACAACCTTTCTTCAGTAACTTCTGTGTCATTAGGGGCGAAACAATTCTTGGTGAAGAACTCATGACATCTCCCTGGAAGGTCAAATCAAGTACGCCTGGACTCCGGATTAACACACTTTTTTTGCTACAGTCCATTAGTGCCCCATGTTCGGACAACCAATCCATATCAAGAATAACATCAAAGTCATGTAAATCTAACACTATCAAATCTGCCAGCGACTCAAAGTCCCCTATCCTAACTGGGATGTTCCTTAACACCTGGTTAACTACATACACATCCCCAGTCGGGGTACCAACACCCAAGTCATCCTCAAGTACAGATAACTCTCGATCCAATAACCCAACACAACCTCGTGAGAGAAAATAATGGGTGGCTCCCGGGTCCATCAATACACGTACAGACACATCAGAGATAGTAAGTGTACCTGTCACCACCTCAGGAGCAATCCTGGCCTCCTGCCTAGTAATCACGAAAATTTGAGCATGAGGCCCTGCTCCACTACCATGCCCTCGTGGTCCCCCGCGATCGTCTCGATAACAACTCTGCCCTATGCCCCTAAAAGCGTCTAACACGGTACTCGGTGTTTATCCTGCTGCACTACCACTCGACCACTATGAGCATCCCCTCGAGATATGTCCAGACTCACCACAAGTATAGCATGTCAAGTGCTTCATCCAATTTGTGGACCCCACAGAAGTGCCACACTATAGCGGTACACTGTATCCAGCTCCACGAGCTCTCTCAAATATGCCAGACTGACCACCACTAGACGATCCACCACTGTAGGACGATTGTCCTCCACTGAACCAACCTCCCTTCGGGGCCCTGTGGCCTGAAGGTCCAAAAAAAGAACAGTCTCTGCGTCGTCTCTAATCAACTTCCTGTTGGCGGTTGGCCTAGCTGGTCTCCACCTTAGCCGCAGAAACGACCAGCTCTCGAATGGGCCATGTCGTTGTCAACTCGTCTCACGCGAAGTCCGTAAGCCCGCATCAGAAATGCCACGTTGATGTCACGTCCGCCAGACCCGCCTGATGCGCTGATCCACCTGCCCCCTTTTCGTCAGTTTTTGGCCAAGTCCCATGCTCTGCGCTCGGCCACCTGCTACCAAAATGATGTTCTGTGCCACTGTAGCATGCTGCCGAGTTTACCTACTCCACTTTTGCCTTATTTTCCTGCAAATTCAACCCCAAAATCAGCACACTTTCATCATTTGTCATTATTTTAATTGTAATTATTTTTATATTTAATGTTTGTATTTTATTAATTGAATTTTTGGCAGTCCCTCTATAAATAGGGAGGCCATTTAATTTGTTGAGGGTCCCCATTCTTCCCCTTTCTTCCCTTTTCTTAGTTCATTTAGTCTCTTTTTTTAGTTCTTTTTTTGCTATTTTGAGAGGCATTTTTGTGGACCATTTGTAATTTCTTTTCAATTTCTTCTTAATTAAATTTTGCTTTTAAATCTTATTTTATATTTGTTTTTATATTTTTTTCTTAGTTTCATTTTCTTTATTTTTGTTCTTAGAATTTTTTAAACTTCTCTTCTTTTACATTTTTATGCTCTCCTTTAGAAAAACCTAAGGCTAGGTAATTCTAAGACAATTCGAGAGTTTTTAAAAACGAATTCCTCATATTTCTTCCTCCATCTTCACACGGTTCTGCTCGCTGTTAGGGTTCCTTGTGAAAAATCATGTTTTTCTACTTAAACTCTTGTTATTTTTTCGGTTTTACTTATAATTCAATATTTGTGTTGGTATTTTCTTTCTAACATTTGTAAATGTGAATACAATCTCCATGTGTTTTACTTCGTGAATTTTAGTTATTTTGTATGTATTAGTGTTTAAACTTCAATTCAAAGCTAAGCGTCGGCTGCTGTCGGTACACTTAGAATAGGATTGAAGAGAATTAAATGTCGGCCGATGTCAGTGCATTTAATAAAAAACTTAAGGTGAATCTGATTGAAAGTGTCGGCCGCTGTCGGTGCATTTATAATATTGAAAAATGTATTTTGGTACTTGAAGTAATTGAGGTAAGATTTCGTGATTGGTTCAATATGACAGTACCCACCCCCAATCCCTCGAGATTAAGGATAAGTCCTGCTCCCATCTAATTTACTCGTGACACGGAGGCTAAACCGACGTCCAACCTCCATGTGACACGTAAGTCGGACAAGGGATTTCCAAACGCATCGCTCAAAACATCCAGACATTCCCGGAGTGCGCAGACTCTACTGTGGATCACGTGTGTGATGTCTCCGTCTCTCTCTACTAACAGCCCGCACCGCAACAACCTGGAGGGTATCGAAAAACATGAAAAGACTGTGAGTGAAAAAAAATAAATAATAAGTTTAGAAAACAATTCAGAAGAAATTACACTTTTACCCTCCACGCAAAAACCCATGCATGCATATAAAATCCATGTCATGAAACCATTTCATATCAAAACCTTTAATGAAAACCATTATTGAAAACCCGAATCAAATCCGTCATGCAAATTCAAGGGCTCAGCCCAAAATCAAAAATCAATCTCAAAGTACGGGAACTCAGTCCCAAAACTTATCAAATCCAAGTCATCCGGGTCACTGCCCAAAACATCTAAAAGCCAGTGAAAAACATCAATCATACTAGTTGCTGGATCTCAAGTGCACCCGAGTCTTTAAACTCAAAACCATGTTCATAATCAGGCCTTCCCGGGATATCAACGACTCTTTAAAATCAAAACACAATCACAGGCCTTAGGGGATATCATAACCGAGTCTTTAAACTCAAAACATATCAATCCAGGGCCTTCCCCCGTCAATCAACCGAGTCTTTAAACTCAAAACCAGATCCAGCGGTTTTTCTTTTCCGGGTCTTTAAACCCAAAACCATTTTTCAATCAACAGTGAAAACCTTACAAAATCCATATTCGAATTCGTAATAATGATTCCGTAAGCCGGCATCTGGAACCATCATCCCGAACCCAAATCTAGATTTCCTTTCCAAGTTTCAAAACCAAATCCGAAACATCATTTTCGAAATCCAGTTCCGAAATTGAAATCTCGTTTATCGAAATCACATGAACAGGGCTTCCAACCCGAAATCACTTTTCCGAAATCCATTTTAAATTATCTTTCAAATCCCGAAATCCAAGCATCATAATCATGCTCAAATCACAATAGAAAGCGAAAATTTGTAACACGTGCAATTCCAAAAATATCTCGAAAATCGTACAAAATCATCAATCATCAAGATCATAATCAAAATCATAGAATCAAGTATAGGAAACATATAAAAAAACATATATGCATGCATCATAAGTTAGAAAGCAAAGTCCACTCACAGTTCGTTTGCGACGCCGCATCGATACGCGCGCATTTACGCCGTTCCCGGCTAACCCGCTATCACCGGCTTTCTTGAACCTGTCCAAATCCCATAATATGGTCTCTAACTACTTCACAATGGTTATACTAAAACCCCGTAATTTTCTCAAATTTTTAACTATTTTTAACCGAGGCCTAAAACCTTCGGACATCCCGAAACATATCGAGACGATGTCCGATCGACTCGAAACCAGTCCTAAAATGTTTGTTACATCGAATATTTTAAATCACCTATTGAGAACTTCCCCAAAAGATCCGTCACGCGCCCTCACGCGCTGCCCAAAGAGGCTGCGCATGGGAGCCACGCGCCTGCTACAGTATCATCTTCAACCTCACATTGACTCGGTCCAGGCTAAACCGGCGTGGCCCGTTTTTTTGTCATTTTTAACCCAATTTCAACTCTTTTTTATCCTATTAGTTTCATCCCCTCCTTTCTACCTGATTTTTAAGTTCAAAACTAAGAAAGAAGAACTAGAATATACCTCCTTGATCATCCTTCAATCCTTCACTTTTGTTCGCCCTGTTCTCACCACTCCAGTCACCTCAGTCCTCCCTTTCAAGTTCAATCGTTTCCTATCAACATCCATAACCTCACTGTATCAATCAATTTGAGTCTTAAACATCAAAACATCATATGCCATTTTCGTGTTCTTGACTTACTAATCACGTGTTCCATGACCACCAGCCATGGCAGGCTTCGATACTAGGCTCTCTCATCTCCTTTCAACCTTATAAACCTCGTCCTAAACACCAAATCAATCCAGAACGAAGAAATTATCATGTGTTATTTGAATTTCAGCAAAAGTGCTCACGGGTCATACCTTCTTGTTTACTACCACCGTGCACGACGGTCCCCTTTGGTATCACCATCATGTCCCTCATCATCCATCCTCCCGTTCTTGTTTCCAAATCAGAGACAAACGATCGTTGTGGAGAGTGATGGGATCAAATGTTCCTTACGGTTCCCCTGTTTTAGTTCCTACACCGTGCACCCACACACATGTTTAAAATGACTTAAGGCGATGAAGGGGCTTCTACGGCCTTCCAGTAAGGGACATGTGTCCTAATCTGGGTGGGCATCAATCCCTGAGCAGCCAGATGTCCAATTCTTACTGGACACAAATCCCAATGCATCAAAAGACTAAAATACCCCTGCCTTCGCAAATTACCATTTTGCCCTTCTCATTCTTAGACCTATAACTCTGTCTTCCGAACCTCAAATGACACATGCTGCCTGTTGTTGTATTCAGGGCATCGAGACCTATCTAACAGTCCTTGATGTTCGTGAAAATTTCATGTCGTATGAAAAGTCAACAAATTGCCCATATTTAACAAAACTACCAAAGTACCCACGAACTTCTGAACGTCATAACTTTTTCCTCAAATGTCGGAATCGGACGTGCCACCTGTCTATGAACTCGTGACGTCTCGAACTACGTCACGGTCCTTGGTCAAAGTCCATTTGACCGTCCGAACAAAAGGTCAACATTTTTGCCCATTCCAGGGGCAAAATCGTCATTTTGCACCGTCCGTCCGCAAGCATCCAACCAATCACTAATAAACTTCACTAATCCGTCATTAACAACTAATCTAATCCCGATTTCCGGAACGGGCTGTTACACAATATGTACTAATTGTTAAAGTGTTGGTAAAAGTTGTGCTTTAAGGAAATCCATTTTAGGAGTAGCTTAAATAATGTTATTGTTAATTTTAATTTAATTCTTAATTAGTGTTAAAATGTAGTTTAGATTACACTTTTTTCAAAACCCCCCTTTTCATTCTTTTATTCTTTTATTCTTTAATTCTTCTTTCATTCTTTATTCTTTAATTCTTTAATTCTTTAATTCTTTAATTCTTTAATTCATCAATTCATTAATTATTTTATTCTTTCATTCATTAATTGATTCATTATTATTTTATTCATTATTCTTTCTCACTAATACATTATTAATGTTCCCTAATTTCCCTAGTTAATAACGATCCTTATTTACCAATTCTACATCTACACAAAAAAGGTTTAAATTGCATAATACTTAAAGTACGTGTTTAATTTAATACTTAGTTTAAGCGTTATCAATTTTTGGCGCCGATGTTGGGGAAATTGAAAATCATTTTTAATTTGTTAGTGTATGTATATAAATTGTGCATATTATACTTGTTTATATTTTTTTTATTTTTGTTCATATTATATTTTTTCATAATTTTCTTATTATACTTGTTTATATTATATATACTTGTTCATATTATATTTGTTCTTACTTTATTAGTTTATCTTTATACATGTTCATATTATACTTGTTTATAATTTTTTTTATACTTGTTCATAATTTTTTTTTCATACTTGTTTTTAGTATATTTGTTTATACTTGTTCATGAATTGTAAATTGTTCATAATGTTCATATTTTACTTATTCATAATTTCTATTTTTATACTTGTACATAAATGTTCATATTTGTTTTTCTTATATACTTGTTCATATTATAATTGTTTATGTAAATTTAAATTCTTACTATACTTGTTCATTTTATACTTTGTTTATGATTGTACATACTTGTTTTTATACTTGTTTATATTTTAATTGTTTATGATTGTAGATATTTGTTATACTTGTTCATAATGTTCATTTTATACTTGTTCATAAATTGTATATTATACTTGTTCACTTTTTCTTATTTTTATTTTTATTTCTTTGGAATTTTTTTTGGAAATATTTAAAAAACTTTGTAAAAAAAACATATGTTGAAATTAAGTTTGTCTTTTTCTGTATTTATTTATAAATAATAATAATAATAATAAATTCTTTTTCTGTATTTATTTATAAATAAGTAATAATAATAATAAATTTCGAAAAATAAAAATAAAAAAATTTTGTTTTAAATAAAGAAAACTTTCATTACCTTTTTAATTATAAAAAAATTCGAAAACAAAAAATTAATTTCAAATTTTTCTAGTCTTAACTTTGTGATAGTGTACATATATACTTGTAAATAAATTTTGTGCATAATCAATATGTTAGTGTGAATATCATTACTTGTGAATATCATTACTTCTGCATTAAACTGTACTTGTGAATAATTCTTGCATTCATGCATTAGTCTTGGCTATATGTAGATCACTTGTGCTTCAAAGTTTAGATTTTGATCTTTAATGGAATATGTGAAGTCTCGTTTGTTAACTCTCACCTGCGGTGATTGTTAACAGTTATCTTATCTTATTTCCTCTAGAGTAAGAAAGTTGCAAGGGTGATGTCTAGGATAAGAGACAGTACTCATAACGGGCTTTGGGTCTAAGAAAGGGACATCAATGGAGTTTAAGCCTCGGGATGTCTTGAAATTATCCCTGCCTCTTGTATTTATTATTTCTAACCTGGTCACCTTTGAACTTACCTAAACAGTTAAATAAATTTAAGATATTTACTTGGGTCGCAGGGACGTAGAAGTCTCCATCTAAACTTTGAAGCTATGTAAACCTTATATATCTTTGATTTCCCCAACGTGTAAATATTGTTTCCTATTGCATTTGTACATTGCATAACCTCTCTAAGGTTTCATGATGCTCGGATTTCATCTCTGAGCCCCCTAAACTAAGTGAATCTAGGGAAGTGAGATCGAAGGTGCAAGTCATTCTATCATGCATAGTATTTTGTTATTTCTAACTTGTAGATATGTTATTTCATACTTGTATATATCTTATTACACTTCTTTTGACATTTTCGTACATTTCTTATCATGACAACTTAACTTGCATTTTTAACTTAACATGCATCTTTAGTTTAACTTGCATTGCATCTTTAATCTAATTTGCATCTTTAACTCAGAGTGCATCTCTAACTTAAATTTGCATATCTAACTTGCATTGTTGACAAACGTGCATATCTGACGAACTAACTTGCATCTCTGTCTAGGCTAGATGGACGTTAAACTTCAAGCGCATGTTGGGAGGCAACCCAATGTGTTCATGGGATGTAAAGGAGTCATCAACTTAGATTTGCTATCTTTCAATCCTTCACTCTCCCTTATTTTGTTTATTTATTGGTTTCTTGCTTTATTTTCGTAAATCCTCTTCCTTACTTCGATTCTGCTAAGCTAGGAGCGGAGGAAATAGTATCGTGAGACAGTCGAGGGACGTATGGGATTCCACAGTTGGTTGTGAAATTAGGTACGTTGGAATTTTGAGGACGAAATTAATTAAGGAGGGAAGGTTGTAACGACCCGTCTCGAATTTCAGGATTAGATTAGTGAGCTTAATCAGTGATTAGTTGAGCGAAATCGGACGAACAAGGTTAAATGACCGTTTTACCCCTGGTCTTGGGTAAAATGTTGACTTTTTGACAAGGAGGTCCGATGGCCGAGGTCCGAGGCCCGTTACGTAGATCAGGTCGGCACGAATCCATAGATAGGCGGCACGCCGAAATTGGACATCGAAAGGGAAAGTTATGGGTCATGGCAGTTCGATTTCACTATGCACGTATTACGAGACGGGGATGATGTGGCAATATCTGATTGGGCAGATATTTTAGTGGGACCCATGGATGAGTGACAAGTCCCATTGGTCACTTCCCCAAAAAGTGGATCTAAACCATTAAAATATTATTATTTTATTGTTTTATAATTTTACCCACCTCTTAATCCCAACCATTCATCTCATCTAATCTCTCAATCTCCACCGTCCACTTCCCCTTCTCTCTCACCTGATCATCATCACCCTATCTGTTCCTCTCACAACCCGAACCCCCTTCCCCTCCATTCTCCATTTTCTTCGAACAACCAAACACACCTAAACACATACCTCACCACCATAATCATATATGGGTGCTAGTGGAGGACTGGGAAAGAGTAGGAAGGCGTGGGAATGGACAGCGGGCCATGGCGGTGGCCACGGCGAGGAAAACCCGAAACCAGGGGTAAGCCATTTCAAATTTTGAACTTTGAGTTCTAAGGGTCTTCAATTGATTTTAAGGGCTGGGATTTATTTCTGGGGACCTTAGGAGGCGTTTTGGATCTGTTTCGAGGGCTAGGACGGTCGAAGGCCATGGCGATCGATTGTAGGTGGCTGATTCAAGCTTGGACCTTCAAGGTGAGTTTTCGACCCGTTTTCCTGTTTTTAATGGCTAGTTTAATTAGGTTTGTTGTTAGGAACCTTTAGGGATAAAAATGGGAAGAAATGGAGTGAAAATGAGTGAGGAATAAGGTTGAATCGTCATCGCCGATTCAGTTGGACCGAACCCGTTTGAACCCGGCCGGCTAGAGGTTAGGGATGATGAACAGTGCCCAGCACATGGGCTTCACGCGCAGGGACTTCAGGCCACGCGTGTGGGTACATGGGTAACATTTTTGGGATGCTTCCAACACACAAAATCATCCTTTCGATGTAACGAACATTTTGGGACTGGTTTTGTGTCGATCGGACATCGTTTCGATAGGTTTCAGAGTGTCCAAAGGTTTAGGATCGAGTTAAAAAATAGTTAAAAATTCCGGAAAATTACGGGCCTTTAGTGAGGGGATATTTAAGTAGTTAGTAATTCTCTATTACGATTTTGACAGGTTTGGAGGTCCCGATGATGGTGACTGGCTGGGGAGAGCCGTATGGCACACGTATCGAGGCGACAGCTCGGACGGTCTATGAGTGGACTTTGTTTTCTAAATTGATACAAGCATAAATGTTTATTATGTGTTATAATACATGTTTTGTTATGCCATGAGTGCATTTGTGTGTGGTTACGTATTGGCATGTATTTCGAGGTTTCGGCCTTATACGGTGCCTATACGGGTTTGTATTTCTTCGTTGCTTTAAATGAAATGGTTATAGATTAAAAAAAGGATAAACTCAGGCATGAGACCCATTTGGTTTTGTCTCGAACATATAGCCCTATTGATGACCTATGGGTCTGAGTCATGGTTGCGGCGGGTGCTATGTGCACGGCGACGGACGATACAACACTCACCTCCGGACTGGGATATGTTCCTTCAGGAGAGGTCAAAATGCACGATCCATTATAGAGCAGCCGATGGAGGCTCAACTTCGGAGTGCTGACGGTTCAGGATATCGATCGATGATGAGAGCACCAAGATCTAGTAATGGTCGCGTCGGTTGATTTATTCACCGCTACATACATGGATTGAGGGCGGTCCGAGACGGATGGTTACACGTATCACTACGATCAGAATCGTGACTGGCCCTGAGATATTGAGCACGATGCCCAATTGAGTAATGAGTTCGGGCTTGAGGCCCAGTTAGTTTACGTTTATGATTTCGGGTCGAGGACCCGAAATGGATTTCCCGGTTCATGACGGTTTATGGGGACCGAGCATGAATCCCTTGAAAGGTTTTAAGAACGTTTTCGTTATATTTATATTCATATACCTTCCTTATTTGGAATGTCTCCTCTAGGGAGGGTCGTTGGCCTGGGTGGACCCCGAAGTAGTCACGGAGCATTAACTGAGTCGAGTCGCCCCCGTTAGGTACCTTACTCTCAGGAGGGCTTGGATTGTAACCCTCAGGGAGGGTCATTGATCTACGGACATTGAGTTGGGTGTACCCTAGGAGACTTGGGCTTTGAGACCCCGGGTAGCACGCGCGTAGCTTTAGAAACCGTGACAGGATTGGTTATGTGAGTTATATGTATATGTTATATGATGTGTGATGTGTACAGGTTTTGGGCTGTGGACCATATGGTTGGTTTCGGTTATGGTTTTTGGCATAGTTTCCACATATGGTTCTTTTGGATAAATGGTTTTCGAATGCATGTTTGCTTTTAGTGAAGGGTACAAATGTCTTTATGAAAATGTTTTTATAAATTATTTGTTTTGTCCACTCACAGCTTTTAAATGTTTTGACTGCCTTTCAGGTTGACTCTGGATGCGGGTTGTAGCAGAGACTGAGACATCACATACCTCCTCCGGATCCTGGAGTACTCTGAAGCCCGAGAGGGCTAAAGTTGGATATTCCCTTGTCTGACACTCCGTGTCAGACGGGATCAGGCGCGTCCCGCGTTAATCCTGGGGGATTGGGACGAGTTCTGATAGGTGGTATCAGAGCACCGTTAGCTCATATGATACTTAGGAGACTCTGATACTGACAGGTGGTATCAGAGCACGGTTAGCTCATAGGATACTCAGGACGCTCTGATACTGACAAGTGGTATTAGAGTAGGTTTGCTCTTGGAGTGTCGCGCATGTCGAGGATGTGATGTCTATATGGGCTGCAGTTCGTTATCAACCTGATAGTTAGGATGTCGGTATAGTAGTTAGTAAGATTGAATCGTGGATCTTTTTGGTTGGGCATGCGATGTTGGGGTTTCCATAGTTCTGTCGTGGTTGGCAGTGTGGGACCCTGCTAAAGGATGAACGTAATGGTACTTAAGAGTTGTGATCGTGGGATGGTTACTTGGGATCGTCTTTCACAATGTTGTAGGATCAGTTTGACGATAATTAGGAGTTGTGACCATTGGATGGTTGGATTTTGTTGAGTTAGGTGGCTATACTACCGGGACCAGCCGGGTTCAGAGGAACCCTAGAGTGTGATCCTGGAATCCTAAGGTCTGAGGTATGGTTCAGAAAGGTGAATTGGCGAGTGGTTTGACTTTGACGACTTTTCAGAGTCGAGACCGTCGGTCAGTCTAGTTATGTCAGCTTTAGTGATGGAACTGCACTCTACAGTCGAGGTTGTATTAATCGGTTAGACCTAGTTCGTTGTCGTCTTACCCTAGTTGTGATGGATTGTGGTGCAGCTAAGGTCATGGAAGACCTAGTAGACGACATTTGTTGAGTCGAGTTACGATTGGTTAGAGTATGGTTGGACAAGTTACCAGGGTTGGTACTTGTCGATGGAATCCCAGAGTGGGGATACAGAGTAGTTAGTACGAGCGGTTGATATCGTTGGATGCGAAATCTCGTTAGCGATGTCTGGTGGTTAGGTCTGCACGAGTCTGTGGAAGGCACTACTACCGAGGGATGGATGTAGTTGTGGTTTTTGGGAATCGGGGACGTTCGAGGAACGTTTCCTTTTCTTGTATAAGATGTCAAGGTGACTGTACCTAGAGTTGTTGGGTACGAGGGAGACAGAGTTTCTCCAATTCGAGCAGAGGTACGCGGTTGTCACTCGGTATGAGCGAAGATCTAGTGTCAAGACCCGACCCTCCTCGGTCAGGACCCGACTCATCTAGCACCATATTGTCCGCTTTGGGCCTCGCCCTCACGGTTTTGTTTTCGGGAGCTCATGGTGCAACTTCCCAGGGGGTCACCCATCATGGAATTGCACCAGCTTCAACTCGCTTAACTTTGGGGTTCCAATCCCCCCCAAAGCCACTTGAGCTCCCAAAAGGCCTAGTGCTAGATAGGTGTGTGCCAATTTCAGAAAGCGGAATTTGGTTTTAAAGTTGAAACGTGGGATTTCCGGATTTGGGTTCGGAATGACGGTTCTGAACGCCAGAATGGCTTCGGACCAGTGGTTTCGGATTCGGGTTTGGATATGGATTTGGAAAAGGTTTTCAAATGGTTTTGGATTGGATTTGCTGGATCTGGTTATTGGGTTTAAAGACCCGGATATTGATTGACGGGGGACGGGCCCGGATTGGGTTTAAAGACCCGGATTGAGTTTAAAGAATCTGGAGTTTAAAGACCCGGATAGGTCCAGCAGGTTTGATCGGAAAATGATGATTTGATATTCATGGTTTCTGATACGGTTTTATGATTCATATGCTGTGATTTCTATAACTGTTTTATAGTGTTTCTGTTTCTTATGATGTTTTCTGATAATTGAATCTTAACTGTTTTGATAACTGGGTTATGCATGTGTTTTCAAAACGGAGGTTAAAACTCGGTTTTCTTATAAAATGGTTTTATAACTTTCTTCTATTCTGGTCCACTCACATCTTCGGTTTTAAATTGTCCTCCAGGTCGTGGAGCTAGCGTGGGGTCTTGACGTCGAGGCAGTGTCTAAGGCATAGAAGTGACGAGAGGGATTCCAGAGTGTTTAAGTTTTCTTCCGCGTGCGT
This sequence comes from Prinsepia uniflora, assembly GCA_032719365.1. Lineage (NCBI taxonomy): Eukaryota > Viridiplantae > Streptophyta > Magnoliopsida > Rosales > Rosaceae > Prinsepia > Prinsepia uniflora. The sequence continues at coordinate 55,888,024 of CM064861.1, read as the reverse complement.
GTAATTATCATCGGTTTTTATTTCTTTGTATTCGTGCTATGCTCTGTAAAACTTTAACTTCGGGATTTATTGAGTTCTTTCTCCTGCGTCTGACTGTTTTGTGTCGGGGTATCAGACAGGAGCAGGATTTACCTCGGGTTTCGGGGTGAAACCGGGGTGGGTCCTGACATCTAGGGTTGTCTAATCTGCATAGTGTGTGCTGGTACCGGTGTTTGTGATGATGATGAGTCACGAGTCGGGATGTGACTTCGTCAAGATGGGCATATGTTTGGTATCTGTGGTTCGGGAGTGGATCACAGATAGTGATGGGTTAGATTGGATCCAGCAGTAGTTGAGACGTGAAGATCGAGTACTGTCATGGGGATTAGCGCTCGGTTGGTCAGAGTTGGTCAGAGTTGGTCAGAATTGGTCAGATGTGGTGGTATGTAGAGATTTGACTGCAGATCTCAGCAGGAGTCTATTGTGACTCTTCAGTCGAGTGGTACATCGGGTTAGGACTAATTGACGTCCTTTTGGATATGCATAAGCGGTAGTCACGGACGCGTGGATGGTGTCCGGATGAGCTGAGGACTTGAGAGTTCATTTCGGACTGGTCTGGTTGATTGTGGTTGACCATACCTCTTGAGTTTCAGGTAGGCTTGTTTGTGGAGAAATTTGATTGTGAGAAATAGAATGGGTAATTACAATAATTATCGACAATCGTCATTAGCCGGAGTATGAGGACTTCTAGCTCTAGTAATACTGAGTGCTGGAGGATGACATTGGATGAACTTTGATGTCATCATCTTGGATTCTCCTTGATTCTTCCATAGGTGGGATGACGAGGAGTGATGTGACAGTTAAGTGTTCAAAAAGGGTGTAAGAACCGAGCACCTAGGTTGTGGGTCCAATTTGAGTGATTCGAAGAGCATGAAGTATTTGGCGTCACTAGATGTGACAAGTGGGTGCTTGAGGTGAGTGACTGAGGTCTGGTAATCAGTAGTGTGAATTTCCTTGCTAATTAAGCTAAGCTAGGAGCAGAGGAAATAGTATCGTGAGACAGTTGAGGGCCATATGGGATTTCACAGTTGGTTGTGGAATTAGGTTGGTTGGAATTTCGAGGGCGAAATTATTTAAGGAGTAAAGGTTGTAACGACCCGTCCTGAATTTCGAGATTAGATTAGTGACTAATCAAGGATTAATGAGGTTAATCAGTGATTAGTTGAGCGAAATCAGAAAAACGAGGAAAAATGACCATTTTGCCCCTAGTCGTGGTTAAAATGTTAACTTTTTGACAACGAGGTCCGACGGTCGAGGGCCGAGGGCCGTTACATAGATCAGGTCGATACGAATCCATAGACAGGTGGGACGCCGAAATCGAACTTCAAACGGGAAACTTATGGGTCACGGAAGTTCGATTTCACTATGCACGCATTACGAGATGAGGATGACGTGGCGATATCTGATTGGACAGATATTTTAGTGGGACCCATGGATGAGTGATTGGACAGATATGTTATATGATGTGTGATGTGTACAGGTTTTGGGTTGTGGCATGTATGGTTGGTTTCGGTTATGGTTTTGGGCTTAGTTCCCACATATGGTTCTTTTCGATAAATGGTTTTCGAATACATGCATGCTTTTAGTGAAGGGTACAAATGTCTTTATGAAAATGTTTTTATAAATCATTTGTTTTGACCACTCACAGCTTTTAAATGTTTTGACTGCCCTTCAGGTTGACCGCGGATGCGGGCTGTAGCTGAGACCAAGACATCACATACTTCCTCCAGATCTTGGCGTACTCTGAATCCCAAGAGGGCTAAAGTTGGAAATTCCCTTGTCTAACACTCCGTGTCAGGCAGGATCATGCGCTTCCCGCGTTAATCCCGGGGGGGATTGGGACGGGTCCTGACAATGTAGAATTTAAGTGTGGGGGAACAGTTTACAATTTTAATTGTCTAATAAAAATTTTTTATAAAAATTATTCAAAAAATGAAAAAAAAATTAATTTGTTTTTATTACTTTCTTGAGTCTTTTTGTTTTAACTTATTGTTTTTTCGTGTATTAAGTTTCCCTTTAACTTGTCAATGATATAAATGAACGGCAATAAATATGTTATGGCTATAAAGATGATCACTACAACTTGAATTTGTTTGTTAATTTTTTGTGATTAAGTGTTATAACTTGTAGATAATGCATGTAAATTGGTACATAAACGAGCATGTTAAGATGAGTATGAATCATTTGAACCTTATGTGAGCTTTAGAACTTTATATACATTTTTTTATGAGGGATTCATAAGTTCTTTGTTTAAATTGGTAAACATATGCCTCATACCTACATGTCATAGCTTTTAATGAACTCTATAGTACTAGAACTTATTCTATGTGATTTTTAAAGCTTTGAAGTCAATAAACTCTCTGATTAAGGCATTAGGATTAACACCACAAATTCAAATATCCATGTTCCCTATTTGTGCGCACAAGTTGCGACCCCGTAATTTTAACCCTTTTTGAGCCCACATTAAGCCTTTCTTTCATCACCATGATTATCTAAACACTTGAGTTTAGTGTAGACATCCTTTACCTTTGTTCCAAGGACTCGGTTGAAGACATGATGTTCTGTACCTTACTCAACAACTTTTGGCTAAGTCCCATGCCCTGCACTCTGCCACCTACCACCGAAATGATGTTCTGTGCCTCTGCAGCATGGTGCCGAGTTCATCTGCTCGACTTTTGCCTGATTTTCCTTCAAATTCAACCCCAAGATCAGCACAGTTTCATCATTTGTCATCATTTTCATTGTAATTATTTTATATTTAATGTTTTTATTTTATTATTTGAATTTTTGGCACTACCTCTATAAAAAGAGAGGCCATTTCATTTGTTAAGGATCCCCATTTTCCCCTTTCTTCCCTTTTATAAGTTCATTTTGGTCTATTTGTTTAGTTCTTTTATTTTTTTCTCTTTTAAGAGATATTTTTGGGCACAATTTGTTACTTCTTTTAATTTTCTTCTTAATTAAATTTTCTTTTATATCTTGTTTTAGATTTGTTTTTATATTTTGTTCTTAGTTTCATTTTCTTTATTTAGTTCTTAGAATTTCTTAAACTTCTCTTCATTTACATTTTTATGCTCTCCTTAAGAAAAACCTAAGGCTAGGTAATTCTAAGGCAATTCGAGAGTTTTTAAGACCGAATTCCTCGTATTTCTTCATCCATCTTCACACGGTTCTGTCTGCTGTCAGGGTTCTTTGTGAAAAACCACATTTTTCTACTTAAACTCTTGTTATTGTTTTGGTTTTACTTATAATTCAATATTTGTGTTGGTATTTTCTTTCTAACATTTGTAAATGTGAATACAATCTCCATGTGTTTTACTTCATGAATTTTAGTTATTTTGTACGTTTTAGTACTTAAACTTCAATTCAAAGCTAAGTGTCGGGCGTTGTCTGTGCACTTAGAATAGGATTGAAGAGACTTAAATGTCGGACGCCGTCTGTGCATTTAATAAAAAACTTAAGGTGAATCATATTGTAAGTGTTGGCTACTGTCGATGCATTTATAATATTGAAAAACGTATTTTGGTAATTGAGGTAAGATTTCGTGATTGGTTCAATATGGTACTAAACGTTAGAGTATTGGTAAAAATTGTGTTTGAAGGAAGTCTTTTTTATGAGTAGTTTAAATAATGTTATTGTTAAATTTAATTCTTAGTTATTGTTAAAATGTAGTTTAGATTACACTTTGTTCAAAACCCCCCATTTTATTCTTTAATTCTTTAATTCTTTATTCTTTTATTCATTAATTCTTTAATTCATTAATTCATTTATTCTTTTAGTAATGTTCCCTAATTTTCCTAGTTAAGAACGACCCCTATTTATCAATACTACATCTATACAAAAAGGGTTTAAATTGCATAATACTTAAAGTACATGTTTAATTTAATGTGTAGTTTGAGCGTTATCAATGACAGTCTAGGATGAACCCAGAATTGAACCTGCGATGGCCAATTGGTTTTGGGTTGTGAAATGGTTTTGGAAGCTCCTTAGTGCCCAACCAAGGGTACTAGGGTACTAGTTCAATCTCGAAAGTCATTATGAGACTTAAATATTGAAATTTATACTTGGTGGTGGTGTTGGACTGCTCGTGGACGCCATGGACGTGGGCTTGAAATTTGAAGCGTGATTTGGAGGTAAGATGACATGTGTTTGAATCCATAGATCGACTTGTGAGATTGACTAGGTACGTTTAGAGTATTAAAACATGAAAAAGTGACGTAATTAACATGATTTGCAGAAACCGAGTCTGAGTCGTAGGGAAAAAGTTGAACAGTGGCCATGTGTGAGGCCCACGTGCAGCCACTTCTTCTAACACGTGGGAGTGCATGCCACTGTATCTCATCTTCCAATCAACATAGTTTTTAGCGATTTTGATGCTACAAAACTGTTGGCACAAGTTTCGAGTTAATCAGACATTGTTTCGACATAATTTTTGATGTTCGAAGGTTTAGGCATTATTTCAATTCGTTTAAAAATCTAGAAAAAAAAATTGTGGGATTAAAATATAAGATATCTCGGATGGTTAATGATCTTTAGATGTGATTTATGATAGGTTCTGAGATTCCCGAAAATTACGGAAATACGTGCAAAGTGCGATAAGTGGATTGTATGTGCAAAGTGCGATAAGTGGATTGTTTCGACATTTGGATCATTAAGTATTTTATATGATTTTCGGTGATTGTATGTTCAATTATTACTTTATTACACGTTTCACGAGACGTAAACTACGTTTTCGGATTTCATTTCGATTATGGTTTTGGATTAAATACGACTTATGACATGAAATATTATTTTGAGATGGTTTTATGTAAGTTATTCGATAGTATGCTTTACGAGGTTTCCATGAGTATATGCTCTCATATTATGTTTTAATTGTGGTTTGGGTAAAGTATGATTAAATAATATTTTCTCAATTTGTGATGGACATGTCTATTATGTGAGATTATTTTTATTACCAGATGATTTTCGTGGAAAATACTATTTATGCACGTTCTACGAGACTTGATGTAAATATTAGTTTTGGGCTTAGGCCCGAGTTTGTGAAACAAGGTTTTGATTACGAAATTGATGTGTGATACGAGCATGTGATTTCTTGGTATTTGTGGTTCAAACTGTGGATTCGGTTTAAAGTGTTATTTGTGTGTCATGAGAGTATGTTTCTCAGTATTGGTGATGTGAAATGTTGTGATGTGCGATATGATGTGATGACCGTGATGATTGTGGATAACCCTCCTCGGACTCTGATTATGGCGTACCGCCTGTCTACGAACTCGTGACATCCCGATCTATGTCACTGTCATAGGTTACAGTCCAAAATGCAGTCTGAGTCAAAAGTCAACAAATCCTACTAACCAGGGGCAAAATGGTCATTTTGCATTAAAATTTCAACTTTACCAAATCGTAAAAGTCCGGGGTGTTGCATTCTACACTATCACTTTACTTTATTTCCGACCCGTCATGTCTTCCAGCAAGAAAAATCCGCGCCTGGGATTCTTCTCATCTACTATATGCATATTGAGCAGTGCCTTCAAGATGAATCTCAAGAACAATAGAATATTATCCAAGATTTGGAGCTGTAACTCCACCACCTTGTTGTCATGATTGGAGTCAATAAGTATGAAACTAGTTGTCATAATGAATCTCTGAATGCTCATGTTGTATCCCTTGAGGTTACCTTGACAGGGACCCAAAATAGTATATCCTTCTTGAAATCTAATTGGCAGAAATTCTCGATGAATAAGTGGACCTAGTGTGTACCTTGGATTCTTGAGACAGAAAACTCTGCCATACACGCCGTTTGTCATACAGAGATGCCTTTGCTCAAGGTTTTGTAGATTGCAAAGCTAGGAAACCCCGTCCTTGTACCTCTGATGTGTAATCTACTTTTTAATGGAATGAAGTGAAATTTTGTGATAGGCTTATTAACTTTAGATCTAATCTGTGATTTCTGCTTTTGACTTGCTAATATTGATGTCGTGTCTTTCAAACAAGCATCCCTGATTTTTCATGTAACCATGTGATAACACGTGTCCAATCTGCCGAGTCTTCACCTTTTTTTAAGTTGCATTTTGGCAGGGTTCCCTCGCATCAAAGTTCACACCACCATGCCTTGTAGGAACCCTCGATCTATCCGTCAGACTCCAATGAATTCAATAGCGAATCAATTCATTAGGACTCGTCGGATGGTTAAAGAAAACGTTGAGGATATTTGATATTTGCAAACTGAAGTGTTCTTTGGCCAAAAAGACAGACTGGGGGGTTATGTATGAGAACCCTCACTCTTTAGCCTCAACTAATCAATAGGTATGGCAGCTGGTATTGAAGAGCGACCTAGAAAAGCTATCTCTCCAATGACTGGAAGATGACCTTACTGCTTTGAAGATGAGGATAGCAAAACTCAAAAACATGCTTGAGGATCGAGATGAAGCCATCGAGACACCCTGGTTATGCGAACCCCACACCGCCGCCTTCCACGGCTTCCCTTGTCATCACCAGCCACCACAAACTCATCCTCCCTCATCTCCTGGCCTCTCACAGAATCAAAAGGAAGGGATATGGATTTGGTTCAAAATGTGAGATCGGGTTTTGGTTTGAGTTTGGTATGCACGAACAAAGGGAGGGGGAATGCATGTATGCAATCATAATGAGCAATGGATGAGTGACACTTGTCACTCATCCATTGGGCCTTCCTAAAATATCTGGCCCACTTGAGTACAAGAGTTCCCTGTTTCGTAAAACGTAAAATAGTGATCCGAAACTTCCTTGAACCATAACTTCTCCATCAAACGTCCGATTTTGACATGCAGCCTGTCTACGGATTCGTATCGACCTGATCTCCGTAATGGTCCTTGGCTCTTAACCATTGGACCTCCCGGGTCAAAAGTTCACATTTTCCCCACGATCAGGGGCAAAACGGTCATTTTGCATCGTTCATCCGATTTTCCCCGACTAATCACGGATTAACCTCACTAATCCTTGATTAGTCACTAATATAATCCCGGAATTCGGGACGGGTCGTTACAACAACTGTACAATTGAGTATCATCCGGGGAAAGAAAATGTGGTGGTGGATGCACTCGGAAAAAAATGAGCAAGATCGGTTGCACACGTTAGGATGGTGTATCTTCCCTTACTAGTGGAGGTTCGAAAGATCAGAGTCATGTTGGAGATGGATGAGCAGGGAGCTTTATTGGCTAGCTTCCATGTACGACCTGTGCTGGTCGATCAGATTATTGAGGCTCAGCTCTAGGATCTGATACTATGTGGTTACAGAGATGAGACTGAGATAGAAAAGAGACAGGATTTTTCCATCCGAGGCTATGGATACAGACTAGCATTACCTTCCAAGCTTTCCAGAGTTCATAATGTCTTTCATGTGTCAATGTTGCGAAAGTATGTGTATGACGAGTCCCATGTACTAGAAGAGCAACCTATTGAGCTCAGGGAAGATCTAAGCTTTGAGGAACAACCTGTGCAGATCTTGGATCGAAAAGATAAGGTACTCCGCCGAAAGACAATTCCCCTAGTGAAAGTGCTGTGGCGAAATTAGAATGTAGAAGAAGCTACTTGGGAACCCGAAGCTCAGATGCGAGAACCGTATCCGTACTTGTTTTCGTGAAATTTCGGGGACGAAATTTCCCAAGGGGGGAAGGTTGTAACGCCCCGAAAAATCCAAAAATTGTAAAATATTAAAATAATGTGAAAATGACGTTTTTACCCCTAGAAGGACATGGCTAAAAGTTGACTTTTTTTTTTGGTGTACTTTTGTACATTTTTCTTGTGCCATGGTGTAGGTCTCGGAACGCTGAATCCGTAGACAGGTGGCACGTCGAAAACGAAGTTCTGCGGAAAAAGTTATGGGGTTGTGAAGTGTAGGGGCAAAATGGTAATTGTGCTTATGGGGGTTAAAATGGTAATTGTGAATCATGAACGGTGCAAGTAATGACTATGCAGTCCAATTGCTGATTCAAATCCCTTTACCGCAGCTGTGGACACTTGTCCATGTTGAGAAACCAATTAGTGGCACTTAAGTGGTGTCACCATTAATTAATGTAATTAGTAGATAAGTGATGACAATTAGAAACAAAACAGTCCTCGACTAAGAACAAAAGCAGAGAACACAAAACCCTTCCCTTGATCGATTCTCAGCAAACCAGCGGAAATCAGCGCAATAACGTGATCAATTAGTGTAAATTGGAGAGAAAAACCGAAGAGGAATCAAACCAACTCGGATTGGAACCTTGCTGAGCTTACCCGAAAATTCATTCAAAATCTCCATTTTCAAATTTGACATGTCAGATGGTTTCGTTCCAATTGGACGTGAGATTAAGCTTCCTGGGAGCTAAACAACTCGAACTCGATCAACTGGAACGAAAATTGGTGGAGAAATCGTGACGAACAAGCCCTGCAACTGTTTGGAAAATCGAGCTTGAGTTCAGTGACTTAGCGGTAATAACTCATGAAATTGATCTCGATTTCGTGTTCATTATAGTCCTATGATGCTTCTGGTGTGAACACTTGAAGGAAACAGGTGAGTTTTGGCTGGGACCCGAACTCAAACCCGACGGGTGTTCATCTTGAGTCGAGATGATTTAAGGCTTAATCGATTGAATTAAAGTTATAGAACTATATGTCAGATTGAATTTAGGATAATGAGTGAAAGAACGAGATGAATTGAGTGTAAATCGATAGAAAACGAGTCGGGTCTGATCGCGGGTCGCAGACCCGAATACCAGAGAAACGGGTGAGAGAGAGATACTGTAGCAGTCACTGTTAACGGCGCGTGGCTGTCACGCGCAGCCTCTTGCGGCGGCGCGTGAGGGCGCGTGACCGGGAATTTGAAGATGGGTCCAACATACTTTTTGATGTTCTCGATGATACGGACCTATTAGCGTTAGTTTCGGGTCAATCGGATATAAATTGAGGATAGTTTTGCGTATCCGAAGCGTATAGGTTACATTTAAATAATATTATTTTATTCCAACAATTCGGAAATTCGTACCTAAGATTATATGATACTCTAGTAACCCTATATTACATGTTTGACAGGCCAAAATATTCTCGGGACATCGGACGAGAACAAACAGCTCGAATCCGAGCAATCTGGACGGTGTGTGAGTGGGCTTTTGTTTTCTACCCTAAATGCATGCATATATGTTTTAACTGCTTTTAAATGCTTATAATATGATTTAAATTGACTTGCCATGATTAATGATGTGATATGATGATTTATGGATTTTGGGAGTATTATATTATTATTATATTTCTTTGGGCACGAATTTCGAGAAAATCATAAAATTGTGATTTTGGGCGATGGCCTGAGATTTGAAATGGCTTTTGACTTTGAAACTACATTATATGATTTAATTGAAGAAATTGAATTATAAATGATCTGTTAGACATGAATTTATGGAATTTACTTGTGCTGTGGAAATGCTATATTTCGGGAAGAGACCCTGTTGAACTATTGATTTGATTTTGAGATTTAAATAGTTTTGAAATGTGATTCTTGATTAGTGGTATCATCCTCGGTGATTTGATGGTCTCCTCCAGACGTCGTAGATCCTGGAGTAGTCACGATCCACTGCCTGGAGATGAGTAGCTCCGAGGGGAGGCTCAATCTCAGGAGTGTGAGTTTATATTGATATCCTCCAGACGTCGTTGGTCCTGGAGATGATATCACCCCCAGACGTCGTTGATCCTGGGGAGGTACTCGGACGTGAGACACCCGAGTTGCACGCGTTGCATTGATATCGTGACGGGTTATTGAATATTAAGATTGGATGTTGAGGATGGTGGTATCATGATTGATTTTGAATTAAATGAGCTGTTTTCTTTTACCTTTGATTTATATAACTCCTGTTTTATATGTGATATACATGCATGTTTGTGACAACTGGAGGGTAAAACTATTTTGATAAATGTATTTCTAAACCTTTATTTTGGTCCACTCACACCTTTACTGTTTTTGAACCCTCCAGGCCCGTGCACAGGTACTGAGTCTCGTATTGAGGCAGAAGAATAAACAAACCGTTGCGTACTCGAGTTCTGACCGCGTAGGACTTTAATCCTTGTTTGTAAATATTTCTTATGCTCTGTAAACCGGTTGACGACTGAGATAGTCAACGGTCCTAAAGACGTACCTATCCCTGGTCTGACTATGTGTGTGTTTGGTTATGTTATATTATGTATATATATATATTATGTGGACTACTTTTGGTATTTTAAAATCATAGTCAGACGGGAGCAGGATCATTCACGATTATCGAGGAATAATCGGGATGGTCCTGTCATGGACTGTCCGAAAGGACTATACAAACACTGGAAGATATGATGAGGGCATGCGTACTACCGTTCCAAGATTCGTGGGATGTCTATTTGCCATTGATGGAATTTGCATACAACAACAGCTACCATGCAAGTATCGGAATGGCACCCTATGAGGCACTGTATGGTCAGCAGTGCAGGACACCTGTCTGTTGGATAGAGGTAGGGGAACAAACCGTAGTTGGGCCAGATTTGATGGATATGACCAAAGAGACAGTCCGGGTTATTAGGGAGCGGTTAAAGGTGGCCCAGGATCATCAGAAAAGTTATACGGATTCGAGACTTGGAGTTCGAGGTCGGAGATTTTGTCTTCATGAAGTTATCTCCATGGAAAGGAATCATTTGTTTCAGACAACGGGGGAAATTGAGTCCCCGTTACATTGGGCCATATGAGATTACAAAAAGGATTGGTCCGGTGGCATATCGGTTGGCGTTACCTCCAGAACTTTCCAAAGTACACGACGTGTTCCATGTGTCTATGCTACAGAGGTATCTATGGGACGACTCACATGCGTTGCCAGAAGAACCACCGGAACTGAGGACTAACCTGAGCTTTGAAGAGTAACCAGTAGATATTCTAGATTGGAAGGACAAAGTTATGCGGAATAAGTCAATTCCGTTGGTGAAAAGTACTGTGGAGAAACCATGACGTCGAGGAAGTGACGTGGGAACTTGATGAGGGATCAGTACCCGTATTTATTTGTGTAAATTTCGAGGGAAATATTTTTGTAAGGTGGGTAGGTTGTAACGACCCGAACTGTCATAAATATTATTTTATTACAAAATGACCATTTTGCCCATGAGGGGGGAAAAAGTTAACTTTTGACCCAGAAAATAATTAGGACTTTGACCCATAACTGTGATGTAGATCGGGACGTCATGAGTCCGTAGATAAGAGGCACGTCCAAAACGGACGCTCGACGAAAAAGTTAAGGTCACGGAAGCGGTATTGTTGAAATTTACAAACCGAGAATGCAATTAAAATAATATTAAAATATTAAAATCTGATTTAGCCCAAGATTTAATCTGGACCCTTGGATGAGTGACAAGTGTCACTCATCCCATGGTTACTTTTCCCCAAAACATGGATCTTGCCCTATTGGTCCATTTTAAATAATTTATTTTCCCTCAATCCACCCCAACCGTCCATTTTCTATCTATCACTCAATCTGAACCCTCCATTTTGTCTTCTTTTTCTCTTTTATTCTAAACACTCATCTCTCTCTCACTCTCACATATTTCCCACCCGTGACGAACATACACGGCTCCCCGTCTTGAACAAACACACCGCCGACCACTTCCCCTTCTACTTGCTTTATCCTCGACCACAGATCGAACACACCATCCTCACCACCCATCATCTTCATCATCAGCCACCACCACCACTTCTTCTTCTTTATCTGCAACCCCGAATCACCACCCCCAGACCCGGGATGGACAACTGGATCCAGGAACCCAAACCAATTGACCCACGTATCCACACCTCGAACCAGCATTCGGCTAGGACTGTTAGGACGTTAGGACGACTGAGGAACGGACGGGACGATCCACGACGACAACACCGTGGAGGTAGGCCAGAAAACCTGAAAGCCCCTCTATTTTCCTAGTTTACAAATGCTTTGTTTTGACGTGTGTGTTTCATTTCTTTTGTTGGGACGAGTTCTAGGAATGGTGAAGACTTAGGAGAGGCCAGTTTTGAGGCTGGAAAAGGGCTGAGGTGACGGGGAAGACGACCGGCATAGGCCGCGGGTTTTCTTCAAGTTATAGGTACATATCTCGTCTTCCTTTCTGGTTTTTAAGGTCACGGACCTGTAGAGCAGGCTTAGACGAACCTCAAGGAACAAACCCTATCGAAAATGGTGGCCAGAAACAGAAACTGGGATCGAGTCAAGCGGCAGGTCATCGGTGACTCGGTTTCAGGATTTCGGTAGGACCCGGCCGAATGGCTGTGATGACATAATCATACTAGCATCACCAGTGACATCATGATGACATCATCATGTCAGAAATTTTATACCAGGGATCAACCGAGGAGTGACACGTGTCCTATGATACCTGTCAGGGATAACGTGATGCTGACGTCATCAGTTACTGTAGCAGCGTTGACCGTGCGTTAACCAGGCACGTGGGGCGCATGTGACCATTGTTTTTTAGTGGGGCTAGTACCATTTTAAAGGTTTCGGTTATACGAATCCAATTGCGTTGATTTCGTGTCGATCAGAGATCATTAGGTGGGTCAAAATAGGGTTTGAATCATCGGGAAGCATGTCTGGGCTACATTTCCTGGCCGAATCTGTTCTAGGGTTTTAGAGATGAACTTGTAGGGTCCTTTATTTACTTTTTGGATGTAATTGTACAAGTTTAGGTGGTCGGTTGAGCAGGAAGGACCGTGTGTGAGTGGGTTAATTGATTTCTAAAGGATTGCATGCATAACTTTTTTATTATTCCGCTTTATGATTAAGATGGGACTATTATAGGTATTATATTATGATGCTTATTGCATAGTTAGGTGTTTTGGGTATGAGACCCGTCTGGATTGAACGGAATGATTTCAGGGATTATCAGGGGATGTAGGGTATTTATAATACTATTGTGTTGTAGGTTCCGACCTTTCTGTTATTGTCTCCTCCAGGGAGGGTTGTTGGCCTGGGTGGACCCTGAAGTAGTCACGGGGCACTGACTAAGATGAGTCAACCCCCGTTGGGTTACTCATTCTCAGGAAGTCATTTGATTTTACCACCGGACGTTGGTGGACCTAGAATATTTCTAGGGATTTGAGTCCCTGAGTGGCACGCGTAGCCTTAGAACCGTGACATCATTATTTAGGCATCGGGGTGCCGGTGTTTGGTTCTACAGTGCATTATAATGATGGTTTTCCCTATTCAGTTATTATATGATTCTATAGTTTATGTTATAGTATGATTACTTATGTTTTATTCAATGCATGCAAGTTTTGAAAACGGAGGGGTAAAACCTTATGTTTATTTATATTATTAAATTGGTTTTGGAAACTTATTTATTTTTGGCCCACTCACTCTTTATTGTTTAACTAACCCCTCCAGGCCGTGCTACTGAGATAAAGAAGGAGGATCCGGAGTACGAGGTTTAGATTACTTCGTTGAGCACCTGTACACCCAGTTGTGTAGGTTAAGCACTGTTTTTGTAACTTGACATTGTGCTCGTGTATTGTTTTCATACTATCCCTGGTCTGATGGCATTAAACTCTGAATTTGTATGTTTTAAACTTTATTTATCTATTTCGAAATATTTTAGTTTGGTTAAGGGTAATTTTGGTATGTTCAGAGTCGTTGTCAGATGGGAGCGGGACACATCCCCGGGTGGTCTCAGTGGGATTGGTATGGGTCCTGTCATGAGCAACCAAATTTGAAAGGCTATTAGAAGAAGAGCAACAGTAGAGGCACAATTCCAAAGTTCCACTATTTTACAAGAAGGAGATTCGTGCGCACTAATTAGAGCATTTGGAGCTCAGAGAAGAATCGAAGGCTATAGAGGAAGAGCAGGAGCCGGATGTGGACACAGCTGAGATCCTAGCTCCAGGTAGTGGACCAGTGACCCTCAAGTTTTTAGTTAAACCTGCCCAAGAGTAAAAGCCATTCATGCTGGAGAGCAAGAAAACTGAGATTACGGAAGTCCCGATTGAAGAATCACCTAAGGATGACAAGCAGCTATGCCATGGTCTGTATGAAACCAAGGAAGAAATAAAGGAACTTGAAAAATACCTACTAGAAGGTATGGAAGTAACTGCTTTGTTTAGCAAGGAACATAAACCTCAATTTGAGGTCGACGTAGTGGTAGTACTATCATAGAACCTATCGGCCGTGTATCACCAAGTCGATCATATGATCGGTGATATATCTATCTATGAGCCTTCCTGAGCAACAATCCAAATCCAAATGGATGCAGACCTTGATGTCATCTTAAAGGCCATTCCTTGTCAAGAAAAGTCACTATTTACTATCCTAACTATGGGAATGATAGATGGACGGGCTTCCATCAACATCCTACCCGTTAAAATGTTGAAAAAATTGAATAAGACACTACAAGACTTTTTGCCGACTTCCGCTATAATTTCTAAGTTTAGTGGAACCGTCGCTAAAACTCACAGGGTTCTACCCTTGGAGATCACAGTGGGATCCAAAAACTTGATGTTGGCATTCTTTGTGCTGGATAGCACTGCAGCCTACAACGTTTTACTCGGAAGAGATTGGATCCACAAAAGCATGTGTGTCTCTTCTACCCTACACCAACAAATCGCCATGTAAAATCCCAATGACACCACCCACGTGGAAAGCGCTTGGGAAATTATCCAGGCAGATGCTAGGCCATTCATGACCAACCCTACGGTAGCTAAAGCTAGTTTCTAAAATCCCAAGATGGATGGTATCAGATTGGTCGATTAGGACGAAAATGGTTTACCTACTAAGGTCACGGCCAACAAGTTGTTTGAATCAGAGTTTGTCCTTCCCGCATAATGGGAACGGTTGTTCCTAGTGTTGGACTTCCAAAATCATTAAATCCTAAATGCAGCACAGACGTAAGGCAGCTAGGTCTTTATAAATGTTTGCCAGAGATAGAATTCCAAAATAACGTCTTCATAAAAAACATAAGTACTTGCTGGTCTCGATACATGGAAATCAGAAAGCAAGATACACATGAAATCAAACCACGAGTCCACGAGTCAAGAACAAGCACGAGTAAAGGAGAATTAAGTTCTTCTCTGGCCCAACCGGGAAGGAGGTCGACCAACTACTTGAGAAACATATCCATCATCATAACCATCTTGAAAAAACATTCATGATATGGTCTCGATGGATTGATCTCGATCCTCAAGCATGTTTTTGAGCTTTGCAATCCTCATCTTCAAAGCAGTAAGGTCATCTTCCAGTCGTTGGAGAGATAACTTTTCTAGGTCGCTCTTCAATACCAGCTGCCATACCTATTGATTTGTTGAGGCTAAAGAGTGAGGGTTCTCATACATAACCCCCCAGTCTGTCTTTTTGGCCAAAGAACACTTCAGTTTGCAAATATCAAATATCCTCAACGTTTCTTTAACCATCCGACGAGTCCTGACGAATTGATTCGCTATTGAATTCATTGGAGTCTGACGGATAGATCGAGGGTTCCTACAAGGTATGGTGGTGTGAACTTTGATGGGAGGGAACCCTGCCAAAATGCATCTTAAAAAAGAGGTGAAGACTCGGCAGATTGGACACGTGTTATCATATGGTTACATGAAAAATCAGGGATGCTTGTTTGAAAGACACGACATCAATATTAGCAAGTCAGAAGCAGAAATCACAGATTAGATCCAAAGTTAATAAGCCTATCACAAAATTTCACTTCATTCCATTAAAAAGTAGATTACACATCAGAGGTACAAGGACGGGGTTTCCTAGCTTTACTATCTACAAAACCTTGAGCAAAGGCATCTTTGTATGACGAACGGTGTGTAACGACCCGTCCCGAATTCCGGGATTAGATTAGTGACTAATCAAGGATTAGTGAAGTTAATCCGTGATTAGTCAGGGAAAATCGGATGAACGATGCAAAATGACCGTTTTGCCCCTGATTGTGGGGAAAATGTTAACTTTTGACCCGGGAGGTCCGATGGTTGAGAACCAAGGACCATTACGGAGATCGGGTCGATACGAATCCGTAGACCGGCTGCATGTCAAAATCGGACGTTTGATGGAGAAGTTATGGTTCAAGGAAGTTTCGGGTCACTATTTTACGTTTTACGAAACAGGGAACTCTTTTACTCAAGTGGGCCAGATATTTTAGGAAGGCCCAATGGATGAGTGACAAGTGTCACTCATCCATTGCTCATTATGATTGCATACATGCATTCCCCCTCCCTTTGTTCGTGCATACCAAACTCAAACCAAAACCCGATCTCACATTTTGAACCAAATCCATATCCTTTCCTTTTGATTCTGTGAGAGGCCAGGAGATGAGGGAGGATGAGTTTGTGGTGGCTGGTGATGACAAGGGAAGCCGTGGAAGGCGGCGGTGTGGGGTTCGAATAACCAGGGTGTCTCGATGGCTTCATCTCGATCCTCAAGCATGTTTTTGAGTTTTGCTATCCTCATCTTCAAAGCAGTAAGGTCATCTTCCAGTCATTGGAGAGATAGCTTTTCTAGGTCGCTCTTCAATACCAGCTGCCATACCTATTGATTAGTTGAGGCTAAAGAGTGAGGGTTCTCATACATAACCCCCAGTCTGTCTTTTTGGCCAAAGAACACTTCAGTTTGCAAATATCAAATATCCTCAACGTTTTCTTTAAACATCCGACGAGTCCTAACGAATTGATTCGCTATTGAATTCATTGGAGTCTGACGGATAGATCGAGGGTTCCTACAAGGCATGGTGGTGTGAACTTTGATGCGAGGGAACCCTGCCAAAATGCAACTTAAAAAAAAGGTGAAGACTCGGCAGATTGGACACGTGTTATCACATGGTTACATGAAAAATCAGGGATGCTTGTTTGAAAGACACGACATCAATATTAGCAAGTCAAAAGCAGAAATCACAGATTAGATCTAAAGTTAATAAGCCTATCACAAAATTTCACTTCATTCCATTAAAAAGTAGATTACACATCAGAGGTACAAGGACGGGGTTTCCTAGCTTTACTATCTACAAAACCTTGAGCAAAGGCATCTCTGTATGACGAACGGTGTGTAACGACCCGTCCCGAATTCCGGGATTAGATTAGTGACTAATCAAGGATTAGTGAAGTTAATCCGTGATTAGTCAGGGAAAATCGGATGAACGATGCAAAATGACCGTTTTGCCCCTGATCGTGGGGAAAATGTTAACTTTTGACCCGGGAGGTCCGATGGTTGATAACCAAGGACCATTACGGAGATCGGGTCGATACGAATCCGTAGACAGGCTGCATGTCAAAATCGGACGTTTGATGGAGAAGTTATGGTTCAAGGAAGTTTCGGGTCACTATTTTACGTTTTACGAAACACGGAACTCTTTTACTCAAGTGGGCCAGGTATTTTAGGAAGGCCCAATGGATGAGTGACAAGTGTCACTCATCCATTGCTCATTATGATTGCATACATGCATTCCCCCTCCCTTTGTTCGTGCATACCAAACTCAAACCAAAACCCGATCTCACATTTTGAACCAAATCCATATCCTTTCCTTTTGATTCTGTGAGAGGCCAGGAGATGAGGGAGGATGAGTTTGTGGTGGCTGGTGATGACAAGGGAAGCCGTGGAAGGCGGCGGTGTGGGGTTCGAATAACCAGGGTGTCTCGATGGCTTCATCTCGATCCTCAATCATGTTTTTGAGCTTTGCAATCCTCATCTTCAAAGCAGTAAGGTCATCTCCCAGTCGTTGGAGAGATAGCTTTTCTAGGTCACTCTTCAATACCAGCTACCATACCTATTGATTAGTTGAGGCTAAAGAGTGAGGGTTCTCATACATAACCCCCCAGTCTGTCTTTTTGGCCAGAGAACACTTCAGTTTGCAAATATCAAATATCCTCAACGTTTTCTTTAACCATCCGACGAGTCCTAACGAATTGATTCGCTATTGAATTCATTGGAGTCTGACGGATAGATTGAGGGTTCCTACGAGGCATGGTGGTGTGAACTTTGATGCGAGGGAACCCTGCCAAAATGCAACTTAAAAAAAAGGTGAAGACTCGGCAGATTGGACACGTGTTATCACATGGTTACATGAAAAATCAGGGATGCTTGTTTGAAAGACACGACATCAATATTAGCAAGTCAAAAGCAGAAATCACAGATTAGATCTAAAGTTAATAAGCCTATCAAAAAATTTCACTTCATTCCATTAAAAAGTAGATTACACATCAGAGGTACAAGGACGGGTTTCCTAGCTTTACAATCTACAAAACCTTGAGCAAAGGCATTTTTGTATGACGAACGGCGTGTATGGCAGAGTTGTCTGTCTCAAGAATCCAAGGTACACAATAGGTCCACTTATTCGTCGAGAATTTCTGCCAATTAGATTTCAAGAAGGATATACTATTTTGGGTCCCTGTCAAGGTAACCTCAAGGGATGCAGCATGAGCATTCAGAGATTCATTATGACAACTAGTTCCATGCTTATTGACACCAATCAAGACAAAAAGGTGGTGGAGTTACAGCTCCAATTCTTGAATAATATTCTATTGTTCTTGAGATTCATCTTGAAGGCACTCCTCAATATGCATATAGTAGATGAGAAGAATCCCAGGCGGATTTTTCTTGCTGGAAGACATGACAGGTCGGAAATAAAGTAAAGTGATAGTGTAGAATGCAACACCCTGGACTTTTACGATTTGGTAATGTTGAAATTTTAATGTAAAATGACCATTTTGCCCCTGGTTAGTAGGAATTGTTGACTTTTGACTCAGACTGCATTTTGGACTGTAACCTATGACAGTGACGTAGATCGGGATGTCACGAGTTCGTAGACAGCCGGCACGCCATAATCAGAGTCGGAACGGGAAAGTTATGGATAAGGACAATCTGGTGGGGCCTTTGGATGAGTGACAAGTGTCACCCATTCTATTGGTGGGATTCCCTATGCAGTTCGATTAGTTTAGAGTTCCATTCTCGCCCATTTGCTTCATTTTTCATCTTCATCATTTCATTCCTCTCTAAACTGTTAGCCTACAAACATACACAAACACCATACGAACCTAACTTTTATTTCTCCATCATCTCTTCGTTCATCTGTGAGACTGAGTGTGTGAGGGTGTGAGGGTGTGAAAGACGTCTAGGGAAGGTTGTACATGGCGGCGGATCGAGGCAGCGAGGTGAGAAACCTTGAAACACCTATTTTTACCCAAATGTAGAAATCCATTTTTAGACGTGTGTCGAAGGATTTGATGGACTCTAACTTATTCTAGGGTTGAAGGCGACCTCAAGGAAGTAGATTTCAAGGCAGAAGGTGACCAGAGTTGGCCGAAAAACCAATTCGAAAGTCTGAACTACTGTTCATTGATCAAAGGTAATATCCTAGACTATTTTTTCATGGTTTTGTTCAAACAAATCAATTACTTAGGCTGAGACGAACACGTAGGAAGAAACGGGAACAAAAAAAGTTGAGATATGCGGATTCTAGAACTGGGTTAGGTCGCAGGTATATGTAACTCGAATAGCAGACCCGTCGAGAGGACATGGATTATGACCACATCAGCTGACGTCATCACCCTATCAAATGTCAGATGACGTGGCCTATTGAGGACAAGACACGTGTCACATGTTAGTGCACGGTCCGCACTAACATGTCAATGATGTGGCCCAATCAGTGGTTGCCACGTGCCACTGATATGTCAGTGACAGGTACCAACCAGCAATTGACATATGGCACTTATCAGTCTGACACATGTCAGACCTCACACTATCAGATGACGTTAGCAATGACGTCAGCGTTCACTTTGACCGTTGACCTAGCGTCAACGTTAACCGTGGCTTTGACCCATACATGGGCATATTTTTTGAGGTGGGACCAGTACCATTTTAATGGTTTCGACAATCTGGATCCAATGGTGGTGGTTTCGAGTCGATCGAAGATCATTTGGTGGGTCAAAATGGAGTTTATTACCTCGGGAAGCGTGTTCGGGATGTGTTTTTGGGTTAACACTGTTCCTAGGTTTTACATATGAGTTTGTAGAGACCACTAGTGATCCTTGGATATGTTTGGATAGGTCAGAGACTGCGATATAGCTTCAGGACAGGTTTTAGATGTTGATTAAGCAGTATGACAGTATTGTGAGTGGGTCTTTTGGTTTATAAACCGATTGCATGCATAACTATTTTTTATACTATTATATGATGGTGTGTATGAGTATGATGGGTATTATTTATGGATTATGTACCTATATATATGTACTATGTGGGCATGCGACTCGTCTGGTAATTGTACTAGTAGTTGTGGAATCATACCGGGACGTCATAGGTTCATACTATTGCACCGGATATATTGACCATATGGATTACTATCTCCTCAAGTTATTGGTACCTTGGAGCGGTCACGGTGCATTGCCTACGAGGGGTCATGCAACGTAGCTACCGAACCATAGGGTGGCCCAGGAGCAGGATTGCTATGATTAGACGTCTGGGACGTCAGGCATCTGGGATGTCATACCGGGACTAGGTTCGGGGATAGGACTCGGGATTGAGACTCCGGGCAGCATGCGTAGCCTTTCGACCGCGACCTTATTAGATGTAACGACCCGTTCCGAATTATCGAAATTTATTAAGACTTAATGATGGGTTAGCGAGGCTTATCGGGGATTAGACAAGGATTAACGGACGTTCAGCGCAAAATGAAGATTTTGCCCCTAGAATGGGTGACACATTGACTCTTCGTTCAAGTGGTCAAATAGTCTTTGGCCAATGAGTTTGACGTAGTTCGGGACGTCACGAGTTCATAGACAGGTGGCACGCCCAATTTCGACGTTCGAGGAAGAAGTTATGGCGTTCGAAAGTTCAGGGGTATTTTGGTAATTTGGTTGAAAAGGGGCGAACATTTGAATTTTGACTCGGGAGTTCCGATGGCCGAGGGCCAAGGACTGTTACATAGATCAGGACGATACAAATCCGTAGACAGGTGGGACATCGAATTCGGAAGATCGACTGAGAAGTTACGGTTCACGGAAGTTCGAACATACTATTGCACGTTTTATGAGACGTGAGACTTTTGGACTTAAGTGGGGCCCATATATTTTGGACAGGCCCAATGGATGAGTGACAAGTGTCACCCATCCATTGCCCAGCCAAAATAATTCATGTATATTCTCCCATTTTCATTGTATTCGACCATTTCCACCAAAACCGCTCCATCCTTCAACCCCAATCCAACTCTTCCCCACCCGATGAAGCTTGAGTGAGACCTAGAGAGTGAGTGAAGACTGGAGGATGATGGTTGCTGACCAGGACGGCGGAGGAAGAACCTGTGCAGGTAATCGATTTTTACCCGATTCCTCCCGTTTTTAATCTTTGACGTTAAGGAAAGTTTAAGGTGTTTGTAATGGGTTTTTTAGGTTGCTACGGACATTTTAGGATGATTTTGAAGGGTGGTTCACGGCTGTGCAGCCCTAGGGGGGCTTTTGGAAAAACTGAACCGTGGAGGGAAAGTTGAACCGGGGTGGTTTTGTAGGTTTTAGGTGTTTTAATTCATATGTTTAGATTCCTAGGATCAAAATAGGAAGAATAGGATTGATTAGGAAGAGAAAAGATGAAGAATGAACGGTCTAGAGGCTTGAACCGGCCACTCCGGTTCAGCTGGACCGAAGTTGCAGGAAAAACAGGGCCAACTAGTTCAGACCAGCATGACCGAGGAAGAAGAACATCTACAGTACTGGTGCGTGGCTCCCACAAGTAACCCCTTTGGGCGGCTCATGTGGGCGCATGGACCACTTTCTGGGAAACTTCCAACATGTGAAATCATCTATTTGATGTAACAAACATTTTGGGACTGGTTTCTAGTCGATCAGACATCATCTCGATATAGTTCGGGTTGTCCGAATGTTTCAAAGAGCGTTTAAAAATAGTTAAAAATCCCGAAAAATTAGGGGGCTTTAGTGAGGGATTAACTAAGTAGTTAGCAACCCTCTAAAGTGATTTGGACAGGTTTGGGAACCCCGGAGATGACGATTGACCTGGGAAGGCGTACAATGCGCGTATCGAGGCTGCATCACGGACGGTCTGTGAGTGGACTTTCTTTTATGAATCAATGCATGCATAAATGTTTTATAAGTATTTTAATATATGTTTTCTGATGCCTTGAGTGCATTTTGGGTGTGTTTACGTATTAGCATGTATTTCCAGATTTTCGAGTTTTATACGTGCTTATACATGCTTATGCTTTCGGTTTTAATGAAAGGGTTTTGAAAAGGTAAAACTGGGCATGAGACCCATTTGGATTTGGTTTGACTCGGGCATGAGGCCCTATTGATGACCTACGGGTCTGAGTCGTAGTTGTGACGGGTATTGCGTGCACGGCGATGGACGACGTGACGCTCGTCTTTGAATTGGGATGTGTTCCCTATGGAGAGGTCACGATGCACATTTCGCTGTTGAGCAGCCACTGGAGGATCGACTTCGGAGTGCTGACGGTATCGAACATATATCGGGGAATTTCGTGCAGTGATGTGTTCACGGCGACATATGAGGATTGAGAGTGGTCCTGGATTGATGGTTGCCCGCAACACTATGATCGGAATCATAACTGACTCTGAGGTTTCGTGCTCGATGCCCAATTGATTTGAGTTCGGGTTTGATGCCCAGTTATGGTGAAATCGGGCTAGAGGCCCTGTTGAGTCAAAAGTTTGGGCTAGAGGCCTAGTTGCTTTGTGGTATCGGGCGTGAGTCCCGGATTATGGTTTTCTATACTTGTATGTATATACCCTCCTTACGAGCGTATCGATTGGTCTCCTCCAGACATCGACCGGGAGAGTCACGATCCACAGACCACAATGGGTATCCTCATAGGGATCCCGTTACAGGAGTGGGAGTTATGATGTGGTTCCAGACCAGATCTGAAGAGATGCTCGGATTGGATCCGAAGACAGAGCCTCCCAGATGGAGAATTCCTGGGGGTAGACTCGGAGTGAGATCTCGAGTAGTATGAATACTTATATATATAGAAATCGTGACATATATCGGGAATTTGTTCCCTAGGGGTTGTGTGCCTCGAGTTGGCATCTTTTCGGAAGTGCCTAGGATGGGTTATATATGTATATATGTATATGTGTACGAGTTTTCACTGAGGGGGCGTTGGGCTGAGACCCACGCGTATTGGTTTTGGGCTGAGACCCATATGAGTTGGATTTGGGACGAGTTCCCACGTGTTTTGGTTGAGGTGCCAGCTAATTTGAGATGATTTTGGGCCAAGGCCCAGTGTCCTTTGTTTGAGAAATGGGTTTTGAATGCATGCATATGTTTTTAATGAAGGGCATAATGGTCTTTTATGAAATGTTTTTATCAAAGTCCACTCACAGTTTTGTATTTTGAATGCCCTTCAGGTTGATCGCGGATGAGGACTATAGCAGAGATAAGACATCACATTCCTCCGCTGGATCCTAGCGTACTCTGATAGTCCTAGTTGGGCTAAGTACGGAAGTATCCTTGGTCTGACACTTCATGTTAGACGGGAGCAGGCACGTCCCATGCGAATCCTGAGGGATTTGGGACGGTTCCTGTCATTAGACGTCTAGGACGTCCAACATCTGGGATGTTAGGGTTAGGATATACTGTTTAATATGATTATGGTGGATGCATTATTGTATATATGTGTGTGACGTTATGATATATGATTGATGATGTGTGTTATGTTTCAGTTTGCTATATATATACGTTTTGACTCAAATGCATGCATGATTTGAAAACGGAGGGGGTAAAACTGTATTTTTACTATGTATTATGAACGGTTTTGAAATATCATTTATTTTCGGCCCACTTAAACTTTCATTGTTTTCCTGACCCCTCCAGGACGTGACCCAGAGGTAGAGATAGGTCCCAAGGCTGAGAGATAGTCACATTACTGCTACGTACCTGATACCCTAGTTGGGTAGGTCGAGCACCATTTTGTAAAACTATTATTCGTGCTCAAAATTTTGTAGTGCTCTCTATCCCTTATGTGGCACTGTTAGACCTATTCTCGGATGTATTTGATGTTAAGACGCTTATTGTGAATTATTTAACCTGTTAGGAGTATTTTGGTCATTTTCTAGGATTGTGTCAGATGGGAGCAGGGCGCAACCCCAAGTGGTCCCTAGGAGATTGGGATGGGTCCTGTCACAGAACGTGATGGGTTTGATTCCTATTTATTTTGAGTGACTAAGTTGGTGACTATCAGGAATTGGTATGAATTCAAAATTATTGTGAGGGGTATTTCTTGAAGTCTCATCTCATTAATAAAATGTATTACAATATACCAAAAAAGAAGAGAAAAAGGAAAAGAAATGGCAACAGAGGAAGGAGGGGTGATCATTGGTCCGAGGGCTCTCTCATGACAAAGGAAACTCCCATATAAAGGACGTTCTCCCCATGTTAGATAGATCGAATCCTCTCCCCAATCACGATGGTCGTAATCTCCAATTTTGGCCTATCTTTCCTTTCCCGAAGATCCTGGAGGATCGCCTTTCATGCCCTAGCCCTTGCCTCTATAGCAGCACGGGCTTCTCACCAGAGGACATCTTCCCTCAAGATTCGCTCGAGGAAATGATTATTAGAGTCAAGGTCATCAAATATCCTTTGATGACCAGGGTGAAGGGATAGATCGAGGGTGAGACTGAGGGGTGGCTAGGGACGGCTGGACCACCGAGGACGGCGGTGGGAGCTACGGGAGAGGCAAACCCGAAAGCTCCTTGGAATTTGAATTTTGAATCTCATTTTGGGACCTTTTGGATTGGTTTTGACGATTCGGTTATGTTTTTGGGACATGGACTAGCTTGTGGGGATTGGAATGGAAGGATTTCGATGCTTTGATGGCCATGGAAGGACGGCTTATGCTTAGCCAGGTGTTCTTCATTCTAAAGGTAGAATCTTTGATCGATTTTCATGTTTATGAGGACATAGAATGATAGGAAATGATAGGAGGAAGGTGTAGGAATTGGAAGAGATGAAATCGGACAAAAAATGAGCGAGAAGTAGGCCTCGATCGGTCTCGCCGGTCTAGGCGGACCGAAAACCAGAGACTCGATTCGGACCAGGTCTGCCAAAGGTTGAAGACAACTTGTAGCCAGCGCGTGAAATCCACGCGCAAGGCTTTTGGGAGGCGCGTGGGGAGGAATTTGGGGATATTTTCAACGTATGAAATCATCCTTTCGATGTAACAAACATTTTGAGACTCGTTTCGAGTCAATCAGACATCGTTTCAATATAGTTCAGGATGTCCGAAGGTTTAGGATCGAGTTTAAAAAAAGTTAAAAATTCGGGAGAATTACAGGGCTTTAATGACAGGTTATTAAAGTAGTTAGTAACCCTCTAGTATGATTTGGACAAGTTTGGGAATCGCGGAGACGATGATTGGCCCGAGGGAGGCCTATGACGCACATATCGAGGCGCAACAAGAAGGATCTGTGAGTTGACCTTACTTTCTAAATTGTGATGCATGCATAACTATTTTATATGTTTTATAAACATGAGTTGAGATGCCATGAGTGCATTTGATTGTGGTATTTAGTATGTACGTATTTGCACGTATTTCGAGGTTTATGGTTTTGTACTGTGCTTACACGTGCTGGTATTTCTATCATGGTTTGATGAAATGATTTCGGATTTGGAAATATGTAATTGAGCATGAGACCCATTTGATTGGAAACCATCGGATTTAGAGTCCATTTGATTTGATGAGAAATCGGGCTTGAGACCCAATTGAGTTATATGAACGGGCTGGGGGCCCCGTTGGTTTATGAATTCGGGCTTGAGGACCAGTTGGTTGTGATATTGGGCTTGAGGCCCAGTTGATTTATGGTATCGGGCTTGAGGCCCAGTTGGTTGTGATATCGGGCTTGAGGCCCAGTTGATTGTGAAATCGGGCTTGGGGCCCCATTGAATCGTGAAATCGGGCTTGAGTCCCAGTTGTGGTTTATGAACTGAGAATTTGGTTTTAAGACCTTATTGAGATGGATTTAGGCTTGAGTCCCTGTGAGATTTGGATTCGAATCGGATTCGAGGAATCATTTTGAGATGTTCGGGTATGAGACCCAGTTGAACTATGGTTTAAAAGAAATGAATGTTTTCACTTATATGTATATACCTTCCCGTATGAATAGTCTATTCTAGACGTCGATGAGCCTGGATTGTCACGATCCACTACCTGGGATGAGTGACTCTAAGAGGGAGCACATCCCAGGAGTGAGAGATATGAGGTAGCCTCGGACAGGGTCCGGTGACAGGCCCTCCCAGACGTCGTATATCATGGGAATAGACTCGGAGACGTAACCCGAGTAGTATGCATACTTTAGATATATTGTGACAGGTTCTTGATTGGGCATATGAGATGCCGAGGACGGGTTATATATATATAAGTCTGATGTATTACAGAGATTGGTTTGCGACTGAGACCCCGTGTTCTATGACGGTTTTGGGCTGAGTCCCACATGATTGGTTTTGGGATGAGTCCCCATATACTATGGTTTACGGTTTTGGGTTAAGACCCCAATGATTTAATCAATGAGAAATGATTAGAGAAATGGTTTTGAATGCATGCAAGCTTTTTAGTGAAGGGCACAAATGTCTTTTCGTGAAATGTGTTTTATAAATTAAATTAATTGTTTCATCCGCTCACAACTTTCAATGGTTTTAATGCCCTTCAGGTTCATTGCGGATGCGGGCTGTAGCAGATGACAGGACCCATCCCAATCCCCCCGGGATTAACCCGGGATTAACGCGGGATGACCCTGCTCCCGTCTGACACGAAGTGTCAGACAAGGGATATTTCCAACCTTTGCCCTTCCGGGCTATCAGAGTACGCCAGGATCCGGAGGAGGCATGTGATATCTCGGTCTCTGCTACAGTCCACATCGTATCCAACCTGAAGGGTATTAAAAACAGAAAGACTGTGAGTGGACAAAAATAAAGAGTTTATAAAACATATTTCATAAAGACCTTTATACCCTTCACTAAAAAGCATGCATTCATAGTAAAACCGTTTATCCAAACACAGATGTTTAAACAACCATATTTAGGGTCACAGCCCCAAGTTCCGTAAATCCAAGTCACACGGGCTCCTGCCCAAAACCATTTACAGAAAACCATAGTATAGTAAACATACATGGGATCTTAGCCCAAATCCATTTATCATTATAAACACAATTTCCCAAACCAATTGAAATCATGTTTATCCATTATATTCATATCCAGAACTTGTCACGGTAAAATAAAGCTACACGCGTGCTAACCGGGGTCTCAACCCCAAGTCTCTCTAGGGTCCATCCAGATCAATGTTCGTAGATCAATGACCCTCCCTAGAGGTAACGAACCATGACCATCCTAAGAGTAAGGAACCCAACTGGGGGGCGACTCCACTCAGTCAGTGCTCTGTGACTACTCCGGGGTCCACCCAGGCCAACGACCCTCCCTGGAGGAGACAATCATATATAAAGGATGGAATATGAAAAACCTTTGAAATCATTCTTTAATCTTTTCGAGGATTCATGCCCGGGCCCTATAAGCCGTCATGAACCATAAAATCCTTTAATGGGTTCATGCTGGTTCCCATAAACCGTCATGACCCGTAAATCCATTTTTAACACATAGCTGGGCGCTAGGCCCGAATCCACATAGAAACTGGACCTCCGGTCCGAATCGTAAACCAACTGGGACTCCGGCCCGATTCCGTAAATCAAATGGGTCTCGAACCCGAGGTTACCTTTTCAAATCCAAAACCATTTCATTAAATTATTTCCAAAACCATAAGAATGGAAAATCGGAGTAAAACCGGAAACCTCGATTTACGTTCAAGCACGTAAATCACCTCGAAATACATGACACCATATAAATCACAAGCATCCAAATCAACATCATAAAATCATATTCATAATCCATTTGGAAATCCAAAACCATTTCATCTAGACCAATAAAGACATACAACCCCGTATAGGCACCGTATAGGGCTAAAACCTCGAAATACGTGCCTATACGTAACCACACATCCAAATGCATTCATGGAATCACAAACAAGTATTTAAAACATATAAGAAACATTTATGCATGCACCAATTTAGAAAACAAGGTCCACTCACAGACCGTCCGAGTTGCCGCCTTGATTTGCGTGTCATAGGCTCTCCTGAGCCAATCGCTATCACCGGGACTCCCAAACCTGTCCAAATTTTAATAGAAGGTTACTAGCTACTTAATTAACCTCCCATCAAAGTCCCGTAATTTTTCCGAACTTTTAACTATTTTTAAACCGATCCTAAACCTTCCGACACCCCGAAAACTATCGACATGATGTCCAATTGACGCGAGAATAGTCCCAAAATCTTCGTTACATCGAGTAGAAGATTTCATATGTTGAACACTTCCCCAAATTATTGCTCACGCGCTCTCACACGCCCCAAGAAGGTCGAAAACATTGTTCATCGTCATCTACCTCCAGCTGAACCGGTTCACTGTTCACAGCCACTGTGCTGAACCTGCGTGATTGGTTCAGTGGTTTTCCTACCCTATTTTGGTCTGATTTCAGCCCTAATTAATCCTATAATTCATATCTATTCATTCCCTATCATTTCTACTCATTAAAACAACCTAAAACTACACAAAACTCATGGTTCAATTCTTGAACCATACGGTTCAAGCTTCCCAAAACTGCACCATGGCTGTACAGCCATCCAAAACTGCCCAAAACCTTCCTAACACAATCCTAATAACCCATTTAATTCATTGGAAGCAACCAAAATGACCCATAACAATTAAAATGGAAAAAATGGATCGAAAATGGCTAACCGTGAACCCCTCGGGTTTCTCCTCCTCTCGCCGCCGTGGACAGCTGTTCAGGCTTTCAGGCCGGCCACCTCAGCTCCCTCAGTCTCTCTGGTCCTCACGGCTGGTCATGGGTTAAGGTTGGATGGGTTTTGGGTCGCCCAAATGAGAAAAAATGGTGAGATCGGGTATTTGGGTTTGAATTAGGAAAAATGGTCGATGCATGAATTAATATAGGTGGCCTGTGGATGGGTGACACTTTTCATTCATCCATTGGGCCTCCATTAAATATCTGGCCCCATTAAAGTCTAAAAGTTAGGTCGTTTCGTAATTCGTGTAATAGTGCCCTTGAACTTTCGTGAACCGTAACTTCGCCGTCGAACGTCCAAATTCGACGTGTCGCTTGTCTATGGATTCGTATTGTCACGATCTACGTAACGATCCTCGGCCCTCGGCCATCGGACATCCCAGTCAAAAAGTCAACATTTGACCCCTTTTAACCAAAATTACCAAAATGCCCCTAAACTTCCGAACGTCATAACTTCTTCCTCGGACGTCGGAATTGAACGTGCCACCTGTCTATGGATTCGTGACATCACGAACTACGTCACGGTCATCGGTCAAAGTCCATTTGACCGTCGGATCAAAAAGTCAACGTTTTGCCACCACCTAGGGGCAAAATGGTCATTTTGCATCGTTCGTTCGATTTCGCCGAACTAATCACCGATTAACCTCACTAATCGTGATTAGTCACTAATCGTGATTAGTCACTAATCTAATCCTGGAATTTGGGATGGATCATTACAGCAGAGGCCAAGACATCACACTACTCCTCCGATCTTGGCGCACTCTAGAAGCCCCGGAAGTGGGCTAAGGCTAGAATTATCCCTTGTCTGACACTTCGTGTCAGACGGGAGTAGGCATATCCTACGTTAATCTAGGGGATTCGGGACGGGTCCGGACAAGTGGTATTAGAGCACGGTTTGCTCTTGTGGTATGCGCAGGTCGAGGATGTGATGTCTTTACAGTGGTAACAACCCGTCATCATCCTAATACTTAGGGTAAGAGTATGAGGATTCAGAGGAATCGAACCCTGGATAGATTGGGTTTGATTGGCACTAGATGCCGTGTTTTGGTAGGATTGATCCCAAGTAGGATCGATGTACATGGGAATCCAATGTCTTAGAACCATAGTTTTACTGGTGGATAGGATCCAGTGGACCAGTAGACACAGTATGACGAGCTGAGAGCCGAGACCGATGAGCGGCCATGTTAGGCTAGAGGTGCTGCAGAGAGGAGCCGGGTTCCTCGAACCCTAGTTTAGGATTTATGGTCTGGACATGCGAGTTAGTAGACGTTTTGGAATGGCGATTTTCGAAGTCGAGATCGTTGGTCGGTTGTGTCATGTCGGATTTGAGAGTGTGCTATAGAGAGCAGCTGAGGTCATGGATGACCATAGTTGAGACTGTTGGGAATAGGAACGCTTGATTCTACTTTGTGTGAGATGCCATGTTTCGGTATGTCGAGTCCTGGAGGGATGTCGACTGGCAGAGGATGCTGCAACTTAGATGATGTGTGGTATGGCATGACATGCCGTGGTTGAGCGGTGGTAGACACCGAGGAGGCCGTAGAGTTACGAGAGGACGAGGTCCTCCGGTAGTGGTTACTGGGTGGTTGTGTACCAGTTAACCCCATGTGATGAATTTTCAGAATCGAGGGCGATGGATCGGTTAGGATGGACGTACTGTAGTGAGCAGCCGGATTCGCGATAAACCTAGTTGGAAATTGATTGAACACGTTACCAGGAGTGTGGTACTTGTGGACCGGTTCCCGAGGTGGATCGATCGGTGGAGACTACGTGTTGGGTAGTTGGTACTGGCGATGAGTTGACCGCATGGATTTGGAGTCTCGATAGGGAAATACTTATGAGATTGGCCTGCACGCGGTTGTGGTAGACGTTCCCATCGATGGACATAATCGAGTCTTATCGAGTTGGATAAGCTCGTGTTACCGTGACGACTGAGACGATGGAGATTCATCAGTCGTGACGAGGATAGGGAGGTGCGTGAGTGACCCACAATACGAGTAGTGATTCTTGGATTTGACTCATTTACGACTAAGTGCGATCATAGAAGGAGATGAGCCTTGGATGTTGGCGAGTATGCCACTCTACCTCCGTGGGAGATGCCAGAGATGAGTTGAATGGAATCCAAAAGTGATCGGATAGTTCCAAATGACAATGTGTGTGTCTAATTGATGTGATGCCAATGAGGGCTTAGTTTGCGACTAGTATGGCAGACGTGCCCTAGGGCGGCAAACATATGAGTTCGGTAGGCACTGAGTGGGACAAAGAGGATCCCGAGTGGCTCAGTTCGAAGCACGAGGTATACTTGGATTGGTGATAGGTACTCTAGCTCATTTTGGGTTGATAACACGAGTGTTGGGTGCTGGAAATTGATGCCATAAAGGTTGGGACGTGCGAACTAGTATGCCGACGATGAAGGTGATGGAAGAAGCTGAAGAGAATCAATGTAAGTGTCTAGTTTGGAAGAAAAGGATTAAGCATTACAGTAATTATCAGAGAATACTCTGAGTCGGAAGAGGTAACTTCTCTTTTTCCGTTTGGTTGGTTAGAGCTTCGGAGTCGACTGTCGATAGAATTGTGAGACTTGAGATTCTACTGCGTGATCTCGGATAAGGTGGATTGGATGGAATCCAGTAGTGGTTGAGGTGTGTTGTGACTCTCCCCAACAGTATTTGAGAGGACAGATGTGATGGCGATAATCAGGTGGTGATTGGACGGTTTAAGGGACACATAGGTGGATGTTGTTTGGATGAGTCGAGGACTTGAGAGTCCATTTGGAGTTGGTTTTGGTTGACTGCGGTTGACCATATCTCTTGAATTGCATATAAGCTTGTTTGAGGAGAAATCTGAATGTGAGAAATAGAAGGGGTCACTACAGTAGTTATCAACGGTTATTATTGGTTGGAAAAGATGGATATGATTCCAACATTGTTGGAACTTCGGAATCAAGAGAGGTTATGATTGAGATGTAGAGAAGAGTGCTTGATTCCGCATTGGTGATGGTTATTCCGAAGTCGATGAAGGAGACTTCTCATTTTATGCTCATTAACAGATGGCGCTTGGTGGCACCAGATGGGGTGAATTTCCTTGCTGATTATGCTAAGCTAGGAGCAGAGGAGAATCGCATTGTGAGACAGTTGAAGAATCATGGAAATAGTTAGTGAGAAGACAAGATAGAAGTTGGATATAGGAGTGTATGATCTGTCTTGGATATGAGAGTAGAGATTATGGTGGATTGATGTTCGCTTGGTGACGGACGGTTGAGGTCCGAGCCATGTTTGGAGTGCGGACAATAGTGTGTGGTTGGACGTTGCCAGAGTACAGTCCGGACGTTGCCAGAGTGCAGTCCTGGAGCGGGCCGAGTAGTGTCTTGATGATTGTTACCATAGGGGTACACCGGTGTGTTGTGCACGTTAAACGATGGGATTGACCACGGTCAATCGGTATGTTGGGTTCCGACATATTGAGATGATGATTGGACGTCGAATACCGTGTGCTCGAGCAGAGTGGATTGAGAGGGTTCAGAGATTACGTGTATCAGGACCCATCCCAAATCCCCCGGGATTAACGTGGAACGCGCCTGATCCCGTCTGACACAAAGTGTTAGACCAGGAAAAATTCCGTCTCTAGCCCTCACCGGGGCTTCCAGAGTACGCCAGGATCGTAGGAGGAGGAGTGTGATGTCTTGATCTCTACTACAGCCCGCATCTTCCATCAACCTGAAGGGCATTAAAACCACGAAAACTGTGAGTGGACAAAATAATATTTTAATAAAAACATTTCATAAAAAGACATTTATGCCCTTCACTAAAACAATATGCATGCATTCAAAAACCATTTACCAAAACGTTCGTAAAACCCTTCGAAATCATACTCAAAACCTTTCAAGGGTTCATGCCTGGTCCCCATAAACTGTCATGACCCATAAATCCATTTATGGGTCCCCGACCCGTAATCACAATCTTAAAACATGGAACACAGTAAATCAAATCAATGGGGACTCAGCCCAAATCATGTCACGTGGGTCTCAACCCAAAACTATTCTCAGTGAAATACCAAAACATATAATACGGGGTCTCCGCCCCAAACCATTTCTAAAAAATTGAGTATGGGGTCTCTGCCCCAAACCATTTCTAAAAAATTGAATACGGGGTCTCCGCCCCAAACCACTTTCTAAAACATGGAACACGGGGTCTCTGCCCCCAAATCACTTTCCATAAAACCTCATACATATCAACATACGTATAACACATCCGCGGTACTTCAGAGAAGATGCCAACTCGAGGCACACAGCCCCTAGGGAACACATCCCCGATATATGTCACGATTCATCATATCTATACTAGTGTGCACTCCACTCGGGGTCTCACTCTGTAACGACCCGTTTCGTAAACCGAGATTAGATTAGTGGTTAATGACAGATTAGTGAAGTTAATCAGTGATTAGTTGGCTGATTTTGGGCAGACAGTGCAAAATGACAGTTTTGCCCCTAGAATTGGGCAAGCAGTAGACTTTTCGTTCGGGGGGTCAAATGGATTTTGACCGATGACTGTGATGTAGTTCGAACGTCACGAGTTCATAGACAGGTGGCACGTTCGATTCCGACATTCGAGGAAGAAGTATGATATTCGGAAGTTCGGGGGTATTTTGGTAATTTGGTTAAAAAGGGGCAAAGTGTTGACTTTTCATACGACATGGAGTTATCACGTACTTCGAGGACCGTTAGGTAGGTCTCGATGCCCTGAGTACAACGACAGGCGGCACGTAGTCATCGGACGTCGGACGATTGAGTTATGATTCTAGATGTGAGAGGGGCAAAATGGTAATTTGTTATTTAGGGGCATTTTGGTCATTCTGATGCATTGGGATATGTTCCCAGTGATATATGGACATGTGGCTGCCTAGGGATGATTGCTAAATAAAATTGGGACACTTGTCCCCCTTCTAGACAATTGTGGAACCTCCTCACCGCCTTCAAATTCTTTTATACAGGTGTAGGTATGCACGGCTTAGGGAATTTGAGAGAAACAAAGGAAAGAACAGGGCAATGAGTGATTGTGAGAACCCAACCCGTTTAACCTCATCTTTTGTCTAGAGTCTGTGACTGAAAATGAGATAAGGCAATAAAATGAAGATAATGGTAGTGGCATGGTGGCTCATGACGGTGCAGGGAGGTAGGACATTGTGGGTGCCCTATTTTCAGTTCAAATGGCCATTGGTTCTTTGGGGGCTCAATGATCGAATTGTGGCTAGGCAAAGGTTTAGGAAGTTGTTAGGCACCGACAGAGCCTGGACTCGTGCTTTGCCGTGGACGGTGGCCGAGAAACCGAGCATGGGTGAGTTTTGAAATCAAAAATGGTAAGTCATGTTCTGTTGTCTGTTGCTCGATTGTGTCCATTGAAACAGTTTTATGATGGTTCCAGTGATCAATTACGATTGAAACCAAGGTTGAGGGTGACCTAGATCGCGAAAACAGTGAGGAGGAAATTCGAAGAAGGTTCCCTGATAAAGGAGGTAATTTAGGTCTCTGGTTTTTAGTTTTTGACGTCTTAAAACGTTTAGGAATGGTGGGACGAAGCTACTAGGGCAAAGAGGATTAAAAAATATGGAAAACTGAGTGAAAACCGGCCACGTTAGTTTGAGTTGCAGAGACCGGTCTGACCCGGTCTGAACCGAGTCTACCTGAGGAAGACGATGAACAGTACTGCGGCGCGTGAGGCCCACGCACAGCCCCTTTGGGAGGCGCTTGGGGGCGCGTGGTATATCTTTTGAGGAAGGTTCCAACATGACTTTTAAAGTATTCGATGTAACGAACATTTTGGCACTGGTTTCGAGTCGATCAGACATCGTCTCGATATGTTTTGGGAAGTCTGAAGGTTTTAGGGCTCGGTTAAAAATAGTTAAAAATTTGAAAAAATTACGAGGTTTTAGTAGAAGCTTAATAAAGTAGTTAGTGACCTTATTATGGGATTTGGATAGGTTCGGGAAAGTCGGTGATAGCGGATTAGCCGGGAACGGCATAAGTGCGCGAGTATCGAGTCAACGGCATAAACGATCTGTGAGTAGACTTTGCTTTCTAACTTATGATGCATGCATATATGTTTTTATATGTTTTCTATACGTAATTCTATGATTTTTATTATGATCTTGAGGATTTACGAGTTTCGATTTATGTTGTGATTTGAACATGGTTTTTATGATTTGATTTTTGGGATTTGATATATGATTTGATTTCAATGATTTAAAACGGATTTTGGAAAAGTGATTTCTGGCTTACAACCCTGTTCATGTGATTTTGATAAATGAGATTTTGGTTTTGGAACTGGATTTCGGAAACGATGTTTCGAAATTGGTTTTGAAACTTGAAAGGAAAATTCTGGATTTGCGTTCGGGATGATGGGTCCGGATGCCAGCTTACGAAATCATTATTGCATATTCGGATATGGATTTCCTATGGTTTTCACTTGATTGAAAAATGGTTTTGGGTTTAAAGACTCGGAAAAAGAAAAAGAAAAACCGCTGGATCTGGTTTCGAGTTTAAAGACTCGGTTCATTGACGGGGGAGGGCCCTGGGTTGATATGTTTTGAGTTTAAAGATTCGGTTATGATATCCCCCGAGGCCTATTGATTGTGTTTTGAGTTTAAAGACTCGTTGATATCCTGGGAAGGCTTGATTATGCGCATGGTTTTGAGTTTAAAGACTCGAGCGCACTTGAGATCCAACAACTCGCATGATTGATGTTTTTCATTGGTTTTCAGATGTTTTGGGCAATGGCCCGGATGAATTGGATTTAATGAGTTTTGGGGCTGAGTTTCCGTATTTTGATGAGGATTTGTAATTTTGGGCTCACGCCCTGGATTTGAATTACGGATTTGAGGAAAGAAACAATTCTGGTTTTCATTGATGGTTTTGGATATGAAATGGTTTCATAACACGGATTTTATATGAATGTAGTGGTTTTTGCGTGGAGTGTATAAATTGTGTTTTCTGGAAACTGTTTTCTGAAATTACTATTTATTTTTGTCCACTCATAGTGTTTTCATGTTTTTGATACCCTCCAGGTTGTTGCGGTATGGGCTGTTGATCGAGAGAGAATGAGACATCACACACACGATCCACAGTAGAGTCTGCGTTCTCTGGGAAGTCTGGAAGTTTTGACAGGTTGGTTGGAAATCCCTTGTCCGACTTACGTGTCACATGGAGGTTAGACGTCGGTTTAGCCTTCGTTTCATGCGTACGTTAGACGAGAGCATGACTTAGCCCTTAATCCCGGGGGATTGAGGGTAGTTCGTGTCACACTCTGAGTCTTCCTGTCATGACCCACCCCGGTTTCACCCTGAAAACCGAGGTAAATCATGCTCCCGTCTGACACCCCGACACGCAACTAAAGTAAACTCACGAAAAATCACCAAATACAAGCCAGACGCAGGAGCAAATTTAAACATCCCGAAGTCAAAGTGTCACAGAGCATAGTACCAAAATACAAAGGAAAGAAAATTGATAAACTAGGTACACGCACAACGGAAAATTTAAGCACTCCGGGGTCACTCTCGAGTATTCTATGCCTCCGACGCTGCCTCAACGTCAACCCCCGCACTAGCTCCACGACCTGGAGGGCAATTTAAAACAGAAGGTGTGAGTGGACCATAAATAATAAAATACTTTCCGAAAACCATTTCATAATAAAACCAGGGTTTTAGCCCTCCGTTTTGAAATCACACATGCATAACCCATTTACCGAAATCAGTTATAAATCACATAAAGATTGTCATAAAAACATTTGCAGAATCATCATAAAAACAATTATATAAATCATGTCATAAGCATCGTAAAAACCACGTCATAAAACATAAGTTTCAACCAATCATTATCCGATCAAACCTGCTGGACCTATCCGAGTTTTTAAACTCCCGAGTCTTTAAACTCAATCCAGGCCTCAATAATATCCGAGTCTTTAAACTCCCAAGTTTTTAAACTCAACAGGCCTATGGGGGAAATATCAATATATCCGAGTCTTTAAACTCCCGAGTCTTTAAATTCAATCTAGGTCTTTAAACCCAATCCGGGCCTGTCCCCCGCCAATCACAATATCCGGGTCTTTAAACCCAATAACCAGATACAACAAATCCAATCCAAAACCATTTTAAAACCATTTCGAAATCCATATCCAAACCCGAATCCGAAACTGTAACGACTCGTCCCGGGAACTGGGGTTAAGGAAGTGTTTAAGATGAGATTAGTGAGCATAATCGGGGTTAGTTGGTCTCGATGGGGTCATTAGCCTAGAATGACGATTTTGCACCTAGTTCGGGCAAATTGTTGACTTTTAGTTCGGGCAGTCAATTGGGTTTTGACCACTGACTGTAACGTGGTTTAGGACGTCACGAATCCGTAGACAGGTGGCACGCTGGATTCCGACATCCGAGGAGGAAGTTATGATGTTTGGAAGTTTGAGGGCACTTTCGTAATTTAGTTAAACGAGGGGGAAACGTTGACTTGTTGGATGATCGGGTTTTGACACGTTGACCTAGGACCGTTAGATAGATCTCGTCGTCCTGAATTCAACGACAGGCGGCACGTGTTTATCGGAGTTAGGATGTGTAAGTTATGGGTCTAAAACGGTAAGGGTAAAATGGTAATTTTGGAGTCAAAGAGGGGCATTTTGATCTTTTGGTACTCTGGGTTTGGTTCAACCGGATTAGGACAAGTGTCCTGAGCAGAAAGGAGATTTTTGTGTGAGGCTTGAGGGATTGGTGACACGTGCAGTGTGTGTAGTGGCTTCTAGGCCGTGCACGGTGTGTGTTTAATTTGTGCAGCCGTGTGTAGTTGTGTTCGAACAAGAGAAACAGGGAGTGAGTTGGAGAGAAAATCGATCAAGTGCAAGGAGTGTTGTGTGTTCTGATGAGTGGATGAGAAACTGGAGATCGAGTGAGAGACAGTGAGTGAGAAGTGAGGGCAATTCGTGAAAGATAATCAGGGGAGTGGGAGCTTTGAGTTCGCAGGGAAACAGAGAAGGGGTGAGAGATCATGGTGGTGGTGTGGCTGTGTGTTGCTTCAATTGGACTCGAAGGGTAGCTCAGGCGACTCTGTGGACTCCAGGGAGCGCAACGGTGTGCACGGCGGTGATCGACAGGCAGGTAATTGCTTTCCCCGTGTGCATACTCTGTTTTTCCGCGATGTTCAAACGAGAAGTCGTGCAGTCTGGGGTTGAGTCGACGGTTATGGTGAGTGGTGCGAGGCTCAGGGAGGTCCTAGGCGTCATCTAGGGTAGTTATTGTGACGGGAGAAGACCTAGGTGGCCGGAGTAGAAAACAGGGGACAGTTTGGGTTTTGGTTTTGAGCTCGAGTCGATGGGTTAGTGACGTTTGAGTGAGAGGACTGGATTGCTCAGGATTGGACGAAGAGGATGGTGAAGAGAGGGAGGAAGACGGTGCAGGCACGGTGGTGAACCGTTCTCGCCGGTTCAAGTTGCAGAGATCGGTTCGACCTGGTCGACTCGAGGTAGATGATGGTACTGTAGCTGGCGCGTGAGGCCCACGCGCAGCCACTTTGGGCGGCGCGTGGGAGCGCGTGCGGCGGCGGTTGGTAAAACCGTCAACATGGTTTTTGGTCTAGGTGTTGTGACGAGTCTATTGGAATTGGTTCCGGGTTAATCGGACGTCGTTTGAGGTTAGTTCTGCGAGGTCGAAGGTCTAGGGTCCCGTTTGAAGTACGCTTAGAAGTTCGGGAAAATTATGGGATTTTAGTATGAGTATCGTGAAGTAGTTAGTAACCTTATATTGGGATTTGGACAGGTTCGGGAAAGCCGAGGATAGCGAATGGCCGGGGACGGCGTAAGTGCGCGCGTATCGAGACGACGCTGAAATGGTTTGTGAGTGGACTTTGCTTTCTAACTCTTGATGCATGCATATGTGTTTTTATATGTTTTCTATACTTGTTTCTATGATTCGATTTATGGTTGTGATGGTTTATGGTTTTTGCACGTTTATCGAGAAAAAGACGGTTTTCACGTTTTACGAGGTTTTGATAAGTATCGTAATTTGAACCTGGTTTTTCTGAATTGATTTCGGTATTCGAAATACGAGTGGATTTCAAAGGAAGAAAAAGGATTTCGGAAAAGGGTTTTCGGGCTTGAAGCCCAGTTCAGAAAAGTGGTTTTGGAAATGGATTTTCGGGTTTGGGTTCGGAATGATTATTCCGGATGCCGGCTTACGGTATGATGGTTGTGGACTCAGATCCGGAAATGAGAAGGAAATGAATTCTGGGTCTGGATTCGGAATAACGGTTCTGGATGCCGGAAGGGCATCCGACCGGTAATTTTGAATTCGGGTTTGGATGTGGATTTAGAAATGGTTTTCAAATGGTTTTGATTGGATTTGCTGGATCTGGTTATTGGGTTTAAAGACCCGGATATTGATTGACGGGGGACGGTCCTGGATTGCGTTTAAAGACTCAGGAGTTTAAAGACTCGGATATATTGATATTTCCCCCGTAGGCCTGTTGAGTTTAAAGACTCGGGAGTTTAAAGACTCGGATATTATAGAGGCCTGGATTGAGTTTAAAGACTCGGGAGTTTAAAGCCTCGGATTGATCCAGCAGGTTCGATGGATGAGAATGTGGCTTTAAATGTGTTTTGGGTTTTCACTGAGACTTGATGATGATGATGATGTTTTGGGCAGTGGCCCGGATTAAACGGTTTTTGACGGTTTTGGGCGGAGGCCCGGGAGTTGGAAAAAGAAAAATGTGTTTAGTTTTTCGTACACGGTTTTATGACATAAAACTGAAATGCATGCATTGGTTTTTATGCGGACGGTATAAATGTATGTGTTTTCTGATAACTGTTTTTGAACTTAAACTTTATTTTTGTCCACTCACAGTCTTTTCGTGTTTTTGATACCCTCGAGGTTTCTGCAGTGCGGGTTGTCGGTCGAGAGAGATGGAGACATCACACGCACAATCCACAGTAGACTCTGCGCACTCTGGAAAGTTCGAAGTTGTCGAGATGGTTGGATCGGAACTCCCTTGTCCAACTTACGTGTCACACAGAGGTTAGGCGTCTGTTTGGCCCTCGTGTCATGCGCAACCTAGACGGGAGCTGGGTTTAGCCCTTAATCCCATGGGATTAGGGGTGGGCCCTGACAGAAACCACTGGTCCGAAACCATTCCAGCATCCAGAACCATCATTTCGAATCCAAATCCGGAAATCGACTTTCCAACTTTAAAACCAAATTCCGTTTTCAAAATCCGATTTCAAAACCGAAAGCCTTGATCATCAAAATCATGTTCCAAAACCATTGATCATTTGAATCCCAAATCACGGCATCATAATTAGTAATCAAGCATTTCTCGTAAAGCGTGCCAAATACGTAATTTCCTCGAAAAACGTTCAATTAAGTAAAACAGTTATATCATATTCAAATAACCATGAAATCACAATGAAAACCATAAAACAAGTAATTAAAAGCAGTTATGCATGCTCGAGTTTAGAGAAGGGGTCCACTCACAGTCACCGGCACGTCACTCGCTCCCTGTACGTCCTATATGTTCCTCAGCTTCCACGGGAAGTCCCGATCCTGTCACAAGTCACCAAAGAACGTCATTAATACTTCTACCAAGACTCTCCTAATTTTCCCCAAAAATCCCCGGGTCCTAAACGTAACGAACCGGAACCCTAAACTTTCAACCTCGTAGAACTGCTTCAAATTGACTTTTTATTAACCCGAAACTAATTCCATTAGACTCGTTATAACTCCTGGACCAAAAAGTATGTTGACCGTTTTCCCAAGAACTGCTGGACGCGCCACCACGAGCCGCCCAAAGTGGCTGCACGTGGGCCTCACGCGCCTGCACACGATCACTGTTCATCATCGTCTACCTTGGGCGAACCGGTCTGAACCGGCGCACCCGGTTCTCCGCCGTTCCTTCACCATTTTCTTCCCTCTCTTCACCTTCCTCTTTGTCCAGTCCTAAGAAACCTATTCCCCTCACTCTAACACATCGACATAGCCTCCTACCCGTCGTCTCAAGTCGAAATCAAACCTCCCAAAAACTCTGTTTCACGATCCGGCCACCCAAGTCTTCGCCCGTCACGGAAACCACCTTAGAAGATTCCTAGGACCTCACTAAAGCTCACCCAACTCAGCAAATCCCTCGACTCGTACTCAAAACCCACGACTTCCCGTTTGAAAATTACGGCAAAACAGAGCATACAAACGGGGATTAGAAATTACCGGTAGCCGTCCACCACCGTACTCGCCGCCGCGTTCCCTGGAGTCCACAGAGCCGTCTCAGCTTCTTCTCGAGTCCAATTGGAGCAACACACAGCCACACCACCACCAACTACCTCAGCTCTCTCTGCTTTTCCCATGAACTCACCCTTTCTTCTCACTCACTCACGATCACACAACCCACTCCAGTTCACTCCTTAACTCTCCCTGAACCTCTGTTCACTCTCACCAGCTCACAACACTCACCCCTTCCCGGCTATCGATCGATTTCCCCTCAGCCTCACTTTGTCTCTGTTTTTCTCGAATGCGTTACACCCCCAATTATTTGGACCCGTGAACCCGTCTAGAAGCCACTAGGTCCCTGCCACATGTCACAATCCTCTCAACCCTCTCAAAATTGTCCCAATCTCAGCTGTACACCTGTCCCTATCCTGTTGCACAATTCCCAATGTGCAAAAGACCAAAATGCCCCTCCTGAGTCCAAATTTACGATAATACCCTTACCGTTTTAGGCCCGTAACTAAGTCATCCGACGTCCGATGAACACGTGCCGCCTGTCGTTGAATTCAGGACGACGAGATCTACCTAACGGTCCTAGGTCAACATGTCAAAACCCGACCGTAAGAAAATTCAACTATTCCCCCTATTTTAGCCATATTACGGTAATGCCCTCAACCTTCCGAACATCATAACTTCCTACTCGGATGTCGGAATCGGGCGTGCCACTTGTCTACGGATTCGTGACGTCCCAAACTACGTCACGGTCACCGGTCATTACCCGATTGACCACCCGAACTAAAAGTAAACTATTTACCCAACCTATGGGCAAAATCGTCATTTAACGCTAACAGACCTATCGTAACCGACTAACCACCGATTAAGCTCACTAACCCGTCACTAATCACCGTCTTAATCCTAATTTCCAGGACGGGTCGTTACACTTCCCCCATGAATTCTCCATCTGGGAGGTTCTATCTTCGAACCTAGTTCGATCATCTCTCCGGAATTTGGTCCAGGACCACATCATAACTTCCACTCCTGGAACGGGATCCCTATGGGGATACCCATTCTGGTCTGTGGATCGTGACTCTCCAGGTCGACGTCTGGAGGAGACCATATAAATCATATGGAGGGTATAATATATTTTCAAATCATTTCCTTTCTCAAAACATATTTCCAATTGGGTCTCATACCCGATTCATCTCAACAGGATTCCTCGAATCCTATTCAAATCCATTTCATAGGCCTCGGCCTAAATCAACAGTTTAACACGGTCTCATGCCCGAATTCTCATTTCATAAACTGAACTGGGACTGAAGCCCGATTTCTCAATCAACTGGGACTTTAGCCCGATATCACGAATAACTGGACCCTAAGCTTGAAACCATAAATCAACGGGGCCTTAAGCCCGATTTTACATCCAATATGGCCTCAAGCCCGATACTACAGTCAAAGGGGCCTCAAACCCGATGTTACAGCCAACTAGGTCTCAAGCCCCAACTCGTAAACCAACAGGGCCCTCGGCCCGATCATATAACTCAAATGGACCCTCGATCCGATTCCTCGTCAAATCAAATGGACTCCAAGTCCGAGGGTTTGTAAATCAAATGGTTCTCATGCCCGAGTTCGTATTTCCAAATCCAAAACCTATTCATTAAACCCTCGTTGAAAACCTAGCACGTATAAGCATCGTATAAAATCAGAAATCTCGAAATACGTGCAAATACGTAAATCCTAAGCTACCACAAACCAATGCACTCATGGCATCACAAAACATGTATTAAAACAATTATAAAACATTTATACATGCATCAATTTCAAAAGAAAGGTCCACTCATAGACTGTCCGAAGTCGCGCCTCAATACGCGTGCCATAAGCCTCTCCAGGGCCAATCGTTGCCTCCGGGATTCCCGAACCAGTCCAAATTAATTTAGAGGGTTACTAACTACTTAAATAATCCCTCACTATAGCCCCGTAATTTTCTGGAATTTCTAATTGTTTTTAAACGCGAACCTAAACCTTCGGACATCCCGAACTATATCGAAACGATGTCCGATTGACTCAAAACCAGTCCCAAAATGTTCGATACATCGAATAGATGATTTCATGTATTGAACACATCCCCAAAAACCTCACCACGCGCCCACAAGTGCCCAAAGACAGCCCTACGAGTAGGCCTCACGCGCCACTACACAGTGGCTTTATCTTCCTCTCGACGGCCGGTCTGGCCTGTTAACTAGTTTGGTCAGACCAGTTGGACCGGCGTGACTGGTCTGGCCTTATATTTTCCATATTTTCGTTCAATTTTTTCCTTTTTAATCCAAATCTCCCTATTTTAGTCCTAGCAACCTAATTATATAAAGAAAACCAGGGAAAACCTTCTAAACCAACCCGTTCAACTTACCCTCCTCACGGTCTAAGTTTCCTGATTGCACCTAGGGCTGTTCAGCCCTTCACCACCGTCCAAAACCTCATCTAATCCTTCCTAACAACCTAATAAACCTCACCCAAACACTCACAACCATCCATAAAGTCCAAATCGAAATATAGGATTCAAAAATCAAAACCGAGCTTACCTTCTCTCCACCATGCACAGTGGCCCAGCCGCCTCCTGCCACCACCTTCATCACCGTCTCACTTCAGCCTCACTGTTTCCATCAGGTGTCACCAGCATCATGTTAGATTTAGGGGGTGTGGGTTGTACAAAGGTGGAAAATGGGTTTCGGGTTTGGGTGAACAAAGCAGGTGAAGGTCATATGCATGAATGTGGAAGATTAGGCAATGGATGAGTGACACTTGTCACTCATCCATTGGGCCTGGAAAAGATCTGGGCCCACATAAGACAAAACTCCACTTTTTTCCTCGTAAAGCGTACTGTCGTAAATAGTTCCTTCGAACTTCCGTGAACCGTAACTCCTCCGTCTAACATCCAGTTTTGACGTGCCGCTTATCTACGGATTCATATCACCTCGATCTACGTAACGGTCGTCGGTCCTTAGCCATCAAACCTCCCGGTCAAAAGTCAACTATTTGCCCCATTTCAACCAATTACCAAAATACCCCCGAACTTCCAAAAAATCATAACTTTTTCCTTGAATGTCGGAATTGGGCATGCCACCTGTCTATGAACTTGTGACGTCCCGAATACGTCATAGTCATCGGCCAAAGTCCATTTGACCGCCTTAACGAAGAGTCAACGATTCACCCATTATAGGGGCAAAATCGTCATTTCGCCCGAACGTCCGTTAATCCTCGTCTAATCCCCCATTAGCCTAGCTAATTCGTCATTAATTCCTAATTAATCCTGATAATTCAGGATGAGTCGTTACAATCTTCCCCCCCTTAAAGAATTTCATCCTCGAAATTCAAATCAACCCGATTCCACAACCAAATTGGGGAATCCAACCATATCCCAAGTAAAAGGGTATTGCACCCACACACGAGGGTACCCGCGTAACCTTACACAT
Source organism: Prinsepia uniflora (assembly GCA_032719365.1). NCBI lineage: Eukaryota > Viridiplantae > Streptophyta > Magnoliopsida > Rosales > Rosaceae > Prinsepia > Prinsepia uniflora. Next base: position 55,843,457 of record CM064861.1, on the reverse strand, counting down.
CCGACACACATGTCATACTCGTTGGTACGTACCGTCACCAGAGCCTCCAAAGCTCCAATTCACTCTCGAAAACTACATGTTAGCTCGCACGTCTCACTCGAGACAAAATGTCGACACTCGTCGATCTCGCCTATCACTCACTTTGACAGGTCAGCAATACCAAAATGACATTCAAACGGCGTTTTGGTCTAACACTCTAACACGTTACATCCTACAGTTATCAGGCTGAATTACGTGCTCCCACTAAGGGCTATCACATCTAAGCTGACATCCTGTTCAGCATCCGATTAGACAACATCTTCTAGATCCTGCCATCACAATGGCATGAATCCCACCTTGCAGACTATACTCAAACCTATGCCCATACCGACTCTCCTTAGAGTCCCATTAGTCCACATCAATCCGAACGCATAGGATATCGAACAATCCGTTACCACGATATGTCACGACTTCGTGACTAGCCGACACTCCTATCTCTACTGCGCTTCGCTACTCTACTCTGATCTCGACTCGCTCCCAAATCCTCGCATCATATCTTACATCACTCTGCAATCTCTACTAACATCTAGACTCACCTCGAGTCTCCGAACTGTCACTATCAGATATAATCTGATCGCTACTCATGTCCATCTAGGACTCTATCCATTGGACAACACATGTATACTCTCGATAACTCTCAACCAGGCCTACCGATTGACCGTGGTCAATCCTATCGTCGAATGTGCACAGCACACCGGTGTACCCACATCACATCAACATCGTGGCGCCCCCCAACCCACTCAAGGACTGCACTCTGGCAACGTCCAACCACATACTACCGTCCACACTCCAACCATGGTCCAGACCCTAATCGCCGTCACTAGGCGAACATCAATCCATCACCTCGGACACTCACTCGTCACATCCTATGACGCTGCATACCATCTACTTGTCAAGTCAATCAAATTTGACCCACAGCCTAGGTGTTCGGTTCTTACACCCTCTTTGAACTCCTAGCTGTCATATCACTCCTCATCGTTCCACCTAGGAACGAATCCAGGAGAATCCAAGATGATGACATCAAAGTTCATCCTATGTGATCCTCTGGCACCCAGCACTATTTACCAAAGAGTAACACTCAATGACCTCAGAATACCCATCACTAATGCGGAATCAAGTACTCTTCTCATTGTCTCAATCACAACTTCTTTTGATTCCGAAGTTCCAATCACGTTGGAACCATGTTTCTTTTCCAATTACTGAGCTCACTCATCACACGAGAATTCCCGCGTCCTATAAACAAATGATTTCCAAGTCCCCAACTTAGAAGGTATGGTCAACCGTAGTTAACCAAAACCAAGTCGCAATGGACTCTCAAGTCCTCAGATTAACCGAACACCATCCACGCGTTCGTGAATACCATTTATGTAGGTACACTCATTCCGAGTGGAATTCACGTGACGCAAGGTTAAACCTTGTATACTATTTACGGATATGCATAAACGGCCTCCAACACTCGTATCTCGTACCTTTAATCAACTTGATCCAACTCTGACTCACAGAATTGGTCGGAATCCATAGACATCGGTCGATAGGCTAAACAGATCGCAACATCTATCGTGATCTGAAGCCAAATCTCTGTGTACTACCGTATCTGACAAATCTACCATACGTCATGTGACGTCACTCACGTCATCCGTTTATACCTTTTCGTCCGAATGCCACTTAGGCATTTCAACCTTTAACGTTACCCCTCTTGGGCACACACACTCGTACCTCGAGTTTCGTATCATCAGGGAACTAGTCACCAAACCAAGTACTCCTGGTGCCTCGCACTGAGCCACTCGGGATCCTCACTGTCCCGCTTAGTGCCCACCGAACTCACATGCTCGCCACTTTGGGCACATCTACTATCCGGTCGTCATACTGGTTCGCACGTCCCAACTCTATAGGATTAACTCCAGTACTCACGCTCATGTAATCCATCCAAGGATATCTAGGGCACCTGTCACTCATCCAGGTATATTCTACTCGTCACAGCCACCTCACATGATGGGTAGGATGTCAAATGTGTTTTGACAGGATACGTGATGTGACAGTTTGAGACTCGGGACGAGTTGGGATTTCGACAGAAGTCACTGAGTGACATGAGTTACGATGTGGGGACTCAAGAGTGAGTCAAGATCAGAGTGGCGCAGCGAATGAGCAGTGAAGCCGGGAGTTGCCAGCTGGTCATGATAGTTGTAGATGAGATTGGCTTACTACGAAGTCAATCTGGCATGTGGTGATGGTATGAATTGGTATCTGACGAGTTCAGATTAGTGTGTAGTGATGGGACTCTAGTAAGAGTTAGCATGAGCATGGGAAAAGAAGCAGTTGGTTGATATGAGTACCGAGGTCGGTAAATGGCATAGGTTTGAGTATGGTCTGCAAGGTACGATTCTTACCATTGCGATGGTAGAATCTAGTGGATGTTGACGGATCGGATGCTGAACAGGATGTCAGCTCGGATGTGATAGCCCTTAGTGGGAGTACGTATTTCAGCCTAATGGTTGTAGGTTGGAACGTGTTAGAGTGGTAGAATGAAAATCCGATATGATGTCGACTCAGTATATTCGACCTGTCGAAGTGAGTGATAGGCCATATCAACGATTATCGGCACCTCGAGGGAGACTTATGAGCTGACATGTGGTTTCTTGAGAGTTGAGTTGGAGCTTTGGAAGCTCCGATGATAGTGCGTACCGACGAGTACGGCGGTTGTGACGAACATGTATGATTACACGAGAGTACCTCCCTACTTGGGACACGATTGGATTTCCATAATTTAGTTGTGGAACTGGGTCAGTTGGAATTTCGAGGACGAAATTCTTTAAGGAGGGAAGTTTGTAACGACCCGTCCCTGATTTTAAATATTAATTAAGAGTTAATTATAGATTAGCAAAGATAATCGAGGATTATCAGACGTTCAGGGTAAAATTATGATTTTGCCCCTGAACGAGGGCAAAAAGTTAATTTTTAACCCGGGAAGTCTGATGCTTGAGGGCCGAGGACCGTTATGTAGACCGGGTAGATACGAGTCCGTAGACAGGTGACACGTCGGAATCGGACGTTCGACGAAAAAATTACGATTCATGGTAGATTTTGGGGACTATTTGGAACGACACATTTTATGAGGCCAAGTGAACTTTTGTCCTATTGTGGGGCCCAGATATTTTAAACAGACCCAATGGATGAGTGACAAGTGTCACCCATCCAGTGCCTATCACCCCACATTCATGCATATCATCCCCTTTCCCTTCATTTTGTGCGACTAACCCGTAACCACTCCCAAACCCATTTCAATCTCTTGCTTCAGGACTGAGAGTGAAAGATAGAGTGAGGGCGAGACTGAGGGGTGGCCAGGGATGGCTGGACCACCGAGGATGATGGTGGAAGCTACGGGAGAGGTAAACCCGAAAACTCCTTTGAATTTGAATTTTGAATCTCATTTCGGGACGTTTTGGATTGGTTTTGACAATTAGGTTATGTTTCTGGGACATGGACGAGCTTGTGGGGATTGGAAGGGAAGGATTTCGATGGTTGGACGGCCATGGAAGGACGGCTTAATCTTGGTCGTGTGTTCTTCAATCCAAAGGTAGAATCTTTGATCGATTTTCATGTTTTTGAGGACATAGAATGATAGGAAATGATAGGAGGAAGGCGTAGGAATTGGAAGGGATGATATCCGACCAAAAATGAGCTAGAAATGGGCCTGGACTGGTCTTGCAGGTCTGATCGAACTGAAACCCAGAGACCGGGTTCGGATCGGGTCTGCCGAAGTTTGAAGACAACCTGTAGCTGGCGCTTGAAGCCCACGCGTAGGGGCTTTGGGCGGCCCGTGGCGTCTTGTGGGGAGGAATTTCGGGATGTTTTCAACATATGAAATCATACTTTTGATGTAACGAACATTTTGAGACTGGTTTCGAGTCGATCGGACATCGTTTCGATATAGTTCGGGATGTCCGAAGGTTTAGGATCGAGTTTAAAAATAGTTAAAAATTTGGGAAAATTACGGGGCTTTAATGAAAGGTTATAAAAGTAGTTAGTAACCCTATAGTATGATTTGGACAGGTTTGGGAACCGCGGGGACGGTGATTGGCCCGGGGGAGGCTCTTGGCGCGTATATCGAGATGCAGTAAGGACGGTCGGTGAATGGACCTTACTTTCTGAATTGTGATGCATGCATAACTGTTTTATATGTTTTATAAACATGATTTAAGATGCCATGAGTGGATTTGATTGTGGTATTTAGTATTTACGCATTTTCACGTATTTCAAGGTTTATGGTTTTGTACAGTGCTTATACATGCTGGTATTTCTATGATGGTTTGATAAAATGATTTCAGATTTGGAAATATGGAATCGGGAATGAGACCCATTTGATTGGAAACCAATGGACTTAGAGTCCATTTGATTTGATGAGAAACCGGGATGGAGGCCCATTTGAGTTATATGATCAGGCCGGGGCCCCCGTTGATTTCCGAATTTAGGCATGAGGCCCAATTGGTTGTGATATTAGGCTTGAGGCCCCGTTGATTTATGGTATTGGGCTTGAGGCCCAGTTGGTTGTGATATCGAGCTTGAGGCCCTGTTGAATCGTGAAATAGGGTTTGAGTCCCAGTTGTGGTTTATGAAATGAAAATTCGGGTTTAAGACCCTATTGAGATGGATTTGGGCTTGAGTCCTTGTGAGATTTGGATTTGAATCGGGTTCAAGGAATCATGTTGAGATGTTCGGGTATGAGACCCAGTTCAACTATGGCTTGAAAGAAAGGACTATTTTCCCTTATATGTATATACCCTCCTGTATGAATAGTCTCCTCTAGACGTCGATGATCTTGGAATGTCACGATCCATTACTTGGGATGAGTGACTTCAAAAGTGAGCACATCCCAAGAGTGAGAGATACGAGATAGCCTCGGACAAGGTCCGGTGACAGGCCCTCTGTGACGTCGTAGATCTTAGGAGTAAACTTGGAGATGAGACCCGAGTAGTATGCATACTTTAGATGACACCCCGACACGCAACTAAAGTAAACTCATGAAAAACCACCAAATTACATGCCAGACGCAGGAGAAAAATTTAAACATCCCGAAGTCAAAGTTTTACAGAGCATAGTACCAAATACAAAGGAAAGAAAACCGATAAATAAGGTACACACACAACGGAAAAATTTAAACACTCCGGGGTCGGTCTCGAGTACTCTATGCCTCCGACGCTGCCTCAACGTCAACCCCCGCACTAGCTCCACGACCTGGAGGGCAACTTAAAACAGAAGGTGTGAGTGGACCATAATTAACATAAAATTTTGAAAACCGTTTTATAATCAAACCAGGGTTTTAGCCCTCCGCTTTAAAACGCACATGCATAACCCATTTGCTGAAAACAGTTATAAATCACATAAAGATCGTCATAAAAACAGAATTGAAAGCAGTTACAGAAATCACGTCATAAACATCATAAAACCATATCATAAAACATAAGTCTCAAACAATCATTATTCGATCAAACCTGCTGGACCTATCCGAGTCTTTAAACTCCCGAGTCTTTAAACTCAATCCAGGCATAAATAATATCCGAGTCTTTAAACTCTCGAGTCTTTAAACTCAACAGGCCTACGGGGGAAATATCAGTATATCCGAGTCTTTAAACTCCCGAGTCTTTAAAATCAATCCGGGTCTTTAAACCCAATCCGAGCCCGTCCCCCGTCAAACATAATATCCGGGTCTTTAAACCCAATAATCAGATCCAGAAAATCCAATCAAAACCACTTGAAAACCATTTCTAAATCCATATCCAAACCCGAATCCGAAATCACCGGTCTGATGCCCTTCCGGCATCCAAAACCGTCATTCCGAACCCAAATCCGGAACTCCACTTTCCGACTTTAAAACCAAATCTCGATTCTCGAAATCCGATTCTAAAACCGAAAGCCTTTATCCTCAAATCATGTATCAAAATCCACTTAATAATCATTGAAAACCAGTTATCATTTGAAAACCCCAAATCATGGCATCGAAATCGGAATTCAAACATTTCTCGTAAAATGTGCTGAAAACCGTACTTCCTCAAAAAACGTGCAATTAAGTAAAACACTTATAGCATAAATCAAACATCATGAAATCACATGTAAGACCATAAAATAATTATAGAAAAACAGCTATGCATGCTCGAGTTTAGAGAAGGGGTCCACTCACAGTCACCGGCACGTCACTCGTGCCCCGTACATTCCTCAGCTTCCTCGGGAAGTCCCGATCCTGTCACAAGGCACCAAAGAACGTCACTAACACATCTACCAAGACTCTCCTAATTTTCCCCAAAAATCCCCGGGTCCTAAACGTAACGAACCGGGACCCTAAACCTTCAACCTCGTGGAACTAACCTCAAACGACGTCCGAATAACCCGAAACTTAATCCACTAGACTCGTTACAACCTCTAGACCAAAAACCTAGTTACAAGTTCCCCCAGAAAACACCCCATGCGCCTCCACGCGCCGTCCAAAGTGGCTGTGCGTGGGCCTCACAAGCCTGCACACAGTCACTGTTCATCGTCGTCTTCAATGGGCGAACCGGTCTGAACCAGCGTACCCGGTTCTCTGCCAACCCTTCACCGTTTTCCTCCCTTTCTTCACCAATCTCTTCGTCCAGTCCTAAGCAACCTATTCCCCCACTCCAAACACTTCGACACAGCCTCTAACCCGTCGTCCCTAACTCGAAATCGTAACCCGTTCAAACCTCTGTTTCACAATCCGGCCACCCAAGTCCTCCCCCGTCACGGTGGCTACACTAAACAACTCCTAGGAACCTATTGAGCCTCACCCAACTCACAGAAACCCTCAACTCAGCCCCAGACTTCACGACTATTGGTTTGAACCTAAATGACAAAACAGAGCAAAACTACGGGTATGAGAAATTACCTGTGCTCAGGCCGCCGCCGTGAGCTCAGCCGTGCGTATGTAACTCCTCTCGTCCTCCTCCGTCCTCTGGACACCACCACCAGCCTCGATTGATCACTTACACGGCAGCACCACCACTCAAGTTCCTCTCGGTTTTCTGGTTCCCGTGAGCTCACTCTTCCTCCTCACAAACTCGCAATCACACAAAACTAGTCCAATTCACTCCTCAACTCTCCCTTAACCTCTTCTCTCGCTCACCAGTTCACAACACCACACACCGCCCTTCACCTAGTCAATTCCCTCTCAACCTCTGTAATGACCCGTCCCAATGATCGGGATTGAATATTAATTAATTATGATTTGGAATGACTAATCGGGGAATAGATGAGTGAAATTGGACGAAACGTGCAAAATGACCGTTTTTCCCCTAGCGTGGGTAAAATGTTGACTTTTAGTTCGGGCGGTCAAACGGACTTTGACCGATGACTGTGATGTAGTTCGGGACGTCATGAGTTCATAGACAGGTGGCACGTTCGATTCCGACATTTGAGGAGAAAGTTATGGTGTTCGGAAATTGAGGGGTATTTTGGTAATTTTGGTCAATTGGGGCCAAATGTTGACTTTTTGATCGGGAGGTCCGATGGACGAGGGCCAAGGACCGTTACGTAGGTCTCGTCGATACGAATCCAACGACAGGCGGCATGCCAAAATCGGAGAATCAACGACGAAGTTATGGTCACGGAATCGGGCTCGATTAACCGAACGAACCGGGATAAAAATAATATTTTAATATGAACAGTACCCGGTGACTGAACACACTTGGATGAGTGACAAGTGTCACTCATCCCTTAAATTCAGGCATAAACACAGATCCATGTTTTTGGGGGAGACCTAATTATTATGTTTTATTATATTAAATTAATTAATTAATCTTAATTTCCATTAAACCTCCCTATTTTCTTAACCCGTGTACAACCAAATTCAGAATTCTCCCACCCTTGATCTTCTCCCTAGCTACTGAACGTGAGAATGAAAAATGGAGAGAATTCAAAGACTAACTCAACTGGGAAACACGAGGGATTGATTGAGAGCTGAGGGCTGGGAATTCGGATTTTAGAAATTTGGGGGGAAAATCGAAATGGAAGAATTGAGCCTTGTTGATCGAAATTGGGTTCAGTTTTAGTCTTCTGGGATTGCTACGATCATTTTTGTAGAAGGAACGAAGTTGAATTGAGGACGATTTGAGGTAGAACTGAGGATGGAAGCTTTCTGAAATTTCAACCTTGAGTCGAGGAAATTGAGGCTTCGATTGATGAAATTGAACTGGGGATTATGTTCCTAAGGATCCCACGATGCTTCTGGAAGGATCAATTGAAGGAAAATGTTGGAGATTGATGAAGTTCCATCATTGCACAGTGTACGGCTGTTCTTTGAAGAATCGAGTTTGAGTCGTGGAGTTTGAGCCATGAATTGATTCAATTGAGTTGGGGAAAATGTTTACCTGAGTTCATTGAAGCTTCTAGTTGAATCAATTTAAGGAAATAGATTGAAATTGAAGGAGTTCAAATGAAGAACAGTAGCCGGATGTTCATCGAGTGTTCATCTTTGATCGTGAGGATTGAGGTAAGGTCGATTGTAATTAAGTTCACAGATCCTTAATTCAAACTAATTCGATGCTAATGGACGTTTGAATTGATGAAAACGGTGTAGAATTGACAGACATTGAACCGGGTCGTGTCGCGGGTTAAAGGACCCGTTTATCAGACAAACGGGTGAGGGAGACAGTACTGTGGCAGGCGCGTGGGTTTCACGCGCAGCCACTCACGGCGGCGCGTGAGGGCGCGTCTGGCCTAGTCTCAAGGTGAGGTCAACATGACTTTTGATCCTCTCAGTGTAACGAACATTTTAACGTTGGTTTCGAGGAAATCGGATATTGTTTCGATAATGTTCCGCGTATCCGAAGTTTTGTTTTACGAGTTAAATATGTATTTAAATTCCGGAAAAATTGGGGAAAATTATATGATGTATTTTGAGATGTTAGTAACCCTCTATAATGATTTTGGACAGGAGTTGTGATTTTCAGATTTTACGGAAAAACGTGCAGCTCGGAAACGAACCGTTTTGGACGGTGTGTGTGAGTGGACTTTGTTTTCTAACCGTGATGCATGCATATATGATTTAAATGCCTTATTATATGATTTTATATGCTTGGGCATGATTTATGTTTCAATCCGGTTCTCGGTTTTATGATTATTATATTATTATTTTTGGGCGATTTTCGAGAAATTACGAAATTTGGTAAAAAAATAATGTTTGGACTTGGTTTATGAGTCCGGGATTGAAATTGATTGAAAATAATGTTTGGACTCGGATTATTGAGTCATGGATTGAAAAATGATGTGGTGACTCGGGAATGAGTCAAGGGTCAATTTCGTGGATTTACATGAAAATGGCAACGGAGGTTGCAACGCATGGATTTGCGTGAAAATGATATGTTGGGCGTGAGAACCCAAGTGAATAGTGATTTTGACTCGGATTTGGAGTCACTTGTGAATTTGTGAAATTAATGATTTATTGTGATTTTATGATTATTTTAATCAGTCTTTCGAGCACGTTTTACGAGGAACGTGCAAATGATGTTTTGGGCTAGGCCCGGAGTCTAAATGATTTCTAAAATGATGTTTTGACTTAGTTGGTAAGTCAATGATGATTTCTGGATTATTCTATTGTTTTAAAAGGTGATTTTAAAGAAGTAAGTGTAAATGGTATTTTGGGCTTTGAGACCCAGTCGGGAATGATCTTGACTTGGTATGAAGACAAGATTTGATTGATATGTTTTGGGATGTAATTCCCGAGATGGTTTTCATTGTGATTGTGATATTCCCAGACGGTCGGAGCTTGGGGGGATTACCCAGACGACCGGAGCTTGGGGGATGTGATCGTAGGATCCGGAGTTGGTCCTAAGGTAGTCAGCTTCTCGGATGAGACTGAGCCTGGATGTACCACTCGGATGGGTCTGAGCCTGGGGATGTGTTCGTCCAGAGGTGACTGAGCCCGAGGGGGTTGAGCCCAGAGGTGTCTATTCCCGAGAGAGTGACTGGATATTGGCCTACGCGTAGTGCAGCACTTGTGAGTAGTGCAGTTGATTGATTGTGCACTTATGAGTCGTACATATGTGATTTGTGATATGTTGTGCACTTGTGGGTAGTGCAGATGTGATTTGTGATATTTTATGCACTTGTGATTAGTTCGGATTGATTGGATTGATATATTTATTGTGCACTGGTGATTAGTGCTGATTGATGTTGTTTGTGATAACGTACTGGTATTGAGTACGGGTTTTTGGTCTACGTGGCCAGTGATTATGTTTTCACATGTTTTGGTCTGAGAGCCGGGATTTGATGTTTTACAACATGAACTGATTTGATGAACATGAGTTTTGTGGACCATGGGAAAATATGTTTTGATTTTATCGGTCCATTGTTCATACTTGAATGATTTCATACTATTACTCATGTTCTACGATATGCATGCAAGTTTGTGAAAACTGGAGGGTAAGAATGTATTTTGGCAAATGTTTTTATAAGAGGTCATTTTTGTCCACTCACACCTTTTCTGTTTTGTGACCCTCCAAGCCGTGGTACGACGTTCGGGACTGATCGTGAGGCAGGGGCAGCAGCAGAAATCCGCGCAAACATCCCTTGTCTGGCAAGCACTGAAGGGTAGTTTCGGACCTTTAGTTGACTTGTTAGACGGGAGCAGGACCGGGCACGGTTTTTGACGTCCAATTGGGACGGGTCCTGTCAACCTCACTCTGTCTCTGTTTCCTCTCGAATGCACGGTTACACAGCCCAAATAATTGGGACCGTGCACACGCCTAGAATCCACTAGGCCCTTGCCACATGTCACAATCCCCTCAGCCCTCTCATAAATATCCCAATCTCACCTGTAAACTTGCCCCAATCCGGTTGCACAATTCCCAATGTACAAAAGACCAAAATGCCCCTCTTTTGAGTCAAAATTACAATTATGCCCTTACCGTTTTAGACCCGTATCTTACTCACCCTAGGTCCGATGAACACGTGACGCCTGTCGTTGAACTCAGGATGACGAGATCTACCTAACGGTCCTAGGTCAACGTGTCAAAACCCGATCGTACAAAAAGTTAACTTTTCCCCCTATTTTAGCCAAATTACGGTAATGCCCTCAACCTTCCCAACATCATATCTTCCTCCTCGGATGTCAGAATTGGGCGTGCCACCTGTCTACGGATTCGTGACATCCCGAACTACGTCACGGTCACTAGTCACTACCCAATCGACCCCCGAACTAAAAGTCAACTATTTGCCCAACCTAGGGGCAAAATCGTCATTCTACGCTAACGAACTTATCGTAACCAACTAACCACCGATTAAGCTCACTAATCCCATCTTAAACACTGTCTTAACCCTAATTTCCAGGACGGGTCCTTACAACTGTGGTTTACGATTTTGGGCTAAGGCCCTAATGATTTAATCAATGAGAAATGAATCGAGAAATGGATTTTAATGCCCTTCAGGTTGATTGCGGAAGCGGGCTGTAGCAGAGGCCGAGACATCACACTCCTCCTCCGATCCTGGCGCACTCTGGAAGCCCCGGAGGTAGGCTAAGGTTAGAATTATCCCTTGTCTGACACTACGTGTCAGACAGGAGCAGGCACGTCCCACGTTAATCTAGGGGATTCGGGACGGGTCTTGACAAAATGAGTGACAAGTGTCACTAATCTGAATGGCCCATTACCCCAAACATTGGGATCCTATTTCACTTTCATTTTCTTTGTTCGATCAAACCCAAACCCCCTTGAGAAACCATTAAACCGTGAACCCAATCCCTCAATGACACCCCCCAAACATCATCCTTTGTGATTGGGGTATGAAGGAAAGTGAGAGAGTGAGAGGAGACAAACTGAATGGTGGAAGTAGCGAGGACCGTCGTGGACGGTGACCAGCAAACCGTGAAAAGGTGAGTTTTGAATTCAAAAATGGAAAACATAGTTCTACTATTTGTTGATTGATCTTGATGATGGGAACTTGTTCTTGGAGGTGGTACGAATAATGTGGGACCAAAACCAAAGTTGGAGGTGGCTGGAGTAGCGAAAACTCGACGGAGGAAACTGGAGGTTCGATCGTCGAATTAGACGGTGAGTTCTAAGCCTCGTTTTCTAGTTTTGACACCATAGATCAACTAGGAATGTTGGAATGAAGCTATAAGGATTAAAACCACTGAAAAAGATAGAGAAATAAGGGAGAACCAGTCTCACTGGTCTAGTCAAACCAAACTTGCAGAGAACCGGCTGGACCAGGTTTAACAGAGGACATGGACGACACTGTTCACTAGCGTGCGGGCCACACGCGCAGCGCCTTTGGGCGGCACGTGGGGCAGTTTTGGGAGTCGTGTACAATCTATGAAATCAACCTCTCGATGTAACGAACATTTTTACACAGGTTTCGAGTTGATCGGACATTGTTTCCGGGTAGTTTTGGGTGTCCGCAGGTTTAAAGTCGAGTTTAATTACATTTAAAAATCAAGGAAAATTACGGGGACTTAATGGAAGGTTATTGGAAGTGTTAGTGACCTTAGAATGTGATTTGGACAGGTTCGGATATTCCAAGGATGATGATTTAGCTCAGAGAGGCTTATGGCATGCATATCTAGGCGTCAGCGTAGGACGGTCTGTGAGTGGACATTGTTTTCTAAACTGTGATGAATGCATAATTGTTTTATATGTTTTACATATGTGATTTCTATGATGATGATTATGGTATTGGTGATTTACATATTTTCATGTATTTCGAGATGATTTCTATATTAGCACGTATATCGAGGTTTATGGTTTTACTGTAGTTTTATGTGCTTGTGGCTTCGGTGATGGTTTGATGAAATGGTTTTGGATTTGAAAAGGTGAACTCGGGCATGAGACACATTTTTTTTTGGAAACCCTCGGACTTGGTGTCCATTTGAGTTATATTATCGGACATGAGGTTTAATTGTGTTTTATGAATGTGATTTCAGGACGGGGACCCATAAATAGATTTGGATAAATGGATTTGGATTTGAGAAATAGGATTTGTGGATTACGATGGTTTCATGGAAATCTCGGGCATAGGCCCATTTGAACAGTTTGAGATGATTTATGAAATGGTTTTCCATATACACACCTTATATCACTACATGGAGCGACCATACCGTATAGTGACTCAGGAGCAGGATTGTTAGACGTCTGCGACGTCAGACATCTGGGATGTCAGAGATTGACTCGGGTTATGACCCCGGGTAGCATGTGTAGCTTGGACCGTGACATGACGTCCGGGACTACAGGCATCTGGTGACAGGACCCATCCCAATCCCCCTGGGATTAACGCGGGATGACCCTACTCCCGTCTGACACGAAGTGTCAAACAAGGGATATTTCTGACCTTTGCCCTCCCGGGCTATCAGAGTACGCCAGGATCCGGAGGAGGCTTATGATATCTTGGTCTCTGCTTCAGTCAACATCGTATCCAACCTGAAGGGTATTAAAAACAGAAAGACTGTGAGTGGACAAAACAAAGAGTTTATAAAACCATTTTATAAAGACCTTTATACCCTTCACAAAAAAGCATGCATGCATAGTAAAGCCATTTATCCGATCATACATGTTTAACAACCATATGTAGGGTCACAGCCCCAAATTCCGTGAATACAAGTCACACAGGCTCGTGCCCAAAACCATTTACAGAAAACCAGAACATAGTAAACATATGTGGGATCTCAGCCCAAATCCATTTATCATCATAAAACATAATTTCCCAAACCAGTTGAAATCATGTTTATCCATTATATTTCATATCCAAGAACCTGTCACGGTAAAATAAAGCTACGCGCGTGCTAACCGGGGTCTCAAACCCAAGTCTCTCTAGGGTCCACCTAGGTCAATGTCCGTAGATCAATGACCCTCCCTATAGGTAACGAACCATGCCCATCCTGAGAGTAAGGAACCCAACTGGGGGGCGACTCCACTCAGTCAGTGCTCTGTGACTACTCCGGGGTCCACCCAGGCCGACGACCCTCCCCGGAGGAGACAATCATATATAAAGGATGGAATATGAAAAACCTTTTGAAATCATTCTTTAAACCTTTCCACGATTCATGCCCGGCCCCTCATAAGCCGTCATGAACCATAAAACATTTCATGGGTTCATGCTGGTTCCCATAAACCATCATGACCCGTAAAAACCATTTGTAACACATAACTGGGCGCTAGGCCCGAATCCACATAGAAACTGGACCTTCGGTCCGAATCGTAAACCAACTGGGCCTCCGACCCGATTTCGTAAATCAAATGGACCTCAAGTCCAAGAGTTACCTTTTCAAATCCAAAATCATTTCATGAAATCATAACTAAAACCATAAGTATGAAAAATCAGTGTAAAACCGGAAAACCTCGATTTACGTGCAAGCACGTAAATCGCCTCGTAAAGCGTGAAACCACATAATTCACAATCATCCAAATCAACATCATCAAATCACATTCATAATCCATATAAAACATTTATGCATGCATCACAGTTTAGAAATCAAAGTCCATTCACAGACCATCCGAGCTGCCGCCTTGATTTACGTGCCATAATCGTCTCCTGGGTCAATCACCATCACCGGGACTCCCAAGCCTGTCCAAATTCATTTAGAGTGTTACTAATAGTCTCATTAACCTCTCATTGAAGTCCCATAATTTTCTCGATTTTCTAACTATTTTTAAAACCGAACCTAAACCTTCGGACAGCCCAAAACCTATCGAAACGATGTCCGATCGACTCAAAACCAGTCCCAAAATGTTCGTTACATCAAATAGAAGATTTCACATGTTGGAAACATCATCAAATTCTTCCCCACACGCCCACACACGCCGCCTGAAGTGGCTGCGCGTGGGCCTCACGCGCCTGCTACAGTACCCGTCTTCAACCTCTCGACGCCGATCCGGGCTGGGCGGTCCGGTCCAACCCCTGCAACTGGACTGGCGGGACCGGTACAGGCCCCTACAACCCATTTTTTTCGTCCGTTTTCCTCCAATCCAATCCCTAAAATCCTATTTTCATGTTTCCTATCCAACCCAATCCTTAAAACCAACTAAAACCCATCCAAACCTATGGTTCCAAAATGAACCTCATGGTTAAAAGTTCTCAAAACCGTCCATGGCTTCCACAGTCATCCTAAACTTCCCAAAACTATCCTAAAACCCTCCTAACAACCTAATAACCCTAACCAAATCACCCAAAACAGCCCTTAATAACAAAATCGAAGTAAGAGGAAATTTGGGGCTTACTGGGTACCCGCTCGGGTTCTGGGTTTCAGCCACCGCCCACGGCGGTTCCAGCCACCAGCTGCCATCCTTATTCCTCCTCAGTTCACTCTCTATCTCTCTCAAATGGGTTTAAGGTTGAAGGGTTTGGATTTGGATGAAAATGGGGGATCGGTTTTGGTTTGAAAGGAAGAAAATGAATGATCGATGAAGGGGAGAGATATGCATGAATGGGAATTGAGGGCCAGTGGATGGGTGACAAGTGTCACTCATCCATTGGGCCTCCACAAAATATCTGGGCCCCACTAAAGTCCAAAAGTGCAACCGTCTCGTAATTCGTGCAATAGTGCACTTGAACTTCCGTGAATCGTAACTTCGCCGTCGAACGTCTGAATTCGACGTGCCGCCTATCTATGGATTCGTATCATCCTTATCTACGTAACGGTCTTTGTCCCTCGGCCATCAGACCTCTTGGTCAAAAAGTCAACATTTGCCCCTTTTTAACCAAAATTACCAAAATGCCCATAAACTTCCGAACGTCATAACTCCTCCTCGAACGTCGGAATTGAACGTGCTACCTGTCTATGAACTCGTGACGTCACAAACTACGTCACGGTCATCGGTCAAAGTCCATTTGACCGCCCAAATGAAAAGTCAACGTTTTGCCACGGCTAGGGGCAAAACGGTCATTTCGCGTCGTTCGTCTGATTTTGCCCAACTAATCACCGATTAGCCTCTCTAATCGTGATTAGTCACTAATCTAATCATGGAATTTGGGACGGGTCGTTACATCTGGTATGCCTAGGATTGGTATATAACGGTGGTTGATCGGATTGTGATTTATAGATTTACTGGATTATGGATTTGTGTTTTAGATTTATTGGATTTATGAAATGGTATTTCAGGGTTGGTGGTTTTAGGCAGTGGCCCACATGATTGGATTTTCGATTTTGGGCTGAGTTCCCACATACTTGGATTTATGGTTTTAGGCTAAGGCCCAATGATTTAATTAAAGTAAATGGTTTGATTATTGGTTTTCGAATGCATGCATACTTTTTAGTGAAGGGCGTAAATGTTTTCTGTATGAAATGTGTTTTTATTAAACTGTTGATTTTTCGTCCATTCGCAGCTTTTAATGGTTTTAATACCTTTCAGGTTGATCACGGATGCAAGCTATAGTAGAGACCAAGACATCGCACTCCTTCACCGATCCTAGTGCGCTTTAGAAGCCCTGAACGAGCTGAGGTTTTGAGTTATCCCTTGTCTGACACTTAGTGTCGGACGGAAGCATGACACATCCCACGATAATCATGGGGGGATTGGGATGGGTCGTGTCAAAGTGGTATCAGAACAAGGTTTTCTCTTATGGTACGCGAGGGTTGAGGATTTGATGTCTCTATTGGCTGCAATTCGTTATCAATCTGAGAGTTAGGATGTCGGTATGATAGTTAATGGGAATGAATCGTGGATAGTTTTGGTTCGACATTTGATGCTTGTGTGTGCCATAGTTCTGTCGTGGTTTGGCAGTGTGGGATCCTACTGAGGGATGAATGTAACAGTTCTTTAGAGTTTTGACCATGGGATGGTTATGTCAAGATAGTCTATCGTGATATTGCATGATTGGATATGACGATAGTGTGGAGTTGTGACCATTAGATGGTCAGGTCATGTTGAGTTGGAAATTGTGTTGCCGAGGGCAGCCAGGTTTCTCGAACCATAGTTGTGATTGATGGTGTGGCGATTGTGAGTGCAACGGAGTTAGTAGATGACCTTAGTGAGAAACCCTAGTGTATGATGTATGGTTCGAAAATGTGAATCGGCGAGTGGTTTGACTTTGGCGACCATTCGTCGGTCATGTTTGGTGATTGTGCTGCAAAGTGCAGCTGAGGTAGGGGATGACCTGGTGGACGACACTGGTTGAGTCAAGTTGAGACTAGTTAAATATTGGTTAGAGAATGGTTGGACAGGTTACTAGGGTGTGATACTGGTCGATGGAATCTCGGAGTGGGGATACAAAGTAGTGAGTACTAGTGGTTGATTCTGGTTGGATGCGGAGTCTCGATAGCGATGTCTAGTGGTTAGGTCTGCACCAGATTGTGGCAGTCACTATTATCGAGAATATTTGTAGTTGTCGTTGTTGATAATCAGAGGACGTTCAGGGAACGTTCATTTTCATGTATGGGTTGTCAGGGTGATTCTACCCAAAGTTGTTGGGTACGAGGAAGGCAAAGTTTCTCCAACTTGAGCAGAGGTACGGGGTCGTTGCTCGGTATGAGGAAAGATCCAAGGTTGTCTGATTCGCACACTGTGTGCCGATAATTGTGATGAAGATGAGCCACGAGTTAGGATGTGACTCCATCGTGATGGGCATACGTTCGGTATCTGAGATTCAGCAGTGGTGATGGGTATTCCGAAGTCATTGAGGGGTGACTTCTCATGTTCCGCCCATGGCAGATGGTGGTTGTTGTCACCAGTACGTTGATCGTGTATTAGTTGGCAGACCCGTGATTTGTTTTGGGTCATCAAGAGAAGTTGGGCATTTTGTAGTTAGGTGAATGAGATTTCTCATTTTCTGCTTGGTGGCAGACGATCTTGGGTTACATGGTGTGGTGGGTGCAGTGAATTTGTGTTACACTCACGTAGGATGAACTTTGATGTCATTATCTTAGATCATCCTTGATTTTTCCTAGGTGGAATGACAATGATCGATATGAGGTAATTGGAGAGAACCCACAGCCTTGACGTGTCTCGTCGTTGACTGATCTGTTTAGATGTGAAAATGGTTGGGAAACGATTAGGTAGTATGCGGATTCAATGAGGGTGTAAGACCCTATGACCTAAATTCTAGTAGTTAGCGGAGTGAGAACATGTGTGGATCCTAGGTGGATCAGGATGGCGATGTGGATTCGGATTGATGATGTTGAGGATCTAGATTTTTGTGACGATCAGGGATCGTGATGTTAGTGATCGGGTGATGTTGTGATGGATTTGGATCGTTATCTTAATGACCAGGTTATGTGATGGATCAGGATGGCGTGGATCGTGATGTCGTGCCATGCTGGCAGACTCCGTCTTGCTGATTATGCTAAGCTTGGAGCATAGGAGAATCGTATTGTGGGACAGTTGAGAATCTCATGGAATAGAACAGAATGATTATTCAACCTCTGTCTTGGATATTTGGATATGGGGATGATGGGACTGACTTCCTTTAGAGGTTAATCCCGTATAATATATTAATAGAACGAGTGGGTATCCGACGAGGTCGGATTGGTCAGTCTTGGATAGGTGAATGATGGGATTAGCTTCCTTTAAAGTCAATCGAATATGTTATGGTAATCGAATGAGCAGGTAACCGATATGTTCGGAGTTAGTGCGCCTCGGTAAACGTGGGTGAGATTGGATGCCTAATTGGCATGAATGTACGACTTGGTGGGCGTGAGTCGGATTGGTACGTATTGGGTGACGTGATCGGGAATAGATGTTTGATGCTAGTCGGGTGACCATGGGACTCAGAATGGATGATGAGTTAGAGTATTTGATCTGTCTAGTACTGGACTGGACAGATGGACTCCAGAATTGAAGTGTGATTGGCTATGAGCTATGTAGTAGGCTAGTTGGTGCATGAATGTACGTACTGGATACTTTGTACGAGGACCGATACTGGACAGGCCAGAGTGATGCCTGGTGACGGTACATAAGATATACCAGGGGTACATTGGTGAACGTGTTGATAATTGACTTAGTTTCGATATCATTGGATTTGTTGAGACGTGAACTGAACATTGGATATTGTGAGCTGGGCCAGAGTGATTTTAATGGGTTCAATGATCGTATGAGCAGGTGCTCAGAGCCGTGGATGGCTAGTGGAACCTTAGATTTGAGATGTGTATCACTACTAGGCAGGTATTCGATGGGGTCTAGTCACACACAGGTCGAGTGAGAAGTTGGTATACGTATACTCAAGTTGAGTGAGTTGTTAGTTAGTGTAACCACGGGTTGCTTTGCATGGAGAGACTGCTCTGTGACTCTCACTAACGGTAGCATGGATTTATGATGAAATTTTGGCACGAGATACCTTGGTGCGACTCTATAGTGAGTTATAGTTGTGTTGATGATTCGAACTATGACCATGGAGCCGTGAGTGTTAGCTGAGTGCGACGTTATGGAAACCTTCAGGAGTAAGTTGAGATTTGGTGACTCCCAATAGGAGCAGATGTCATGGTGGATTAGTGATTGAGAAGAACCGTCAAGCTGAATGTGTCAGCTAAATGTGTCAGTGTAATGGTATAATTTTTGGGTGGTATCAACTCGGAACGTGTGAACAATGTCACTCGACATGGTCGGGTGTAGTCGATACGACGTTAGTACGTGATAGAACGTTTGGGTGCAGACAAGCATTATACTGGTTAGTGGGTGTAAACGTATACACGGGATGTTAAACCTGACGGTGAGACTGAGCTTGTTTTTCCACGATATGGATGTGGAACTAGGTTCGTATGAATTTCGAGGACGAAATTTATTTAAGGGGGGAAGGTTGTAATGACCCATCCCGAATATCAGGATTTAATATTAATTAATTATGGATTTAGTATGACTAATCGGGAATTAGTTGAGAGAATTCGGACGGACGACGTAAAATGACCGTTTTGCCCCTAGAATTAGGCAAAATGTTGACTTTTGACCTTGTGAGTCAAACATACGAGGACCAAGGATCGTTACGTAGATCGGGACGTCACGATGGGGTTCCATCACTCAATTGGGGTTCGGGAAAACCCGGCTGCTCCCACCAGCATATCCATCTAACTCAACAAGATCCGACCATTTAATGGTCACAACTCCTAACTATCGTCAAAACCATCCTACAACATCGTGAAAGGCGATCCCAACCTAACCGTCTCACGGTTAAAACTTTAAAGTACTATTACATTCATCCTTTCGTGGGGTCCCACATTACCAACCACGACATAACTATGGCAACCCCGGCATCAAATGCTGAACTAAAACGATCCACGGTTCAATCCTACTAACTATCGTATTGGCATCCTAACTTTGAGGTTGACAACGAACTGCAGCCCATTGAGACAACACATCCTCGACCTACGCGCTTAACAAGAGAAAACCTGCTCTGATACCACTTGTCACGACCCATCCCATTCCTCCGAGATTAACAAGGGATATGTCATGATCCCGTCTGACACGGAGTGTCAGACCGGGGAAAATTTAAATTTTTAGCCCGACCGGCTACCAAAGCGCTCCCGGATCCGGTGGAGGAGTGTGATATCTCGGTCTCTACTACGGTCCGCATCTGTAATCAACCTGAAGGGCATTGAAAAACAGAAAATACTGTGAGTGGACTAAAATAAAAAAGTTCATAAAAGCATATTTCATAAAAGACCAAGCAATAAGTTTAGTAAAACACATTTCATAAAAAACCTTTATGCCCTTCACTAAAAAGCATGCATGCATAGTAAAACCATTTATCAAACCACATATGTTTAAACAAACATATTTAGGGTCTCAGCCCCAAGTTCCGTAAATACAAAACATACGGGCCCCTGCCCAAATCCATTTACTCAAATCCAGAACATAGTAAACATATGTAGGATCTCAGCCCAAATCCATTTATCATTCATAAAACACAATTTCTCAAACCCAAGAAATCATGTTTATCAATATCATATAAACAATCCTATCACGGTATCTAAAACTACGTGCGTGTTACCCTGGGTCTGAAATCCCAAGTCTCCCCAGGGTCCACCCAGGCCAATGTCCGCAGATCAATGACCCTCCCTGGGGGTTATAATCCATAATAGTCTTCTTGAGAGTAAGGAACCCAGCGGGGGCGACTCCACTCAGTTAGTGCTCTGTGACTACTCCAGGGTCCACCCAGGCCAACAACCCTCCCCCGAGGAGACAATCCATAAATATATATGGATGGTATATGAAAAACCACTTTGATATCATTCTCAAAACCTTTCAAGGGTTCATGCACGGTCCTCATAAACGGTTATGAACCAGAAATCCATTTATAGGTGCCCGACCCGAAATCACAATCGTAAACCATAACTGGGCCCTAAGCCCGAATTCATATACCAACTAGGCCTCCGTCCTGATTCGTAAACTAACTAGGCCTCGTGCCCGATTTCGTAAACCAAATGGGTCTCGTGCCCGATTTCGTAAATCAAATGGGCCTCGTGCCCGATTTCATAAACTAAATGGGCCTCGTGCCGGATTTCGTAACCCAACTGGGCTCCGATCCCGATTCGTATATCAACTGGGCCTTGAGCCCGATACGTAAATCAATTGGGCCTCTAGCCCGAAGCCTTGTTAAATCAAATGGACTTCAAGCCCGAGAGTTCGTAAATCAAATGGGTCTCGTGCCCAATTCCATATTTTCAAATCCAAAATCGATTCACGAACCAATTGAGCCTCTGACGCGATAACATGACTAAAAAGGGCTTCGAGTCCGAGGGTTTCTAAAAAAAATGGGTCTTATGCCCGAGTTTACCTTTTCAAATCCAAAACCATTTCATTACACTATTTCTAAAACCATAAGCAAGTATAATCAATGCAAAACCGTAAACCTCGATTTACGTGCAAACTCGTAAATCACCTCGAAATGCGTGAAATGATATAATTGACTAACTTCCAAATCATCATCATAGAATCACATTTATAAACTATATAAAATATTTATGCATGTACCACAGTTTAATAATCAAGGTCCACTCACACACCGTCCTAAACTACCGCCACGATTTAAGTGCCGCAAGACTCCCCGAGCTAATCACCATCATCGGGACTTCCAAACCTGTCCAAATCACTTTATAGGGTTACTAACTAACTTATTAACCTCCCATGGAAGCCCCGTAATTTTCCCGAATTTTTAACTATTTTTAAACTCGATCCTAAACCTTCGGACGTCCCGAACAATATCGAGACGGTGTATGATCGACACGAAACCAGTCCTAAAATGTTCGTTACATCGAATAGTTTAATTCACATGTTGAAGTCATCCCCAAAATACCCCCCATGAGCCCCCACGCGCAGGCCCAAAGAGGCTGCGCGTGAGCCCACGTGCCTGACACTATTCATTATCCCCTACCTCCAGCCGACCGGGTTCACTGGTCTAAACCGGACCAGACTGGTCTGGATCGATCCAGGGCTCCATTTCACTCATTTTCGATCTATTTCTGTCCATTTCCACTCCTATATGTTCCTAACATCAAACCCAATCGATCTAGCCATTCAAAACATGAAAAACGGGTCTAAATGATACCTCCAAGATAGAAGAACGAACCGGTCACCTACAACTAACTTTTGCCGTCGACTCCGGTCGTCCCAGCCCTCGAAATCAATCCAAGACTTCCCCTAAGATCACCAGAAACATAACCCAACCTTTACAACAAAATGAAAACCCCTAAAACTCGTAGTCCAAAATTCAAAACAACATATATACGATTTCGGGTTTTCCTCCGCCGTGGCCCGTCGACCAAGCCCACTGCATGGGACAACTCAGCCCAAATCTGTTCTCAGTGAAATACCAAAACTCGAATACGGGGTCTCTGCCCCAAATAACTTTCTAAAACATGGAACCCGGGGTCTCTGCACCCAAATCACTTTTTGTAAACCACATACATATAGACATACGTATAACCCATCCGTGGCACTTCCGAGAAGATGCCAACTCAGGGCACATAGCCCCTAGGGAACACATCCCTGATAAATGTCACGATATAATCTCTATACTAGTGTGCACACTACTCGGGATCTCACTCCGAGTCTTCTCCCAGGAATTCTCCATCTGGGAGGCTCAATCTCTGGATCTAGTCTGAGCTCTCTCTCTGGATCTAGTCCAACACATCTCTCCGGAATCTGGTCCGGGACCACAACATAAATCATAACTTCCACTCCTAGAACGAGATCCCTATAGGGATACCCATTCGGGTCTGTGGATCGTGACTCTCTAGGTCGACGTCTGGAGGAGACCATACAATCATATGGAGGGTTCATATTTATTTTCAAAACTCTTTCTTTCTTTCTTTCTCAAAACACATTTCAACTGGGTCTCATACCCGATTCATCTCAATAGGATTCCTCGAATCCGATTCAAATCCATTTCACATGCCTCAGCCTAAATCCTCAGTTCAACAGGGTCTCATGCCCGAATTCTCATTTCATAAACCGAACTGGGACGCAAGCCCGATTTCACAATCAACAGGGCCGCAAGCCCGATACCACAGCTAACTGGGCCCTAAGCCCGAAACCATAAACTAACAGAGCCTCAAGCTCGATTTCACAACCAATAAGGCTTCAAGCCCGATACTACAGTCAAAGAGGTCTCAAGCCCGATATTACAACCAATTGGGCCTCAAGTACGTATTCATAAACCAACAGGACCCTCGGTCCGATCGTATAACTCGAATGGACCCTCGGTCCGATTCCTTATCAAATCAAATGGACTCCAAGTCCGAGAGTTCGTAAATCAAATGGGTCTCGTGCCCGATTTTATATTTTCAAATCCAAAACCAATTCATGAAACCCTCATTGAAAACCTAGCACGTATAAGCATCGTATAAAACCGTAAATCTCGAAATACGTGCAAATACGTAAATACTAGGCTACCAAAAACAAATGCACTCATGGCATCACAAAACATGTACTAAAAAAATTATAAAACATTTATGCATGCATCAATTTCAAAATAAAGGTCCACTCACAGACCGTCCGAAGTCGCGCCTCGATACGCGCGCCATAACGTCTTCCCGTGCCAATTGTCGCCTCGGCGGTTCCCGAACCTATCCAAATTAATTTAGAGAGTTACTAACTACTTATATAACCCCTCACTAAAGACCCATAACTTTTTGGAATTTCTAACTAATTTTCAGGCTGATTCTAAACCTTCGGATAGCCCGAACTATATCGAAAGGATGTTCGATTGACACGGAACCAGTCCCAAAATGTTCGTTACATCGAATAGATGATTTCGTGTGTTGGAAGCATCCTCAAAATGTGGGCCACATGCTCTGGGAATGCACTGCGCGTGGGCCTCACGAGCCACTGCACAATGCTCCTTCAACCTTTCGCCGGCCAGTCTGAACCGCCGGTCCAGTTCGTCTGCAACTTGGACTAGCGTGACCGGTCTAGCTATTTTTCCTCACACTTTTCAGTCCTTTCCTTCCCTTTTTGATTCCATTCATCCTATTTTCTCATTTCCTACCATTTCCAATCTTAATAACTAACCAAAAACACCTAAAATCCATGGTTCAATTTTGAACCCCACGACCATTTTTTCCCAGTTCAACCCCCAGGCTTCCTCAGCCTCAAACCATCATCAAAACTATCCTAAAAGCTTCCTAGCAACCTACTAATCATTATCCAAACATCCAAAACAAACCATAATGCCCAAATCAAAATATCGAATCCAAAATCCAAAACCGAGCCCATACCTTTTCGGTCGTGCACGGCGGCCCAGCCGCCTCCTGCTACCGTCCTCAGCATCCTCAACCACCTCTCACTCTCTTGGTCACACTTAAGATCAGATGGGAAGGGTTGGATTGGTTTGGGTTCAACGGGTGAGAGCGGTTTGGTGGGTTTGGAAATGAAGAAAATGATCGATGAAGGAAATGGGTGGATATGCATGAGTTAATTGTGCTGGGCAATGGATGGGTGACACTTGTCACTCATCCATTCGGCCTGTCTAAAAAGCTGGGCCCCACTTGCTGCCAAAATTCTCCCGTCTCGTAAAACATGCAATAGTACTTTCGTATTTTCGTGAACCGCAACTTCTCCGTCGAACGTCCGAATTCGATGTGCCACCTGTCTATGGATTCGTAACGTTTCGATCTACGTAACGATCCTCGGCCCTCGGCCATCGAACCTCACGGGTCAAAAGTAAACTATTTGCTCCTATTCACCCAAATTACCAAATTACCCCCAAACTTCCGAAAATCATAACTTCTTCCTCGAATGTCGGAATCGGGCGTGCCACCTGTCTATGAACTTGTGACGTCAACGATTCTCCCATTATAGGGGCAAAATCGTCATTTCACCCTGCTCGTCCATTAATCTTTGTCTAATCCCCGTTTAGTCTCGCTAATCAATCATTAATCCGTAATTAATCTCGCTAATTCGGGACGGGTCGTCACAACCAACACAATACTAGTCTGCACCTAAACGTTCTACTAATACTCATGTCGCATCGTCCACACTCGACCACGTTGAGTGACTGTAATCACACGTTTCGAGTTGATACCACCCGATAATTCTACCAATTCGCTGACACAAACAACTAGACGGTTCCTTTCTCAATCACCAATCTATCCTGAAGTCTGTTCCCATTGAGAATCACCGAATCTCACTCATCGATCCACGTTGAAACATCCCGCCAAACTGTCATCACTTGATAGTCGCCAGTCGAAAACTGACACTATACTTACTTGTGGCTACACCAACCACCAACTCACTCAACCTGAGTACGCACCAACAACTCATTCGACCCACGTGTAACTGGACCCATCAGAAACAACATGACCCAGTGCACAGTATCCAATGTCCAGTTCACGTCCCCAACTAATCCAATGGTATCGAAACTAAGCCGACTACCAACACGCTCACCAACGTACTCCTGGTATATCCTATATACCGTCACCAGGCATCACAAGCATGCCCAGCATTGTACCTCGAATAACGTACAGGGTACGTACCTCCATCCACCAATCGGCCTACAACCTAGATCATAGCTAATCACATTTCAATTTTGGAGTCCATCTGTCCAATCCAGTACTAGACAGATCAAAATCTCCAACCCATCATCCAATTCAAGCCCCACGGTCACCCGACCAACATTACCATGTCTACTCCCAATCACATAATCCAATACGTACCCATCCAACTCATGCCTACCAAGGCGTACCCATTTGTGCCAACTGGGCATCCAATTTTACCCATGTCTATCGAGAAGCACCAAATCCAAACTTATCGGTTACCTGCTCAAACGATTATCACATCACATTCGATTGACTTTATAAGGAAGCCAATCCCAACGTTCACACATCTAAGGTTGACCAAATATGATCCCGTCAGAAACCTACTCACTCGGTAATACACCATACAGGATTAACCTCGAAAGGAAATCAATCTCAACCTTCCCATATCCAAATATCCAAGATAGGGCAATAAACTCTCCACCTACCCTGATCATCAAGATCATGATCCAGATCCCTCACCACGTCACTCGACTATTAACATCAGGATCCTAGATCATCACATTGCCCAAAGTCCACAACATCACTATCCTAATCCACCTAGGATCTACACATGCTCACTCAACTAAAAATCCACCTGAAATCTGTTCATAGGGTTTTACACCCTCTTTGAATCCTTCGTCAGTCACAACACTCCTCAACCAATTCCCATATCTAACAGATGATAGGACCTATCCCAATCCCCCCGGGATTAACCCGGGATGACCCTGCGCCCGTCTGATATGAAGTATCAGACAAGGGATATTTCCGACCTTTGCCCTCCCGGGCTATCAGAGTACGCCAGGATCCGGAGGAGGTATGTGACATCTCGGTCTCTGCTACAGTCCACATCCGCTGTCAACCTGAAGTCCCCAGAAGCATTAACCAATCCTTAGGTTTGATTAAGATTCAATAAAACCAAGTTTCCAATTTTTTAACAAAACTCACCTTACGGGTTGGCTCTCCCCACCGTGGCCGCCGCCGTGGGCCATCATTCCTTGCCACTCTCAGCCCCTCACACTCCCTCAGTCACACTCCAAGTAACACACACACAAAAGATGGATGATGGAGGTGGGGAATATGTGTGTTTCGGGTTTTTGAAAGAAGAATGAAGAAAAATGGTTTTTGGTGTCATGAAGGAGAAGAGAGGATTGATTATATCTGATGAAAGAAGGGAGGGGTTAAATGAAGGGTTAGGATTGAGAGACTTATTTGGAATGGATGGATAGGATTTAATGTAGAAAAGATTAATTATATAATAATAGATATAATAATATTTAATTAAGTGAGATCCCCTTTTTAGGGGTTTTAGCCCATGGGATGAGTGACGCTTGTCACTCATCCATAGGACCCACTGAAAATATCTTGGCCAATCAGATTATGCCAAATCATCACCGTCTCGAAGTACATGCATAGTGAAATTGAACTTCCGTGACCTATAACTTCCCCGTTCGAAGTCCAATTTCAGCGTGCCGCCTGTCTATGGATTCATATCGTCCCGATCTACGTAACGGTCCTCGGCCCTCTGCCATCGGGCATCCCGGTCAAAAAGTCAATATTTTGCCCTTTTTAACCAAAATTACCAAAATGCCCATAATCTTCCAAACGTCATAACTTCTTCCTCGAATGTCGGAATTGAACGTGCCACCTGTCTATGAACTCATGACGTCACGAACTACGTCACGGTCATCGGTCAAACTCCATTTGACAGTCCGAACAAAAAGTTAATATTTTACCCATTCTAGGGGCAAAATGGTCATTTTGCATCGTTCGTCCGATTTCGCCCAACTAATCACCGATTAACCTCACTAATCGTGATTAGTCACTAATCTAATCCTGGAATTCGGGACGGGTCGTTACAACCTTCCCTCCTTAATTAATTTCGTCCTCGAAATTTCAACCGACCTAAATTCTAACCGTTCTTCCCTCCTTAATTAGTTTTGTTCTCGAAACTCCAACTATCCTGGTTCCACAACCACAATCGATTCTCGCAACCCGTGTACACTCGTACACCAACTAACCAGAAGAGTGCTTGTCTGCAACTAGACGTACCACTAGTACTCACATGGTATCGACTACCCTCGACCACGTCGAATAACAGTAGTCATATGTTCCGAATTGACACTACTTGTTAAATCTACCAAGTCAATGACACAAACACTCGAAGGTTCCTTTCTCAATCACCAAATTTATCATGCTATCTACTCCCACTGGGAGTCAACAAATCTCACTACCCAATCCACGCTGACACCTTCGACAAACTGTCACCACTTGACAGTCGCCAGTCAAAAACTAACACTATACCCATTTGTGGTTACATTAACCAACAACTTACTCAACTTGAGTTTACATTTACCAACACCTCACACGACCTGTGTGTAACTAGACCCACCAGAAATACTATGACCCAATGCACAGTATCTAATGTCCAGTCCATGACCTCAACTAATCTGATGGTATCTGAACTAAGCCGACTACCAACACGCTGACCAACCTACTACTGGTATATCCTATATACCGTCACCACGCACGACAAGTCTGCCCAGAATCGTACCTCGAACAACGTACAAGGTACGTACATCTACCCATCAATCAGCCTACAACCACCTAGGTGTAGTCATTCACGTTTCAATTATGGAGTTCATTTGTCCAATCCAGCATCACACAAACCCAAACTCCAGCCCATTATCCATTTTCAAATCCGGATACGAATCCTCGATTTCGTAAGAAATCCCGAATCCAAACCCAGAATTCATATCCCTAACCATGTCCAAATCTGAGTCCGAAACCTTCATTCCGTAAGACAGCATTTGGAATAACCATTCCGAACCCAAATTCATAAATCCACTTTCAAGTTCCAAAATCGAATCCTAAATCGTCATCCAGAAATCAGATTCCAAAATCCAAATCCAGATATCCACTTTCAAGTTCCAAAATCAAATCAAGAATCGTCATCCAGAAATATGATTCCAAAACCCGAAATCTCGTTCTCGTCTACCGAGACGCACCAAAATCGAACCTATCGGTTACATGTTCAAACGATTACACATTACATTCGATTGACTTCATAGGGAAGCCAATCACAATATCCACACATCTAAGGCTAACCAAATCCGACCTCGTCGGATACCTACTCGCCTGAGTAATACACCATACAGGATTCACTTCGAATTGAAGTTCAGTCCCATCATCCTCAACTCAAACATCCAAGTAAGAGTGATAAACTCTCCATCTATCTGGACCACCAAGATCACGATCCAGATCCATCATTACGTCAACCGACCATAGACGTCACGATCCCCAAAGTCTTCAATATCAAAATCCTGATCCATATCGCGATCTACACAAGCTCAATCAGCTAACAATCCACCTGGAATTCGATCATAAGGTCTTACACCCTCTCAAATTGTTCGTCAATCACATCACTCCTCAACCAATTCCCACATCTAAACAGATTAGTCAATGATGAGACACGCCGAGACTGTGGGTTCTCACTGATTACCTTGTATCGATCCTTGGCATTCCACCTAGAAAAATCAAGGATGATCCAAAATAATGACAACAAAATCCATCCTCAGTGAATATAACCGAAACTCGCTGCATTCACCACGCCATGTAAACCAACATCGTCTGCCACCAAGCAGAAAATGAGAAATCTTAGTCACCTAATTTTGATATACTCACTCCACCTGATGATCCAAGACAAATCACGGGTCCACCAACCAATACACGATCGGTGTACTAGTGGCAACCAACAACATCTACATCATCAACATCATCTACCATCATCAATCATGGTAGAATCTGAGAAGTCGCCCAAAATGACTTCGAAATACCCATTAAGAATGCGGAAAACTCGCATTCCTCGTGTCACCTCAATCACAACTCTCACGATTCCGAAGTTCCTACCACGTCAGAACCAATATACTCGGACATCAACCACGTGTCCATCACCAATTTAACTCTATCCGTGATCCACTCCTGAACCACAGATACCAAACATATGCCCATCTCGACGGAGTCACATCCCGACTCGTAACTCACCGTCATCACAATCACCGGCACCAGCACTAGCGCTAGTACCAGCACCAACGCACTATCAGTATCAGCATCGACACACAGACATCAGTATCAGTATCAGCACCCCATGTGCAAACTGACAACCCTCAATCTCCGCTCATACCGAGCGACGACCCCGTACCTCTGCTCGAATAGGAGAAACTCTGCCTCCCTCGTACCCAACACCTCTGGCTACAATCACCCTGACAACTCATACGAGTAAAGGAAACGTCTCCTGAATGTCCCCGATTCCTAACAACGGTAACTACTGCCACTCTCGGTAGTAGCGCCTGCCACAGACTCATGCAGACTTAACTACCAGACATCTCGATATCCAGACTCCACGTCCAACGAAATCAATCGCCCGTACCAACTACTTTGTATCCCCACTCTGGGATTCCATCGACAAGTACCAACCCTGATAACTTGTCCAACCAAACTCTAACAAGTTGTAGCACGACTCAACCAATGTCGTCTACCGGGTCATCCATGACCTTAGCTGTACCAACTATCCATCACAACTGAGTAGTACTACAACCAATTAGGTCTAATCGATAAGTACAACCCTTGACCGCAGAGTGCAGTCCCATCACTCAAGCTGTCATGACTAAACCTGACATGACCGACGGTCTTGACTTCGAAAAGTCGTCAGAGTCTAACCACTCATAAACTCACATTTCTGAACCATACACCCTAAAGTAGGGTTCCACGATCACACCTAGAGTTTCCTGAACCCAACTACAAGCTACCAACTGCAAAAGGCAGTAAAATCAACAACCTAACTGACTCCGCGGTTTTGACATCGTAACGACGTCAATCCAATCCTACCGTAAGTTCAATTAGGATTCCTCGAATTCGGATGCCCTCAACAGCAGAGCCATTTAACCCTACAATATCCGACCAGCCAATGGTCACAACTCCAAACCAGTCATCGGAACCGATCCTACGACATCGTGAAAGACGATCCCAACTAAATGTCTCACAATCCAAACGCTAACGTACAATTACGTTTATCCTTCCGTAGGGTCCCATACTGTCAACCACGATAGAACTATGGCAACCTCAGCATCAAATACCGAACCAAGACATATCACAATCCAAACCTACTAACTATCGTACCGACATCCCAACTATCAGGTTCATAACGAACTGTAGCCCATTGAGATATCACATCCTCGACCTACGTACTACTCCAAGAGCTCCGAGGTTGCTCGAATAGAGACAACCCCCGCTCTGATAAGCAATCCTATGCTCTGATACCGCTATGACAGGATCCATCCCAATCCCCCCGGGATTAACGCGGGATGACCCTTCTCCCGTCTGACACGAAGTGTTAGACAAGGGATATTTCCGACCTTTGCCCTCCTAGGCTATCAGAGTACGCCAGGATCCAAAGGAGGTATGTGACATCTCGGTCTCTGCTACAGTCCACATCCGCTGTCAACCTGAAGTCGCCAGAAGCATTAACCAATCCTTAGGTTTGATTAAGATTCAATAAAACCAAGTTTCCAATTTTTGAACAAAGCTCACCTTAAGGGTTGACTCTCCCCGCCGTGGCCTCCGCCTAGGCCACCGTTCCTTGCCACTCTCAGCCCCTCACACTCCCTCAGTCACACTCCAGGTAACACACACTCACAAGATGGATGATGGAGGTGGGGAATATGTGTGTTTCGGGTTTTTGAAAGAAGAATGAAGAAAAATGGTTTTTGGTGTCGTGATGGAGAAGAGAGGATTGATTATATCTAATGAGAGAAGGGAGGGTTAAATGAAGGGTTAGGATTGAGAGACTAATTTGGAATGGATGGATAGGATTTAATGTAGAAAAGATTAATTATATAATAATATTTAATTAAGTGAGATCCCCTTTTTAGGGGTTTTAGCCAATGGGATGAGTAACACTTGTCACTCATCCATGGGACTGACTGAAAATATCGTGGCCAATCAGATTATGCCAAATCATCATCGTCTCGAAGTACGTGCATAGTGAAATGGAACTTCCGTGACCTATAACTTCCCCGTTCGAAGTCCGATTCCAGCGTGCCGCCTGTCTATGGATTCGTATCGTCCCAATCTACGTAACGATCCTCGGCCCTCAGCCATCGAACATCCCGGTCAAAAAGTCAACATTTTGCCCCTTTTAACCAAAATTACCAAAATGCCCCTAATCTTCCAAACGTCATAACTTCTTCCTCGAATGTCGGAATTGAACGTACCACCTGTCTATGAACTCGTAACGTCACGAACTACGTCATCGTCATCGGTCAAAGTCCATTTGACCATCTGAATGAAAAATCAACATTTTACCCTTTCTAGGGGCAAAACGGTCATTTTGCATCGTTCGTCCGATTTCGCCCAACTAATCACCGATTAACCTCACTAATCGTGATTAGTCACTAATCTTATCCTGGAATTCAGGACGGGTCGTTACAACAGATCAGTCAACGATGAGACACCTCGAGACTGTGGGTCCTCTCCAATTACCTCGTATCGATCCTTGTCATTCCACCTTGGAAAATCAAGGATGATCTAAGACGATGACATCAGAAACCATCCTACGTGAATGCCAACAAAAACTCGCTGTACTCACTATGCCACGTAACCCAATATCGTCTGCCATCAAGCAGAGAATGAGAAATCATTCACCTAACTTCGAAATACTCAACTCCTCTTGATGACCCAAGACAAATCTCGGGTCCACCAACCAATACATGATCACCGTACTGGTGACAACAACCATTATCTGCTATGGCAGAACTTGAGAAGTAACCCTGAAGGACTTCGAAATACCCATTACCAATGTGGAATTAAGCACTCCCCTCGTCGCCTTAATCACAACCTCTCTCGATTTCGAAGTTCCAACCAGATTGGAATTAACTCACTCGAACATCAACCACGTGTCCATAACTAGTCCAACTCACTACCAAGTTTGCCTATCGGTTTACACTGTTTATGCACATCCAAAAGAATGTAGACCATTACTACTCGATCCTCACATCTCAATCCCTACTGGATCCTGTCCAGTCTAACTCTGACCGAGATCCACTGCCAGATCACAGATACCAAACACATGCCCATCTCGACACATCCACATCCCGACTCGTGACTCATTGTCATCACAAACACCGGCACCAACACCAGCATCAGCACACCGTGTGCAAAACAGACAACCTTGGATCTTTGCTCATACCGAGCAACATCCCCGTACCTTTGTTCAAGTTCGAGAAACACTGCCTCCGTCGTACCTAACAACTCTAGTACAGTCACCCTGACAACTCATACAAGAAAAGGAAACATTCCCCGAACATCCCCCGATTCACAACAACCACAACTACATCCATTCTCGATAGTAGTGCCTGCCACAACTCATGTAGACCCAACCACCAAACATCGCTATTGAGAATTCGCATCCAACGGAATCAACCGCCCGTACTAACTACTCTGTATCCCTACTCTGGGATTCCATTGGCAAGTACCAACCCTGGTAACCTGTCCAACCAATCTCTAACCAATCGTGACTCGACTCAACCAATGTCGTCTACTAGGTCATCTATGACCTAGCTGCACCAACTTTCCATCACAACTAAAGTAGTACGACAACCAACTAGGTATAACCGATTAATATAACCTCGACTACAGAGTGCAGTCCATCACTAAAGCTGACATGACTAAACCGACCGCTGACATGACTAAACCGACCGACGGCCTCGACTCTGAAAAGTCGTCAAAGTCAAACCACTCGACAACTCACCTTTCCTAACCATATTTCATACCTTAGGGTTCCAATACCACACTCTACGGTTCCTTGGAACCCAGCTGTAGAAGGCAATATATTTCACAATCTGACCGACCCCACGGTCTTGACATCTCATGGACGTCAATCCAATCCTACCCTCAGCTCAACTAGGGTTCGTCCTGACCACCACGCAGATGGGGTTCCATCACTCAATTGGGGTTCGGGAAAACCCGGCTGCTACCAGCAGCATATCAATCTAACTCAACAGGATCCGACTATAACGACCCGTCCTGAATTCTGAGATTAGATTAGTGACTAATCGAGGATTAGTAAGGTTAATCGGTGATTAGTTGAGCGAAATTGGATGAACGATGCAAAATTACCATTTTTCCCTTGGTCATGGGCAAAATGTTGACTTTTGACTCGGGAGGTTCGAGGGCCGAGGGCCGAGGACCATTATGTAGATCGGGTCGATACGAATCCGTAGACAGGCGGCACAACACAATCAAACTTCGAACGGGAAAGTTATGGGTCACGGAAGTTTGATTGCACTATGCACGCATTATGAGGTGAGGACACTTGACATTCTCTGATTGGTTCACTTTTTAAGTGGGAGCCATGAGTGAGTGACAAGTGTCACTCATCCCATTAGCCCAAACCCCCATTTTGTGGATCTCAAGTGTCATTGGTCCACTTGGAATAAAATATATATATTTATTTTCACCCACCATTCATCCTAGCCCTTCATCTTCACCCTTACCCTTCATCCCGGCCATCCATCTCATCTCCCTCTCACCTGATCACCATCAGCCATCCCTCTATGTTTGCTTCACGAACCTGAAACCCCTTCAATCTCCATTTTCATTTAGTGCAAACACACACACACCACCATCATCATACTACACCCATATGTCCGTGTGAGGGATTTTGAGAGACTGAGAATGACAGGGACGGTGGCTCACGGCGGGGGCAAGTCAAACCAAACCCGAGTGCCCAGTCTTTATTTCAAAAATTAAAAGTTTAGTTTTAATTGATGTTTGATGTTCTATTCGATTCTAATATGACCTAGGGACCAAGGCAACTCGATTAGGATCGATTTAGATGGGAATGGATGGCTAGGAGGCTAGGAAACCGAGCTTGAAGATCAAGCTTATGGTTTAATCATGGAAGGAAAGATTCTTAATCCTTTTTCATGATTTTAAATGGTAGAAAGATAGGAAATGAGATTAGGAAGAGATTAGAATGAAAATGGACTGAATTGGATCGAAAATAGGAGAGATTGGACTGTGAACCGGTCGCATCGGTCCAGACCGGTCCAGTCTGGTTCGAACTAGGCAAACCGGGTTCGCTGGAGGTTGATGGCAGTGAATAGTGTGGCGCGTGGGCTTCACATGCAGCCCCTTTGGACGGCGCGTGAGGCACATTTTGGGGAAGTGTTCAACATGTGAAACACTCTATTCAATGTAACGAGAATTTTGGGACTGGTTTCGCGTCGATCGGACATCGTCTCGATATTGTTCGTGACATTCGAAGGTTTAGGATCGAAATTAAAAATAGTTAAAATTTCGGAAAAATTACGGGGCTTCAATGAGAGGTTAATAAGGTAGTTAGTAACCCTCTAGATTGATTTGGACAGTTTGGGAGTCCCGGTGACGACGATTAGCCCGATGAGGTTTACGACACGTAAACCGATGCAGTAGCTTAGGATGGTCTGTGAGTGGACCTTGATTTCTAAACTATGATACATGCATAAATGTTTTATATGGTTTATAGATATGATTCTATTATAATTATTTGGATAATTATGATTTACATGGTTGCCGCATTTCGAGGCGATTTACGTGCTTGCACGTAAATCGAGGTTTCCGATTTTACACTGATTTTCCGTACTTATAGTTTTGGAAATGATTTCAAGAAATGGTTTTGGATTTGAAAAGGTAAACTCGGGTTCGAGACCCATTTGTTTTGGAAACCCTCGGACTTGAAGTCCATTTAGTTACGTTCCCGAGCTAGAGACCCAATTGGTTCTTGAATCGATTTCAGATTTGGAAATATGGACCAGGCACGAGGCCCATTTGTTTTACGACATCGGGCACGAGGCACATTTAGTTTACGAAATCGGGAACGAGGCCCATTTGGTTTACAATTCGGGCCGGAGGCCCAGTTTGTATGTGGATTCGGGCTTAGGGTCCAGTTATGTTTTAAGATTGTGATTTCGGGTCAGGGACCCATAAATGGATTTATGGTTCATGACTGTTTATGGGGACCGACATGAACCCTTGAAAGGTTTTTGTGGTTGGTGACGGTTTATGGGGACCGGGCATGAACCCTTGAAAGGTTTTGAGAATGTTTTCAAAAGGTTTTTCGTATACCATCCTTTATATATGGATTTTCTCCACCGGGGGGGGGGGAGGGTCGTTGGCCTGGGTGGACCCCGGAGTAGTCACGTAGCACTGACTGAGTGGAGTCGCCCCCATTGGGTTCCTTACTCTCAGAAAGGCTATGGATTATAACCCCCAGGGAGGGTCATTGATCTACGGACATTGACCTGGGTGGACCCTGGGGAGACTTGGGCTTTGAGACCCCGGGTAGCACGCGCGTAGCTCTAGATACCGTGACATGATTGGTTATATGATATATATTGATAAACATGATTTCTTGGTTTGCGAAATTGTGTTTATGATGATAAATGTATTTGGGCTGAGTTCCCACATATGTTGACTATGTTCTAGATTTCTGTAAATGCTTTTGGGCAAGGACGCTTATGGATTTGGTTATTGAAACATATGTGGTTTGATAAATGGTTTTCCTATGCATGAATGCTTTTTAGTGATGGGCATAAAGGTCTTTTATTCAATATGTTTTATAAACTCTTTTATTTTTGTCCACTCACATCCTTTCTGTTTTCAATGCCCTTAAGGTTGAATACGGTGCAGATTGTAGCAGAGACCGAGACATCACATACCTCATCCGGATCCCGGTGTACTCTGGAAGCCGGTCGGGCTAAAGTTTCAAATTTTCCCTGGTCTGACACTCTGTGTCAGACGGGATCAGGATCGTCCCTCGTTAATCCCAAGGGGATTGGGACAGGTCCTGACACCGACCATCTAATGGTCACAACTCCTAACTATCGTCAAAACCTTCCTACAACATCGTGAAAGACGATCTCAACCTAACCGTCTCACGGTTAAAACTCTAAAGTACAATTACTTTCATCCTTCCGTAGGGTCCCACATTGCCAACCACGACAGAACTATGGCAACCACGGCATCAAATGCCGAACCAAAACGATCCTTAATTCAATCCTACTAACTATCGTACCGACATCCTAACTATAAGGTTGACAACGAATTGCAGCCCATTCAGACATCACATCCTCGACCTGCGCGCATAACAAAAACAAATCTACTCTGATACCACTTGTCACGACCTATCCCTATCCCCCCGGGATTAACAAGAGATGTGTCATGATCCCGTCTAACACAGAGTGTCAGACCAGGGAAAATTTAAACTTTTAGCCCGACCGGCTACCAAAGCGCTCTAGGATCCGGTGGAGGAGTGTGATGTCTCGGTCTCTACTATAGTCCGCATCCGTAATCAACCTGAAGGGCATTGAAAAACAGAAAAGACTGTGAGTGGACTAAAATAAAAGAGTTCATAAAAACATATTTCATAAAAGACCAAGCAATAATTTTAGTAAAACACATTTCATAAAAGACCTTTATGCCCTTCACTAAAAAGCATGCATGCATAGTAAAACCATTTATCAAACCACATATGTTTAAACAACCATATTTACGATCTCAGTCCCAAGTTCCGTAAATACAAAACATACGGGCCCCTACCCAAATCCATTTACTCAAATCCAGAACATAGTAAACATATG
Source organism: Prinsepia uniflora (assembly GCA_032719365.1). Taxonomy (NCBI): domain Eukaryota; kingdom Viridiplantae; phylum Streptophyta; class Magnoliopsida; order Rosales; family Rosaceae; genus Prinsepia; species Prinsepia uniflora. The sequence continues at coordinate 55,805,804 of CM064861.1, read as the reverse complement.
TGGGATATCAGCCCAAATCCATTTATCATTCATAAAACACAATTTCGTAAATCCAAGAAATCATGTTTATCAATATCATATAACCAATCCTATCATGGTATCTAAAGCTACGTGCGTGCTATCCGGGGTCTCAAATCTTAAGTCTCCCCAAGGTTCACCCAGGTCAATGTCCGCAGATCAATGACCCTCCTTGGGGGTTATAATCCATAATAGCCTTCCTGAGAGTAAGGAACCCAACGGGGGCGACTCCATTTAATAAGTGCTCCGTGACTACTCCGGGGTCCACCCAGGCCAACGACCCTCCCCGGAGGAGACAATCCATAAATATATAAGGATGGTATATGCAAACCCATTTGAAATCATTCTCAAAACCTTTCAAGGGTTCATGCCCGGTCCTCATAAACCGTCATGAATCAGAAATCCATTTATAGGTCCCCGACCTGAAATCACAATCGTAAACCATAACTGGACCCTAAGCCTGAATTCATATACCAACTAGGCCTCCGGCCCGATTCGTAAACCAACTAGGCCTCGTGCTCGATTTCGTAAACCAAATGGGCTTCGTGCCCGATTTTGTAAACCAAATGGTCCTCGTGCCCGATTTTGTAAACCAAATGCGCCTCGTGCCCGATTTTGTAAACTAAAGGGGGCTCGTGCCGGATTTCGTAACCCAATTGGGCTCCGAGCCCGATTCGTAAATCAACTGGGCCTCGAGCCCGATACGTAAATCAACTAGGACTCTGGCCTGATGCCTTATTAAATCAAATGAACTTCAAGCCCGGGAGTTCGTAAATCAAATAGGTCTCGTGCCCAATTCCATATTTTCGAATCTGAAATCGATTCACGAACCAATTGGGCATCTGGCCCGATAACGTGACTAAAAGGGGCTTCGAGTCCGAGGGTTTCTAAAAAAAAATGGGTCTCATGCCCGAGTTTACCTTTTCAAATCCAAAACCATTTCATTAAACTATTTCTAAAACCATAAGCACGTACAATCAGTGCAAAATCGTAAACCTCAATTTACGTGCAAACACGTAAATCACCTCGAAATGCGTGAAATGATATAATTCACTAACATCCAAATCATCATCATAGAATCACATCTATAAACCATATAAAATATTTATGCATGTACCATAGTTTAGAAATCAAGGTCCACTCACAGACCGTCCTAAGCTACCGCCTCGATTTACGTGCCGCAAGCCTCCCCGGGCTGATCACCATCACCGGGACTCCCAAACCTGTCCAAATCACTTGGGAGGGTTACTAACTACCTTATTAACCTCTCATTGAAGCCCCGTAATTTTCCAAAAATTTTAACTATTTTTAAACTCAATCGTAAACCTTCGGACGTCCCGAACAATATCGAGACGGTGTCTGATCGACACGAAACCAGTCCCAAAATGTTTGTTACATCGAATAGTTTAATTCACATGTTGAAGTCATCCCCAAAATACCCCCCACGAGCGGGCCCAAAGAGGCTGCGCGTGAGCCCACGTACCTGACACTATTCATTGTCCCCTACCTCCAGCCGACCAGGTTCACTGGTCTGAACCAGACCGGACCGGTCTAGATCGGTCTAGGGCTCCATTTCACTCATTTTTGATCCATTTCTGTCCATTTTCACTCATATAGGTTCCTAACATCAGACCCAATCGATCTAGCCATTCAAAACATGAAAAACGGGTCGAAATGATACCTCCAAGATAGAAGAACGAACTGGTCACCTGCAACTAACTTTTGCCGTCGACTCCGGTCGTCCCAGCCCTCGAAATCAATCCAAGCCTTCCCCTAAGATCACCAGAAACATAACCCAACCTTTACAACAAAATGAAAACCCCTAAAACTCGTAGTCCAAAATTCAAAACAACTTATATACGGTTTCAGGTTTTCCTCTGCCGTGGCCACCGCCGTGGCCCGTCGACCAAGCCCACTGCTCATTCACTCTCTCTCAGTCCTCACAGTTGATCACACAAGATGGATAATGGTGGTGAGGTGCTAATTGTTGTGTTTGTCTCTCGATTTTCAGAAGAACAAAATGAAGAAGATGAAGAAGATATTTGCACGGATGAAGGGGGGAGAAGGTGAGTTTGTTGTGCTGACCAGATGAGTGAACGGTGAGGATGAGGTGTGTGAGGGAATGGAGGGCTAAGATTGAGAGAGAGTGGGTGAAGATATTATAAAATAATCAAAAGATTAATATTATAATAATAAACCTACCAATCAAGATTAAGATCTACTTTTTGGGGTTAATGACCAATAGGATGATTGAAACTTGTCACTCATCTAATGACAGGACCCACCCTTAATCCCCCGGGGTTAAGGGCTAAATCCTGCTCCCGTCTAACTTACGCATGACACGAAGGCTAAACCGACGTCTAACCTCCATGTGACACGTAAGTCGGACAAGGGATTCCCGATTCGACCATCCAATAGCATCCGAAACTTCCCAGAGTGCACCGAATCTACTGTGGATCATACGTGTGATATCTCCGTCTCTCTCTCGACCAACAGCCCGTACCACAACAACCTGGAGGGTACCGAAAACATGAATAGACTGTGAGTGGACAAAAATAAAGTATAGTTCAAAAATAGTTAGATAAAACAAGTACATTCATACCCTCCATTTAAAAACCAATGCATGCATATCAAGCCAAGTCATGAAACCATTCATATCAAAAACCATCATTGAAAACCATTTAGAAACCCGAGTCAAATCCGCTATTCAAATCCAGGCCTCAGCCTCAAATCACAAATCAATCTCAAATTCGGGAACTCAATCCCAAAACTCGTCAAATCTGAAGCATCCGGGCCACTACCCAAAATATCTGAAAACCAGTGAAAATATCAATCATACAAGTTTACTGGATCTCAAGTGCGCCCGAGTCTTTAAACTCAAAACCATGCACAAATAACTATGCCTTCCCGGGATATCAACGAGTCTTTAAACTCGAAACACAATCACAGGCCTCGGGGGGTATCACAATCACCGAGTCTTTAAACTCAAAACATATACCGAGTCTTTAAACTCAAAACATAACAATCCAGGGCCCTCCCCCTTCAATCAATCCGAGTCTTTAAACTCAAAACCAGATCCAGCGATTTTTCTTTTCTTTTTCTGGGTCTTTAAACCCAAAACCATTTTTCAAGCAACAATGAAAACCATAGAAAATCTATCTCCGAATTCGCAACAATGATTCCGTAAGCCAGCATCCGGAACCACTGTCCCGAACCCAAATCCAGACTTCCTTTCCAAATCTCAAAACCGAAAGCTCGTTTATCGAAATAGTAAAATAGGGCCCCAAGCCCAAAATCACTTTTCCAAAATTCATTTCAAATCCTTGAAATAAAATCACATTACAAATCCCGAAATCAAACCATTAAAATCATGATCAAATCGCAAGATAATTCGAAATCTTGTAAAACGTGCAAAATCGTAAATACCTCAAAAATCATGCAAATCGTAAACTATCAAGATCATAAACCAAGTCATAGAATCATGTATAGAAAACATATAAAAACATATATGCATGCATCAAGAGTTAGAAAGCAAAGTCCACTCACATACCATTCCGAAATCGCCTCGATAGGCGCGCACTTACGCCGTTCTCGGCCATTCCGCTATCCTCGGATTTCCCGAACCTGTCCAAATCCCATACTAAGGTCACTAACTACTTCACAATGGTCATACTAAAGCCCCATAATTTTTCCGTATTTTTAACTATTTTTAACCGAGCCCTCAAACCTTCGAACATCCCGAAACATATCGAGACGATGTCCGATAGACTCGAAACTAGTGCCAAAATATTCGTTACATCGAATACTTTAAAAGACATGTTGGAACCTCCCTCGAAATCCATGCCACGAGCCCACACACGCCACCCAAAGGGGCTGCGCGTGGGCCTCACGCTCGGCTACTGTTCATCTTCAACCTTGGGACAACCCGGTTTGAGCCGGTCTGAATCGGCCCGGTTTGACCCAACCGGCAATCACGATTTTTCGTCCCTTTTAGTCCAATTTCAATCCTATTCCTTCTATTAGATTCGTCCCTTCAATTCTAACAATTCTACATAAAGAAGTTGCGAGAATTGGAATTGGATATTTACCTCCCAACTCGAGTAGTGAACCAGTCCCTGTTTCCTCGAGTTATCACGATTCCGGCCTCCAACTTCCTCGTTTTTGATCGTAAACGCCTTCTGGCATTCCTAGAAACATAGCAAGCTGATCAGGATCTCACAATAACCCTCGAATTTCGTCTTACCATTTCTGATAGAAAAATAGGGCAAGTACGGGTTTTTCGCCATACCTCCGCCGTCGAGCACCGCCGTGGGTACCAACGGCATCGTCTCACCTTCCTTATCATTCCCTGCTCAAGTAGAACCATCAGTAATGGCCTAAGCTGAAAATTCGATTTCGAATTCAAAAACAGGACTTACGGTTTCTTCCTCTGTCCGTCGCCACCGTGCACGACGGCTATCCGTGGCATCACCACCATAACCTACTATGTCAACCCTCTCCTTCTTGTTCACACGGCTCAGCCAAATAAGGCTAACTGAGGGGGCTAAGCCTCTATTTATCTGTTTACGGTTCCTCACGGCTAGGGCCACCGTTCACGGCCACCACGACCACCTCATCAATCTCACTCAGTCCTTTTCACAACCCTCACATCTAAAAGAGGATCACCAGGTTCCTTTGGATTGTGTTTCACGGCTCAAACTCTCTCTTGTTCCTCTCTGTGCTTTTCATTCCAAACCCGTGCACAAAACCATTGTTTTTCGTTTTAAAACAGAACGGGAGGCGGCAGGGAGGTTCTACAACCATCTAGGTAAGGCCACGCGTCCCAGTCTCTGTGGGCATATTTTCCAACAATCAGCCAGGTGTCCACTTTTCACTAGGCACAGATCCTGATGAAATAATGACCAAAATGCCCCTTGTTGCCCAAATTACCATTTTTCCCCTTGTACCTTTAGACCCGTAACTAATTTATCTGAAGTCCGATGATGATGTGGCACTTGTCGTTGTACTCAGGACATCGAGACCTTCCTTACGGTCCCCGAATTCCGTGAAATTGACTTATCATTTGAAAAGTCAACAATTGCCCCTCTTTCTCTAAATTACCGAATTACCCTCGAATTTCCGAACATCATAACTTTTCCCTCAGATTTCGGAATCGAACTTGCCACCTGTCTATGAACTCGTGACGTCTCGAACTACGTCACGGTCATCGGTCAAAGTCCATTTGACCTCCCGAACTAAAAGTCAACATTTTTGCCCATTCTAGGGGCAAAATCGTCATTTTGCACTGTCCGTCCGAAAGTATCCAACTAATCACCGATTAACTTCACTAATCCGTCAATAACAACTAAACTAATCCCGGTTTCCGATACGGGTCGTTACATCTAAGGGTCCCATACTAAAAATTCAACCAATCAGATTTAGCCAAGTATCTCCAAATCGTAATGCATGCATAGTTCAATCTAACTTCCCGTGACCATAACTTTTTCGTTCGACGTCCGATTTTGGCGTGCCACTTGTCTACAGATTCAAATCGACACGATCTACGTAACGTTCCTCGACCCTCCGCCATCGGACCTCTCAGGTCAAAAGTTAACATTTTACCCATGACCAGGGGCATAACGATCATTTTGCGTCGTCCGTCCGATTTTGTCCAACTAATCACCGATTAACCTCACTAATCCTTGATTAGTCACTAATCTAATCTTGGAATTCGGGACGGGTCATTACAACAACTGAACGGTGGCAGCAGCGAGGACCGTCATGGACAGTGGCTGGCAAACCGTGAAAAGGTGAGTTTTGAATTCAAAAATGGAAACTTAGTTCTAGTGTTTGTTGATCGATCTTGATGATGGAAACATTTTCTTGAAGGTTTTATGAACACTTTGGGACCAAAACCAAAGCTGGAGGTGGCCGGAGTCGCGAAAACACGACTTAGGAAAGTGGAGGTTCGATCGTCGAATTAGAAGGTGAGTTCTAAGCCTGGTTTTCTACTTTTGACACCATAGATCGACTAGCAATGTTGGAATGAAGCTATAGGAATTAAAAGGACTGAAAAATATGGAGAAATAATAGAGAACCGGTCTCGGCTGTCCGATCGAACCGGACTTGCAAAGAACCGGCTGGATCGGGTTTGACAAAGGTCATGGGCGACACTGTTTATTGACGTGTGGACCACACGCGCAGCGCCTTAGGGCGACATGTGGGGGCTCGTGGGGCAGTTTTGGGAGTCATGTTCAACATATGAAATCATCCTTTCGATGTAACAAACATTTTGGCACAGGTTTCTAGTCGATCAGACACAGTTTAAAGGTAGTTTTGGGTGTCCGAAGGTTTAAAGTCGAGTTTAAATACAATTAAAAATCCAGAAAAATTACGGGGACACAATGCAATGTTATTGGAAGTGTTAGTTACCTTAGAATGTGATTTGGATAGGTTCAGATATTCTGAGGATGATGATTTAGCTCGGGGAGGCTTATGGCACGCATATCGAGGCGACATCGTAGAACGGTCTGTGAGTGGACATTGTTTTCTAAACTGTGATGCATGCGTAATTGTTTTTATATCTTTTACATATGTGATTTCTATGATGATGATTGTGGTATTGGTGATTTACATATTTGCACGTATTTTGAGATGATTTCCATTTTGTACGTGTATCGAGATTTATGGTTTTACTATAGTTTTACGTGCTTCTGGCTTCAGTGATGGTTTGATGAAATGGTTTTGGATTTGAAAAGGTGAACTCCGGCATGAGACCCATTTGTTTTGGAAACCCTCGAACTTGGAGTCCATTTGAGTTATATTATTGGGCTAGGGGCCCAGTTGGTTTGCGAAATCAGGCTTGAGGCCTAATTGTGATTTTGGGTCGGGGATCCATAAATGGATTTGGATTTGAGAAATTGGATTTTTGGATTACAATGGTTGTATGGAAATATCGGGCGTATGCCCATTTGAACGGTTTGAGATGATTTATGAAATGGTTTTCCATATACCATCCTTATATTTATGGATTTTCTCCTCTAGTCGTCTGCGACATTGGAGTAGTCATGGCGCATTGCATGTGAGGGGTCACTGTACGGAGCGACCGGACAGTATAGTGACTCAAGAGCAGGATTGGTAGACACCTGGGACGTCAAAGATTGACTCGGGTGGAGACCCCGGGTAGCACGCGTAGCTTGGACCGTGACATGACGACTAGGACGTCAGGCGTCTAGGCTGCCATGCATCTGGATGCCGAGGATTGGTATTTAACGATGGTTGATTGGATTGCGATTTATGGATTTACTGGATTATGGATTTGTGTTTCAGATTTATTAGATTTATGAAATGGTATTTCAGGGTTGGTGGTTTTGGGCAGTGGCCCACATGATTGGATTTACGATTTTGGGCTGTGTTCCCACATACTTGGATTTATGATTTTAGGCTAAGGCCCCAATGATTTAATTAAAGTAAATGGTTTGATTATTGGTTTTCGAATGCATGCATACTTTTTAGTGAAGGGCATAAATGTTTCTGTATGAAATGTGTTTTTCTTAAATTGTAGATTTTTTGTCCACTCACAGCTTTTAATGGTTTTAATGCCCTTAAGGTTGATTACGGATGCGGGCTGTAGCAGAGACCGAGACATCGCACTCATCCACCTATCCTAGCGTGCTCTGGAAGCCTCGAACGAGATGAGGTTTTGAGTTATCCCTTGTCTGACACTTCGTGTCGGACATGAGCATGGCATATCCTGCGATAATCCCGGGGGGATTGGGATGGGCCTTGTCATATCTAGAAAATTCAGGTCCTTTCCCACTCTAACTTCCACCAACTTAGCTTATTTTTGTGTGTGTGTGTGTGTGTGCGGGAGGAGGGGGGGAGATGGTTGTAAGAGGTGTCTTTGGGGGTTGAAATAGAAAAAGGAAAACAAAGAGAAAGAGAGAAGGAAATGGAAGGAAGTGAGGGACAATGGACAAAAGACAGAAGGAAATGAGTGAGGGAAAAGAAGAAAAATAGTAAAGGTAATAAGGAACCCGTGAAGTTCCTATTTCGGGGTTTCCTAGTTCTAGGCTAGGAAACATGAGAACATGCATAATCGTATCCTCCTTAAGGTGCTACAATCATTCTAGGACAAAAAGAGAGAAGTCTAGACATGAAGGAACGAGGAAGAAGGAGTTCCGTTTTAGGCCGAAAGTATGGAGGATCAGGCAGCGATTTTGGGTAGATAGAGTTAGAAATTAGAACATAGAACCTTTCCTCAGATTGAGTAGATAGAGTTAGAAATTAGAACGTGGGAAACGGACGTAAAATGAGGGAAATATAACCAAGTCAAACCGCTGGGTCGGGCAACCCGAGTTGTAGACTCGACTAGAGGTAAAGTGAACCATGCGTGTAAAAACCCGGACTTTTAAGAAAATGTAAATTCGGAAACTTAAATGTGAAATGACCATTTTACCCTTGAAAAGGGAAAAATATTGACTTTTGATCCAGGAGACTACTTGGACTTTGACCAAGACCCATTACGTAGATCGAGACGTCACGAGTCCGTAGACAAGCAGCACGTCGAAATTAGACGTCAAAAGGGAAAGTTACGGGTCACAGAAGAAATTACGAACTATGCATGTTTTACAACGGGTACAGTTGAATCAAACCAAAAAGCCACACACACACCACCATTCCATCACCCTTGCTATTTAAGAGAGGTTGAGACTGAGCAAGTGACCTGAGATGAGGGAGAGGACGGTTGAGCACGACGGAGAGGCTGAGGAACCACTATCAGGTAAACCTAAAACCATGGTTTGTGTCAGGACCCGTCCCAAATCCCCTGAGATTAACGTGGGATGCGCCTGATCCCATTTGACACCACGTGTCAGACCAGGGAAAATTCCAATTCTAGCCCTCGCCAAGGCTATCAGAGTACGTCAGGATTGTAGGAGGAGGGGAATGATGTCTCGGTCTCTATAAACAGCCCGTATCCGCAATCAACCTGAAGGGCATTAAAACATTAAAAGTCGTGAGTGGACAAAATAATATTTTATTAAAAACATTTTCACATAAAGACATTTATGCCCTTTATAAATACATACGCATGCATTCGAAAACCGTTTATCAAAACGTTCATAAAACTATTTGTCAAGCATATCAAAACCTTTCAAGGGTTCATGCCCGGTCCCCATAAACTGTCATGACCCGTAAAAACATTTGGGTTCCCTACCCGAAATCACAACCTTAAAACCCGTAAATCCATAAATCAATACATGTGGGAACTCATCCCAAAACAACGTACGTGGGTCTCAGCCCAAAACAGTTCTCAGTGAAATACCAAAACATAGAATACGGGGTCCCTGCTCCAAACCACTTTCCAAAGAACCACATACGTACTCATACGTATAACCCATCTGCGACACTTCCGAGAAGATGCCAACTCGGGGCACACAACCCCTAGGGAACACATCTCCGATAAAATGTCACGATATCATCTCTATACTAGTGTGCACACTACTCCGAGTCTCACTCCGAGTCTTCTCCAAGGAATTCTCCATCTGGGAGGCTCAATCTATGAACCTAGTCCGAGCTCTAACTCCGGATCTAGTCCACACATCTCTCCGGAATCTGGTCCGGGACCACAACATAACTCATAACTCCCACTCTTGAAACGGGATCCCTATGGGGATACCCATTCTGGTATGTGGATTGTGACTCTCCAGGTCGACGTCTGAAGGAGACCATATAAACATAAGGAGGGTTCATAATCAATTTCAAAACTCTTTCTTTTGTTCTCAAAACATTTCTCAACTGGGTCTCATACCCGATTCATCTTAACAGGATTCCTCGAATCCGATGCAAATCCATTTCACAGGACTCGGCCTAAATCCACAGTTCAACATGGTCTCATGCCCGCATTCATTTCATAAACCGAACTAGGACTCAAGCCTGATTTCACAATCAACAGGGCCTCAAGCCCGATATCACGACTAACTGGGCGTCAAGCCCGAAACCATAAACCAACGGGGCCTCAAGCCCGATTTCACAACCAATAGGGACTCATGCCCGATACTACAGTCAACGAGGCCTCAAGCCCGATATTACAACCAAATGGGCATCAAGACCGGACTCGTAAACCAACGGGGCCCTCGGCCCAATCGTATACTCAAACGAACCCTTGGTCTGATTCCTCGTCAAATCAAATGTACTTCAAGTCCGAGAGTTCGTAAATCAAATGGGCCTCATGCTCGAGTTCTTATTTTTAAATCCAAAATTCATTTTATTAAACCCTCGTTGAAAATCTAGCACGTATAAGCGTCGTATAAAACCGTAAATCACAAAATACGTACAAATAGGTAAATCCAAGGCTACCACAAACAAATGCACTCATGGCATCACAAAACGCATATTAAAACACTTATAAAACATTTATGCATGCATCAATTTTGAAAGAAGGGTCCACTCACAGGCCGTCCGAAGCTGCGCCTCGATACGCGTGCCATAAGCCTCTTCCGGGCCAATCGTCACCTCCGGGATTCCCGAACCTATCCAAATTAATTTAGAGGGTTACTAACTACTTATATAACCCTTCACTAAAGCCTTGTAATTTTCTGGAATTTCTAACTATTTTTAAAAGCGAACCTAAACCTTCGGATAGCCCGAACTATATCGAAACGATGTCCGATTGATACAAAACCAGTCCCAAAATATTCGTTACATCGAAAAGATGATTTTACATGTTGAACACTTCCCCAAAGGAAGGCTCACGCACCGGACTGTTCATCATCTTTTCCAAGCAGTCGAACCGGTCCGGCCGGTTTTCCTGTGCAGTCTTGTCCAGCTGGACCGGCGTGACCGGTCCGGCCACCCTCCTCTCTCATTTTTTTCCCATCTTCTCCTTTTCAATTCCATTCTTTCTATTTTGATTTTTTCTATCATTTCCAATCATCAAACCTAAGAAAAACTACCTAAAACCCACGGTTTGATTTTGAACCCCACGACCTAACTTTTCATTTTCCTCCCACGGCTTCCACAGCCGTCCAACCACCACCAAAACCTCCCCTAAACCATCCTAACAACCTAATAATCATCCTCTAATCATCCACAAGCAACCATAATGAAAAAACAGAATTAAAATGGAAAAATGGACAAACCGAGTACCTTCTCGGGTTTGGGTCTCAGTCGTCCATGGTAGTGCCAACCTGGCCGGCCACCACCATCATCTTGTCCTCTTCCTTCCCTTTGTCTCAGTCATGGTCATATGGGGTGAAGGTTTGGATTTGGGGTGGAAGTGAGATCGGGTTTGGGTTTGGGAATGAAGATAAATGATCGATGAAGAGGAAGGTGAGATGCATGAAGGGAAAATGGTGTCCAGTGGATGGGTGACACTTGTCACTCATCCATTGGGCCTTGGGAAAAATATCTGGGCCCACCTAACTCAAAAAAGTATCTGTTTTGTACTTCGTGCAATAGTACCTTCGGACTTCCGTGAACGGTAACTTTTCCGTCGAACGTCTGAATTCGACGTGCCGCCTGTCTACCGATTCGTGTCGTCCTGATCTACGTAACGGTCTTCAGCCCTCGGCCATCGGACCTCCCGGGTTAAAAGTCAACTATTTACTTCTATTCAACTAAATTACAAAAATGCCCCCGAACTTTCGAAAATCATAACTTTTTCCTCGAATGTCGGAAACGAGCGTACCACTTGTCTATGAATTCGTGACGTCCCGAACTACGTCACAGTCATCAGCCAAAGTTCATTTGACCACCTGAAAGAAAAGTAAACGATTCGCCCATTCTAGGGTCAAAATTGTCATTTTGCCCTGCTCGTCCTCTAATCCTCGTCTAATCCCTACTTAGTCTCGCTAATCCATCATTAATTCTTAATTAACCTCGTTAATTCAGTACGGGTCTTTACAAACTTCCCCCCTTAAAGAATTCCGACCTCGAAATTCAAATGGACCCGATTTCCACAACCAACTGTGGAAATTCAATCGTGTCCCTCGACTCGAGTATTGCACACACACGAAAGTATCCGTGTAACAGTACACGTCTGACACACATGCCATACCCGTCGGTACGTACCGTCACCAGAGCCTCCAAAGCCCTAATTTATTTCCTAGAACTACGCGTCTGCTCGCGCGTCTCACTCGAGACAGAATATCGACACTCGTCGATCTCGCCTGTCACTCACTTTGACAGGTCAGCAATATCAAACTGACATTCAAACGGCCCTTCAATCTAACACTCTGACACGTTCCATCCTACAGTCGTCAGGATGAGATATGAATTCCCACTAAGGGCTAACACATCGAATCTAACAACCTGTTCAGCATCCTATCAGACAACATTACAATGGTACGAATCCCATCTCACAGGTCATCCTCAGACCTATGCCCATACTAACTCTCGATACTCGCACGAATCAACTCTCTCAAATTCCTATACTCAAAACTCACTCTCCTTAGAGTCCCATCACTCCCTATCAATCCGAGCTCGTCGGACACCCATCAATCTGTAACTATCACAGGTCACAACCATCGTGACCAGCCGACAACTCCCAGCTCCACTGTGCTTCTCTGCTCTACTCTGATCTTGACTTGCTCTCAAGTCCTCGTATTGTATTTCGTGTCACTCAAAGATCTCTGTTGACATCTAGACTCACCTCGAGTCTCCAACTGTCACTATCGGATCTAATCTGATCGCCACTCATGTCCATCTAGGACTCTATCTAATCTACAACATTCTCATAATCTCGGCACTCTCAACCAGACATACTAATTGACCGTGGTCAATCCCATTGTCCAATGTACACAATACACCGGTGCACCCACATCACATCAATCATCAAGGCCCTACTCAGCCTGCTCACAGACTGCACTCTAGCAATGTCCAACCACATACTACTGTCAGCGTTCCAACCATGGTCTGGACCCCAACCGTCCGTCACCAGGCGAACATCAACCCATCACCTCAGACACTCACTCGTCACATCCTGTGACGTTAAATACCATATACTCGTCAAGTCAATTAAATTTAACTCACAACCTAGGTGTTTGGTTCTTACACTTTCCTTGAACCCTTAGCTGTCATATCACTCCTCATCGTCCCACCTTGGGAAGAATCAAGGAGAACCCAAGATGATGACATCAAAGTTCATCCTATGTCATCCTCTGGCACCCAACACTATCTGCTACAGCGTCACACTCAGTGACCTCGAAATACCCATCACCAATACGGAATCAAGCACTCTTCTCATCGTCTTAATCACAAATTCTCTTGATTCCGTAGTTCCAATCACGTAGGGACCATGCCTTTTTCCAATTACTGAGCTTGCTCACTACACGAGCATTTCCTGCGGCCTATAGACAATCGATTTCCAAATCCTCAACTCAGGAGGTATGGTCAACCGTAGTCAACCAACACCAATCCGTAATCGACTCTCAAGTCAATAGATCAACCGGACACCATCCACGCGTCTGTGAATACTTTTATGTAGGTACACTCATTCCGAGTCGGGTCCTGACCGAGGAGGGCGAGGCCCAAAGCGGACAATATGGTGCTAGATGGGAAGTTGCACCATGAGCTCCCGAAAACAAAACCGTGAGGGCGAGGCCCAAAGCGGACAATATGGTGCTAGATGAGTCGGGTCCTGGCCGAGGAGGGTCGGGTCCTAAGAAAACTGGTCACCAAACCAAGTACTCCTGGTGCCTCTCACTGAGCCAATCCGGATCCTCTCTATCCCGCTCAGTGCCCACCGAACTCACATGCTCGCCACTTTGGGCACATCTACTATCCTGTCGGCATACCGGTTCGCACGTCCCAAATCTCATGGAATCAACTCCAGCACTCACACTCGTGTAATCCATCCAAGGATATCTAGGGCACCTGTCACTCATCCAAGTATATCCTACTCGTCACAGTCACCTCACAGAGGTAATGTGGTAAGTGTGCCAACGCCCACGTCCGCGTCTCATTCTGCTATCGCACTCAGTCGCAACCTAGTCGAATCTAGAATCTATCCTCATACTGTGCGTCACTCACACACCTCGTATCATCATCACTACCGACGCATCCCATCGTCACAATCGGCACGGCAATCTAAGTCCATCCAACTCGATAAGACTCGATTACGTCAATCGATAGCAGCGTCTGCCACAACCTCGTGCAGACTAATCTCAGAAACACTCTGCTACCGAAATTCCCAATCCATGCGATAGTCTCACCGCCGGTATCAACCACTCTGCATGCAACAACCACCGATCGGACCACCTCTGGATCCGATCACAAGTACCACACTCTTGGTAACTTGTCCAATCAATTACCTACTAGGGTTATCACAAACCCGAATGCTCGCTGCAACCCAACCATCCTGACCAATCCCTCGCTCTCGACTTCGAAGCGCCGTCGTACTCCAATACTGGTACCAAACCAGCCAATAACTACACTCTGAGGATCTCGTCCTCTCGTAACTCTACGGCTCTCAGCCGCTAGCCTCCAAAAGAACTGGTCGTACTACGGGTCCAATACTGTACATGTGCTACGTTCGCAATCGCATCCTACCACAACTACTCCAAGCATCTCCCGCAGTCGACATCCATTCGGGATTCGACACACCGAAACATGGCAACACCTGCCAAATAGGGTCACACGTTCCTATTCGCAACAATCTCACTCGGGATAACCATGACCTCAGCTGCCCTCTACAGCACACTCTCCAATCTAACATGACACAACCGCCTAGCGGTCTCAACTCTCGAGTCGTCATACGGTATCTACGGATCCACTGGGTCCTACTCACCAGTGACACTCCGGCTCTAAGCCGTTAAATTCATACGAATACTGATCCTACTCGGGATCCACTACCTTAAAACATGCGGCATTCAATGCCAATCGAACCTCAAATTATCGTACCACGTGACAAACATCATCTAACTAAGGTTCGATTCTACCGAATCCTCATACTAATACCCAAACTATCAGGTTGATGACAGGCTGTTACGACCTCGAAGACATCATATCCTCGACCTACGCGTACTCCACGCTCTGATAACACTTTGTCAGGACGCGTCCCAAATCCCCTGGGATTAACGTGGGACGCGCTTGATCCCGTCTGACACCACATGTCAGACTAGGGAAAATTTCGATTCTAGCCCTCGCCAAGGATATCAGAGTACGTCACGATCGTAGGAGGAGGGGACTGATGTCTCAGTCTCTATAAACAACCCGTACCGCGATCAACTTGAAGGGCATTAAAACATTAAAAGTCGTGAGTGGACAAAATAATATTTTATTAAAAACATTTTCACATAAAGACATTTATGCCCTTCATAAATACATACGCAAGCATTCGAAAATCGTTTATCAAAACGTTCATAAAACTATTTGTCAAGCATATCAAAACCTTTCATGGGTTCATGCCCGGTCCCCAAAAACCGTCATGACCCGTAAAAACATTTGGGTTCCCGACCCGAAATCACAACCTTAAAACCGGTAAATCCATAAATCAAAACATGTGGGAACTCATCCCAAAACAACGTACGTGGGTCTCAGCCCAAAACCATTCTTAGTGAAATACCAAAACATAGAATACGGGGTCCCTGCCCCAAACCACTTTCCAAAGAACCACATACGTACTCATACGTATAACTCATCCGCGTCACTTCCAAGAAGATGCCAACTCGGGGCCTACAACCCCTAGGGAACACATCCCCGATAAAATGTCACGATATTATCTCTATACTGGTGTGCACGCTACTCGGGGTCTCACTCCGAGTCTTCTCCTAGGAATTCCCCATCTGGGAGGCTTAATCTCTGGATCTAGTCCGAGCTATAACTCCGGATCTAGTCAACACATCTCTCTGGGATCTGGTCCGGCACCACAACATAACTTATAACTCTCACTCCTGGAACGGGATCCGTATGGGGATACCCATTCTGGTCTGTGGATCGTGACTCTCCAGGTCGACGTCTGGAGGAGAACATATAAACATAAGGAGGATTCATAATCAATTTCAAAACTCATTATTTATTTCTCAAAACACTTCTCAACTGCGTCTCATACCTGATTCATCTTAACAGGATTCCTCGAATCCGATTCAAATCCATTTCACAGGCCTCGGCCTAAATCCACAGTTCAACAGGGTTTCATGCCCGAATTCTCATTTCATAAACCGAACTGGGACTCAAGCCCGATTTCACAATCAACAGGGCCTCAAGCCCGATATCACGACTAACGGGGCCTCAAGTTGGAAAACATAAAGCAACGGGGCCTCAAGCCCGATTTCACAACCAATAGGGCCTCAAGCCCGATACTACATTCAACGGGGCCTCAAGCCTGATATTACAACCAAATGGCCCTCGAGCCCAGATTTGTAAACCAACGGGGCCCTCGGCCCGATCATATACTCAAATGGACCCTCGGTCTGATTCCCCGTCAAATCAAATGGAATTCAAGTCTGAAAGTTCGTAAATCAAATGAGCCTCATCCCTGAGTTCTTATTTCCAAATCCAAAATCCATTTATTAAACCCTCGTTGAAAACCTAGCATGTATAAGCATCGTATAAAACCGTAAATCTCGAAATACGTGCAAATACGTAAATCCTAGGGTACCAAAGAAAAATGCACTCATGGAATCACAAAAAACATAGTAAAACACTTATAAAACATGTATGCATGCATCAATTTCGAAAGAAGGGTCCACTCACAGACCGTCCGAAGCGGCGCCTCGATACGCGTGTCAGAAGCCTCTCCTGGGCCAATCGTCGCCTCCGGGATTCCCGAACCTGTCCAAATTAATTTAGAAGGTTACTAACTACTTATATAACCCCTCACTAAAGCCCCGTAATTTTCCGGAATTTCTAACTATTTTTAAAAGCGAACCTAAACATTCGGACATCCCGAACTATATCGAAACGATGTCCGATTGACCTGAAACCAGTCCCAAAATGTTCGTTACATCGAATAGATGATTTGACATGTTGAACACTTCCCCAAAGGAAGGCTCACGCGCCCAAGGAAGGTCCTGCACGTGGGCCTCACGAGCTGGACTGTTCATCATCTTCTCCAAGCAGTCGAACCAGTCCAGCCGATTTTCCTTTGCAGTCCGGTCCAGCTAAACCGGCGTGATCGGTCTGGCCATCCTCCTCCCTCATTTTTCGTCCAATCTTCTCCTTTTCAATTCCATTCTTCCTATTTTTATGTTTTCTATCATTTGCAATCATCAAACCTAAGAAAAACTACCTAAAACCCACGATTTGATTTTGAACCCCACGGCCTAACTTTTCATTTTCCTCCCACGGCTTCCACAGCCATCCAACCACCACCAAAACCTCCCCTAAACGATCGTAACAACCCCATAATCATCCTCTAATCATCCACAAGCAACCATAATGAAAAAACCGAATTAAAATGGAAAAATGGACAAACCGAGTACCTTCTCAGGTTTGGGTCTCAGTCATCCACGGCGGTGCCAACCTGGTCGGCCACCACCATCATCTTGTCCTCTCTTCCTTTCCTTGGTCGCAGTCATGGTCATATGGGGTGAAGGTTTGGATTTGGGGTGGAAGTGAGATCGGGTTTGGGTTTAGGAATGAAGAAAAATGATTGATGAAGAGGAAGGTGAGTTGCATGAAGGGAAAATGGTGTCCAGTGGATGGGTGACACTTGTCACTCATCCACTGGGCCTTGGAAAAAATATCTGGGCCCACTTAACTCCAAAAAGTATCAGTTTCGTACTTCGTGCAATAGTACCTTCGGACTTCCGTGAACCGTAACTTTTCCGTCGAACGTCCGAATTCGACGTGCCGCCTGTCTACAGATTCGTATCGTCCCGATCTACGTAACGGTCTTCAGCCATCGGCCATTGGACTTCTCGGGTCAAAATTCAACTATTTGCTCCTATTCAACTCAATTACCAAAATGCCCCCGAACTTTCGAAAATCATAACTTTTTCCTCGAATGTCGGAAACGAGCGTGCCACCTGTCTATGAACTCATGATGTCTCGAACTACGTCACAGTCATCGGTCAAAGTCTATTTGACCGCCTGAACGAAAAGTCAACGATTCGCCCATTCTAGGGGCAAAATCGTCATTTCGCACTGCTCGTCCGCTAATCCTCATCTAATCCCTGCTTAGTCTCGCTAATCCGTCATTAATTCTTAATTAACGCCATTAATTCGGGACGGGTCGTTACAGTTTGTGTCAAAAATTCAAATTGGATTTAAATGATTTTTTAGGCCGTTTAGAGGATTAGGATTGATTGTTTGGGACTGTACGAACTCATAGGAACCAAAAAGGGAAGTTTTGGCTGCTGGGATCACCTAGAAACCAAGCTTGAAGATTGGGCAAATTGCATCAAGCTCGAACATGTAATTTTAGCCATTGTTTGATGTTTTTTAGTCCATAGATCCCTTTCTGGGTTCATTGCGAGCATATAGGAAGAAAAATGGTGTGAAAGGGTTGAGAAATGAGGGAGTTATGGCCAGGTCAAGTTTGCGGGTTGGTTGATCCATTATAAGGTTGCGAGTCGACCCGGCTAGAGGTTGATGATGATGACGTGCCATTCCACATCATCACCTATCAAACCTATCAGGCCAACGTGGCCAATCAGAAGGTGACATATGGCCAACTGTCTGGCCCAGTAAGTAGTTGATGTGGCAGGTCCACGTCAGCATTGTCAAACCATGTGGACCAATGAGGGGGTGCCACACGGAAACATGTCAGAAGGTGTCACAATGGCGTGGCAGGTGATGTGGTAGTCGACGTTAGCCATGTCAGACCACGTGAACTAGTGAGAGGGTGCCACATGGCAAGGTGTGAAGATTTGTCCGGCTTACGTGGCAACTTAAATGTTAGATCCAGTGAGTATTATTAGACCAAGTGGACTAGTTGGGTGGGGCCACGTGGTGGGCTGTCAGAGGTGCCAAACTTTTCAGATGTCATGCTGACGTCAACATGACGTTCACTGTTGACCAGCGACGACCAGCGTTGACCAAACTTTAACCAGCTCATGGGGGCACGTGGACACGAATTTCAAGGTCAAACCGACCTTGATTGAAAGGTTCCAACGATCTGAATCCAATTATGGTGGTTTCAGATCGATTGAAGACTGTTTGATAGGTCATTTATGGGGTTTTAGCCTCAAAAAGCATGTCCAGGATGCGTTTCTGGTATCGGGCTTTATGAGGGTTTAGTGTATGAACTTGTATAGAACATTAGTGACCCTCGGATGTGATTTGGTTAGACTCGGAGACTTTGAACTAGCTCGGTGTGATATTACGGTGCGGATATTGAGCGCACAGCGTGGACCGATAGTGAGTGGAATTTTGTTTTATAACTAAATTGCATGCATAACTATTTTGATTGCTTTATTACATGATAAGTTGAAATGCCTTGATATCGTTATTTGATGATGTTGTGGATTTAATCATCGGTTTATGAAAGATTTAACGGATTTACATGAAAATGATGTTTTGGGCTTAAGACCCGATTGAATAACGATTTGACTTAGATTTAGAGTCAAACGAGAATTTGAAAAAAAGACACTATTATTTATGGATTTGAATAGCGATCTGGTATGATCGGGTTGGATGAAAAGATTTGTGAAAGTTATGTCTCGAGTATTGGCCCAATTAAATAGTATTTTTGACTTTGTTTGAGACATAAACGGTTTTAATATGATTTTCAACCAGATTTGGTTACTATTCCACATACACCATCTTGTGTGAGTTGGATAGTCTCCTCTAGACGTCGAGGATCTTGGAATAGTCACGGTGCACTACTTGGGATGAGCAGCTCTGAGGAGAGGCTCAAGCTCAGGAGTGCGAGATTATGATATCACAACAGATGTGGTAGATCCAGGGAAGGCACTCCATTATGATATCACCCGGACGTCGTTGAGTTGGATCCTAGGGAGGTACTTGGAGATGAGCCGAGTTGCACCCGCAACATTGGAAATCGTAACTGGTACTGGTTATAAACATCGCAGATGTTGAGGATTGGTTATATTGTATTTTACTGATATGTATGTCCAGATATATATATATATATATACATATATGTATGATTTGAACTGTTTTCATACGATTTGACTTAAATGCATGCATGTTTATAAAACAGAGGGGAAAATGTTATTGTTCTTAAATCGTATTTCAAAAATATTTATTTTTGTCCACTTACACTTTGACTGTTTTATTGACCCTTCAGGCTTTGACACAGAGGCAGGGACTGACACTGAGGCTGAGGTATAGCTAGTACCGTTGCGCACCTGAATACCCTTTTAGGGGTAGGTTTTGATACTTTTATTGTATTGACATATACGCTCGGTTATGTATATAGATACTTATTCCTTGTCTGACAATGTGGTAGCTGAACTCTGTTTACTTTTAAACCCATAAAGAGTCTTTTCGGTATTTTGAGTATGATTGTCAAACGGGAGCAGGGCACATCCCCCGATAATCTCAGGGGGATCAGGATGGGTCCTGTCACTGCGCAAACGCGTAAGGCCCACGCGTAGAGGCTGTTGGTGGCTCGTGGCTCACCATCTAGGGTTAGGGTCAACATGAAAATTCCTTGTTTTGGAATTTTGAGTTCAGTGATATAATTTGTGAATTAATTGGATATCATTAGGGTGTAATTTTAGACCTATGTTGTGTTATGTGTATATTGTATTTATGTTTTAAATTCAAAATCATTTTTGAATAATTAATTTCAGCAACGAAACCTAAAGATAAAATAGGAAGTATGGTTTAAAATATATGAGTATACTATTATTGAAAAGGTTTTTCTATAATCATATTAGTATGTACAATTAGTGATTATAACATTATGAATATGTTGAAACACATGAACATGATGACGCTATGATAAGCATAGGATTATGGGTGCATGAATATTCCAACATCATGATGTTGATGATGCTAAGATGTTAAGTATTTATTTATTTGTTCTATCTATTATCATTATTATTAGTATGGAGATTTATTTACAAGCCTTAAAAATAACAGTCATGTGGATAAGTAGTAAACTTAAAGGGTGAATTTCCGATGGTTGGTAAATCCGATAAAATTATAAGTGTGGTACATGGATATGATCAACAAGGCATGCTTTAATATTATTCTTGATGGCTGTTGTTATGTGATTGGTGTAAAAGTGTGAATAAGTAATAATAAAAATGTCGAGACTCAGACAATTTTAAATAGTAAGAATCTACCTCTTTACGGGATTAATGGGTTGGATGTAGACAGTATTCTTTTTCTCTTATCGGATTTATTTTGAACTAGTTAGGTTTTATGGTGAAGACTTTTATGAGTCCTTGACATATGTTTGTGTGCATCCAACCATGTGTACTCTCTCATTTTATCAATGAAATTTTCATTTAGATAAAAAAAAATATATATAGAAATCATATATTTCTCTCACAAACCCATTCAATGTGCCATGACTATTGGCTATTAATACGAATTTTTATGGTATGATTAGATGAAGAACTTAATTATATTAAGGCCATGTTTGGTATTGTTTTTTTCTTTAATGAAATGCTTTATTCGAAAGTGAAGTGCTAAACAAGTTTTTGTTAAAAAAAATTAAAAAATGATGGACTTTTAACTACTTTTAAAAGCAGCTTGCAAGTTTCTTTTAGAATATGTTTTTTACAAAAAATTATTTTAGTGCATAGATGTTTATTATTAAAATAAAATAGAAACAACTTAAAGAAAAAAACTCTCTAGCAGTTTTTCAAAAAATACATAGTCATCCCAAATTAACCCTAAAGGTACCATGGAAATTTAGGCTATGCTTAAGCAAGTAATTTCAAAATACAAAGGGACTTCAAAATGATAAGCTGCAATAAATTTAGATGGATTTGTGAGTACCATCTTTAAAAGTGTTACTTTGAAACTAAGCAATGCTAAAAATATCACTTATAATTTCACTATTTATATTCCCCTACATATGGCGTCCGTCCGATGTTCCAATCTGTGTCATCATTTTTAATAATAAAAAGTAAAAAGAAAAATAAAAATAAATAAAAATATCTATGTTATTTCCCAACAAACATCAAATCATTTTCTTCGCAAAAAAAATCACAAATCCTAAGCTTTCAATGGTTCTCCTCTCGGCCTATCTCTATTTCCCGCCCTGTCGATGGAGATTGCGTGCAAGGTGCAAGGGAGATGCTTAGGATTAGGGTTCCCGCAAGGACTTAGGTTGGGCCTGTTGGATCGATGTTGCAGAAGTGCTCGAGCCTTGTCAGCCACCATCTTATTGACGCCAGGCTATTATTTTTTCTATCATATCTAGAGTTTTATGTATTTTGCATTTTGATTATTTCAACTTTAATTCTGTTTCTATTTTTATTTTTTAGCTTATATTGATTACCAATTCAATTTGTCCTTGTGTTGCATAAGGCACATAAGATGGATACCAGATCTTAGAATGATCCATATTCAAATGCTATGCTGAATGCAGCATAGTGCAATCATCCCAATTTTACGTGGATCAACACTTCATTTCTCGTTCCCTGGATTGCATAAATAATATGAAATATGATTTAATTATATGTTTAACATTCCACATATAATGACCGTATCTTAACTCACACAAGTATTTTCTGAATCTAAAACATACTGCAATATATAAATAACCAGCCACATGCAAGCCAACAAAAATAAGTTGAAGAACAAACCTTCGCCCATTTTGCCAACACATTCACTAAAAGAAAAAAAAAAAACACAAAAGAAGATCCCAATTGTGTACATTAACTAATATTCTTGAAAATAAAAAATAAAAAACATTTTCTGACCTAAAACAAAAAGTAAGCCAAGACAAGTTGCTACTTGCTACACATTCAACCAGTTTCATTCAATCAATCTGTCTACTTTCAGACCGAACAGATAATGGAGAAGAAAAAAAACAAGGCCAAAATAAATAATAAAAAAAGGTCAAAATAAGAAACAGCAGGCGCGTTACATAAGGGTTTATAGTTAACTACAAGATATAAAATAAAATAAATTATGATAAGAAGATGATCATGTGCAGCAAAGCAAATGTGAGTAAAAAACCAAAAAAAAAAAAAAGAATGTGAATGAAATCCACGTTTACCTTATATAATATACATATAGACAGGCAGATAGAAATTGCATGTATGCATGTTAGAAATTGCATTTTATGAAGTTCATGTTTAACACAAGAAAAAAAAACGAATGTTTAGGGAACAACATAATTATATAAGGACTGATGCATTTAAAATCAGGTAACCATTCATGTTAACAAAGCAAAGAGTTTGAAACTTGCGTGTATACGAAATGCAAACCAACCATTCAACTGAACTCACTACACGCATCTATTATTATTACAATTTAAACCATTAATTTTGTAGCTCCTTCAAAGATCGTCACCGCAAGAATTCATTCAAATCAGAAACCGCAAGAATTCATTTAAATCAGAAATCGTTGACTCATTCAAGAAGAGTTAGCTACAATGTTTACACACAAAATGATTACCAATTTGGATGAGTTTTTTGTAGAAATGATCATTGAAAGAGGAATTACAAAATGAAGAGTTATATGGTAATATTATTTGCAATGAGTCCAATTGAATGGCTGGTTCCTTGATATGGAACCGACGAGAATGTACATATATATATATATATATATATATGCCGGCTCTTAGGGAGCCTTCATTAAGGCCACATTAGAATGCAAAAATGAGAATCAAACGAGTAACATATGATGTTTTTGTTAATGAAGGCATGCAAATCCAGAGATGCTAAAATTAGTAAAGTGGGTGGAAAAGGACTAGTATATATTATGATGATCAATGCTTTTTCTTCTTTGATAACAATCATGAGAAGAAAAATGAGAAACATGCATATATATATATATATAAACATGGGATCTAAGCGAGACTAGTAAATTTGAATCTCAAAACGCAAATTGATTATGATCAAATGCAACTAATTAGCTACAACCAAAAGTAGTTATATATTCCATGCAGAAGTTGTAATATGATTGGATATTATAATCTACTAAGGAAAAAAATCATGACGCAATTAAACATACTAAAAAGAATACGAATTTGAAATATCAAGACAAAAGATTAATGTTAATGTTTAGTAAGATGAAGGAGAAGGAAATTAGAGAATTAAGTAGAATGTTACAACTTGATTCCAAGCTAGGTTTGGTTTCATTAGGCTAGTATGAACCAATTAACCACGCAAGTGAAGGGATTATGAATATGTTGATGAATTAATTGATTGGATTACCAAAGTTTGAACCTCCAAGAAATCCTCCCGTAGATGCCCCGTACACATCGGAAGGGTCGAGAATGGGAGAAGAAGTCCCGTTTCTTCCACCATTGCCGCCGGTATTAGTGCCAGTACCGCCTCCCAAATGCAATTCAGAGATGTTAGGAAACCCATCTCTACCTTCAACCCCTTGATCATACAAGAAGCCTTTGAACACATGGCCTCCAATTTTAACAACAGCCTGATATGCAAACTCATCCTCACCGTCTTCCACTGCCGTCACCCGAACACACTTGAACACCGCCGGTGCACGTACGTGACCAGGTAATGACTCTTTCAAACCACCGTCTGCGCACAGCTAGTACATAGTTACATATTCATATATAGCAGGTAGCCGGTATATATAAATTAATATGAATTAATTAAACTAACAATTAAATTAAGGGTAGCCTTCATAAAACCCTAGTTGAATTTAAAGTGGAATGAATTAATTATGAACCTTGGTGACTAGAGCTGGTGTCATAGCTTCTAGGAGGAGTGGTGTTTGAAGTTGAAGTATGAGAAGTTGCGGTTTGAGAGGCATTAATCAACCTTGGCTTCTTCGCACTAGAAGTAGAGCCAGAATTAGAACCCGCCGCCGTTCCAGCAGCCGCAGACATAAGCTGCCGCTCTCTCCGTCGAGCAGCTGGAACCCACGTGCTCTTCACGTGAGTGGCACAGTCGAACCCCCGGCTTTTGCAGCACGTCCTGCACCTCCTGTGCGGGCAGTCCTTCTTTGCCTGGTTCCCGCAGTCTTGACACGTCATCGTTGACGACGCCTCCGCCGACCCACCAGCGTTATTCATAATATCGTTATTCCCTCCTCTTCCTCCTAGTCCTCCTCTGCCGCTGCCAGCTTCGACCAAGTGAGTCCCGCCTAGATTCGTAACAACGGCCTCATGATGATTTGTTTTCCTGAAGAAATGGGGCTGGTTCTGCTGCCACAAATGAATTCCTCCCCCACCACTACCGCTGCCGCCCCCTCCCGCTGCTGCTGTGTTTCGGTTGTTTCGAAGATGTTGGCTACTCATCATGCTCATGCCCATGCCCATGCCCATACCCATACCCATGCCCATGCCCATAGCTGCAGAAGCTTGAGCATTTTCCTGGTCATCGTCGACATTTGACATATTGGGTTGAGGGAGGCAAGGGGTGGCTGTGAGGAGAGGAATGACTCCGACCCCGACGCCGAGCGCTGTAGCAGGGTTGTTAGAGGCGTTGAGAGAGTGGTGTGGGTCGGAAGAAGAGAGGAGATTGGCGGGGTCGTGTGCGTGTGCGTGTGTGTGTCCATGGTGGTGATGGTGGTTATGGTGGTAGGCAGCCGCTGGTGCTACGACAAAGACATCACGGAGGCCAAGCATGCCGGCGGGCATGTCGGCGTAGGTGAGGGGTCTGGTGGTAGATTGAGCAGGAGCAGGAGAGGATGACCACATGTGATGAGAGGTGGGGGCGGGGGTAGGGGTGGGGGTGGGCCCAGCATTGAAGCCAAGAGAGAGGAGGTCAAGGTCTGGGTGGTGGTTAGGTCGGGCGCCAGTGGATGAATTGGTTGAGGGGGATGAACCCACCCAATCTGCAAAAGCACCAGAATCTGAAGGCAGCCTGCTCCTGGTAGTAGCCACAACTACTGACACTCAGATCATCCAATTCCTCTCTTTCTCTCCCGATCTAATTCTACTTGATTCCTCGATCTCAATCAATGAATAATTATATATTAAGGCCTGCCCGGGAATTCATTCTCAACTCCCTCTCCCTCTCCCTCTCCCTCGCACTCTTACTCCCAGATATATACACTCATTCCCTCCAAACCCAAGCCCACAGGGAAGCTGCAGGGAACATACAAAACCAAACCACTGCTCTATAACTACCTTTGCTGTTTGTGAATACTTCTGCTGTTGCTATTGTGCCCACTTATTACCTTTCTCTCTCATCATAATACCATACTGCTGCTTCCATATCCATCCTCTTCTGCTTCTCTTGCTCTGTCTTACACTAAGCTCTTTTTTTTTTAATCTTTTTCTCTAACTCTTACTCTCTCTCTCTCTCTCTCTTTCTCTCTCACTGAAAACCCTTCCTCAACATATGTCTCCTAAAAGGCCAACTGAGGTGGGTTCCCTTTTTTTTTTTGTTGCTAAATCAACTGAGGTGAGTTCCCTTTTTTTTTTTGGCTAAATCAACTGAGGTGGGTTCCTCTCCACTGCTTCACACTCGCTACTTAATGCCATTACTTTAAATTATAACTAAATTTATATTTTTCAACATAAATGTATCAATTTTGTTATATTTGATATTCTTTTCACACTCATTTATGCAAGTTTAGTTTTTATATTTCCATTTTAAATCAATTTAAATTTGATTTTTTATAAAAATAATTTTATTTCTTTTAGTTCGTGATATAAATGTGAGTTTATCTATTTAATAAGATTCCATCGCTACAAATAAAAATTAACCTCAGAAATAAGAATTTTTTTCATTAATCTGAAAATTTTGGATATTCAATTCTCTAACAAATAAGAATTAAACTCAAAATTTTCATCTTATCATAAAAAAAAATCTTAAAAAAATAAATAACATTGTGGTATTTAATATATTAAAATAAAAACAAAAGGTATCACACATTGGAATTTCATAAAATAAAATATATTAAAAAAAAACTTTCTCCACTCCTCTCTTTCTACTTCTCTCTCCAATAATCCACTTAGCTGAATAGCACGCAATAGCGAAATAGCAAAAAAGAGAGATATAAAAGTGTGAGAGTTTGAGTATAATATCATAAAGACTTTTGTTCTCTAGTTTTTGGAGTTTTGTGGGGTCTCTCTCTCTCTCTCTCTCGACATTCACATGACAACTCTCATTCATTACTTTAGGGCAACACTACCTCTACTTGCCTACCGCTCTGCTTTTGAGGTGCGTGTGTTCCTCACTTTCCCCGTAGCGCGTCCCGCTTATTATTCCATTTCAACGGGGGTGCCCCACATGAATGAAGATTAAAGAGAGCTGGTGTGAGCGTCTATTGCACGCGCACTAATATCTTCATTTTCCATTACTTAAACGTGGAGTCCAAGACAGACTGGGAGTCCCCTCCAACTTATATACTTAATTCACTCTCTACTACACTCGATCGTCCCAAATATCTATCTGTTTTGTCGTTTTCTGATTTGGATTTCGGTTCATTTGTCATGAGATTTGAGCAGAGAATGGAGATGAATGAAATGAAGCGAAAGTGAGTGCTTTTGAAAATGAACGGGTTTAGGTTAAGGATTATCACTTCAGCCAAACACTAAAAGATTCAAAGGTATTAAATAAAATAAAACTAATCTAATTCACTTGAAATAAAATAAAAATTCAAAAAAAGAGTTTCCTTACATAGACAATGATTGTCTGTACGATGAAATAGCATTATTTTTTATCACTCGATTTAAATTTGAAGAATTATTTATTTTATTAATACTTTTTCTTTATTTCTCTTTCTATTAAATAACGTGGCCTAAATTTGTTATAAATTGAATCAACCTCAAAATTTCAAACTTCTTATAAATATGGATAGCTAAGTCCCTTGTTCGGGTGGAGGGGACGGCTATTGGCATTACCAAACAAGCCAACATGTTGAAAATTGTAAAAGGTTGCCAGCTTGCCCTATCACATTCACCAGAGTCACATCCCACGATGAATGTGTCCAAATTGTCAAAAATAAATCTCATCACCATCACAGTCACCGTCCAAACTTCAAACCATTCCCTTTCTCAATTCTCATAGTTGACCATTAAACAGTGCGGAGAAAGGAAGAAAATGCGGAATAATTTAGGACGCCCGCTCCTCCAACAATAGTGCTTCTAGTTCATTTATTTTTGGCTCTTTCCAATTTATTACAGTTGGCTCAATACATATTTCTAATAGTGGATGTGATTTGATGTGATTTGATATATATATTAAATTTAAATATTAAAATCTTGATAGTTGATACATTTTGAAAAAAAAATAAGTGTGTGTTTGGTACACCGTATTATGGTCCATATAAACTAAATAATTCGAAACATGTATTTGGTATCAGTTGTATTAATTAGTCACCATATAAGTTAATACGATTGAATATTTTTATACGGTCCAGACATGCTAAAATAATACGCTCGAAATTGTCCGTATTAAATAGTCGAATAACTAGTAATCTTGTAAAATATAATAATAATAATAATAATAATAATAATAATAATAATAAAATAGTAATATAATAAAAATAAAATATTAATTTAGTAAATATTAATAATAAAAAGTAAAAAAGTAATAAATACTAATAATAATAAATTAATAATTAATGATATTTTAATAAATAATAATGATAAAATTAAAAATAATTAATTAATAAAAATGTAATAAATAGTAATAATAATAATTATTAAAATAAATAATAATAAAAATAATGACATACATAATTAATATTTAAAATATAATTATTTCGTCAATTACTATAATATAATCCGGTTAGTATAATATAGTCGGCATTCTAATCCGGAACAAATACCAAACGCCCGACTAAATAATCAGTCTATCCGGTGAACAGATTAGTCTATCCGATTGAAATAGTCAGTACAGTACGGAATACCAAACGAGGCCTAAGAGTATAAACAAATTAATTAATTAATTACTTAAGGATAAAAATAATAATATAATATTCAATTTTTTTATATTAAATTTACTAAAGATTAAATTACAAAAATTATTAATATTTTAATATTTATAAAACAAATATTATCACTTAATAATACTTTATTATATCTTTATGTAGATATAAATATATTAATTTGGATATAAATATCCTTTTATATTTATTAGTTTTAGTTTGTATTAATAATCGATTTAAAAATTAATAAATATATTCTTTAACGGTTCGATTTGAATTTAACAGATTTTCAAAATAAAAATTCAAATTCAAACTGTTACTAACAGAGTACTTTGAATTTTTAAAACATTTAACGTTTATCCGATCAAATATAAACCGTTGAATAAATATCAGTTAGAAGCGAATCAGTTAGCGATTGTAACGGATTCATGCTCATTCCTATATATTTGTATAGTTAGATTAATTTGGATAGTAAGAGTGCGCATAAATTCATCAAATTCATTAATTGAACCGGCCCAAAATCACTATTTATCCATCAATTTAATTATGACCAAATAAAAATTAAACTGTTGGAGAATTTCAACTGCTTCGTTAGTTTCAATTTAAGAATTAAAACCGCTCCATTATTAGCAGTTTGGTTTCAAATTTTCATTTTGAAGAACCGTTCAATTCATACTGAATCGTTGTGAAATATATTAATTTTATTAATTTTTAAATCTACTTTATACACTTACATACATAAGTATACTCCAGTTGTAATGTTTTATTGGTTTCATTTATAATGTTGCTATGTTTTTTATATTTGGGTGGAATGTTTCAAGCAAATTTGGTAAAAGTTGTTGTATTTTGTTGGTTTTAAAGACCTCAAATACTACTTTGCTTTGTTGGTTTCATTTCTAATTTTGTTGTGTCTTTATATTTTGGTTCGAATGTTTAAAGAAAATTTGGTTAGAATGTTTGAAGAAAATTTAGTTCAAATATTCGAAAGTTTGATTCTATAAATTGTGAATGTTGAATGAAGGAACATTAAGATGTTTTGGTTGGGAGTGTGATAGTGTAACGGTATAATCTACATATATTATAAGTTTTTTTATTATTCCTAAATCGCTTGTATCGATCCAAAATGAACTGTTAGTAACGATTTTGTTGGATACAATTTCATTTCTAATTTTATAAAATTCAAACTATATTGAACCGTTAAAATTGCTTATGTACAAATACGTGGTTATGATCTTTTTTTTTTTTGAATTTTCTTCCAGATGTACATACTTAGAAGAGTTTCAATGGTTGCCATTCCAGCTGCATTAAACCTTCAATATGGTGGTGCCAAAGACTTCTACATTTGCTCACTTTCCTCAAGGTTTGTTTTTCAAATATCTAGCAAAATTCCTTTCTTCTTTTCAGGCCATTTGTGATTTTTCATTAACAAATTCCTTGTACTATATGTTGTACCTCTTACAATCCTCTTTCTCTTGGTATAATTGAGCCTCAAGCTCCTTAATTTTAGAGTTAAGACTTTCCGCTTCTTGAGATTTCTCTTCAAGATGGAGCTGCAAATAACAATTGCATTGTACGAAAACTATATAACTGAAAACAATTTTCAAAAGAAGATCACGGCAGAAACATTTATTGGTTTGGCAGGAAATAAAGAACGGGATAATAGATAAAATCACCATGAACAAGCAGACAATATGATACAAATGACAGGCATAAAGAGCAAAGAATGAGATAGGCAGAGTATTTAAGAGAAAAGTACTTTATAACTATTTCCACTTCATAAAAGTAAAACGACGCTTAATGAAGGAAGTACACCTAAAACAACTTGCGATAGATAACAACAAGAGAAAATATATCAATACCTTTCCATAACTGACTGCAGTATGATGAATCATTTTTTAACCAACACTTTCTTTTTTCAAGTATTTTCACTAACATACAACCTAAGTTGACCAAAAGACCTCGCAAATTGGATTGGCATGTTAGCCTTTACATAAGCGAAACCTAATTAGCATAGATCACTGTTGCTGCCCAATATTAAATATAAATTTGAATAACTGGCTGACCAGTAATTGAGATCTGCGGTGATCAACAACGTTGATCTCTAACTGCAATAGCTTCAACTGCACCCAGTTCGAAGGAAGAATATCAATACACAATCTCAAACAAGATTGGAAAAGAATTGCAAATTAACTCGTGCTAATAGATTTTGTCAGAATTCCCGACCTCATCCTCGACAACACCTTTGGAATTGACTTTTATATTCGCATCTTTGGGTTCATCTTCAATCTTGTTTGAAATTCTCCAACTTCCGGAAAAATCACTTTGTCCATCCAGATGTTGTTGCTTCCTTTGTTTTCTGTTACAAAATGAATATTAAAGCTAAAAAAGTATAAATGCTAAATATATGTAATTCAAAAGGAGATTATTCACCGTTCTCTTTTGGACACGGATCTTACAATTCACCCCCTTAGAGTCCACCGTCCTCACTAACACACTTCCCGGTCGGAATTTGGCTTTGATACCATTCTGTCATGACCCGACCCTTCTCGATCAGGACCCGACTCTAGCACGATATTGTCCACTTTGGGCCTCCTCGCCCTCACGGTTTTGTTTTCGAGAGCTCACGGTGCAATTTCCCAGGGGGTCACCCATCATGGAATTGCACCAGCCTCAACTCGCTTAACTTTGGAGTTCCAACCGAACCCAAAGCCACTGAACTCCCAAAAGGTCTTGTGCTAGATAGGTGTGTGCCTATACTTTTAAGGCACACCACCAATCCCCTCCCAGACCATTCCCCTCGCAAGAATGTAAGATCGTTCCCGTTCCCTCCAGGACACGGGTCTTACATTATCAATATTCACATCAAACCGCACTGTGTTCACGCCTAACGATGAGTGGTTGACTAGTTGGATTCCTTAAATTAGAGGGGTGTAGCTCCCACCATTCCAGTGACGAGTTGGACGATAAACTTTAATCTAATTAAGGGCATGTTTATTTAGGAGCAATGAGAATCAAATCAAACGCAATGATTCTCATTATGTACTACTCGTGTGCTTATTTGCAAAATAGATTTATTTTTATTAAATAGGTAGGCCTCACATGAGATCCACAATGCCATTACTCGTTTTGGGGTAGTGAGATTAATTAAGAGGAAGATATTAATGATTCTCATTACCTATTTTAATATGTTATGTACTAAAATTGCCCTATAACTATTACAATAATTATAAAATTCAGTCATAATAAATTTACATATATTCTAATTTTCTTTTGAATGCTTTAATACTCGAACGATTTAACCTTTCAATTCTTATGATGCTTTTCTTACTCCAAACGCTTTTTTCGCTCCTAGGTAAGTACATTATTTTTTGTATTTCTTCTTGTTAAATTCTCTTTCGCACCTCAGCCGAATAACAAGAAAAATCTTGCCCCATCTCCGCATACCAATCCCCTTTTCCGGATACCAAACCCCATCTCCACAAATCCCAACTTAAGGTAGTTTCCATATATCTGCTAGACCTTATGGACCTCTTGTGTAAGGACTCGTCTCGAATATATGAGATTAATTAAGGTTAATGACGGATTATCGAGAATTAATTAAGAACTAATCGATGATTAGCAGACGATTTGGGTAAAATTATGATTTTGCCCTTATAAAGGGCAACAAGTTGACTTTTGACCTGGGAGGTCAAATGCACGAGGATCGAGGATCTTTACCTAGATCGAGATGATATGAGTCCGTAGACAAGCGGCACGTCAAAATTGGATATCGTACGGGAAAGTTACGGGTCATGGAAGGCTCCTAGAACTATTCATGGTTGCACGAAAATCGAGACGGTTGACTTTGGATTTGTCCTTAGTGGGCCCAAAAGATCTGGCCTTGACCATTAGATGAGTGACAAGTGTCAGTCATCCCTTGACCCATAACCCACATACATGCATCATCTCTTATCCCTCCTATTTTGTTCATCCTACCCGAAAACCCCAAACCCATTCCCTTCCCCATTTCCAATTCGACTTGAGGCCACAGAGAGACTTGAGAGGCTGAGATGATAGAGGTGAGGAACTGAGCCATCCCGAGGTGGCTAGATAACCCATAGAAAGCTCATATGATCTTGTAGGGATCAAAATCGAAGGTAAAGGACGCGTGGACCAGCCATGATGAAGGTTTGAAACTGGACCCGTGAAGATTGATCTGGGTCAGGTAATTTTTGGGCTTTTCTCTTGATTTGGAAGTCGTAGATAGGTTTCTGGGTTAAAGACGAGTCTAATGGTGAAAAAATGGAAAAAAATAAGAGCAAAATGAAAGAGATAGGATCGGGTCAGGGTCGTGGGTCGAATGACCCGGTTGCAGGAAAACGGGTTAACCCGCGAGAGGTTGACGACGGTGGCATGTTTATTAGGAGTTGTCATACCACGTGGAAAATCAAGTGATGCCACGTGACAAGCTGTCAGGCCCAGTCAATAAATAACAGGGCACCATGTCAGACCACGTGGACCACTGACGCGGCACCTGTTAGGCCTACATGGAAGCTGACGTGGCAGGTCCACGTCTGCCATGTCAGACCACGTGGACTATTGCGAAGGTGCCATGTGGCAGGGTGTCAAGTTGTTAGAGCTGACGTGTCAGTGACATGTGTTAGTAATGACATCAGCAGGTGACATCATCATAGGACATGATGTCAACGTTAACATTGCTGACATCATCGTTGATCATGATGACATCAACATTGACCATGATGACATCCGCGTTGATCATGATGTTAACGTTGACTTTGCTGACATTAGCATTGACTATTGTTGACCAGTGCGTGTGAACTTTGACCAGGTGTGAGGGCCCTTGGGCATGAATTTCAAGGTGAAACTGGTCATATTTGAAATGTTTCGACAATTTGAATCCAATGGTGGTGGTTTCAGGTCGATTGGAGGTCGTTTGATAGGCCATTTGTAGGTATTTAGCCTCGAAAAGCGTGTTCGGGACACGTTGATTGTTGCGGGATGTGTGAGGGTCTTTGGTATGGACTTGTATAGGTTAATAGTAACCTTTGAGTATGATTAGGATAGATCCGGACGTCTCGGAGAGTATGGATTAGCCTTGGAGTGGCTTACAGTGCAGGTTGCAGGCGCGCAGTACGGACGGTCTGTGAGTGAACTTTATCTTATGAAATATGATGCATGCATAAATATTTTATATGTTTTATAAACATGATTTGAGATTCCTTGAGTGCATATGATTTATATTGATGATTTGGCATTTTCGTAGAAAATACGGTATTGCACGTAGTTCGAGATTTATGTTTTATATGTTATTTGGGCTTTGGCCAAGTATTCTACATGTATAGGTTTTATGTGATTTTGATGGTTTCATGGAAAGGCATGAAATCGAGGATTAATTATCAGTTTTGAATGATTTCACGGAGATGCGTGAAATCGATATTCGGGCATGAGTCCTAGTTGATAAGACTTGACTTGGATTGAAGTCAAGGATGATTTTGGAAAGGGTTTTGAACTGTCAAATGGTTTTTGCATTTGGAAATGTCTTTCGCGCGTATGACCTAGTTTATATATGGTTTAAATTTGAGTATAGTTAAGCGTGAGATATATCGGGCTGTGACCCAGTTATGATTCTAGCATGAGACCCAGTTGTGGATTTGATAGAAGTCGAGGAATCATGAATTTATTAAAGATATTTCAAGCATGAGACCCAGTTGCGAATTTGATAGGACTCGAGGAATCCTGGGTTATGAAGTGTTGATAGACATTATTTTCGGGCTTGTGACCCATTTGATGATATTCGGGCTTGTGTCCCTATGATTTTGATTTTAAAGACTCGGATAGGGCTTCCGGTTGTGAATATGTTTCCCAAAAGAGCACCTTGGATATATACTTGCCTCCGAGGTACAGAGAGGTCACGATGCGCCTGCAGTCGAGCAGCCGAGGATGACTCGACTCAGGAGTGTGGTATATGAGATCGATCAATGATATGTTCACGATGATCTGGTGATCGACCAGTGATGTGTTCGCGGCAACATGCTCAGGATCCGAGCAGTCCTTGAGCTTATGGGCATGCGTTGCTGGGATTAGAATCGTGACTGATGAGACTGATGATGATGATGGGCTGAGATCCCACATGGTTTATTTGTTGGGCCGAGGTTCCACGTGTTTTTATTCTTGGGCTAAGACCTTGTATGACTTGACTTTGGATTGAGTGTAACAACCCGTACCTACGGGAAGGGTAAAAATGTAATTTTTGTGAAGTTTTGTAAAAAGGACGATTTTGCCCTTGTGAATAGTAAACGAAAAGTTGACTTTTTGTATTAGCGATTGGATGAGTGTTAGCCCTTGACCGTGACGTAGGTTAGGACGTCACGAGTCCGTAGACAGGCGGCAGGTTCGATTCGGACAACCGGAGGAAAAGTTATGATGTACGGAAGGTTGGGGGCGTTACCGT
This sequence comes from Prinsepia uniflora, assembly GCA_032719365.1. Lineage (NCBI taxonomy): Eukaryota > Viridiplantae > Streptophyta > Magnoliopsida > Rosales > Rosaceae > Prinsepia > Prinsepia uniflora. The sequence goes on along the minus strand of CM064861.1, from coordinate 55,770,469 downwards.
AATTTTGAGCTAATAGGGGAAATGTTGACTTTTTGGAGGATTTGTGATTTTCACGTAGACCGAGGACCGTTGGATAGGTCTCGACGTCCTGAGTTCAACGACAGGCGGCACGCTGTCATCGGACGTCGGACGGAAAAGATACGGGTCTGGAAAGTCTGAGGGCAAAATGGTAATTTTGTTCAGGAGGGGCATTTTGGTCATTTTCCCTCAGCCCAATCAGATAAGGGCAGATGGCAGAGATATTTTGGGCTGGCCTATGGTTAGTGGACACGTGCAGGGGACTGGATGGTTCCACTACATTCTCAAGTGTGCACGGCCACACGTTATCCCCATTTGAACCGTGCACACCTTCGAAGGAAACAGAAAACAGAGAGAAGAATTGGGGTGAGGCGGTGATCGATTTTGATGCTAGGGAGAGTGAAGTGTGAGTCGAGAGAGAGGCAGTGAGGTAAGGAGGAGCTGGTGATCGTGGTCTGGAGTTGCAACCGTGCACGGAGGCGACGTGGTGGACGGCTGGATCTTTGGAAGAAACAGAGGAGGCAGTGGATGGTGGTGGCCGTTGTGTTGTGTGGTGGACTGGTTCAAGTTACTAGGAGACTCAGGAGGCTAAGGGGAGTCCCACGAGCACCGTGGTGGGTGACGGTTCTCACGGCGGCGCCGGAATCGAAAGGTAATCTCTTTTGCTCTGTTTTCCGTGGATTTTCATTTCAAGAGTCGTGGACCTAGAGCTAGAATCGAAGGGTTTGGTGAGTGAAGGGAGGTTTAGGGAGGTCCTAGGAGTCGTTTGTGGTGGTTGCCGTGACGGGAGGTTCACGGTGGGAGGTGGTTCGACGGCGGGTACTCTGTACCCTGTTTAGCCGTGATTTTCAAACGGAAAATCGTGGAGTTGGAGGGAGAGTCGAGGGATTTCGTGAGTTGTGTGTGGTTCAGTGAAGTCGTGGAAGGAGTTTGGAGTGACCACCGTGAAGGGGGACGTGCTGGGTGGCCGGAAAGAAAAACAGAGGTTGGTTGGTTTTTCTTTCGAGCTTCAGTTGTGAAGCTATGGGTTGAATCGAGCCAAGAGAGTGAGGGGGATGAATTCTCTGAGATTAGACGAAGCTGTAGGTGAAGATAGGAAGGGAAACGGTGGCCGGACGGCGGAGAACGGTTCTCGCCGGTCCGGGTTGCCGTCTGGTGCGAACCGGGTTCGAGCAAGGAAGACGGTGGCACTGTAGCAGGCGCGTGAGGCCCACGCGCAGCCACTTTGGGCGGCGCGTGGAGGCGCGTGGGGAGGAATCCGGTCAAGCGTTCAACATGAGTTTAGTCCTAAATGTTCTAACGAATCCAATGGTATCGTTTTCGGGTTAATCGGACGGTGTTACGGGATGATTCGGGAATCCGTCAGGTTTAGGGTTTAGGATTAAAATATGATTAAATTCCCGAAAAATTGGGGAAAATAGGGAAGGTATCCGTGATATAATTGTGACCCTCTTTGGTATCTATTGACAGGACGGGAGACACCAGAGACGGTTGAGGAGCGCACGGAGCGCGAGTGACGTGTTGTGAACTGTGAGTGGACTCTTTCTTACTTCCGAGCATGCCTAACTGTTTTTATTAATGTTTTATGCTTTTATGTGTGTTTATATGTGATTGAGATGTTTGCACGTTTTTCGAGACGTTTTTGGGCTTTTGTACGTTTTTCGAGAAAAAGCGGGTTTTCAGAGTTTGATGTTATAATTCAGAAATTTAACCTAAAAACGTTTTCTGATGATGGTAAATAGGTTGTGGAATATGATTTGGGATTTTCCTATGGTTTTGTTATGAACATGGATCTTTTCCGGATTTGGGTTCGGAATGTCGGTTCCGAACACCGGAAGGGCTTCGAACCGGGGATTTCGAATTCGAATTTGGCGATGGATTTTGAATTGGTTTTACACTGGATATGGATTGGATTTGCTGGATCTGGATATTGGGTTTAAAGACCCGGATATTGATTGATGGGGGACGGGCCCGGATTGAGTTTAAAGACTCGGGAGTTTAAAGACTCGGATATTACGATATTACCCCCATAGGCCTATTGAGTTTAAAGACTCGGGAGTTTAAAGACTCGGATTTATATGTGAGGCCTGGTTGAGTTTAAAGACTCGGATAGGTCCAGCAGGTTTGATCGGGTTATACTCTGGTTTCTATATCAGTTTTATAGTGTATCTGTTTCTTATGATGTTTCATATTATGGTTTTTCTAATACTTCGTTGAGCATGCCTGGTTTTAAACCGGAAGGAACAAATGATTTTATTTCCTTACTTTGATTCGCTGGTAAACGGTTTTAAAACTTTCATTCCTTTTGGTCCACTCACACCTTTTGTTTTTAATTTCCCTCCAGGTCGTGGTGATAGCGCTGGGGTGAACGTTGAGGCAGATATCGAGGCATAGGGCTTCCGACGTTCTTCCGTTGCGGACTTAGACTTGTAGGACTTTTGGTGCCCATTTTGTAGAACTATGCTCTGGCTTACTGTTGTATATATTTACTCCTTCGTCTGATAGTTATGCTTATAGTTGTATTAAGTTTTTTTTTTTGGTATTGTAAGTGTGATTGTCAGACGGGAGCAGGGTTCATCCCGAGTATCGAGGTGATATTTGGGACGGGTCCTGACAATTGGTATCAGAACATAGGTTGTGTCAATTTTTGTTGGGTCTAGGTTGTTATACTAACTCTATGCCTCTTTCAGCGTACGATTGATCATGCCTCCGAGACGTGAACCCCCTCCACGACCTGAAGATGAAGCGGCGAGAGGGACTGAGAGCGCTTCGATTGAGAGAGCCCAGAGGCTAGGGGCTACTACGTTCAGCGGTGGGGCTGATCCCGAGGAAGCTCACCGATGGATCACCCGACTAGAACGTATTTTTGGGGTGATGCACTGTCCTCCCGAGGATCGGGTATTGTTAGCTACTTTTCTGTTGGATGGAGCTGCCTACGAGTGGTGATACACGCTGGAACTGTCCGGCTGGGATGCACATACCGTGACCTGGGAGACTTTCCGGGAGCGGTTTCTAGATCAGTACTACCCCCGTTCTTTTAGGGATGCGAAGGAAGCGGAATTCCTTCACTTGAAGCAAGGGAACTTGACAGTTGCTGAGTATGAGCAGAGGTTCCAGATGCTATCTCGTTTTGCTCCTGCATTTGTGGCGACTGAGGCGGAGAAGTGTCGCCGGTTTGAGTTGGGCCTCCGGGGAGAGATCAGGGCCATAGTGACAGCCGGCTCTTTTGCTACATTCCGAGAGTTGTCTGATGCTGCTGTCAGGGTGGAGGCCAGTTTACCTGCTAGACCACAGTATTCGGGCAGTGTTCGACGCCGAGTGCAGTCATTTCCAGGAGCATCGAGTCAGAGGCCCCCGAAACGGGGTAATTTTGGTGGATCATTATCGGCTGGCGGAGCCTGGTATAGCAGACCAGGCAGTTTCCAGGGCTCAGGATTTCGAGGAGCTAGGTCACAGCCGACTCCTCAGGCGAGTGCGACTTCAGTGGCTTCTACAGGGAGGCATATCGGTGGACCCGGTAGGGACACTTGCTTCTATTGTGGAGAGCGAGGACATTTCCGTCGGGAGTGCCCATTGTTAGCTCCGGAGGGTGGAGCAGGCAGAGGTGCAGCAGAACCCGGGCGGAGTACTGCTTCAGTATCAGGGGCGCGCAGGCCCTAGGGGTGGCGGTGGTGCCACGAGCAGTTCCAGAGGGCGCGGTAGGTCATCGGGAACTCAGGCGCGAGTTTTTGCGATGACTCAGCAGGAGGCTAGGTCAGCACCGGGAGTGGTGACAGGTACACTCACCATACTTGGTCACACTGTTTTTACTTTGATAGATCCCGGGGCTACCCATTCATTTATAGCTCGGAGTTGTAGTCTGGTTAAGGAGAGGGAGGTGTCTACTTTGGATTGTGCGTTAGGAGTGAGTACACCTACTGGGGAGGTGTTGGTAGTGACTCAGGTCTTGAGAGAGTGTCCGGTGATGGTAGGCCAGGTGGAGTTACTGGCAGATTTGTTACTCTTGGATTTACGGGATTTTGATGTGATCTTGGGTATGGACTGGTTGACGAGACATCATGCTTCTATCGAATGTTTCGATAGGAGAGTGACTTTTCGGAGTCCCGGATTATCAGAGACTACATTTCAGGGGGATCAGCGTGCACTTCCTACGGGAGTTATTTCGGCACTCGAGGCTAGTAAACTGTTACGTAAAGGGTGCCAGGGTTACTTAGCTCATGTGGTGGATACGCGTGCTACGCCAGTGAGGGCGGAGGATATACCAGTGGTACGGGAGTTTCCCGATGTTTTTCCCGAGGAGTTGCCAGGACTACCCCCACATCGAGATCTTGAGTTTACGATTGAGCTTCTACCAGGTACACAGCCTATTTCTCAGACTCCTTATCGTATGGCACCTGCAGAATTGAGGGAACTTAAGGCCCAGTTGCAAGAGTTGGTCGATATAGGATTCATTCGACCGAGTATGTCACCTTGGGGAGCACCTGTTTTATTTGTCAAGAAAAAGGACGGAGGATTGAGATTGTGTGTGGATTACAGGCAACTGAATAAGGTAACTATTCGGAATAAGTACCCCCTACCCCGGATTGATGATTTGTTTGACCAGCTTAAGGGAGCACAGTATTTCTCGAAGATTGATCTTCGCTCCGGTTATCACCAGTTAAGGGTTAAAGAGGAGGATATACCGAAGACAGCTTTCCGGACTAGGTACGGTCACTATGAGTTTGTGGTGATGCCTTTTGGTTTGACTAATGCCCCAGCAGCTTTTATGGACCTTATGAACCGAGTGTTCCGGCCCTACTTGGATCGTTTTGTGATTGTTTTCATTGATGATATTTTGGTATATTCGAAGAGTGCGAAGGCGCATGAGAAACACCTGAGGATCGTGCTTAAAACGTTGAGGGAGCATCAGTTGTATGCGAAGCTCAGTAAGTGTCAGTTCTGGTTGACCAGTGTTGGATTTCTTGGCCATGTGATTTCGGCCGAGGGCATTCGTGTGGATCCTCAGAAAGTTGAGGCGGTAGCCAACTGGGAACAGCCTAAGACGGTAACGGAAATCCGGAGTTTTCTGGGTTTGGCAGGGTATTACCGGCGTTTTATTGAGGGCTTTTCTATTCTTGCAGCACCGTTGACGAGGTTGACACGGAAGGGAGTTCGGTTTGAGTGGGATGAGAACTGTGAACAGAGTTTCCAGGAGCTTAAAAGGCGGTTGACATCTGCTCCTGTGTTGGCCCTTCCAGATGATAGTGGGGAGTTCGAGGTGTACAGTGACGCTTCTTTACAAGGTTTGGGTTGTGTTTTGATGCAGCACGGGAAAGTGATTGCTTATGCTTCCCGGCAATTGAAACCCCATGAGGTGAACTACCCTACACATGACTTGGAACTGGCTGCGGTGGTTCATGCATTGAAGATTTGGCGACATTACTTGTACGGTGAGAGGTGCAGGATCTTCACGGACCACAAGAGTTTGAAGTATCTGTTCACTCAAAAGGAATTGAACCTCAGACAGCGCCGTTGGTTGGAGTTACTTAAGGACTACGACTGTACTATTGAGTATCATCCAGGGAAGGCTAATGTGGTAGCCGATGCTTTGAGCAGGAAGTCAGCTGGTTCTTTGTCGTATCTGAGGACAGTACGATTACCTTTGTTGGTTGAGCTCCGTAGGTTGGGAGTAAAGTTGACTGTGGATGATCAGGGAGCACTTCTAGCAAGTTTCCATGTGCGACCTGTTTTGATTGATCAGGTGATTGATGCTCAGTTTGAGGACCCTATCCTGGGCATCATTCGGATTGAGGTCGGGGCCGGAGAGAGACAGGATTTTGAGATTCGTGAGGATGGAGCCTTGGTTAAGAATGGACGGTTGTGTGTACCTGAGGATAAAGCTTTGAAGAAGGTGATACTGGATGAGGCTCACTGTTCAGCTTATGCGATGCATCCTGGTGGGACCAAGATGTATCGTACACTTCGAGAGCATTACTGGTGGTCAGGGATGAAACGTGAAATTGCAGAGTATGTCAGTAGATGCTTGATTTGTCAACAGGTAAAAGCCGAGCGGCAGAGACCTTATGGAGCAATGCAACCTTTGCCGATCCCCGAGTGGAAATGGGATCACCTGACTATGGATTTTGTGTTCAAGCTTCCGAGAACACCGAAGGGACACGATGGTGTGTGGGTTATTGTGGATCGACTTACGAAGTCTGCTCATTTCTTGCCAGTACGGGAGAACTTCAGGTTGGAACAGTTTGCACAGTTGTTTATTAATGAGATTATTCGGTTACATGGGACTCCGGAGTCGATAGTATCTGATAGAGATCCGAGATTCACTTCTCGATTTTGGCAGAGCTTACAGGAAGCTTTTGGGACTAAATTACACTTCAGTACTGCTTTTCATCCTCAGACTGATGGGCAGTCTGAGCGGACTATTCAGATTCTTGAGGACATGATGCGAGCTTGTGTACTTCAGTTTCAGGGTACTTGGGAATCACATCTGCCTTTGATGGAGTTCGCCTATAATAACAGTTATCAGGAGAGCATTGGGATGGCTCCTTACGAGGCTTTGTATGGGCGGCAGTGTCGGACTCCATTGTGTTGGACTGAAGTTGGTGAGAGGAGGTTGACTACTTCTGAGCTGGTGGAGCTTACTCAGGAAAAAGTGGCATTGATTAGGGATCGATTGAAGGCAGCGCAGGACCGCCAAAAGAGCTACGCTGACCGTAGGATCAGGGATTTGGAGTTTGCTGTTGGAGACTGGGTTTTCCTGAAGCTATCTCCTTGGAAAGGAATTGTACGATTTGGCAGACGAGGGAAGTTGAGTCCTCGTTACATTGGACCGTATGAGATCTTGGAGCGGATTGGTCCTGTAGCTTATCGATTGGCCTTACCAGCAGATTTGGAAAAGGTACATAATGTCTTTCATGTTTCTATGCTTCGAAAGTATATTCGAGATGATTCGCATGTTCTGGAAACACAACCAGTGGAACTGAGGGAAGACTTGAGTTTTGAAGAGCAACCTGTTGCAATCTTGGATCGGAAGGATAAAGTTTTGCGAAGGAAGACGGTTCCCTTAGTGAAGGTATTGTGGAGAAATCATCAGGTCGAAGAAGCTACTTGGGAACCCGAGGCCTTGATGCGGGAACAGTACCCTTATTTATTCCACTGAATTTCGAGGACGAAATTCTTTTTAGGGGGGTAGATTGTAACAACCCGTACCTACGGGAAGGGTAAAAATGTAATTTTTGTGAAGTTTTGTAAAAAGGACGATTTTGCCCTTGTGAATAGTAAACGAAAAGTTGACTTTTTGTATTAGCGATTGGATGAGTGTTAGCCCTTGACCGTGACGTAGGTTAGGACGTCACGAGTCCGTAGACAGGCGGCAGGTTCGATTCGGACAACCGGAGGAAAAGTTATGATGTACGGAAGGTTTGGGGCGTTACCGTAATTTTGAGCTAATAGGGGAAATGTTGACTTTTTGGAGGATTTGTGATTTTCACGTAGACCGAGGACCGTTGGATAGGTCTCGACGTCCTGAGTTCAACGACAGGCGGCACGCTGTCATCGGACGTCGGACGGAAAAGATACGGGTCTGGAAAGTCTGAGGGCAAAATGGTAATTTTGTTCAGGAGGGGCATTTTGGTCATTTTCCCTCAGCCCAATCAGATAAGGGCAGATGGCAGAGATATTTTGGGCTGGCCTATGGTTAGTGGACACGTGCAGGGGACTGGATGGTTCCACTACATTCTCAAGTGTGCACGGCCACACGTTATCCCCATTTGAACCGTGCACACCTTCGAAGGAAACAGAAAACAGAGAGAAGAATTGGGGTGAGGCGGTGATCGATTTTGATGCTAGGGAGAGTGAAGTGTGAGTCGAGAGAGAGGCAGTGAGGTAAGGAGGAGCTGGTGATCGTGGTCTGGAGTTGCAACCGTGCACGGAGGCGACGTGGTGGACGGCTGGATCTTTGGAAGAAACAGAGGAGGCAGTGGATGGTGGTGGCCGTTGTGTTGTGTGGTGGACTGGTTCAAGTTACTAGGAGACTCAGGAGGCTAAGGGGAGTCCCACGAGCACCGTGGTGGGTGACGGTTCTCACGGCGGCGCCGGAATCGAAAGGTAATCTCTTTTGCTCTGTTTTCCGTGGATTTTCATTTCAAGAGTCGTGGACCTAGAGCTAGAATCGAAGGGTTTGGTGAGTGAAGGGAGGTTTAGGGAGGTCCTAGGAGTCGTTTGTGGTGGTTGCCGTGACGGGAGGTTCACGGTGGGAGGTGGTTCGACGGCGGGTACTCTGTACCCTGTTTAGCCGTGATTTTCAAACGGAAAATCGTGGAGTTGGAGGGAGAGTCGAGGGATTTCGTGAGTTGTGTGTGGTTCAGTGAAGTCGTGGAAGGAGTTTGGAGTGACCACCGTGAAGGGGGACGTGCTGGGTGGCCGGAAAGAAAAACAGAGGTTGGTTGGTTTTTCTTTCGAGCTTCAGTTGTGAAGCTATGGGTTGAATCGAGCCAAGAGAGTGAGGGGGATGAATTCTCTGAGATTAGACGAAGCTGTAGGTGAAGATAGGAAGGGAAACGGTGACCGGACGGCGGAGAACGGTTCTCGCCGGTCCGGGTTGCCGTCTGGTGCGAACTGGGTTCGAGCAAGGAAGACGGTGGCACTGTAGCAGGCGCGTGAGGCCCACGCGCAGCCACTTTGGGCGGCGCGTGGAGGCGCGTGGGGAGGAATCCGGTCAAGCGTTCAACATGAGTTTAGTCCTAAATGTTCTAACGAATCCAATGGTATCGTTTTCGGGTTAATCGGACGGTGTTACGGGATGATTCGGGAATCCGTCAGGTTTAGGGTTTAGGATTAAAATATGATTAAATTCCCGAAAAATTGGGGAAAATAGGGAAGGTATCCGTGATATAATTGTGACCCTATTTGGTATCTATTGACAGGACGGGAGACACCAGAGACGGTTGAGGAGCGCACGGAGCGCGAGTGACGTGTTGTGAACTGTGAGTGGACTCTTTCTTACTTCCGAGCATGCCTAACTGTTTTTATTAATGTTTTATGCTTTTATGTGTGTTTATATGTGATTGAGATGTTTGCACGTTTTTCGAGACGTTTTTGGGCTTTTGTACGTTTTTCGAGAAAAAGCGGGTTTTCAGAGTTTGATGTTATAATTCAGAAATTTAACCTAAAAACGTTTTCTGATGATGGTAAATAGGTTGTGGAATATGATTTGGGATTTTCCTATGGTTTTGTTATGAACATGGATCTTTTCCGGATTTGGGTTCGGAATGTCGGTTCCGAACACCGGAAGGGCTTCGAACCGGGGATTTCGAATTCGAATTTGGCGATGGATTTTGAATTGGTTTTACACTGGATATGGATTGGATTTGCTGGATCTGGATATTGGGTTTAAAGACCCGGATATTGATTGATGCGGGACGGGCCCGGATTGAGTTTAAAGACTCGGGAGTTTAAAGACTCGGATATTACGATATTACCCCCATAGGCCTATTGAGTTTAAAGACTCGGGAGTTTAAAGACTCGGATTTATATGTGAGGCCTGGTTGAGTTTAAAGACTCGGATAGGTCCAGCAGGTTTGATCGGGTTATACTCTGGTTTCTATATCAGTTTTATAGTGTATCTGTTTCTTATGATGTTTCATATTATGGTTTTTCTAATACTTCGTTGAGCATGCCTGGTTTTAAACCGGAGGGAACAAATGATTTTATTTCCTTACTTTGATTCGCTGGTAAACGGTTTTAAAACTTTCATTCCTTTTGGTCCACTCACACCTTTTGTTTTTAATTTCCCTCCAGGTCGTGGTGATAGCGCTGGGGTGAACGTTGAGGCAGATATCGAGGCATAGGGCTTCCGACGTTCTTCCGTTGCGGACTTAGACTTGTAGGACTTTTGGTGCCCATTTTGTAGAACTATGCTCTGGCTTACTGTTGTATATATTTACTCCTTCGTCTGATAGTTATGCTTATAGTTGTATTAAGTTTTTTTTTTTTTTTTTTGGTATTGTAAGTGTGATTGTCAGACGGGAGCAGGGTTCATCCCGAGTATCGAGGTGATATTTGGGACGGGTCCTGACAATTGGTATCAGAGCATAGGTTGTGTCAATTTGTGTTGGGTCTAGGTTGTTATACTAACTCTATGCCTCTTTCAGCGTACGATTGATCATGCCTCCGAGACGTGAACCCCCTCCACGACCTGAAGATGAAGCGGCGAGAGGGACTGAGAGCGCTTCGATTGAGAGAGCCCAGAGGCTAGGGGCTACTACGTTCAGCGGTGAGGCTGATCCCGAGGAAGCTCACCGATGGATCACCTGACTAGAACGTATTTTTGGGGTGATGCACTGTCCTCCCGAGGATCGGGTATTGTTAGCTACTTTTCTGTTGGATGGAGCTGCCTACGAGTGGTGATACACGCTGGAACTGTCCGGCTGGGATGCACATACCGTGACCTGGGAGACTTTCCGGGAGCGGTTTCTAGATCAGTACTACCCCCGTTCTTTTAGGGATGCGAAGGAAGCGGAATTCCTTCACTTGAAGCAAGGGAACTTGACAGTTGCTGAGTATGAGCAGAGGTTCCAGATGCTATCTCGTTTTGCTCCTGCATTTGTGGCGACTGAGGCGGAGAAGTGCCGCCGGTTTGAGTTGGGCCTCCGGAGAGAGATCAGGGCCATAGTGACAACCGGCTCTTTTGCTACATTCCGAGAGTTGTCTGATGCTGCTGTCAGGGTGGAGGCCAGTTTACCTGCTAGACCACAGTATTCGGGCAGTGTTCGACGCCGAGAGCAGTCATTTCCAGGAGCATCGAGTCAGAGGCCCCCGAAACGGGGTAATTTTGGTGGATCATTATCGGCTGGCGGAGCCTGGTATGGCAGACCAGGCAGTTTCCAGGGCTCAGGATTTCGAGGAGCTAGGTCACAGCCGACTCCTCAGGCGAGTGCGACTTCAGTGGCTTCTACAGGGAGGCATACCGATGGACCCGGTAGGGACACTTGCTTCTATTGTGGAGAGCGAGGACATTTCCGTCGGGAGTGCCCATTGTTAGCTCCGGAGGGTGGAGCAGGCAGAGGTGCAGCAGAACCCGGGCGGAGTACTGCTTCAGTATCAGGGGCGGCAGGCCCTAGGGGTGGCGGTGGTGCCACGAGCAGTTCCAGAGGGCGCGGTAGGTCATCGGGAACTCAGGCGCGAGTTTTTGCGATGACTCAGCAGGAGGCTAGGTCAGCACCGGGAGTGGTGACAGGTACACTCACCATACTTGGTCACACTATTTTTACTTTGATAGATCCCGGGGCTACCCATTCATTTATAGCTCGGAGTTGTAGTCTGGTTAAGGAGAGGGAGGTGTCTACTTTGGATTGTGCGTTAGGAGTGAGTACACCTACTGGGGAGGTGTTGGTAGTGACTCAGGTCTTGAGAGAGTGTCCGGTGATGGTAGGCCAGGTGGAGTTACTGGCAGATTTGTTACTCTTGGATTTACGGGATTTTGATGTGATCTTGGGTATGGACTGGTTGACGAGACATCATGCTTCTATCGAATGTTTCGATAGGAGAGTGACTTTTCGGAGTCCCGGATTATCAGAGACTACATTTCAGGGGGATCAGCGTGCACTTCCTACGGGAGTTATTTCGGCACTCGAGGCTAGTAAACTGTTACGTAAAGGGTGCCAGGGTTACTTAGCTCATGTGGTGGATACGCGTGCTACGCCAGTGAGGGCGGAGGATATACCAGTGGTACGGGAGTTTCCCGATGTTTTTCCCGAGGAGTTGCCAGGACTACCCCCACATCGAGATCTTGAGTTTACGATTGAGCTTCTACCAGGTACACAGCCTATTTCTCAGACTCCTTATCGTATGGCACCTGCAGAATTGAGGGAACTTAAGGCCCAGTTGCAAGAGTTGGTCGATATAGGATTCATTCGACCGAGTATGTCACCTTGGGGAGCACCTGTTTTATTTGTCAAGAAAAAGGACGGAGGATTGAGATTGTGTGTGGATTACAGGCAACTGAATAAGGTAACTATTCGGAATAAGTACCCCCTACCCCGGATTGATGATTTGTTTGACCAGCTTAAGGGAGCACAGTATTTCTCGAAGATTGATCTTCGCTCCGGTTATCACCAGTTAAGGGTTAAAGAGGAGGATATACCGAAGACAGCTTTCCGGACTAGGTACGGTCACTATGAGTTTGTGGTGATGCCTTTTGGTTTGACTAATGCCCCAGCAGCTTTTATGGACCTTATGAACCGAGTGTTCCGGCCCTACTTGGATCGTTTTGTGATTGTTTTCATTGATGATATTTTGGTATATTCGAAGAGTGCGAAGGCGCATGAGAAACACCTGAGGATCGTGCTTAAAACGTTGAGGGAGCATCAGTTGTATGCGAAGCTCAGTAAGTGTCAGTTCTGGTTGACCAGTGTTGGATTTCTTGGCCATGTGATTTCGGCCGAGGGCATTCGTGTGGATCCTCAGAAAGTTGAGGCGGTAGCCAACTGGGAACAGCCTAAGACGGTAACGGAAATCCGGAGTTTTCTGGGTTTGGCAGGGTATTACCGGCGTTTTATTGAGGGCTTTTCTATTCTTGCAGCACCGTTGACGAGGTTGACACGGAAGGGAGTTCGGTTTGAGTGGGATGAGAACTGTGAACAGAGTTTCCAGGAGCTTAAAAGGCGGTTGACATCTGCTCCTGTGTTGGCCCTTCCAGATGATAGTGGGGAGTTCGAGGTGTACAGTGACGCTTCTTTACAAGGTTTGGGTTGTGTTTTGATGCAGCACGGGAAAGTGATTGCTTATGCTTCCCGGCAATTGAAACCCCATGAGGTGAACTACCCTACACATGACTTGGAACTGGCTGCGGTGGTTCATGCATTGAAGATTTGGCGACATTACTTGTACGGTGAGAGGTGCAGGATCTTCACGGACCACAAGAGTTTGAAGTATCTGTTCACTCAAAAGGAATTGAACCTCAGACAGCGCCGTTGGTTGGAGTTACTTAAGGACTACGACTGTACTATTGAGTATCATCCAGGGAAGGCTAATGTGGTAGCCGATGCTTTGAGCAGGAAGTCAGCTGGTTCTTTGTCGTATCTGAGGACAGTACGATTACCTTTGTTGGTTGAGCTCCGTAGGTTGGGAGTAAAGTTGACTGTGGATGATCAGGGAGCACTTCTAGCAAGTTTCCATGTGCGACCTGTTTTGATTGATCAGGTGATTGATGCTCAGTTTGAGGACCCTATCCTGGGCATCATTCGGATTGAGGTCGGGGCCGGAGAGAGACAGGATTTTGAGATTCGTGAGGATGGAGCCTTGGTTAAGAATGGACGGTTGTGTGTACCTGAGGATAAAGCTTTGAAGAAGGTGATACTGGATGAGGCTCACTGTTCAGCTTATGCGATGCATCCTGGTGGGACCAAGATGTATCGTACACTTCGAGAGCATTACTGGTGGTCAGGGATGAAACGTGAAATTGCAGAGTATGTCAGTAGATGCTTGATTTGTCAACAGGTAAAAGCCGAGCGGCAGAGACCTTATGGAGCAATGCAACCTTTGCCGATCCCCGAGTGGAAATGGGATCACCTGACTATGGATTTTGTGTTCAAGCTTCCGAGAACACCGAAGGGACACGATGGTGTGTGGGTTATTGTGGATCGACTTACGAAGTCTGCTCATTTCTTGCCAGTACGGGAGAACTTCAGGTTGGAACAGTTTGCACAGTTGTTTATTAATGAGATTATTCGGTTACATGGGACTCCGGAGTCGATAGTATCTGATAGAGATCCGAGATTCACTTCTCGATTTTGGCAGAGCTTACAGGAAGCTTTTGGGACTAAATTACACTTCAGTACTGCTTTTCATCCTCAGACTGATGGGCAGTCTGAGCGGACTATTCAGATTCTTGAGGACATGATGCGAGCTTGTGTACTTCAGTTTCAGGGTACTTGGGAATCACATCTGCCTTTGATGGAGTTCGCCTATAATAACAGTTATCAGGAGAGCATTGGGATGGCTCCTTACGAGGCTTTGTATGGGCGGCAGTGTCGGACTCCATTGTGTTGGACTGAAGTTGGTGAGAGGAGGTTGACTACTTCTGAGCTGGTGGAGCTTACTCAGGAAAAAGTGGCATTGATTAGGGATCGATTGAAGGCAGCGCAGGACCGCCAAAAGAGCTACGCTGACCGTAGGATCAGGGATTTGGAGTTTGCTGTTGGAGACTGGGTTTTCCTGAAGCTATCTCCTTGGAAAGGAATTGTACGATTTGGCAGACGAGGGAAGTTGAGTCCTCGTTACATTGGACCGTATGAGATCTTGGAGCGGATTGGTCCTGTAGCTTATCGATTGGCCTTACCAGCAGATTTGGAAAAGGTACATAATGTCTTTCATGTTTCTATGCTTCGAAAGTATATTCGAGATGATTCGCATGTTCTGGAAACACAACCAGTGGAACTGAGGGAAGACTTGAGTTTTGAAGAGCAACCTGTTGCAATCTTGGATCGGAAGGATAAAGTTTTGCGAAGGAAGACGGTTCCCTTAGTGAAGGTATTGTGGAGAAATCATCAGGTCGAAGAAGCTACTTGGGAACCCGAGGCCTTGATGCGGGAACAGTACCCTTATTTATTCCACTGAATTTCGAGGACGAAATTCTTTTTAGGGGGGTAGATTGTAACAACCCGTACCTACGGGAAGGGTAAAAATGTAATTTTTGTGAAGTTTTGTAAAAAGGACGATTTTGCCCTTGTGAATAGTAAACGAAAAGTTGACTTTTTGTATTAGCGATTGGATGAGTGTTAGCCCTTGACCGTGACGTAGGTTAGGACGTCACGAGTCCGTAGACAGGCGGCAGGTTCGATTCGGACAACCGGAGGAAAAGTTATGATGTACGGAAGGTTGGGGGCGTTACCGTAATTTTGAGCTAATAGGGGAAATGTTGACTTTTTGGAGGATTTGTGATTTTCACGTAGACCGAGGACCGTTGGATAGGTCTCGACGTCCTGAGTTCAACGACAGGCGGCACGCTGTCATCGGACGTCGGACGGAAAAGATACGGGTCTGGAAAGTCTGAGGGCAAAATGGTAATTTTGTTCAGGAGGGGCATTTTGGTCATTTTCCCTCAGCCCAATCAGATAAGGGCAGATGGCAGAGATATTTTGGGCTGGCCTATGGTTAGTGGACACGTGCAGGGGACTGGATGGTTCCACTACATTCTCAAGTGTGCACGGCCACACGTTATCCCCATTTGAACCGTGCACACCTTCGAAGGAAACAGAAAACAGAGAGAAGAATTGGGGTGAGGCGGTGATCGATTTTGATGCTAGGGAGAGTGAAGTGTGAGTCGAGAGAGAGGCAGTGAGGTAAGGAGGAGCTGGTGATCGTGGTCTGGAGTTGCAACCGTGCACGGAGGCGACGTGGTGGACGGCTGGATCTTTGGAAGAAACAGAGGAGGCAGTGGATGGTGGTGGCCGTTGTGTTGTGTGGTGGACTGGTTCAAGTTACTAGGAGACTCAGGAGGCTAAGGGGAGTCCCACGAGCACCGTGGTGGGTGACGGTTCTCACGGCGGCGCCGGAATCGAAAGGTAATCTCTTTTGCTCTGTTTTCCGTGGATTTTCATTTCAAGAGTCGTGGACCTAGAGCTAGAATCGAAGGGTTTGGTGAGTGAAGGGAGGTTTAGGGAGGTCCTAGGAGTCGTTTGTGGTGGTTGCCGTGACGGGAGGTTCACGGTGGGAGGTGGTTCGACGGCGGGTACT
Organism: Prinsepia uniflora; assembly: GCA_032719365.1. Taxonomy (NCBI): domain Eukaryota; kingdom Viridiplantae; phylum Streptophyta; class Magnoliopsida; order Rosales; family Rosaceae; genus Prinsepia; species Prinsepia uniflora. The sequence continues at coordinate 55,754,719 of CM064861.1, read as the reverse complement.
CTGTACCCTGTTTAGCCGTGATTTTCAAACGGAAAATCGTGGAGTTGGAGGGAGAGTCGAGGGATTTCGTGAGTTGTGTGTGGTTCAGTGAAGTCGTGGAAGGAGTTTGGAGTGACCACCGTGAAGGGGGACGTGCTGGGTGGCCGGAAAGAAAAACAGAGGTTGGTTGGTTTTTCTTTCGAGCTTCAGTTGTGAAGCTATGGGTTGAATCGAGCCAAGAGAGTGAGGGGGATGAATTCTCTGAGATTAGACGAAGCTGTAGGTGAAGATAGGAAGGGAAACGGTGGCCGGACGGCGGAGAACGGTTCTCGCCGGTCCGGGTTGCCGTCTGGTGCGAACCGGGTTCGAGCAAGGAAGACGGTGGAACTGTAGCAGGCGCGTGAGGCCCACGCGCAGCCACTTTGGGCGGCGAGTGGAGGCGCGTGGGGAGGAATCCGGTCAAGCGTTCAACATGAGTTTAGTCCTAAATGTTCTAACGAATCCAATGGTATCGTTTTCGGGTTAATCGGACGGTGTTACGGGATGATTCGGGAATCCGTCAGGTTTAGGGTTTAGGATTAAAATATGATTAAATTCCCGAAAAATTGGGGAAAATAGGGAAGGTATCCGTGATATAATTGTGACCCTATTTGGTATCTATTGACAGGACGGGAGACACCAGAGACGGTTGAGGAGCGCACGGAGCGCGAGTGACGTGTTGTGAACTGTGAGTGGACTCTTTCTTACTTCCGAGCATGCCTAACTGTTTTTATTAATGTTTTATGCTTTTATGTGTGTTTATATGTGATTGAGATGTTTGCACGTTTTTCGAGACGTTTTTGGGCTTTTGTACGTTTTTCGAGAAAAAGCGGGTTTTCAGAGTTTGATGTTATAATTCAGAAATTTAACCTAAAAACGTTTTCTGATGATGGTAAATAGGTTGTGGAATATGATTTGGGATTTTCCTATGGTTTTGTTATGAACATGGATCTTTTCCGGATTTGGGTTCGGAATGTCGGTTCCGAACGCCGGAAGGGCTTCGAACCGGGGATTTCGAATTCGAATTTGGCGATGGATTTTGAATTGGTTTTACACTGGATATGGATTGGATTTGTTGGATCTGGATATTGGGTTTAAAGACCCGGATATTGATTGATGGGGGACGGGCCCGGATTGAGTTTAAAGACTCGGGAGTTTAAAGACTCGGATATTACGATATTACCCCCATAGGCCTATTGAGTTTAAAGACTCGGGAGTTTAAAGACTCGAATTTATATGTGAGGCCTGGTTGAGTTTAAAGACTCGGATAGGTCCAGCAGGTTTGATCGGGTTATACTCTGGTTTCTATATCAGTTTTATAGTGTATCTGTTTCTTATGATGTTTCATATTATGGTTTTTCTAATACTTCGTTGAGCATGCCTGGTTTTAAACCGGAGGGAACAAATGATTTTATTTCCTTACTTTGATTCGCTGGTAAACGGTTTTAAAACTTTCATTCCTTTTGGTCCACTCACACCTTTTGTTTTTAATTTCCCTCCAGGTCGTGGTGATAGCGCTGGGGTGAACGTTGAGGCAGATATCGAGGCATAGGGCTTCCGACGTTCTTCCGTTGCGGACTTAGACTTGTAGGACTTTTGGTGCCCATTTTGTAGAACTATGCTCTGGCTTACTGTTGTATATATTTACTCCTTCGTCTGATAGTTATGCTTATAGTTGTATTAAGTTTTTTTTTTTGGTATTGTAAGTGTGATTGTCAGACGGGAGCAGGGTTCATCCCGAGTATCGAGGTGATATTTGGGACGGGTCCTGACATTGAAGCCCTACCGAGGAAATGGCTTTGATTGAGCCATGTTTTTAATGGAATTGATTTGAAAAGCAATACGTCTTACTTTTCGGAAAAGTATTGAAAAACTTGTTTTATGATGCATGCATGCTTTTACATGAAGGGTATAAATATCTTTCCGATAAAGTGTTTTTGATAAACTGTTGTTTTTGTCCACTCATAGTTTTTATCTTTTTGAAACCCTTCAGGTTGATCGCGGATGCGAGCTGTAGCAAAGATCGAGACATCACATGTCACCACAGATCCTTGCGTACTCTGGATAACCCCAATCGGGTTATGGTTTAATCGCTTATCTGGAACATGGTGTCAGACAAGAGCATGTACATCCCACGATAATCCAGGGGGATTGGGATAGGTCCTGTCAAAGTGGTATCGGAGCACTAGGTTGCTCTTATGGTGTTACACATGTGCCGGATGTTATGTCTCTACGGTGGAAACAGCCCGTCATCAACCTGATAGTGAAGGTAGGAATAGGAAAATAACGTGGGGAAGAACCCCAGATAGATTCTGTTGGGCATGGTATGCCGTGTTTCAGTAAGGTCTAACCTCGAGTAGGGCCAAGTTTCTTATGGGCCCAGTAGCTGAGAGCTGTAAAGTTATGAGTGATAGGGATACTCAGATGGTAGTTACTGGTTGGTTGGATACTAGTTACACCAGTATGATAACTTCTGGAGTTCTTCTGGAGTTCTGACCAAGGATTAGTTTGAAATTCGGGTCATCTAGTTGAGATTGGCTGGATAAGTTACCAGAAGAATGGTACTTGTGGATCAGATCACGAGGTTACTGATCAGTGGATTATACACGTTGAGCAGATGGTACAGACATTGAGTAGTGCTCATGACTCACAGAGCGTTGGGTACAGATAAACAACGATAACGTGAGATGGAGCAGACCCAGTCGCACGAGGGTTGTGGCAGACATTGCTATCGATGGACGTGGATGAGTTTTATCGATCTTGATATGCTCATCTCTAGTGACAACTGAGATGATGAGGATTCATCAGTCGTATCGGTTACCGAGAGGTGGGATCCCTGCATTTGGTGTAGAGGTATGTGAGATCGTCGTCGCATGCAGGAGACGACAATAGGAGACGATGAACATGGTGGTGATTGTGTCAAGATGCCACATCATCTCCACTAGGATGATTGAGATGAATTGGATGGAATCTAGAGATGACATAGATGACTGAGATGACTAGGATGTGTGAGACGAGTTGGATAGAATCTGGTGATGAGTAAGATGAGTTGGACGGAATCCTAGCAGAGAACGGATGATTCTGGAGAATGTCAGGTGCGTCTAGACGATGTGTTGCCATGGATCTAGAGGTAACCAGAGCCCTTGGGAAGCAGACATGCGATTACAATGACCGATGGGTGGTGCAGAGAGGATCCTAAGAGGCCCGGTTGAGATTACGGTTATCTTTCGAGTTCTGTGTGACATTTGGACACATGTACTGCACTTGGAACAGAGACAGGTGTTTGTCTTACTGTGGCGAGTGCACGAGTGTTGGGTGCAGGAGTTGATCCCACAGAGGTTGGACATGCGAGTTAGTACTTCGACCAGTACTATGTCGGGTGTGGTTTGGTAACCAAGACTGTTCATTTTGGATAAGGTTTTGACCTTAAGATAAATTGGTTTTCCAGGATACAGACAATATTTGTCGTGATGTTCCACAAATCTATCAGGTGGACTAACCATTATTCCTCTGTTGAGTATTCGAGGAACCGGTGGTATTTGGTAGTCATGAGTTGTTATGATTGGTCTGTTGGTAAGACCAGAGTAGATCACTAAGGAAGTGTATTCAGATTTTTACAAGAACTTAACCAAAGACTAGCTAGAGGATACTAATTTTGTGAGTTACTATAGGATGACTGTTCACGTGTTGTGAATGCCCCAGATGGCTAAGTAAGCTTTAAGATGATGTCGGCTATGTCGACATTCCTAGTGTTATCCCTTGTAAGATTTACCGAGGTTGCTACCTCAGAGGGAGGTAGAGTTACGAAAGACATGAAGGTGTAAGAACTTGACACCTAGGCCGTGAGCCAAATTTGAATGACTTGAAGAGTAGATGGTACTCTGTGTCCCTAGGCATAAAGAGTAAGCACCAGGTTTGGATGGAACCGCTTTCTTGGTATGAGTCATATTGTGATGGCCGAGAGAGCTAGTGTAGATCGGTCCAAAACATCTTATTTGAGCTATAGCTGATAGAAAAAATTGAGCCTGTTGTGGAATGAATTGGTTGAGGATAGAGATTGTGTCGGACCAATGTTAGCCAATGGTGACGATATGTTGAGTATCGTTTGGGAAAAGATGAATAGTCAATGCCTCGTGTAGGATGTTCCAGGCTCATTATTGCTCCAGATGAAGAGATTTTCCTGGTGGTGGATGACCATGGAGTGCTCGAGATAGGTCACCGACAGGTTTGGATCGGTACGTCTTGGTAGATGTGAGTGGATTGGTTTGGAGTTCCAGATAAGAATATGTTGGACACATCTCCAGTGTTGATCGAGTGACTGGGAGAACTCCGAGAAGTTTTGAGACAGTATGTGACTTTTCCAGGTCTGGGATCGGATAGACAGGTTCTAATGTTGAAGCGTGATTGGCATGCTAGCAATATATAGACAAAGATGGGATGTACGAATATGGGTATATGGTAGGACGTTGCGTGAGTATAGTCCTTGAATAGGCATAAGTGGTGCTTTGTGATTGCTGTGATATGGATGCACCGATGAGTAGTGCATGTTTGATAGTGATATTGCTGAGTATTGATCATCTAATTGATGTGGTACAATCATCAGATTGAGTCCAAGATGGTCATGATATGGTAATCAGACGGGGTCCGATATTGCTGGTACGTTGAGTACGAGGGTCAGACATTGAGTATTGTGTGCTAGTGCAGGGTGGTTTTAAAGGATTTAGTGATTGTGTGAGCATGGAGCTCGAGGCCAGGATGGACCGGAGGAACCTTAGTGATATATGTGATTATCTTTGCTAGGGCAAGTATTCGATGTGGTTCAGATACACTCAAGATGAGTGAGATGTCGACATGTGTATCGACAGGATGAGTAAGATGATAGTTGGGACTCTAGAGCGAGTCAAGGTCAAAGTTGTGCAACGAAAGCGTAGTGGAGCCACGAGTTACCAGCTAGGCACGATGGTGTGTCGTTGAGGTATTGAGTATCGTGAAGCTGTTGGATGTCGTGAGTGTATTGGACGTTGGGAAACCATCTTGTGAGATAGGACGTTGGGAAACCATCTCCTATCCCTCCTATTTTGTTCATCCTACCCAAAAACCCCCAAACCTATTCCCTTCGCCATTTCCAATTTGACTTGAGGCCACAAAGAGACTAAGAGGGTGAGTGAAAGGCTGAGATGATGGAGGTGAGGGGCTGAGTAGTCACGAGGTGGTCGGAAAACCCAAAGAAAGCTCATATGAGCTTGTACGGATCAAAATCGAAGGGAAATGACATGTGGACCAGCCACAGTGGAGGTTTGAAATAGGGCCCGTGCAGATCGATCTAGGTCAGGTAATATTTAGGATTTTCTCCTGATTTTGAAGTCGTAGGTAGGTTTCTGGGTTGAAGACGAGTCTAATAGTGAAAGAATGGCAAAAAATGGGTGAGAAATGAAGGAGATAGGATCAGATCAGGGTCTCGGGTCGAATGAACCAATTGCAAGAAAATAGGTCAACCCACGAAAGGTTGCCGATGATGATGTGGCAAGCTATGTCATCATCTTTCAGGATCGGTTAGACCACGTGGAAAATCAGGTGATGCCATGTGGCAAGATGTCAGGCCCAGTCAGTAGCTGACGTGTCAGCATGTCAAACCACGTGGACCAATTAGGTGGTGCCACGTGGCAGGGTGTCAGGACCTGTTAGCCCTACGTGGTAACTAATATGGTAGGTCCACGTCAGCTATGTCAGACCACGTGGACTACTGTGGAGGTGCCATACGGCAGGGTGTCAGGTTGTTAGAGCTGACGTATTAGTGACACGTGTCAGAGATGACATCAGTAGGTGACGTCAACATGTGACGTGAAAGTGTAAGAAGGTGACACATGTCATTAATTCGGAAGTTCCTTGTGGCAGGTTGTCAAACCTGACAGGTGTCAGACCTATTAGGCTGACGTCAGCAGATGACTTCAGCGTTGACCATGACGTCATCGTTGACTGTCGTTGACTGACGCGTGTGAACTTTAACTAGTGTGTGAGGGCCCGCGGGCATGAATTTCAAGGTGAAATAGATCATGTTCGGAAGGTTTCGACTATTTGAATCCAATGGTGGTGGTTTCAAGTCGATTAGAGGTCATTTAATAGGTTATTTGGAGGTTTTTAGCCTCGAGAAACGTGTTCGGGACACGTTGACCATTCCGGGATGTGTGAGGGTCTTTGTTATGGACTTGTATAGGTTGATAGTAACCTTTGAGTATGATTTGGACAGGTCTGAATGTCTCGAAGAGTATGGATTAGTCCCGGAGTGGCTTACCACACGGGTTGCAGGTGCGCAACATGAATGATCTGTGAGTGGACTTTATCTTATGAAATTTGACGCATGCATAAATGTTTTATATGTTTTTATAAACATGATTTGAGATTCCTTGAGTGCATATGATTTATATTGTTGATTTGGATTTTCATAAAAAATGCAGTATTGCACTATGTTATTTGGGCTTCAGTCGAGTATTCTACGCACATAGGTTTTATTTGATTTTGATGGTTTCACGGAAAGGCGTGAAACTAAGGATTGATTATCAGTTTTGAATGATTTTACGGAGATGCGAGAAATAAATATTCGAGCATGAGTCCCAGTTGATAAGACTTGACTTGGATTGAAGTCAAGGATGATTTTAGAAAATTTTTTGAACCGTGAAACGGTTTTCGCATTTGAAAATATCTTTCGGTCGTATGACCTATTTGATTTGTGGGTTAAATTAGAGTATAGTCAAACGTGAGATATATCGAGCTGTGACCTAGTTATGATTCTAGCATGAGACCCAATTGTGGATTTGATAGGATTTGAGGAATCCTAAATTTATGAAAGATATTTCGGGCATGAGACCTAGTTGCGAATTTGATAGCATTCAAGAAATCCTGGGTTATGAAGTGTTGATATACATTGTTTTCGGGCTTGTGACCCATTTTGATGATATTTTGGGCTTTGTGACCTATTTGATGATATTCAGGCTTGTGTCCCTATGATTTTGAGTTTAAAGACTTGGGAGTTTAAAGATAATACTTGCTAGCAGAGGTCATCACACCTAATTACCGGAGTATCTCCTACTCAATGTACAATTACATCGGACCCTATCCGATTATAATCCTAGTCGAACTGTCATCATCGGTTCCAATACGAGTACCATCTCATGTCCCACTAGGACTCAATCTGACGATTGTACAACATTGAAAAGATTGCTCAACTTAGCGATATTGTTTTCCAATCTGCACTATTTACATGTGCATCCATATCACATCACTCTTCAAGGCACTACTCAGGCCTGCTCAAGGACTGCACTCTGGCATCGTCCAACCACATACCGATTTCCACATACTCACTGTCCAAACCTCTGGAATTATTATCATATCCAACCTCTGTCTTATATTATCTTAGCCTCATCATCCTTTCGATCCTCGATCGCCTTAGTTTACTCGTCATCATGGGTCACACGTGAATCGATCCTCTATACTAACTCTATCAGCCAATGTAACGTGACCCATAATACCAACATGGGTCCACCACCTTGGATACTCACTTGTCACATCCGGTGACCCTAAGCATCATCTGCTCTTCAAGTCATTCAAATTTGACTCATAGCTTAGGTGTTTAGTTCTTACACCCTCTTTGAACCCTTCTATTGTCGTATCACTCCTCATTGTTCCACATAAGGAAAGTCAAAGATAATGACATCAAATTTCATCCTATGTGAGTGTAAGTACCAATCCTGCTACATTCACCGCGTATGCTGACACCAAGCTCCATCTGCTAAAGATCAGAAAATGAGAAGTTTCCTTCACCAACTTCGGAATCAAGAGAAGTTGTAACCATGTTGGAAGTATACTCAAACACTCTATCCAATCGGATGTCAAGTCCAACCGCTAACCTGGCCACAGAGTGCAACATCCTACCACTAGCCTAGGGAGTCCTCAACGCACTCGGACATCCATCCACGTGTCCGTAAACAATCTAACCTTAGTATCCAACTTGCCTATCCGTTTATACCGTTTATGCACATCCAAAAAGTAGTCGTCAATCATTACCTGATTCTCACGTTTCAACATTTATGGGTTCACCTCCTAAGCACACACCAGTGCCTCAAATCTTGCATCCACTAGGGAACTAATCACCAAACTGAGTATCCCGTAGCTTTGGTAACCAAGCATAGTCTACCCACTGAACCATTAGGGATCCTCTCCTTCCCGCTTAACACTAATTTCCATGACGTCACCATGTCGTCCAAACCCACTCATTCTCCATTGGGATTCCTCCCAATCACCACTTAGTCATTGTTGGGATTCCATCGAATTCATCTCAGTCACCTGCACTAAGATATTTTGGCACACTCGCTGACAGGACCCGCCCCGATCCCACAGGGATCACAAGGGGACGTGCCCTGCTCCCGTCTGACACCCAATAATTCATACCAATTTTAACCTCAAAACATCAATTGCATAAATAACCAAATTAAAGTCATACATCAAATCCGAATTAAAAAGATGTCAGACAAGGGATGAAATCCAAAATTACAAGTTGCGAGCACGACTCTAAAATAAAACCTGCGGGCAAACCACCCAACAGGGGTTCAGGTACGCAGAAGTAGATCTATGCCTCAGCCTCAGTTTCCTCCTCTACCTCAGTATCACGACCTGGAGGGGTTACCAAAAACAATAAGGGTGAGTGGACCGAAACTCAAGTTTATAAAATCATTTGATAAGTAAAACATATAATTTACCCCTCCGTTTTCCAAACATGCATGCATCATTATTTAAAATCATAAACCATATAATATGAACCATAAGGCATGTAATAAAACCATAAGTATAATTTTAGTTGCTGCACTATACACTCCAATCCCGACATCACCTGATGTTTGACGTTCTTGACGCCTAATAAGGTCACAATAATAATAAGGCTACGCGTGCCACTTGGGTCTCAATTTCCGAGTTAAATCCCCGAATCCCGTTCGGGTACAGCATCACCTGATGCAGCATCACCTGATGCTTAGCGTCATAGACGCTGGACGTACTAGACGTCCGTGACCTCTCCGGGGTACCTCGCCGGAGGAGACAATATAATATGAAAGGATCTATATAGTGCAGTACCAAATACATTTTATTGATATCCACATGCAAAGCATATATATACATAGATAAAATCCGAACCAATCATTAAGTTTCATCAGACGGGTCTCAAGCCCAAATACCGTGAAACGTGCCATAACCATATTTTCCATATCATCAAAACCATTATTGTTTTAGCATGTGAATAAGTATAATAAACCAGAAAACATTTATGCACGCAAGGGTTTAAGAAAATGGCCCACGCACAGTACAATCCTGCTGAAAACCGAACGTGTACCCTCGTTCTGGTACAATTGTACAATCCCTGTCATTTCCAAAGTATACTAAAGGTCAATACAAACCCCTAACATTTAACCATGAAACCCTAGACCGAAACTGGTCCGGAAAAGTCGCCCGAACGCGCTTCCCAAGGCAATAAACCTCATTTTGACCAACTTAATGATCTCTGATCGACCCGAAACCACCGCCATTGGATCCGGATCGTCGAAACCTAAAGAATGGTGGTGGTCCCACCAAAATTACTGTTCACACGCGCCCCCACGCGCCAGTCAACGCGTCGGTCAACGCAGGAACAGTTCCTGCTGACGTCATCGCTGACGTCACTACTGACGTCAGCATGACGTCATGCTGACGTAATCTGACAACTGTCAGGTCTGACGTGTCAGACTCTGACAGGTGCCACGTGTTAACATCCGATTGGTCCACCTCGCTGATCTGTCAGGCCACGTGTCAGATCTGACATGTGCCACGTGTCAGATCTGACATGTGCCACGTGTCAGCACGGCACCGGTCCACGTCACTGACATGTCAGTGACACGTGGCAGTCCCAGATTGGGCCACGTCACTGACATGTCAGTGCTGACTGTGCACTGACATAGGACACGTGTCGACTCACGATTGGTCCACGTCACCTGACAATCTGACAGGGTGCCACGTTATCACCTCTGTCCTCAGACGGGTTGACCCGTATTCCTGCAACTCGGGTCGATCAGACCCGCGATCATTACCCGGTCACCATTCCCTCCACACTCAACCATTTTCACTCTGGTTTGATCCTAGATGTTCGTCATAATCCCAGAAAGGGTTCTATGGAATCAAAGTCGACAAATACAAACGGGATCGAAGGCCTACCTCGATGAACAGAGCTGGTTTCCCGTCGCCGTTTAGCCACCGTCCTGATCACCTCCGGTCACGAACTCAAGCCCAAAAGGTTCCTGGTAGTCCCTAGAATCGATTAGGGTGAATAGAAACCGAAGATAAATGTTGGAATTCAAGTTACCAAAATCGGAGTTTTAAAACCGTTTCGGGTTTCCCGGTTTCCTACCTCGCCGCCGTCCTCCGCCGTGATCCCTGCCGTCTGCCGCCTCACCCGTCCAGTCCAGTGTTACTCAGAGCAAGGGTCAGATGCAATGTGGTGTGATGGTATGGAATGGGCAGTACGTGGGTGTCGGGTAAGGAAATATATATAGAAATGGAGGGAAATGATGGACGGCCCAGAATGAATCTCAGAAATGAGATCAAGGGCTGAGATGCAATCTGAGGGTTTTGAGATGAAGGGCTGAGATCAAAAGCAGATTAAATCCTATTTAAATGCTTAGTGGAGCTTGATCCAATCCAACCAATGGGTGAGTGACACTTGTCACTCCCCAGGTGTCCTCCAGTCAGAAATTTAAGAATAAAATATTCAATACGAAAACCGAGACACGAACCTCCCGATTTCACATTTCTGACCATAACTTCCTCGTACGAAGTCCGATTTCGGCGTGCCGCCTGTCAATGGACTCGGGACGTCGAGACCTACCCAACGGTCCTTGAGTCAACTGAAAATTAGTTATTAGACGAAAAGTCAACATTTTCGCCCCCAAATGTCCAAATTACGGTAATACCCCTGAACTTCCGATAGTCATAACTTTCTCCTCGAATGTTGGAATCGAACGTGCCGCCTGCCTATGAACTCGTGACGTCCCGAACTACGTCACGGTCATCGGTCAAAGTCCGTTTGATCGCCCGATCAAAAAGTCAACGTTTTGCCCATGAACCAGGGGCAAAACGGTCATTTTGCACATTTTGTCCGATTTCGACCAACTAATCACCGATCAATCCCACTAATCATGATAAATCACTAATCAAATCCCGAAATTCGGGACGGGTCGTTACACTCGCCAACACCCAAAGCTCAACATCTCCTTCCGTGATCGCACTCAATTGTAACCGAGTCGAATCCAAAAATCTCTGCTCGTACTAAGCGTCACTCACACACTTGTACCAAATACAGGGACCACACCTCTCGACAACACGTCGGGTTTCTGTCACGACTAATGAATCTCCATCGTCTCCGTAGTCACTGGTACATAAGCTTATCCGGATCGATAAGACTCGTCCACATCTACCGACAGTAATGTCTGCACCAACCACGTGTAGACCAATCTAGTAGACTCTCTGCTACCGACAAGCCGCATGAGTGCAAACAACTCATTGTCCGTGCCAATCCATCAGTGGGGCGGCAATTCATCACCCGTATAGTCAGCTCATAAACCTATACTCCATCGATTGGTCACCTCGCAATCCGAGTTACAAGTACCACTCACTTGGTAACTCATCTAACCAACCTCAATCTAAGGTCATCCACGACCTCTGCTGCTCAGTACAGCACGTCCAACTTGACTGATCCCTCAGTCACGACTCTACCAGGTCGTCGTACTCAGATAACTAGTATCCGACTAGCTAGTATATACTATCCGAGGGTTTCGTCCACTTGTAACTCCACGGCTTCCAGCCGTTGGGCCCATAAGAAAGTTGGCCCTACTCAGTGTTTAACACTGCTTAACCACGGTATGTCACAATCAAGGCATACCATGCCACACAACTTCTATACCATGGCATTCCCTGATAATCGACATCCATCCAGGATTCGACACACTAAAATATGGCATCTCATGCCAAATAGGATCAATTCGTGTTCCATTCCCTCGTAATGTTCCCATTCTCACCCTATCTATCAGGTTGATGTCGGGCTATTAACACTGCAGAGACATCACATCCAGCACCTACGCATCACTCTAAGAGCAAACCGTACTCTGATACCAAGCTGATAAGACCCATCTCAATCCCCCTAGATTATTGTGGGATATGCCTGCTCTTGTCTGACACCGCGTATCAGACAAGGGATAAACTTATCCCCCGCTCGGGGTTATCCAAAGTACGCTAGGATCTGTGGTGGCATATGATGTCTCAATCTCTGCTACAACATTTATCAAAATTACATTTATACCCTTCACGTAAAAGTATGCATGCATCATAAAACCTCATTTCAAATACTTTCTCGAAAGCAAGACATATTGCTTCCCAAATATCATAGTGAAAAATTCTTCTCAATCGAAGCCATTACCTCAGAGTAGGGTCTCAGCCCAAAACCAAATCATACAGGGTCTCAGCCCAAAACCAAATCATGCAGGGTCTCAGTCCAAAAACAAATCACACAGGGTCTCAGCCCAAAAGCAAATCACACAGGGTCTCAGCCCAAACAGAAAACACGTACAGGGCCTCAGCCCAAAACCTTAAGACATGTGGGACATTAGTCCCACCACAGAACCACGTGGGAACTCATCCCATCCTCACCTCAGCGTCGCCGTGAACACATCACCCGTCGTGACCCTCTCCGGATCATTGGGAACACATCACCGATTGATTTTGTCACCCTGAACACATCACCAGTCGTGACCATCACTAGATCATCGTGAGCACATCAACGACTGATCTCTTCGTCGTGAACACATCACCCATCGCGACTATCTCTAGATCATCATGAGCACATCACCGACCGATCTCTTCATAGTGAACACATCACCCATTGTGACTATCTCTAGATCGTCGTGAACACATCACCAACCGATCTCGTCGCAATGAACACATCATGTAACGACCCGTCCCAAATTCCATGATTAGATTAGTGACTAATCACGATTAGTGAGGCTAATCCGTGATTAGTAGAGCGAAATCGGACGAACGATGCGAAATGACCGTTTTGCCCTTAGTGGTGGCAAAACGTTGACTTTTCAATCGGCCAGTCAAATGGACTTTAACCGATGACCGTGACGTAGTTCATGACGTCACGAGTTCATAGACAGGTGGCACGTTCAATTCCGACGTTCGAGGAAGAAGTTATGACGTTCGGAAGTTTAGGGGCATTTTGGTAATTTGGGTGAATAGTAGGTCAAAAGTTGACTTTTTGACCAGGAGGTCCGATGGCCGAGGGCCGAAGACCGTTATGTAGATAAGGACGATACGAATCCGTAGACAGGCGGCACGTCGAATTCGGACGTTCGACGGCGAAGTTACGGTTCACGGAAGTTCCCGGTTACTATTCACGACGGCACGTTTTACGAGACAAAAAGTGCAGTTTGTCTTTAGTGGGTCCAGTTACTTTTCAGCAACCAATGGATGAGTGACACTTGTCACCCATCCACTGGCCAACCTCACCCACTCATGCACCAAAACACTCAACCGTGCATCCATTTTTCCATTTTCCTCCAACCATTTTCCCGACCCCATTCCTTCCATCTGTGCGACCCAAAACCCATCCATTCTTCATTCAAGCAACCAGGGATGGAAGAGGGGACTGAGGAGGTGGCTGGGCGGCCAGAACCGCCATCCACGGCGGCGAGAGGGACAAGAACCCGTGAGGTTCACGGTGAGGCCCTTTTGATCCGTTTTTACATTTTTGATGTTATGATTCATTTCTAATGATTTTAATGAGTCCATTGAGTTGCTAGGGGGTGATTAGTGAGGTTTTGGTGGTTAGGGACGGCTGAGCAGCCGTGTGGGATGATCGGAAAAACAGGGACCGTGAGGTCCATTTTGAACCGTTAGGATTTTGGGTGTTTTAGTTAGTTTGGTTAATTGGGAATGATAGGAAAGATTAAAAGATGAATTTAGGGATTGAAATGGAGGGAAACGGATGAGAAATGAGGGTGTCGGAGACTTGGACCGGTCACGCTGGTCCAGGCGGACCGGAATTGCAGAGAAAACCGGACCGGCCCGGTCGGACCGGTTCGATCGAAGGAAGCAGGTGACACTGTAGCGGCGCGTGAGGCCCACGCGCAGCCACTTCAGGCGGCGCGTGAGGGCGTGTGCTAGGGTTTTTGGGGATGTGTTCAACATACGAAATCATCTATTCGATGTAACGAACATTTTGGGACTGGTTTCGTGTCAATCGGACACCGTCTCGATATGTTTCGGGGCATCGGAAGGTTTAGGTTCGGGATTAAAAATAGTTAAAAATACGGGAAAATTACGCGGCTTTAGTGAGGGGTTATATAAGTAGTTAGTAACCCTCTAAATTAATTTGGACAGGTTTGGAAGTCCCGGTGACGGTGATCGGCTCGGGGAGCCGTATGGCACGCGTATCGAGACGCGGCTTCGGACGGTCTGTGAGTGGACCTTGTTTTCTAAATTGGTGCATGCATAAATGTTTATTATATGTTTTAAATACTTTTTTGTGATGCCATGAGTGCATTTGGATGTGTGGCTACGTATAGGCACGTATTTCGAGGTTTCGGCCCTATACGGTGCCTATACGGGTCCGTACGTCTTTATTGGTCTAACTGAAATGGTTTTGGATTTCCAAATGGATTATGAATATGATTTGATAATGTTGATTTGGATATTTGTGAATTATATGATTTCATGAATTTCGAGGCGATTTACGTGCTTGCACCTAAATCGAGGTTTTCCAGTTTTACACTGATTTTCCATTCTTGTGGTTTTGGATATGATTTCATGAAATGGTTTTGGATTTGAAAAGGTAATTCTCGGACTTGAGGTCCATTTGATTTACGGAATCGGGCCGGAGGCCCAATTGGTTTACGATTCGGACCGGGGGTCCAGTTTCTATGTGACTTCGGGCCTAGTGCCCAGCTATGTGTTACAAATGGTTTTTACGGGTCATGACGGTTTATGGGAACCGGCATGAACCCCTGAAATGGATTTACGGGTCATGACGGTTTATGGGAACCGGCATGAACCCATGAAAGGATTTTATGGTTCATGACGGCTTATGGGGGCCGGGCATGAATCCTTGAAAGGTTTAAAGAATGATTTCAAAAGGTTTTTCATATTCCATCCTATATATATGATTGTCTCCTCCGGGGAGGGTCGTTGGCCTGGGTGGACCCTGGAGTAGTCACGGAGCACTGACTGAGTGGAGTCGCCCCCCAGTTGGGTTCCTTACTCTCAGGATGGGCATGGTTCGTTACCTCCAGGGAGGGTCATTGATCTACGGACATTGACCTGGGTGGACCCTGGAGAGACTTGGGTTTGAGACCCCGGTTAGCACACGTGTAGCTTTATTTTACCGTGACAGGTTCTGGATATGAATATATTGGATAAACATGGTTTCAACTGGTTTGGGAAAACTGTGTTTTATGATGATAAATGGATTTGGGCTGAGATCCCACATATGCTTACTATGTTCTGATTTTTCTGTAAATTGGTTTTGGGCAGGAGCCCGTGAGACTTGTATTTACGGAACTTGGGGTTGTGACCCTATTTATGGATGTTTTAACATATATTATTGGATAAATGGTTTTACTATGCATGCATGCTTTTTAGTGGAGGGTATAAAGGTCTTCTTATGGAAATGTTTTATAAAATCTTTATTTTTGTCCACTCACAACCTTTCTGTTTTTAATACCCTTCAGGTTGACAGCGGATGTGGACTGTAGCAGAGATCGAGATATCACATGCCTCCTCCGGATCCTGGCGTACTCTGATAGCCCGGGAGGGCAAAGGTCGGAAATATCCCTTGTCTGACACTTCGTGTCAGACGGGAGTAGGGTCATCCCGCACTAATCCCGGGGGGATTGGGATGGGTCCTGTCAACGTGGTATCAGAGCGGGGTTGTCTCTATTCGAGCAACCGCGGAGCTCTTGGAGTATGTATGCTGGTCGAGGATGTGATATCTCAATGGGCTACAGTTCGTGGTCAACCTGATTGTTGGGGTACCGGTACGATAGTTAGTAGGATTGGCATGCCTTGGTTCGGCATTTGAGGCTGGGGTTGCCATAGATCTGTCAAGGTTGACAGTGTGGGACCCTACGGAAGGATTAACGTGGGGTCGGTCAGATCGGCAGTTGGCAGCCGGATTCGAGGAATTCTGGTTGGACTTACGGTAGGATTGGATTGATGTCCTTGTGATGTCAAGACCGCGGGGTCGGTCAGATCGTGGATTTTACTGCCTTATACAGTTGGGTTCAGAGTGACCCTAGGGCTTGATTGTGGAACCCTACCGTATGTGTATGGTTCGGAAATGGGAGTTGACGAGTGGTTTGACTTGGACGACTATTCGAATTTGGATTCGTTAGTCGGTCTAGTCATATCAGCTTGTGTTGGGACTGCACTTCGCAGTCAGGGCTGTACTTACCAGTTAAACCTAGTGGGTTGTCGTGCTACTCAGTTGTGGTTTGGCGCAGCTAAGGTCATGGGCGACCTAGTAGACGACATTGGTTTAGTCAAATTACGACTGGTTAGAGATGGTTTGGACAAGTTATCAGGGTTGGTACTTGTCGATGAAATCCCTGAGTGGGATACAGAGTAGTTGGTACAGGCAGTTGATTCCGTTGGATGCGGAGTCTGGACGTCTAGTCGTTAGGTCTGCCCGAGGTTGTGGCAGACGCTACTATCGATAGACGTAGTCGAATTTTATCTGGTTGAGTAGACTCAGGTTGTCGTGACGATTGTGACGATGGGATTGTCAGTCGTGACGATGGTACGAGGTGCGTGAATAACGCATATGTGTGGGTAGTGATTCTGGATTCGACTTGGTTACGGTTGAGTGCGATCGCAGAATGAGACGGGGACGTACGGGGGACGTTTCCTCTTCTCGTATGAGTTGTCAGGTACGAAGGAGGCAGAGTTTCTCCTATTCGAGCAAAGGTACGGGTCATCGTTCGGTATGAGCGGAGATCCAGAGTTGTCTGATTGGCACACTTTGTGCTGATGCTGACAGGTGGTGTACTGGTACTAGTGCTGGTGCTGGTGCCGGTGATTGTGATGACGGTGAGTTACGAGTCAGGATGTGACTCCGACGTGATGGGCTTATGATTGTTATCTGTGGTTCGGGAGTGAATCACGGGTAGTGACGGACTGGATAGGATCCAGCGGTAGTTGAGGAGTGAGGATCGAGTATTATCATGACGGATTAGTGACCGGTTGGTCAGACTCGTTCTGTCGCGGGGTTTAGCGACCAATTGGTCAGAATTAGTCAGGATTGGTTAGAGATGGAGGTTTGCAGAGCTTTGACTGCAGATCACAGGAGGGGGCTGTTGTGACTTTTCAGTCGAGTGGTACATCAGATTAGGATGAATTGACATCCTTTTGGATGTACATATACGGTCGTAAATGGGCATGTGTCCATAACCAGTCTAACGGGGACACGTGGTTGATGTCCTGGTATGTTGTTTCCAATTTTGTTGGAACTTCGAAATCGCGAGAGGTTGCGATTGAGGTGACGAGAGGACTGCGGGTTTTCCGCATTGGTATTGGGTATGTCGAAGTCGTTTGGGTGACTTCTCAGGTTCTACCATAAGTGATGGTGGTAGAGGATGTAGATGTTATTGATGTTGTTGGTTGCCACTAGTACACTGATCGTGTATTGGTTGGTGGACTCGTGATTGTCTTGGGTCATCAGGTGGAGTGAGTATATCGAAGTTAGGTGACTGAGATTTCTCATTTTCTGCCTGGTGGCAGACGATGTTGGTTTACGTGACGTGGTGAATGCAACGAGCTTGGTTGTATTCACATAGGATGATTTGTGATGTCATAGTCTTGTATCATCTTTGGTTTTCCTAGGTGGAATGACAAAGATCGATACGAGGTAATCAGTGAGAACCCACAGTCTCGACGTGTCTTGTCGTTGACTAATCTATTTAGATGTGGGAAATGGTTAAGGACTTTGGACGTCGTGACGATCGGGGATCGTGACGTCTATGGTCGGTTGACGTAGTGTTGGATCTGGATCGTGATTTGGATGATCCAGATAGGTGGAGAGTTTATCACTCTTACTTGGTTGAGTGGAGCATGATGGGACTGAACTTCTTTTCGAGGTAAATCCCATATGGCTTACTACTCGCCTGAGTAGTTGTTCGATGAGTAGGTGTCTGACGAGGTCGGATTTTGTCTGACCTAGTGTTGTGTTGATGTTGGGATTGACTTCCCTATGAAGTCAATCGATTGTGTTGTGGTAATCGGTCGAACAGGTATCCGATAGGTTCGGATATGGTGCGTCTCGGTAGACGAGAAGGATATTTCAGGTTTTGGAATCAGATTTCTGGATGACGATTCAGGATTTGATTTTAGAACTTGAAAGAGGATTTCTGTATTTGGGTTTTGGAATCGGATTCTGGGTGACGATTCAGGATTTGATTCTAGAGCCTGACTGTGGATTTTCTTTTTATGGATTTGGGTTCGAAATGGTTATTCCAAATGCCGGTTTACGGAATGATGATTTCGGATTCGAATTTGGACATGATGTGGATATGATTTCTGGGTTTGGATTCGGGATTTCTCACGAAATTTCGGATTCGGATTTGGGGAATAGATAATGGGTCGGAGTTTCAATTTGTCTAGTACTGGATTGGACAAATGGACTCCATAGTAGAAACGTGATTGGCTACAACCTATATGGGTGTAGGCTGATTGATGTGTAGATGTATGTACCTTGTACGTTGTTCGAGGTACAAGACTGGGCATACTTGTGGTGCCTAGTGACGGTATATAGGTTATACCGGTATTACGTTGGGGAGCGTGTTGGTAGTCGGATTGGTTCTGATACCATTGGATTAGTTGCGATCGTGAACTAGACATTGGATACTGTGCATCGGGTCATGGTATTTCTAATGGGTTTAGTTACACACAGGTCGAGTGAAATGCTTGTGGTTAGTGTAACCACGAGTGTGTGTTATATCAGTTTGCGATTGACGACTGTCAAGTGGTGACAGTTTGTCGGAGGTGTCAGCGTGGATCGTTGAGTGAGGTCTGATGACTCTCAGTGGGAGCAGACGTCAGGGTATCTTAGTGAGTGAGTAAGGAACCGTAGAGTTGTTTATGTCAGCGAAAGGGTAGATTTGACAAGTGGGTCGATCATAGGATACTTGGGCTCCTCTGATACTGACAGGTGGTGTCAGTTCGGAGCGTACGACTTCTGCTATTCGACGTGGTCGAATGTAGACGAGGCGACATGAGCGTTAGTGGTACGTCTGGTTGCAGACGAGTAAGTATTACTCTGGTTAGTTGGTGTACGAGTGTACACGTGTTGCGAGGTTGATTCTACTTTCCACGAGCTGGATATGGAATCAGGATAATTGGAGTTCCGAGAATGAAACTAAATTAAGGAGGGAAGCATGGTTGGATTAGAGTCGGTTGGAATTTCGAGGACGAAATTAATTAAGGAGGGAAGGTTGTAACGACCCGTCCCAAATTCCATGATTAGATTAGTGACTAATCACGATTAGTGAGGCTAATCCGTGACTAGTAGAGCGAAATCGGACGAACGATGCGAAATGACCGTTTTGCCCTTAGTGGTGGCAAAACGTTGACTTTTCAATCGGCCAGTCAAATGGACTTTGACCGATGACCGTGACGTAGTTCGTGACGTCACGAGTTCATAGACAGGTGGCACGTTCAATTCCGACGTTCGAGGAAGAAGTTATGACGTTCGGAAGTTTAGGGGCATTTTGGTAATTTGGGTGAATAGTAGGTCAAAAGTTGACTTTTTGACCAGGAGGTCCGATGGCCGAGGGCCGAAGACCGTTATGTAGATAAGGACGATACGAATCCGTAGACAGGCGGCACGTCGAATTCGGACGTTCGACGGCGAAGTTACGGTTCACGGAAGTTCCCGGTTACTATTCACGACGGCACGTTTTACGAGACAAAAAGTGCAGTTTGTCTTTAGTGGGTCCAGTTACTTTTCAGCAACCAATGGATGAGTGACACTTGTCACCCATCCACTGGCCAACCTCACCCACTCATGCACCAAAACACTCAACCGTGCATCCATTTTTCCATTTTCCTCCAACCATTTTCCCGACCCCATTCCTTCCATCTGTGCGACCCAAAACCCATCCATTCTTCATTCAAGCAACCAGGGATGGAAGAGGGGACTGAGGAGGTGGCTGGGCGGCCAGAACCGCCATCCACGGCGGCGAGAGGGACAAGAACCCGTGAGGTTCACGGTGAGGCCCTTTTGATCCGTTTTTACATTTTTGATGTTATGATTCATTTCTAATGATTTTAATGAGTCCATTGAGTTTCTAGGGGGTGATTAGTGAGGTTTTGGTGGTTAGGGACGGCTGAGCAGCCGTGTGGGATGATCGGAAAAACAGGGACCGTGAGGTCCATTTTGAACCGTTAGGATTTTGGGTGTTTTAGTTAGTTTGGTTAATTGGGAATGATAGGAAAGATTAAAAGATGAATTTAGGGATTGAAATGGAGGGAAACGGATGAGAAATGAGGGTGTCGGAGACTTGGACCGGTCACGCCGGTCCAGGCGGACCGGAATTGCAGAGAAAACCGGACCGGCCTGGTCGGACCGGTTCGATCGAAGGAAGCAGGTGACACTGTAGCGGCGCGTGAGGCCCACGCGCAGCCACTTCAGGCGGCGCGTGAGGGCGCGTGCTAGGGTTTTTGGGGATGTGTTCAACATACGAAATCATCTATTCGATGTAACGAACATTTTGGGATTGGTTTCGTGTCAATCGGACACCGTCTCGATATGTTTCGGGGCATCGGAAGGTTTAGGTTCGGGATTAAAAATAGTTAAAAATACGGGAAAATTACGGGGCTTTAGTGAGGGGTTATATAAGTAGTTAGTAACCCTCTAAATTAATTTGGACAGGTTTGGAAGTCCCGGTGACGGTGATCGGCTCGGGGAGCCGTATGGCACGCGTATCGAGACGCGGCTTCGGACGGTCTGTGAGTGGACCTTGTTTTCTAAATTGGTGCATGCATAAATGTTTATTATATGTTTTAAATACTTTTTTGTGATGCCATGAGTGCATTTGGATGTGTGGCTACGTATAGGCACGTATTTCGAGGTTTCGGCCCTATACGGTGCCTATACGGGTCCGTACGTCTTTATTGGTCTAACTGAAATGGTTTTGGATTTCCAAATGGATTATGAATATGATTTGATAATGTTGATTTGGATATTTGTGAATTATATGATTTCATGAATTTCGAGGCGATTTACGTGCTTGCACGTAAATCGAGGTTTTCCAGTTTTACACTGATTTTCCATTCTTGTGGTTTTGGATATGATTTCATGAAATGGTTTTGGATTTGAAAAGGTAATTCTCGGACTTGAGGTCCATTTGATTTACGGAATCGGGCCGGAGGCCCAATTGGTTTACGATTCGGACCGGGGGTCCAGTTTCTATGTGACTTCGGGCCTAGTGCCCAGCTATGTGTTACAAATGGTTTTTACGGGTCATGACGGTTTATGGGAACCGGCATGAACCCCTGAAATGGATTTACGGGTCATGACGGTTTATGGGAACCGGCATGAACCCATGAAAGGATTTTATGGTTCATGACGGCTTATGGGGGCCGGGCATGAATCCTTGAAAGGTTTAAAGAATGATTTCAAAAGGTTTTTCATATTCCATCCTATATATATGATTGTCTCCTCCGGGGAGGGTCGTTGGCCTGGGTGGACCCCGGAGTAGTCACGGAGCACTGACTGAGTGGAGTCGCCCCCCAGTTGGGTTCCTTACTCTCAGGATGGGCATGGTTCGTTACCTCCAGGGAGGGTCATTGATCTACGGACATTGACCTGGGTGGACCCTGGAGAGACTTGGGTTTGAGACCCCGGTTAGCACACGTGTAGCTTTATTTTACCGTGACAGGTTCTGGATATGAATATATTGGATAAACATGGTTTCAACTGGTTTGGGAAAACTGTGTTTTATGATGATAAATGGATTTGGGCTGAGATCCCACATATGCTTACTATGTTCTGATTTTTCTGTAAATTGGTTTTGGGCAGGAGCCCGTGAGACTTGTATTTACGGAACTTGGGGTTGTGACCCTATTTATGGATGTTTTAACATATATTATTGGATAAATGGTTTTACTATGCATGCATGCTTTTTAGTGGAGGGTATAAAGGTCTTCTTATGGAAATGTTTTATAAAATCTTTATTTTTGTCCACTCACAACCTTTCTGTTTTTAATACCCTTCAGGTTGACAGCGGATGTGGACTGTAGCAGAGATCGAGATATCACATGCCTCCTCCGGATCCTGGCGTACTCTGATAGCCCGGGAGGGCAAAGGTCGGAAATATCCCTTGTCTGACACTTCGTGTCAGACGGGAGCAGGGTCATCCCGCACTAATCCCGGGGGGATTGGGATGGGTCCTGTCACATCATCCATCGTTACCATCTCTAGATCATCGTGAACACATCACCAATCGATCGCGTCGCTGTGAACACATCACCCGTTGCAACCGGAACTCTAACTCGAAAATCATAGGGTCGTATGCCCCAAATATCACCAAATGGGTCACAGCCCGAAAACCAGTGTCCAACGAGACTTCACATCCCAGGATTCTTTAAATCCTATCAAATACAAAACTGAGTCTCATGCCCGAAACATCTTTCCAAATTCGAAAACCATTTCCAACACATTTTCCCATTCATCCCGGAATTCACGCCAAGTCAAGGTCTTTCAACTCGGACTCATGCCCGAATCTCGGTTTCGCGCATCTCTGTGTGACACGACCCATCCCTATCCCCCAGTGATTAACGTGGGATGTGTCATGCTTCCGTCTGACACGAAGTGTCAGACAAGGGATAATACGTACCTCGGCCCATATGGGGATCCTAGAGCGCGCTAGGATCGGTGGAGGAGTGCGATGTCTCGGTCTCTACTATAGCCAGCATCCGTGATCAACCTAAAGGGCATTAAAACCATTAAGAACTGTGAGTGGACGGAAATCAATAAGTTCATAAAAACACATTTCATAAAAATATTTATGCCCTTCACTAAAAAGTATGCATGCATCGAAATCTAGTAATCAAAACGTTACTTAAATAAACCATTAGGGACTAAGCCCAAAAACCGTAAATCCAAAACTAAATGAGCCACCGCCCAAATCCATAGACGTAAATCCGACCAAAGAACCACTTCATAGATCCAATAATCCATATTTACCACATAACCATCTTCGGCATCCCAGATGCCTAGCGCCCCAAACAATCAGGACCCATCCCAATCCCCCCGGGATTAACGCGGGACGTTTCTGATTCCGTCTGACACGGAGTGTCAGACAATGGAAATTCTGACTTTAGCCCTCTCGGGCTTCAGAGTACGCCAGGATCCGGAGGAGGAATGTGATGTCTCGGTCTCTTCTACAGCCCGCATCCGCTGTCAACCTGAAGGGCAGTTAAAACATTTAAAAGTTGTGAGTGGACAAAATAATAATTTATAAAAACATTTTCATAAAGACATTTGTACCCTTAACTACAAAGTCTGCATGCATTCAAAAACCATTTATCCAAAAGAACCATATGTGGGAACTAAGCCCAAAACCATAAAGAAACCAACCATACGGGCCACTGCCCAAATCCCTATGGGACTCAGCCCAAAACCAGTACATAGATAATATATCATATAACATATACATATAAATCACATAACCAATCTTGTCACAGTATCTAAAGCTACGCGCGTGCTACCCGGGGTCTCAAAGCCTAAGTCTCCTAGGGTCCACCCATGTCAATGTCCGTAGATCAATGACCCTCCCTGAGGTTATAATCCGAGCCCTCCTGAGATTAAGGTACCCAACGGGGGCGACTGAGTGAGTGCTCTGTGACTACTTCGAGGTCCACCCAGGCGAACGACCTTCCTGGAGGAGACATTCCTAATAAGGAAGGTATATGAATATATATATATATATATATATATATATATATATCAAAAACATTCTTAAAACCTTTCAAGGGATTCATGCCCGGTCCCCATAAACCGTTATGAATCTGGAAATTCATTTAGGGTCCCCGACCCGAAATCACAAATGTAAAGTAACTAAGCCTCGTGCCCAAACTCATGGCTCAACTGGGCATCGTGCTCGATATCTCAGGGTCAGTCATGATTCCAGTCGTAGTGATGCGTGCAACCATCCGTCCAGGACCGCCCTCAATCCTAGTATGTCACCATGAACGTATCAACCGACGCGACCACCGCTAGATCATGGTGCACCCATCACCGATCGATATCCTGAACCTTCAGCACTCTGAAGTCGAGCCTCTAGTGGCTGCTCAACGATGGTACGTGCATCGTGACCTCTCCGGAAGGAACGCATCCCAGTCCGAAGGTGAGCTTCGTATCGTCCGTCGCTGTGCACATAGCACTGGCCGCGACCACGACTCATATCGGTAGGCCACCAATAGGGCTACGTGCCTGAGACCAAACCAAATGGGTCTCATGCCCGAGTTTATCCTTTTTAAATCTAAAACCATTTCATTTAATCTATCGTAGAAATACAAACCCGTATAGGCACTATATAAGGCCGAAACCTCAAAATACGTGCCAATACGTAACCACACACAAATGCACTCATGGAAACACAAAAAAAAAGTATTAAAACACATAATAAACATTTATGAATGCATCAACTTAGAAAACAAGGTACACTCACAGACCGTCTGAGCTGCCACCTCGATACGTGTGCCATTCGGCTCTCCCGGGCTAATCACCATCACCGGGACTCCCAAACCTGTCCAAATCACTTTAGAGGGTTACTAACTACCTTATTAACCTCTCACTAAAGGCCCGTAATTTTCCCAAAATTTTAAGTATTTTTAAACTCGATCCTAAACCTTCGGATGTCCCGAACAATATCTAGACGGTGTCCGATCGACACGAAACCAGTCCCAAAATGTTCGTTACATCGAAAGGATGATTTTGTGTGTTGGATGTTTCCCAAAAATTGGCCTCACACGCCCCCACGAGCGGCCTGAAGTCCCTGTGCGTGAAGCCCACGCGCCAGGTACTGTTCATCATCCCTAACCCTTAGCTGGCCGGGTTCAGACCGGTTCAAACTGGTTCGGTCCAACCAAACTGGCGATCACGGTTCACGGTCCATTCTCACTCATTTTCACTCCATTCCTTCCCCTTTTTATTCCTAAATGTTCCTAACACTAAACCCAATATATTTAACCTTTAAAAACAGAAGAAACGGGTAGAAATCACAACTTGAAGGTCCATGGTTGAACTGACCACTTGTAAACCTCCACCGTCGTGGCTCCCAGCTGTCCTAGCCCTCGAAACTGGTCCAGAACATTGCCTAAGGTCCCAAGAGAGCTAACCTCATTAATAGAATCAACCAAAAACCCCTCAAACTAAAACTCGAATTCAAAACTTGCTTACTCGCCATTTCGGGTTTCCCTCCACCTTGGCCACCGCCGTGGCCCGTCGTCCATTCCCATGCCTTCCAAGTCTCTCTCTCAGTCTCTCATTACCCATCACAAAATTGTATGGATGCAAGTGGGGTGTGGGTGTTTGTTTGTTCCAAAAGAAAATGGATAAATGGAGGGGGATGGGTACTCGGGTTGTGAGAGGAAACAGAGAGGATGATGATCAGGTGAGAGGGGGAAGAAGAAAATGGATGGTGAGGATTGAAGGAAGAAATATAGATGAAAGGTCAGGATTAAAAGATGAGATGAGTGAGAAATATAAAATAATAAAATAATATATTTAATTAATTAGATCCACTTTTTAGGGATAATGACCAATGGGACTTGTCACTCATCCATGGGTCCCACTAACATATCTGCCCAATCATATATCGCCACATAATCCTGTCTCGTAATGCATGTATAATGCAATCGAACTTCCGTGACCCATAACTTTTTCGTTCGACGTCCGATTTTGGCGTGCCGCCTGTCTATTGATTCGTATCGACCCGATCTATGTAACGGTCCTAGGCCCTCAGACATCGGACATCCCAGGTCAAAAGTCAATATTTTACCCAAGACTAGGGGTAAAACGGTCATTTTGCATCGTTCGTCCGATTTCGCTCAACTAATCACCGATTAAACTCACTAATCCTTGATTAGTCTCTAATATAATCCCGGAATTCGGGACGAGTAGTTACACAGACGCTTGATGTCCCATACGTCATATCTCGCGGTAATAAGAAACGCGTGCTACTCGGGGTCTCTCGGGGTCAATATCTCTGACGTCCCAGATGTCTGACGTCTCAGACGTCTATTCATAGCAATCATGCTCCTGGGTCACTATACGGTCTGGTAGCTCCGTATAATGACCCCTCGTAGGCAATGCACCGTGACTTCCCCAGTTTCCTAGACACTTGGAGGAGACCATCACATTTCCTCATATCAAGATGGTATATGGAAAACAGTTTTACAAAGCCATTTCAAAAACATCTCTATAGGCCTTGCCTGAAATTCCCATAAAACTTCACAAATCCATTTAGGGTCCCCGACCTGAAATCAAGTTTATGAAACATAGGGTCCCAGACCCGAAATCACATTTATAAAACTAAATTGGGCCTCATGCTCGATTTTCTAAACCACTGGGACCCCGGCCCGATCACATAGCTCAAAAGGGTCTCAGCCCGATTTCGTAAACCAACTAGGCCCTTGGCCTGATCACATAATTCAAATGGGTCTCATGCCCAAGTTCATCTTTGCAAAACCCAAAACCATGCCATTGAACCATTATTAAACTCACAACCACATAGCAAAAGTATAAACTCGTAAACCTCGAAATACGTGTAAATATGGAATTACCTCGAAATACATGCAATCATGTAAACCACCAGCGCCACAATCATCATCATAGAAGTCACGTAGGTAAAACATGTAAAATAGTTATGCATGCATCACAGTTTAGAAAACGAAGTCCACTCATAGACCGTCCTACGGTGTCGCCTCAATACGAGTGCCATAAGCCTTCCCGGGCCATACCACTATCACTGGGACTTCCAAACTTGTCCAAATCATACTACAGAGTTACTAACCTCTTCATTAACCTCCCATGAAAGCCCTGTAAGTTTTCAGCATTTTTAACTATTTTTAAACTCAATCCTAGACCTTCAAACACCCCGAAACATATCGAAACAATGTCCGATCGACCCAAAACCAGTCCCAAAATGTTCGTTACATCGAATAGATGATTTCACATGTTGAAAGTTTCCCCAAAAAGCCCTCACGCGCTCCCACACGCGGCCTGAACCTCTTGTGCGTGAAAGCCACTCGCCGGGGACTATTCATCATCCCTGTCCTTCGGCAGACCGGTCCGGTCTGGTCCAACTAGACCAGCTTAACCGGTTCGGTCAATTCTAACCCTTTCTTCAGCCCGTTTTCACCCCAATTTCCTTCTAAACCATCCTCTAACTATTTCCAATCGATCCATGGATTCAAAATGAGAAGACCAAGTCTAAAAACCATACCTTCAAGTTTGATTATTGAACCGGCCGACCTCCACCGTTGGTTCCCTTGCCTCCGGCCACCCTTCAGCCATCGTTCCAAGCTTATTTGGTTCCTAGCAACCTCAGACACATCCTCTAATTAATAGCATCAATCAACCATCACTAAATCATGGTTTGCCATTTTTTTGAATCCAAAAACCATGAATTCGGTGCCTTACCTCCGAATTGCCACCACCGTGCACGACAGTGCATGAAACTGATCCCAGCCAACATAGAGGAGCTCTAGCAACTCCCTAGGGCTATCCATATCGATCAACAAACCCCCAAAACCAATGTCACAATTTTTGAACCAAAATAGGGCTCACGGGTTTGGTTCCCCAACCAACACGTAGGAGCTCTAGCATTTCCCTTGGGCCATCCATATCGATCAACAAACCCCAAAAACCAATGTCACAATTTTTGAACCAAAACAGGGCTCACGGGTTTGGTTCCCCAGCCACCACAGCCGTCCAAGATGGTCATCGTCACTAACACCATCATCAACGCCAGCCCTCACACTCCAGCTTCCTTCAAAAGTTATTTGCATTAGATGAGGTTTAAAGGGTTTATGGGTGATGGGGTTCATGGTTTTGGAGGGACAACAGAGAAGGGGTCAAGTTTGCACGATTATGAAGAAGATGATGATCAGATGAGATGATCGAACGGTGAGGATGAGAAGATAGGAGAGATGGATGGCTGGGGTTAGAAGATGATTAATATATATATACATATAATTAACCAATGGGACAAGATCCCCAATCTAAGGAGAGTGGCCAATGGGATGAGTGGCACTTGTCACTCATCCAAGGGTCCCACCAAAAATATCTGACATTCACAAATAATTAATATTAAATTCAAATCCCGAGGGGTAAGTTCCCGATTTCTATCCCTTGACCATAACTTCTCAGTTCGACGTCCGATTTCGATGTGTCACCTGTCTACGAACTTGTGACGTCCCAAACTACGTCACGGTCATTGGTCCTCGTACATTTGACTTCTCGAGTCAAAAGTCAACATTTTGCCCAAGACTAGGGGCAAAACGGTCATTTTACACCGTCTGTCTGATTTCGCTCAACTAATCACCGATTACTCTCACTAATCCTTCATTAGTCACAAATCTAATCCCGAAATTCGGGACGGGTCGTTACACTGTGAAATCCTCTAAAATCGTTATTCAAATCATCAGTTTCACGCTTCTCCGTGAAACCATCAAAATCATATAAAATAACATAAAACATATACACGCAGAATACTTGGCCGAATCCCAAATATCACATAGAACAAAAATCTCGAACTACGTACAACAACGTATTTTCCTACGAAAATGCCAAATAGTTCATACTTAAATCACATGCATTCATGGCATCTAAAATCATGTTCATAAACACATATAAAACATTTATGCATGCATCATATTCATCAAACATAGGTCCACTCACAAACCATCCAAGTTGCGCCTCGATATGCATGCCATAAGCCTCCCTAGGGTTAATTCACCATCACCAGTACTTTTGGACTTGTTTATGGATGAATAGTGATGGCCCAATTTCCAGCTCCCTGCATGAGCTGCTCCGTCATCCTCAACCCTTGTTTTTTATCCCTAGCGACTGTTTTCAGATGTGATCTCTGCTATCCACGGTGGTCCTGCCTCCTCCTCGCCATTTCCTAGTCTCTCAGCCACCCTCAGTCACTCTCTCAGATAAAACCAGGTGAGGGTGAAGGGATTGGGGTTTGGGTACGTGTTGGTTCGAATGAAAATATGAATGGGAGAGATGCATGTGTGTGTGTTTGGTGAACAATGGATGAGTGACGCTTGTCACTCAGCCATTGGAACTGAAACAAATATATGGGCCCCACTAAAGGATAATGACAACTTTTTCTCGTAAAATGTGCAATAGTACTCGGAACCTTCCGTAACCCATAACTTTCCCGCATGTTTTCCGATTTCAACGTGACAACTGTCTACGAACTCGTATTGACTTGACCTACATAATGGTCCTCAGCCCTCGTGTATTGGACCTCTCGGATCAAAAGTCAACTTTTTACCCTCGTTTAGGGAAAAAAGCATAATTTCACCATGAACGGCCCAAAATCCCCGACTAAGTCCCGATTAGTGTCACTAATCCTCAATTGATTCCGTAAATTCGAGACGGGTCATTACACGGTGCCAGCCTAAAGGTACTATGGTGGCCAAGTTAGTTATTGTGTTCGTAAGAGGTAACGATAAGTGGTATTTTTGATAGAGTAATAGTGAATAATGAATAATACTTACCTCATTGAGAAATGTGCACTCCTATTGTTTGGGTAGCTAATTGGTTTTTATGAATAGTTTTAGTATGGGATAAATGCAGTTTCATTTTCGTATTGACACGTGGTGTAATGGCCCAAACTTTCAATGAGGGTAAAATTGGAAAGTCAAAATTGAAATTACCATTTGACCCATAAAAGGGTCAATAGTTGACTTTTTTACCGGGATAGTTTTTGGATATTTCGTTAAGGTCAGTACGAAGATCTCGGCCTCCTAGGTATGTCAGCATGCGGCATGCTGAAAATGAAGTTCAGATGGTTACGTTTTGGGGTTACAAAGAATAAGGGCATTTTGGTAATTTGTCAATAAGGGTATTTTGGTAAATTCTATGGGATATATTTCTTATGGATGCTTTGAGATAGTGAAAAGTGTTACTTATCTCATTAGGGAGTATGTAATCGACATGGTATGTTTTGTGTGTTTGTGTGTGTGTGTGTGTGTGTGCGTGTGTGTGCATGTCTGTGCTTGTAGTTGTTGTTTGGCCGAGAAGAAAAGAAAGACAAAACCAGAGGAACGAGGGAGAAATAAAAGAAGAGTAAAGAGAAAAGACGAGGAAAAGAGGGGGAAGAAGAAAACATAGAGAGAGAAAGGAGGTTTGGGAAGCCTCAAACTCGAAACCAACCCGAGAAGGACTTTTTGTGGGTTTTAATTGCGCAACCTAGTTTTCGAGTGGGAACTTAGGAAAAAAGTGCAAGGACGTCCTTGTAACGACCCGTTCTAAATATCGGGATTAAATAATAATTAATTATGGATTTAGTATGATTAATCGGGGATTAATCGGGAGGAATCGGATGGACGGTGTAAAATGACCGTTTTGCACTTGGATTTGGGTAAAATGTTGACTTTTGACTCGGGGAGTCAAACATACAAGGACCAAGGACCGTTACGTAGATCGGGATGTTACGAGTGCGTTGACAGGTGGCACGTCGAAATCGGATGTTCGACGGGGAAGTTATGGTCACGGGATCAAAATCGGGAACTTACGTCTCGGGATTTGAATTAAATAGTAATTAATATCTGATTGGCTAATTAATTAATGTAGGAACCTTGGATGAGTGACACTTGTCACTCATCCCATTGGTCATTTCCCCTAAATTTTGGATCTAGTCTAGGATTGGGAGATTAATTAATGATTAAAATATATATTTAATTATTATATTATTATTTTATATTTTTTCTCATATTTTTCTCTCCTTCCCCGCGCATCAGCCTTCATATTCTTTTCTTATTTTCTTCGACTGTGAACCCCCAAACACTAGCCCCTCCAAACCTCACCTAATGCCTATGGACTATGAATGAAAATGGGAGAGTGAGATAAGATGATGACGGTCGTGCTCACGACGTCAACCGTCGTGGACGGTGGCTAGAGGACCCAGGACGGTAAACTTTCGGTTCAAAATTCAAGAATGGGTTTTGGAGTTTTTGATCGATTATAACTGTTGGGATGTGTTCCTGGTGGTTTTGTGGACGTATGGGGATCGAGATCACGACCAACGGTGGCCGGAGGTAGTGGCAGTTCACATTTGCAGGTGGCCGATCACTATTCACCTTCGAACATGTATAATATCTAGCTTATTTCAGTATTTTGAATCCTTAGACCTCTTAGGAATGATTAGAAGAGGATAATGGAAGAAATGGGGAGGAGAATGGCGGTTGAACGAGGAAGAACCGGTTGCAACGGTTCACTGGTTCGACCGAACCGAAAAACCAATTGGACCTGGTTCAACCGAGGTTGAAGGTGTCATTGTTCCTGGCGTGTGGGACAGAATTGGGTGATGTCATCAACACGTAATTTTATCCTTTCGATTTAACGAACATTTTGGGACTAGTTTCGTGTCCATCGGACACCGTTTCAGGGTAGTTTTAGGTATCCGAAGGTTTAAAGTGTATGAAAAATACGTTTAAAAATCCGAGAAAATTACAGGGATTTAATGAGAGGTTATTGAAGTAGTTAGTAACCCTCTAGTATGATTTGGATAGGTTCGGATATTTTGAGGTCGGTGATTTAGCTCGGGAAGGCTTATAGCACGCATATCGAGGCGGTAGTTAGGACGGTCTGTGAGTGGACATTGTTTTCTAAAATGTGATGCATGCATAACTCTTTTATATTTTTTTATATATGTGATTTCTATGATGATGATTGTGGTATTGGTGGTTTACATATTTGCACGTATTTCTAGGTGATTTACATATTTGCACGTATATCGAGGCTTATTATTGTACATTGTGGTTATACGTGCTTGTAGTTTCAGTGATGGTTTGATGAAATGGTTTTGGAATTGAAAAGGTGAACTCGGGCATGAGACCCATTTGGTTTGGAAAC
This sequence comes from Prinsepia uniflora, assembly GCA_032719365.1. Lineage (NCBI taxonomy): Eukaryota > Viridiplantae > Streptophyta > Magnoliopsida > Rosales > Rosaceae > Prinsepia > Prinsepia uniflora. The sequence goes on along the minus strand of CM064861.1, from coordinate 55,722,477 downwards.
CCTCGGACATGAAGTCCATTTGAGTTATATTATCAGGCTAGGGGCCTAGTTGGTTTACGATATCGGGCATGAGGTCCAATTGTGTTTATGAATGTGATTTTAGGTCGGGGACCCATAAATGGATTTGGATAAATGGATTTTGAATAAATGGATTTTGATTTAAGAAAACGGATTGGTGGATTACAATGGTTTTATGGAAACCCAAGCATAGGCCCATTTGAATGGTTTGAGATGTTTTATGAATTGTTTTCCATATACCATCCTTATATCTATGGATTGTCTCCTCTAGTCGTCTAGGACGCTGGAGTAGTCACGGCGCATTGCCTGCGAGGGGTCACTGCACGGAGCGACCGGATCGTGTAGTGACTCAGGAGCAGGATTGCTCGACATCTAAGACGGTAGACATTTGAGATGTTAGAGATTGACCCGGGTTGAGACCCCGGGTAGTACTCGTAGCTTGGACCATGACATGATGTCTGGTACGTCAGGCGTCTGGGACGCTAGGCATCTGGGATGTTGTGGATTTGTATATAATGGTATTGGATTGAATTGTGATTCATGGCTTTACTGGATTATGTATGTGGATTTCATATTTATTGGATTTATAAAATGGTATGTCAGTGTTGGTGGTTTTGGGAAGTGGCCCACATGATTGGATTTACGATTTTGGGCTAAGTTCCCACATACTTGGATTTATGGTTTTGGGCTAAGGCCCTAACGAATTAATTAAGGTAAATGGTTTGATTTTTGGCTTTCGAATACATGCATACTTTTTAGTGAAGGGCATAAATGTCTTCTTATGAAATATGTTTTTATTAAACTATTAATTTCCGTCCACTCACAGCTTTTAATGGTTTTAATTCCCATCAGGTTGATCATGGATGCAGGCTGTAGCAGAGACCAAGATATCGCACTCCTTCACCCATCCAGGCGCGCTCTAGAAGCCCCGAACCGGCTGAGATTTTGACTTATCCCTTGTCTGACACTTCGTATCAGACGGGAGCATGGCACATCCCATGATAATCCTAGGGGGATTGGGATGGGTCGTGTTAAACGGTATCAGAGCAAGGTTTGCTCATGTTGTACGCGCAGGTTGATGATGTGAAGTCTCTACATGTTCAGCCCGTTATTAACATGATAGTTAGGATGCCGGTACGATAGTTAGTGGGAATGAATCGTGGATAGTTTGGTTAGGCAGTTGATGCCTGAGTATGCCATAGTTATATTGTGGTTTGGTAGGGAGATACCCTATTGAGAGATGAACGTAACAGTGCTTTAGATTTTTGACCGTGGGATAATTATGTCGAGATTGTCTATCACGATATTACAGGATTGGATATGATGATAGTGTGGAGTTATGGCCATTAGATGGTCAAGTCATGTTGAGTTGGGAATTGTGTTGCTAAGAGCATTTGGGTTTCTCGAACCCTAATTGTGATTGTTGGTGTGGAGAAGGTGAGTGCAACGGAGTAAGTAGATGACCTTAATGGGAAACCCTAGTGTATGATGTATGGTTCAGAAATGTGATTCGGTGAGTGGTTTGACTTTGGTGACCATTGGTTAGGCATGTTAGGTCAGCTTTGGTAATTGTGCTGCAAAGTGCAGCTGAGGCCAGGGATGACCTGGTGAACGACAATGGTTGAGTTGAGTTGAGACTAGTTAAAGAATGGTTAGAGATTGGTTGGACAGATTACCAGGGTGTGATACTTGTCGATTGAATGCGGGAGTGGAGATACAGAGTAGTGAGTACTGGCGGTTGATTCCGGTTGGATACAGAGTCTTGATAGCAATGTCTGGTGGTTGGGTCTGCACGAGATTTTGGCAAGCACTACCATCGAGGATGGATGCTGTTGTGGTTGTTGAGAATTGGGGGACATTCATAGAATTGTCATTTTCTTGTATGGGTTGTCAGGGTGACTGTACCCAGAGTTGTTGGGCATGAGGCTGGCAGAGTTCCTCCAACTTGAGCAGAGGTACGGGGTCGTTGCTCGGTATGAGCAAAGAACCAGGGTTATCTGATTCACACACTGTGTGCCGGTGATTGTGATGACGATGAGCCATGAGTTGGGATGTGACTCCGTCGTGATAGGCATACGTTTGGTATCTGAGATTCGACAGTGGATGAGTTGGACTAGACGAGATCCAATAGTGGATGAGATGTGTTAGGACTCTAACCCAACCATGAATGTGATAATTGATGTGATTGGAATGATTAAGTGGTAAATGAATGAAACGGTATGAACAAATTGGCAAGTTGGGGTACCAAGTTAGCTTGGTACAGACACATGGTTGATGCACGAGTGAGTTGGTTCCAACATGGTTGGAACTTCAAAATCGAGAGAGGTTGTGATTGAGGCGATGAGAGGAGTGCTTGATTCAGCATTGGTGATGGGTATTCCGAAGTCATTGAGGGTGAATTCTCATGTTCCGCCCATGGCAGATGATGGTTGTTATCACCAGTACATTGGTTGTGTATTGGTTGGTGGACCCATGATTTGTTTTGGGTTATTAGGAGGAGTTGGGTATTTCAAAATTAGGTGAATGAGATTTCTCATTTTCTGCTTGGTGGCAGACGATGTTGGGTTGCATGGTGTGGTGAGTGCAGTGAGATTATGTTTGCACTCACGTAGGATGAATTTTGATGTCATCCTCTTGGATCATCCTTGATTTTTCCTAGGTGGAATGACAAGGATCGATATGAGGTAATTGGAGAGAACCCACAGTCAAGACGTGTTTCATCTTTAACTGAGTGATTAGATGTGAAACGGTTAAGGAAAGATGTGATAGTATAAGGATTCAAATAGGGTGTAAGACCCTACGACCTGCAATCTGGTCGTTAGCGGAGTGAGCATGTGTAGAACCTAAGTGGATACAGATCGCGATGTGGATTAGGATCGTGATGTTGTGGATATAGGGTGTTGTGACGATCGAGGATCGTGATGTTAATGATCGGGTGATGTTGTGATGGATCTGGATCGTGATCTTGATGATCAGGTTATGTTGTGGGTAAGGTTATGTTGTAGGGATTAGCTTCCTTATAAAGTCAATCGATTATGATATGGCAATCGAATGAGTAGGAAACTGATAGGTTCAGAGTTGGTGCATCTTGGTAGATGTGGGTGAGATTGGATGCCCATTTGGCATGAATGGGTACGCCTTAGTAGGCATGAGTCAGATTGGTAAGTGTTGGATTACGTGATTAGGAGTAGTCGTTGTGATGTTGGTCGGGCGACCATGGGACTCGTGATGGATGATTAGTTGGAGTATTTGATCTTTCTAGTACTGGACTGAAGAGATGGACTCCATAATTAAAGCGTGATTAGCTACGAGCTATGTAGTAGGCTGGTTGGTGGATGGATGGATGTATGTACTGGGCACGTTGTGCGAGAATCGATACTGGACAGGCCTAAGTGGTGCATGGTGACGGTGTATAAAATATACCAGTGGTATGTGGATGAACGTGTTGGCAGTCGGCTTAGTTCTGATATCATTGGATTGGTTGAGAACGTGAACTTGACATTGGGTACTGTGCGCTAGGCCTGAGTGATTTTGATGGGTTCATTGATTGTATGAACAAGTGCTCAGAGCCGTGGATGGCTAGTGGAATCCTAGAGCGGAGATGTGTTATCACTACTGGGCAGGTATTCAATGGGGTCCAGTTACACACAGGTCGAGTGAGATGTTGGTATACGTATACTCAGGTTGCGTGAGTTATTGGTTAGTGTAACCACGGGTTACTTTGCGTGGAGTGACTACTCTATAACTCTTACTAATGGCAGCATGGATTTATGAGGAAATTTTGGTACGAGACACCTTGGTGCGACTCTATAGTGAGTAAGAGTTGTGTTGGTGATTTGAACTATGACCATAGAGCCGTGAGTTCCAGCTGAGTGCGACACTATGGGACGTGTGATGTTGACATGGTAAAATTTAGGAAATGTGGAGAAACTGTTAGATTTGATAACTCTTGGTGTGGGAGAGATGTCAGATTGATTTGCGGCTGGCAAAGTGGTGACAGTCTGGCTAGATGTGTCAGCGTGGATTGTTGAGGGAGATTTGGTGACTCCCAGTGGGAGCAGATGTCAGGTTGAATTGGTGATTGAGAAGAACCATCAAGCTGAATGTGTCAGCTAAATGTGTCAGCGTAATGGTAGAATTGTCGTGTGATATCAACTCGGAACATGTGATCAATGTCACTCGATGTGGTCGGGCGTAGTTGATATGACTTGGGTTCGTGATGGAACGTCTGGGTGCAGACAAGTTTTATGCTGGTTAGTGGGTGGAGACGTATACATGGGAAGTAAACCTGACGGTGAGACTGAGCTCGTTTTTCCACGATATGGAAGTGGAACTAGGTTTGTATGAATTTCAAGGATTATATTTGTTAAGGGGGGAAGGTTGTAACGACCCGTCTCGAATATCTGGATTAAGTATTAATTAATAATAGATTTAGTATGATTAATCAGGGATTAATTGAGAGGAATCGGATAGACGGTGTAAAATGACCGTGTTGCCCCTGAATTTGGGCAAATTATTAACTTTTAACTCGGGGAGTCAAACATACGAGGACCGAAGACCGTTACTTAGATCTGGATGTTACGAGTACGTAGACAGGCAGCACGTCGAAATCGGACGTTCGATGGGGAAGTTATGGTCACGGGATCGAAATCAGGAATTTACGTCTTGGGATTCGAATTAAATAGTAATTAAAATCTCAGAGAATAAATAGTAATTAAAAATTGCAATTTGAATTTACGTCTTGCAATTCGAATTAAATAGTAATTCACTCATCTCATTGGTCGTTTCCCCTAAATTGTGGATCTAGCCTAGGATTGGGAGATTAATTAATAATTAAAATATATATTTAATTATTATATTATTATTTAATATTTTTCTCTGATATTTCTCTCCCCCCCCCCCCCCCCCCCCCGCTTCACCCTTCATTTCTTTTCTTATTTTCTTCGACGGTGAATGAAAATGGGATTGAGATCACGATGTCGACCTAATGCCAATGGACTGTGAATGAAAATGGGAGACTGAGATGGGATGATGACGGTGTCGACCGTCGTGGATGGTGGCCAGAGGACCCAGGACGGTAAGCTTTCGGTCCTCGGTTGTATGGGGATTGAGATCACGGCCAATGGTGGCCGGAGGTAGTGGCAGTTCGCATTTGCAAGTGGCCGATCACTATTCACCTTTCAATAGGTATAATATCTAGCTTATTTCAGGATTTTGAATCCTTAGACCTCTTAGGAATGATTAGACTAGGATAATGGAAGAAATGGCGAGAAGAATGGCGGTCGAATGAGGGAGAACCAATCGCGACGGTTCACAGATTCGATCGAACCAGAAAATCAACTAGATCGGGTTCGATAGAGGTTGAAGGTGACATTGTTCCCGGTGCGTGGGGCAGAATTGGGTGATGTCATCATCATGTAATTTTATCCTTTCGATGTAACGAACATTTTGGGACTAGTTTCGTGTCGATTGGACACCGTTTCGGGGTAGTTTTGGGTGTCTGAAGGTTTAAAATCTATGAAAAATACGTTTAAAAATACGAGAAAATTACTGGGATTTAATGAGAGGTTATTGACGTAGTTAGTAACCCTCTATTATGATTTGGACAGGTTCGGATATTCCGAGGATGGTGATTTAGCCCGGGAAGCCTTATGGCACACGTATCAAGGCGGCAATTAGAACGGTCTATGAGTGGATATTGTTTTCTAAATTGTGATGCATGCATAACTGTTTTACATGTTTTATATATGTGATTTCTATGATGATGATTGTGGTATTGATGGTTTACATATTTGCATGTATTTCGAGGTGATTTACAAATTTGCACGTAAATCGAGATTTATAGTTTTACACTGTGGTTATAAGTGCTTGTGGTTTCGGTGATGGTTTGAAAAGGTGAACTCGGGCGTGAGACCCATTTGGTTTGGAAAACCTCGGACATGAAGTCCATTTGAGTTATATTATCGGGCCAGGGGCCCAGTTGGTTTACGAAATTGGGCATGTGGCCTAGTTGTGTTTTATGAATGTGATTTCGGGCCAGGGACCCATAAATGGATTTGGATTTGAGAAATCAGATTGGTGGATTACGATGGTTTTATGGAAATCCTGGGAATAGGCCTATTTGAATGGTTTGAGATTATTTATGAAATGTTTTCCATATACCGTCCTTATATCTATGGATTGTCTCCTCCAGTCGCTTGGGATGCTAGAGTAGTCACGGCGCATTGCCTGCAAGGGTTCACTGTATGGAATGACCGTGCTATGTAGTGACTCAGGAGCAGGATTGCTAGACGTCTGGCACGTCAGACATCTGGGATGTCAGTGATTGACTTAGGTTAAGACCCTAGGTAGCACGCGTAGCTTGAATCGTGACATGACGTCTGGGACGTCAGGCGTTTGGGGCGCCAGGCATCTGGGATGCCGAGGATTGGTATATAATGATATTGGATTGAATTGTGATTCATGGCTTTACTTGATTATGTATGTGGATTTCATATTTATTGGATTTATGAAATGGATTGTCATTGTTGGTGGTTTTGGGCAGTGGCCCACATGATTGGATTTACAGTTTTGGGCTGAGTTACCACATACTTGGATGTATGGTTTTGGGCTAAGGCCCTAATGATTTAATTTAAGTAAATGGTTTGATTATTGGTTTTCGAATGAATGCATACTTTTTACTGAAGGGCATAAATATCTTCTTATGAAATGTGTTTTTATTAAACTATTGATTTTCGTGCACTCACAGCTTTTAATGGTTTTAACGCCCTTCAGGTTGATCGCGAATGCGGGCTATAGCAGAGAGACCGAGATATCACACTCCTCCAAGGATCCTCGCGCTCTCTGGAAGCCCCGAACTGGCTGCGGTTTTGACTTATCCCTTATCTGACACTTCGTGTCAGACTGGAGTATGGCACTTCCCGCAATAATCCCGGGGGGATTGGGATGGGTCGTGTCAGTTCTCCTTGAGTTCCTGCAATCCTAATAGGCTGCTAAGACGTGGTTTTGGATGATGGGATCACCTAGACAACGTGGATGATAGACGGCCGAAGAAGGATTCAACTACATGGATAGTGTGTGAGTGGACGTTTATTTTCACTAAAAACATTTGTATACATAATTACATGTTTTAAATGCTTTTCTATGTAAGTTTGATGAAATTTGAGTGATTGGGATTTTATATGATTTTTTACGATTTTACAAAAATTTCTTTATTGCACATTTACTAGAATTCTTTTAGGCCATGTTTTCAGAGTTTACATAAATCATGGTTTTGGGAAAAATGTGATTAAAGTGTATTTCTCGATGGTTGAGATGGGAAATATCTTTGATGTTGGGTTGTTCATGAATTATGTATGATATTGGGTGAGTTTCATGGAAAATGTTATTCGAGCACGTGTTACTAGATTTCGTGTAAAAGTGTATTATTGGGCGTAGGCCCGATTTTTTGAACGTAGATTTGATTGTGAAATTGAGGTGTGTTTTGAAAGTATAATCTCGGTAATTTTGATGTGAAATTTGGTGATGATTATGATGGTTTGGTTAGTCTCATATGTTGAGTCGGGCTCCAAATCTTGAGACTAGTGCTGTGATAGCGACTCAGACATGGAGTAGGCACTGTATCCTGAGTCTTACTCTTGTCTAACAACTCTTGTCAAATAATAGATATGATATACTTTAATTCATGCAAAAATTGACTAATAGAATTCACCTTTTATGGGGTACTAGACAGAACTCGACCCTATCCCTCGAGATCATAGGGGAACGTGTCCTGCTCCTGTTTGACAATCATACTCAAAATACCAAAACTACCCTTTAAGGGTTGTTAGACAAGGGATACACATCTATTATACATGATCGAGCATATATATATATATATATGTTAGTACAATACAAGTACTAAACCTACCCCGTAGGGTGTCAGATACGCAGCATTATTAACTATGTCTCAGCCTCGGTATCCGCCCTTGTCTCTGTATCACGGCTTGGAGGGTCAATAAAAACAGTCAAAATGTGAGTGGACCAAAAATAAATAAGTTATAAACTAATTTTAAAAAAATATATATATTTTAACTCTCTGTTTTACAAACAGGCATGTATTTAAGATAAATCGTATGAAAACAGTTCAAATCACACAATCATATACATACATCTAGACGCATACATAAGTGAAACACAATATACCCCATCCTCAAACATCTGTGATGTCTCGACATCCGCGATGTCTATAATCAAAATCAGTCATGATTTCCAATGTTACGCTTGCAACTCGGGGTCTCATCTTCGAGTACTTTCCCAGGACCCATCTCAGAAACGTTCGGGATGATATCAACCTGGGGTGCCTGCCCCTGATCTACCGTGTCCGCGACGATATCATAACCAAGTACTCTTGATCCCGAGCCTCTCATTGAAGTCACTCATCTCAAGTAGTGCACCGTGACTACCCCAAGATCCTTTTCGTTTGGAGGAGACTAAACAACTCACCTAGGATGGTATATGTGGAACCGTAACCAAATCCAGTGAAAAATCATATTAAAATCAGTTATGTCTCAAATCGAATTAAACACTGTTCAATTGGGCCTATGTCCGAGACATAATGCTCACAAATCCGTTTCACAAAACCATCAGAAAACCGTGTCTAGAACTTGTTTATAAATATCGATTTAGCGTTATCCAAATCCAGTTGAAATGCATTCTTTCCTTTCAATTTCCCATTGACTCTAAATCTAAGTCAAATCATCATTCCATTGGGTTTCAAGCCCAAAACCTCGTTTTCACGAAAATCGATAAAACGTTTCATAAACCGATAATTATAATCCACATCATTGTTCAATAACAATATCCAAAAATTTCAACTTAAATCATTTAATAAAGCATTCAAAACAGTTATCCATGCATTTTAATTCCAAAAAAAAAACATTCGACTCACACTCAGTCCAAGTTGTGCGCTAAACCTCAACGTTATATTAATCACCAAGCTATTCCAAAGTCTCCGGCCTATCCAAATCATGTCTAAGGATCACTAACATGCTATACAAGTTCATACATCAAACCCTCAAAAAGCCTGATACCGGAAACGCATCTGAAACACGCTTCTCGAGGCTAAAAACCCTTAAATGACCTATCAAACGGTCTCCGATCGATCTGAAAGCACCACCATTGGATTCAGAACGTCGATACTTTTCGAACATGACTAATTTCACCTCAAAATTGGGTACCATGCGCCCTTACGCGCCAATCAAAGACCGATCAATGCTGCCGTTGCCAATCAACGCTGACATAATCGATTAACTGTAAACGTCTGACGTCATCATGACATCATGCTGACGTCAGCTTGATAGGTCTAACACCTGTCACGTATCACTCTCTAATTGGTCCATGTGTCATGCCACGTGTCCCCTAACACCTCTCACACACTCCCACGTGGCACCACCCTATTGGTCCACGTGTTCTGACAGTGATGACTGGACCTACCACGTAGGCCTGATAGGTCCTAACAAGTTGCCACATGGAACGACCCGATTGGTCTACGTGGTCTAATAATCTGACACGTCAGCTACTGACTGTGTCTAATGGCCTGCCACGTGGCATCACCTGATTTACCATGTGGATTGACCGCTCTGACAGATGATGAGGTGTACTGACACGTGATTATCGTCAAACTCTAATCGGGTTATCTCGGTTCTCTGTAACGGGTCAATTCAACCCGCGACCCGACCTGATCCCATCTCATTCAATACTCAACCATTTTTCACCATTTGTTTTCCTATATGATCGTAATGATCCCAAGAAGGGATCTATGGACTCAAAATGAGCTAAAAAGGTCTAGAAAGTACCTGTGGAGCTTGATGATTTTAAGGCAAACTTCCAGCTCGATTTCTAGGCAGTTCCAGCCACCCCAATCTCTCATGTTGGTTCCTGTGAGTTCGTCTGATCCCTAGGAACATGTTTCAATCATCAAAATCGTCCATTAAACCCTAAATCTCAGACTTTGAATTTTGATCCCGAAATGGATTACCTTCGAATTTTGAGCCACCGTGCACAATTTTCCAAGTCGTTAGTCCTTTCCTCTTCGTCTGGTCTCACTCTATCACTCCATCCTTCACACAAATGGCAAAGAATGATGGTTGATGGTGGTGCCTGTGGGGTTTGGTTTTGGGTTTGTGTGGCTTTCAGGTTAATAGAGAAGAATGAATGAAGATGAAGGATATTAGGTGCATGAACATAGGTATAGGGCCAATGGGATGAATGACACTTGCCACTTGTCACTTATCCATTGGTCCACTTAGATATTTTGGACTAATCACAAAATGCCAATTGTATGTGAATAGTGCTAATTTTCATTCGTGACCCATAACTTTCCAGTCGAACGTCCGCTTTTGATGTGTTGCCCTGTCTACAGTCTCGTGACATCTCGATCTACGTAACGGGCCTTGGTCAAAGTCCAAATAGTATCCCGGGTGAAAAGTAAACATTTTCCCCTGACTAAGGACAAAAAGGTCATTTCACATACAATTTTTGAATTTAAATTTAATTAAAAGTCCAGGTCGTTATAATCTACCCACCTTACAAAACTTTCTTCCTCGAAATTCACTAAAATAAATGTGGGTACTGTTCTCGTATCAGGGCTTCGGGCTCCCAAGTGGCCTCTTCCACGTTATGGTTCCTCCACAAAAGTTTTACTAGGGGAATGGTCTTGTTTCGAAGGACCTTCCGCTTCCAATCCAATATCTGCATTGGATGCTCTTGGAAACTCAAATCCATCCTCAGTTCTAATAGTTGTTCTTCTACAAATTGTGATTCGTCACGCATGTATTTACGCAACATAGAAACATGGAATACATCGTGCACTCTCGCAAGCTCTGGGGGTAAGGCCAATATGTATGCAACAACGCCAACCCTCTCTGTAATCTCATACGGCCCAATATAACGTGGACTAAACTTCCCACATCTACCAAATCGAAAAATGCCTTTCCATGGGGATAACTTCAAGAAAACCCAGTCTCCCACTGCAAATTCTAAGTCTCTAACCCAACAATCAACATAGCTTTTCTAGTGATATTGTACTGCCTTCAGTCTTTCCTTGATGATCCCGACCTTCTCTTGAGTCATATCCATGAGATCTCGTGTCAGTACATCCTTCTCACCTACCTCGATCCAACAGATCGGCGTCCTACACTATCGTCCATACAATGACTTAAATGGTACCATCCCGATACTCACTTGATACCTATTGTTGTAGGCGAACTCCATCAACAGTAGGAGTGTCTCCCAAGTATCTTGAAATTGTAGAATGCAGACTCTCATCATATTCTCCAAGGTCTGAATGGTCATCTCAAACTGTAAATCTACCTAAGGATGAAAAGCTATGCTAAAATGCAGCCTCGGACCAAGGGCTCTTTGCAAACTCTGTCAAAATCTCGATGTAAACCATGAATCCCAATCGGATACTATCGATTTTGGCGTCCCATGCAGCCTGATAATCTCATCAACAAACAACTGAGCTAACCGATTCGGCTTAAAAGTTTCATGCACTGGCAAGAAATGTGCCAACTTCGTAAGTTTGTCAACAATCACCTAAACTCCATCGAAACTGCTTCGTGTCTTAGGCAACTTAAACACGAAGTCCGTGGTGATATGATCCCATTTCCACTCTGGCATCGGAAGTGGATGTAATGCTCCATACGGTCTCTACCATTCAGCCTTTACTTCTTGACAAGTCAGACATCTGCCAACGTACTCTGTAATCTCTTTCTTCAGACATCTTTATTCCTCCTGGATGCATCTCATATGCTGAATTGTGGGCTTACTCAAGTATCTCGGTCCTCAAATCTGCATCTACTGGCACACACAGTCGACCCTATTTCAGTAATGCGTCGTCATCCCTGATAGTAAAATCCTGCCGGTCAATTGCTTCAACTTCCATCCTCACAATGTATAATGTAGAATCTGGAAGTTAAGCCTCTATAATCTGGTCTATTAGGATGGGTCTTACATGGAAGCTAGCCAACATAGTGCCCTCATCATCCACTCTAAGCATAACTCTAGCTCGTCAGAGTTCCATCAACATAGGTAAATACACCATCCTCAAATAGGCTACTGAACTCGTAGACTTTCTGCTCAAAACTTTTGCCACGACATTTACCTTTCCGGGATGATACTCGATGGTACAATTGGTATCCTTGATCAGCTCCAACTATCGTCTCTGTCTTACGTTTAGTTCCTTCTGAGTGAATAGATGCTTCAGGATCTTGTGGTCCATGAAAATCCAAGTCTCCCCGTACAAATAGTGTCTCCAAATCTTCAAAGCATGGACCACTGCTACCAATTCTAAGTCATGGGTAGGGTAGTTCGACTCATGAGGCTTCAAATATCGAGAGGCATAGGCGATGACTCTCCCGTATTGCATCAGCACACAACCCAATCCTTGTAATTATGTATCGATGTATACCTCGAACTCTCTACTGTCATCTGGAAGAGCTAACACCGGTGCAAAAGTCAACCGTCTCTTAAATTCCTAGAAACTCTATTCATAGTGTTCGTTTTAAATGAACTTAACCCCTTTCCTTGTCAAACGGGTTAATGGAGTTGCTATGGTAGAGAAAACCTATACAAAACGTCTGTAGTATCCAGCCAACCCTACAATACTGCGGACCTCAATATCAGTTTTTGGTTGCTCCCAATTGGTAACAACCTCTGTCTTTGAGGGCCCACATGAATCCCCTCAGCCGAGATCACATGACCTAAGAAGCCTATACTGTTCAGCCAGAATTCACACTTGCTCAACTTAGCCTACAACTGGTTCATTCTCAACCTGTTCAGCACCAATCTCAAATGTTCCTCGTGCGATCTAGCACTCTTCGAGTATTCTAGGATGTCATCGAGGAACACAATGACAAACCGATCCAGATATGATCGAAACACTCAGTTCATAAAATCCATAAATAATCCAAATGGCATCACCAAAAACTCGTAATGGTGATACAACTCCAGAGGGTAACACCCTCTGATCTCCCTGAAAAATAGTCTTGGGCAGTCCTAGACTCTGAAAGGTAACTCTCTTATCGTAGCATTCGATATAGGCATGATGATATGTCAACCAATCCATCCTAAGGATGACATCAAAGTAGTGTACATCCAGAAGTATAAAATCTGCCACCAAATCAACCTTTCATATCCTCACCGGAAAATCCCTCAGTACCTGATTCACAATATATACATCCACAGTCGGTGTACCGACTCCCATATCATAATCAAGTGTGGACACCACTCTATCCCCTAAAAATGTACAACTTTGAGATATGAACGAATGTGTAGCTCTAGGGTCTATCAAAATACGTACGTCTTGCTCTAGAATTGTAAGATCCGTATCCTGAAGGGAACGATGAATGATCCCACATTCCTGCAAAGGGGGAATGGTCTGGTAGGGGATTGGTGGTGTGCCTTAAAGATGTGGGCACACACCTATCTAGCGCGAGGCCTTCTAGGAGCTCACTAGCTTTGGATTCCTAGGGAACTCCAAAGTTAAGCGAGTAGAGGGTGGTGCAATCCCATAATGGGTGACCCACTGGGAAGTTGCACCTTGAGCTCCCAGGAACAAAACCCTACGGACTGGGCTGGTTCGGCCAGTGAGTCTAAAGAGGACAACGTCAGGACCCGACTCATTTAGCACCATATTGTCCGCTTTGGGCCTCGCCGTTACGGTTTTGTTTTTGGGAGCTCATGGTGCAACTTCCCAGGGGGTCACCCATCATGGAATTGCACGAGCCTCAACTCGCTTAACTTTGGGGTTCCAATCCCCCTTAAAGCCACTTGAGCTCCCAAAAGTCCTAGTGCTAGATAGGTGTGTGCCTACACATTTAAGGCACACCACCATCCTCTCCCAGACCATTCCCCCTCGCAGGAATGTGGGATTGTTCACCGTTCCCTCCAGGACACGGGTCTTACAATCCACCACCCTTAGGACCCAGCGTCCTCGCTAGCACACTTCTCGGTCGGGGTTTAGCTCTGATACCAAATTGTCAAGACCCGACCCTTCTCGGTCAGAACCCGACTCATCTAGCACCATATTGTTTGCTTTGGGCCTCGCCCTCACGGTTTTGTTTTCGGGAGCTCATGGTGCAACTTCCTAGGGGGTCACCCATCATGGAATTGAACCTGCCTCAACTTGCTTAACTTTGGGGTTCCAATCCCCCCCAAAGCCACTTGAGCTCCCAAAAGGCCTAGTACTAGATAGGTGTGTGCCTACACCTTTAAGGCACACCACCATCCTCTTCCAGACCATTCCCCTTCGTAGGAATGTGGGATTGTTCATCGTTCCCTCCAGGAAACGGGTCTTACAGACAATATCGTATTAGGTAGAGTGGGCCGCTGCAAAACTCTGATCTAAACGAGGCTTTTTGGGAGCTCATTGGCTTTCAGTTCGGTTAGAACTCCAAAGTTAAGCGAGTTGAGGATGGTGCAATTCCATGATGGGTGACCCCTTGGGAAGTTGCACCGTGAACTCCCAAAAACAAAACCCTGAGGGCAAGGGCAAGGAGGCGCAAAGCGAACAATATCGTGCTAGGTGAGTTGGGTCCTGACAGAGGAGGGTCGGGTTCTGACAGAATGGTAACAGAGACAGACCCCGACCGAGAAGTGTGCTAGCGAGGACGCTGGGCCCTAAGGGGGGTGGATTGTAGGACCCGTGTCATGGAGGGAACGGTGAACAATCCCACATTCCTGCAAAGGAGGAATGGTATGGTAGGGGATTGGTGGTGTGCCTTAAAGGAGTAGGCACACACCTATCTAGCGTGAGGCCTTCTACGCGCAGTGCAGATGTGACAGTGTGATGGTTTGTGCACTTGTCAATAGTGCGGCTTGATTGATTGATTGATTGAGTACTTGATTGTGCTGTTTGATGTTGATTGTGATTACTGATATTGAGTACGAGTTCTGGTCTGTGTAGCCAGGTGAAGATGTGTTCCTATATTTTGGCCTGAGAGCCAGGAATTTGATTTGTTATGTGTTTTGGCTGGAAGGACAGTGGTTGTGTTTTATATGTTTTTCCCTATGCATGCAGGTTTGATAAACTGGAGGGTAAATGATGTCTTTTAAAAGTGTGTTTTAACGAATATATTTTTGTCCACTCACACCTTTTTTGTTTTGATGACCCTCCATGCTGTGGCACAACGTTCGGGGCGTATCTCGAAGCGGAGGCATGAGCGGAATCAGCGCAGTTATCCCTTGTCTGATAGGTGCTGAAGGATAGTTTTGGGACTTCAGTTGACTTGTCAGACGGGAGCAGGACCGGCCACGGTTATCGAGGTCCAGTTGGGACGGGTTCTGTCAAAGTGGTATCAGAGCATTTGGTTACGGAGCTGCCATGCCTCTGAGATGCGAGCCCTGTGTACGGCCTGGTGATTAAACGATCTATGAAGGTGTCGGAAATCCCTGGCGGATTAGGGCCCTGGATTGGGGGTCGTGTGTGGTATCATGTGTTTTAGTTGTGTCGGACTTGTGACGGTCCAGATGGTTGTTTACGATAACGATATGGCGTATGGTGGGCATGTTAGGCCCAAGATGACCTCGACCCGAGGATAGCAGGTAATGGGAGAAGGAGTTCGGAATTGGTTTACTGTGTATTGAGAGATCCGGAATAGGATGTGGTTTGCCTAGGGATGTGTGCTAGGTGACCAGATATGCCAGCGGTGGCAGTGATGCTAGTACATGTTGGTTTTAGACTCACGAGGAGTCAAGACATTGATTTGGGACTCAACAGGAGTCAAGAGTTGGTATAGGACTCGGGATGAGTCATGATGTGTTATGAGGGCTCCAGATGAGCCGGGAAATATAGAAAGAGTGGTTATGGTTGTACGTAACGAGTGAGGGTTCACGTGGGAACCCGAGGTATTGAACTGGATGTAACTTGGGTCTCCATGGTTGTTGTTGGAGAGGTTGTTTGAATTTCGGGGGCGAAATTCCTTAAGGGGGGAAGGTTGTAATGACCCGGACATTCAAAAAGGGAAAATTTGAAATTTGAGGAAAATGACGATTTTGCCCCTGGAATTGGGCGAACGGTTGACTTTTTTTTCGATCGGCCAAACGGACTTTGATCGATGACTGTGAAGTAGTTCGGGACGTCACGAGTTCATAGACAGGTGGCCCGCCCGATTCCGACATTCTAGGAAAAAGTTATGACGTGCGGAAGTTTGAGGGTAATTTGGTAAATTTGTTGAAAATGGGCCATTTGTTGACTTTTTGATTGGGACCTTGTTTGGACTTTCAGGGAAGACCATTCGATAGTTCTCGGGACGCTGAATCCGTAGACAGGCAGCATGCGTCAATCGGAGTCCGAACGAAAAAGTTACAGATCTAGAACTATGAGGGGCAGTTCGGTAATTTTAACGGTAGGGGTAAAATGGTAATTTTGGTTCGGCTATGTTTTGATAATTCAGCCATTTTGATGAGTCAATGTAATTGGTGACTCAAGGCATCCTGAAGTGACACATGTCACTTGTATATATGGAATTAGTGGCACTTGATTAATTAAATGAATTGAAGGGATTAGAATTTGAATAATTTAGCATATAATTAGCACAAAACAGAGAACAGAGATGATAATCTGATCAATTCTTCCCAGCACCAAAACGTGAGAATTGGAGGTTATTGAGGGTGAATTTGTGAAGAAGGGTAGAGCAGAATTAGGGGGAGATGCACTTTGAACCCTACTCAAACCGAAACACAGAAAACCCGAAAAACCATTAAAAGGGCCTCAATATCGATTTCGATTTCCTAGCTGTTTTTGAATGAAATTGATGATTCCTTCAGCTCCCTGGGATAATTACAACCAGTACCAGATTAAAAATGAAAGGAATTGAGGTTGTTTTGGCTTAGAACGGAGACGGGGAAGGTTTCGAAAATTCGAGCTTGAGTCGAATGGATTGGAGGTATAGAATGATGAAATTGATCTTGCAAGCATGTTCCCCAGTGTCCCACGATGCTTCTGAATGAATCAATATCACGAAATTGATGGAAATTGATTCAATTCGATGTTGAACAGTGAGTGCAGATTCTTTGATAGTTTAAACGCACAGTCGACGGGATTGAGGTACGAATTGATATAATTCGACTTACAGAACCCTAATTAAGTCTACAACGATGCTAACAGACATTTTAATTGAAGGAAATGATGTCGAATTGATGGAAATGGAACCGGGTCACCTCGCGGGTCGCAGGACCCATTGATGCAGCCGCTTGCGGCGGCGCTGTGAGGGCGGGTGCGGGGGAATTTCGAGGTGAGGTCAACATGAAACTTGTCCTATTTAATGTAACGAACATTTTGGCTTTGGTTTCGAGTCAATCGGATGTCATCTCGATTATGTTTCGAGGGTCCGACGGTTTATGTTATAATTAAAATTAATATTAAATTCCCGGAAAATTATGAGAAATTAGTAGAATGTAAATTGAGTCCTTAGTGACCCTGAGTAATGATTTTGGACAGGATTCGGGATTCCTAGCAAGTGTCGGAAATTACGGAAACACGTGCAGCGCGGGAAACGAGCGACTTGGACGGTGTGTGAGTGGACGTTTGTTTTCTAAATTGATATGCATGCATAGTTAAATGTGTTACATGATTGATTGCATGATTTGGCTTGCAATGATGTCTTGATGATGTGACATGCTTATGTGTGATTTAATGAATATTTTAATCGGCCTTTCAGGCACGTTTTTCGAGGAAATGTGCAAATGATATTTTGGACTAGGCCCAGAGTCAAAATGATTTCAAAATGGATATTTTGATGAATTGGTAAGTCAAGGATGATTCTGGATTAGTTTTAATGATTTCAATGTGATTTCACGGATTTACGTATAATTGGTATTTGAGCCTGAAACTCTGTCGGGAATACTTATGACTTGATTTGAGGTCATGGATATAATTAATATGTGTTATGGTATGGATTGTGTTTGTGATTGTGGTTACTGGATACTGGATCATGCTGGATGATGCGAGTGCAGTGCCTAGACGTGACTCGGATGTTGCGTGAGTGCAGTTCCTGGGTATGAGACGTCTAGAGGATGCGTGTGCAGTTCCCAGACATGATAGATATGACTAGGATGGTGCCTGAGTGCAGTTCCCGAGGTTATCCTACGCGTAGTGCAGATGTGACAGTGTGATGGTTTGTGCACTTGTGAATAGTGCAGCTTGATTGATTGATTGATTGAGTACTTGATTGTGTTGTTTGATGTTGATTGTGATTACTGATATTGAGTACGAGTTCTGGTCTGTGTAGCCAGGTGATGATGTGTTCCTATATTTTGGCGTGAGAGCCCGGAATTTGATTTGTTATGTGTTTTGGCTGGAAGGCCAGTGGTTGTGTTTTATATGTTTTTCCCTATGCATGCAGGTTTGATAAACTGGAGGGTAAATGATGTCTTTTAAAAGTGTGTTTTAACGAATATATTTTTGTCCACTCACACCTTTTCTGTTTTGATGACCCTCCAGGTTGTGGCACAACGTTCGGGGTATCTCGAGGCGGAGGCATGAGCGGAATCAGCGCAGTTATCCCTTGTCTGATAGGTGCTGAAGGATAGTTTTGGGACTTCAGTTGACTTGTCAGACGGGAGCAGGATCGGGCACGGTTATCGAGGTCCAGTTGGGACGGGTCCTGTCAAAAACCCTACGGACTGGGCTGGTTCGGCCAGTGAGTCTAAAGGGGACAATATCGTGTTAGGTAGAGTGGGCCGCTGCGCAACTCTGATCTAAACGAGGCCTTTTGGGAGCTCATTGGCTTTGAGTTTGGTTGGAACTCCAAAGTTAAGCGAGTTGAGGCTGGTGCAATTCCATGATGTTATAAGACCCGTGTCCTAGAGGGAACGGTGAACGATCCAACATTCCTGCGAGGAGGGAATGGTCTGGGAGAGGATGGTGGTGTGCCTTAAAGGTGTAGGTACACACCTATATAGCACTAGGCCTTTTGGGAGCTCAAGTGGCTTTGGGGGGGATTGGAAACCCAAAGTTAAGCGAGTTGAGGCTGGTGCAATTCCATGATGGGTGACCCCCTGGGAAGTTGCACCGTGAGCTCCCGAAAACAAAACCGTGAGGGCGAGGTGCCAGGACCCATCCCGATTATTCCTCGATAACCGTGAAAGATCCTTCTCCCGTCTGACCATGACTTTAGAATACCACAAGTAGTCCAAATATATATATATAAATACACAACATAGTCAGAGAACACACATAGTCAGACCAGGGATAGGTACGTCTTTAGGACCGTTGACTACCTCAGTTGTCAACCGGTTTACAGAACATAAGAAATATTTACAAACAAGGATTAAAGTCCTACGCGGTCAGAACTCGAGTACGCAACGGTCTGCTTATTCTTCTACCTCGATATGAGCCTCAGTACCTGTGCACGGGCCTGGAGGGTACAGAAAAAACATTAAAGGTGTGAGTGGACAAAAATAAGGGTTTAGAAATACATTTATCAAAATAGTCTTACCCTCCAGTTTTCACAAACATGCATGCATATCATATAAAACATGAGTTATATAAATCAAAGGTAAAAGAAAACGGCTAATACAATGCAAAATCAATCATGATAACACCATCCTCAACATCCAATTTCGATATCCAATAACCCGTCACGATATCAATGCAACGCGTGCAACTCGGGTGTCTCACGTCCGAGTACCTCCCCAGGATCAACGACGTCTGGGGTGATATCATCTCCAGGATCAACGACGTCTGGAGGATATCATCATAAACTCACACCCCTGAGACTGAGCCTCTCCTCGGAGCTACTCATCTCCAGGCAGTGGATCGTGACTACTCCAGGATCTACGACGTCTGGAGGAGACCATTAAATCATAGAGGATGGTACCAATAGTCAATATTCTCATTTCAAAACCATTTAAATCTCACAGTCAAATCAATAGTTCAATAGGGCCTCTGCCCGAAATATAGCATTTCCAAAGCACAAGTAAATTCCAGAAATCCATGTCTAACATATCATTTATAATTCAATTGCATCAATGAAATCACATAACTTTAATTCCGAGTCAAAAACCATCTCAAATCTCAGGCCATCGCCCAAAATCACAATTTTATGATTTTCTCGAAAATCGTGCCCAAAAGCAATATAAAATAATATAATATTCCCAAAATTCGGAAATCATCATATCACATCATCAATCATAGCAAAGCGATTTAAACCATATCATAAGCATTTAAAAGCAGTTAAAACATATATGCATGCATTTAGGGTAGAAAACAAAAGCCCACTTACACACCGTCCAGATTGTTCGGATTCGAGCTGTTCGTTCTCGTCCGATGTCCCGAGAATATTTCGGTCTGTCAAACATGTAATATAGGGTTACTAGAGTATCATATAATCTTAGGTACGAATTTCCGAATCGTCGGAATAAAATAATATTATTTAAACGTAACTTATACGTTTCAGACACGCAAAACTACTCTCAGTTCACATCCGATTGACCCGAAACCAACTCTAATAGGTCCGTATCATCGAGAGTATCAAAATTGCTGTTGGACCCTTCCTCAGATTCCCGGCCACGCGCCCTCACGCTCCGCCGCAAGCGGCTGCGCGTGAAAGCCACCCGCCGTGAACAGTGCCCTGCTACAGTGTCTCTTCCTCGTCCGTTTCTCTGATAAACGGGTCTGTAACCCGCGATCAGACCCGACTCGACTTCCTTCAATTTCAACTCAATTCTTTTCGTTCTTTCATTCATTCATATCAGTTCAATCTAATTTACAGTTCTATAAGTTCAATTTAATCAAATAAGCCCTAGAACGTCTCGACTCAAGATGAACACCCTTCGGGTTTGGATTCAGGTCCTATCCAAAGATCACCTGTTTCCTTCAATTGTTCATACCAGAAGCATCATAGGACTATTATAAACACGAAATCGAGATCAATTTCATGAGTTATTACCTCTAAGTCACTGAACTCAAGCTCGATTTTCCGAACTAGTTGCAGAATTTGTTCATCCCCAATTCAGCTCCAATTTTTGTTCCAGTTGATTGGGTTCGAGGCGCCTGGTTCTCAGAAGGCTTAATATCGCTTCAAATTGGAACGAAACCGTCTAGAAATTCAAATTCGAAAATGAAGATTTTGAGTAAATTTTCGGGTAGTTTCAGTAAGGTTCTAACTGGGTTTGTTTGGTTCCTCTTCGGTTTTTCACACTTCACTTAAGCCAATTGATTGTTCAATTACTCTTGTTGCAACAGAAATTGATCAAGGTGGAAGGAGAAGTATGGACGTCCTCTGTTCTGTGTTTGGTCTTAGTCGAACACTGTTCATCAGTTAACAATACCCATTTATTTGTTAACTTCAATTAACTAATTAATTAAAATCCCTAAGTGCCACTAATCTTCAACAACAAGTGACATGTGTCACTTGCTAAGGTATATGATTCATATAGTGGCTGAATCAGCATTTAAGGTGAGGTGATAATCGTCCTTCCACCGTTTAATCATAATCCACACAAAATTACCATTATACCCTTGAGGTCACAAATGACCATTTTGCCCCTGAACTTCTCAGACTCATAACTTCTTCATACGAGCTCCGTTTTCGATGTGCCACCTGTCTACGGATTCAGCGTTTTGAGACCTACACAATGGCACTAGAAATATTCAAAAAGTAATCCGAACAAAAGTCAACTTTTAGCCATATCCCTTCAGGGGTAAAAACGTCATTTTCACATTATTTTAATATTTTGCAAGTTTTGGATTTTTCAGGGCGTTACACGCGGCCCAAAGCGGACAATATGGTGCTAGATGAGTCGGGTCCTGACCGAGGAGGGTCGGGTCTTGACAATTTGGTATCAGAGCCATACCTCGACCGGGAAGTGTGCCAGTGAGGGCGCTGGGCCCTAAGGGGGTTGGATTGTAAGACCCGTGTCGTAGAGGGAACGGTGAACGATCCCACATTCCTGTGAGGGGGGAATGGTCTAGGAGATGATGGTGGTGTGCCTTTAAGGTGTAGGCACACTCCTATCTAGAACTAGGCCTTTTGGGAGCTCAAGTGGCTTTGGGGGGGGGGGGGGGGGGGGGGGGATTGGAACCCCAAAGTTAAGCGAGTTGAGGCTGGTGCAATTCCATGATGGGTGACCCCCTGGGAAGTTGCACCGTGAGCTCCCGAAAACAAAACCGTGAGGACGAGGCCCAAAGCGGACAATATGGTGCTAGATGAGTCGGGTCCTGACCGAGGAGGGTCGGGTCTTGACAGGTGACCCTAGGGAAGTTGCACCGCGAGCTCCCGAAAACAAAACCGTGAGGGCAAGGACAAGGAGGCCCAAAGCGGAAAATATCGTGCTAGATGAGTCGGGTCCTAACAAAGGAGGGTCGGGTCCTGACAAGAATAGTGAGCATACCTTTCACTACTCCTGGGGCTGCTCTAGCCTCCTATTGGCTCACTGAAAACAATCGAGCTTATGGTCCCGATGGTCGACCACATCCTTGTGATCTACGATATCCACCTTTGGCTCCTCCATAGCCTCCGCCACCAGTTGCGTCTGAAGTTGTGGTTGTGCTCGGATCCTGTCCTGTCGTATTCCGACGAGTACCATTGCCACCTGCCAGTTGTGGGCACTCTCTCCTGAAGAGTCCAGGGTCTCTACATATATAACAGGTCAATGGCCTCGGTCTGCCTATAGACCCCCTTGTGGTACCACTCGTTTGAGGATGCTGTGGTGCTCTGTAGCCAAATGTCTGAGTACCGCTGTGCCTGCCAAACCGTCCATTATCAGATGAGGACGAGGCTCCACTAAAACGATCTCCCTTCAGAGCTCTCTGGCTCGAAGGTCCACAATACAAACTTTCTCGGCGCCGTCCATCCCCAGAAAACTGCTGCTAAGCAGACCAACTGTCCTCCACTCTCATAGCTGCGTCGATCATATCCCTCGGTGTGGCATAGGATCCTGCCGTCACCATGGTACAAATATCTCTTCTCAGGCCCATCTCGAAGCGGCGACACTTGTCAATCTTGGTACTCACAGAGGCAGAAGCAAATTGAGACAATATCTGGAAACTCCTCGCATACTCTGTCACTGTCATGCTCCCCTATCGGAGCTATAAGAACTCTACCTCTCTTGTGTCATGGAAAGTGCGAGGGTAGTACTGCTCGAGAAACCGCACTTTGAAAACCTCCCATGTCACCTTCCTGACGTCCCAACCGGACATCTCTAAGGCGTACCACCACTCATGAGAATTACCGACCAATAAGAAGGTGGTCAATATCAATCGGTCTTCTGGAGGGCATCGCGTCACTATGAAGATCCATTCCATCTAAACAATCCACTAGTGGGCTTTCTCAAGGTTGGACCAACCACTAAATACAGTCATCCCCAGGCATTGGACTCTCTCAATGCTAGTGCCCTCTAAATCCCTAACGACATCATCATCAGACCGTGCAAGGGTTACTCGTCTCGGAGGTATAACTATCTATTAAGAGGCATAAATCAATACGACATATTAAGCATGTCAATGTAAAATGTACAGATTGCTATCCTAATGCTCTGCTACCAAGCTGAGAGGATCTGTCACAATCCCCCAGTATCATAGGGGA
Organism: Prinsepia uniflora; assembly: GCA_032719365.1. Classification (NCBI taxonomy): domain Eukaryota; kingdom Viridiplantae; phylum Streptophyta; class Magnoliopsida; order Rosales; family Rosaceae; genus Prinsepia; species Prinsepia uniflora. The sequence continues at coordinate 55,698,889 of CM064861.1, read as the reverse complement.
ACGTGCCCTGCCCCGTATGAGAATCATACTCAAAATACCGAAAATACACTTTAAGGGTTCGAATGTAAACATGCTGAGTACACTACCACATTTTCAGACAATGGATACGTATCTATTATACATGATCGAGCATATATATATGTCAGTACAACACAAATACTAAACATACCCCGTTGGGTGTCAGGTACGTAGCAGTACTGACTATGTCTCAGCCTCGGTATCCGCCCCTATCTCTGTATCACGGCCTGGAGGGTCAATAAATATAGTCAAAATGTGAGTGGATCACAAATAAATAAGTTATAAACTCATTTTGAAAAATATACAGTTTTTAACCCTCTGTTTTACAAACATGCATGCGCTTGAGATAAATCGTATGAAAACAGTTCAAATCACAGATTCATATACATACATCTAGACACATACATAAGTGAAACAAAATATACCCCATCCTCAGACATCTGAGATGTCTCGACATCCACAATGTCTATAATCAAAACCAATCACAATTTCCAATGCTACGCGTGCAACTCGGGATCTCATCTTCGAGTACTTTCCCAGGACCCATCTCAATGACGTTCAGGGTGATATCAACATGGGGTGCCTGACCCTGATCTATCGTGTCCAGGATGATATCATGGCGTGCTGCCTGTCTATGAAGTCAAGATCCCGAGACCTGCGTAACGGTCTTTCTAGAATTCCTAAAAATCTTCCACATCAAAATGTCAACTATTTGACCTTTTAGGGGCAAAATCCTCATTTTGCTCAGTTTTTCCAAATTCACTTTTCCTCAAGGGTCTGCGTCGTTACATTGCGTATACTCGTGAGTGATGTGCAGCTAATGTGCGAGCTAGTGGCCAGCTTCCTATGTGTATGATGGATCTTGCTTGTTTGAAGCCACACATTGCAGGTCATGAAAATTAACTCTAATTTGTAACGATCCATCCCGAATTCCGGGATTAGATTTGTGATTAATGATAGATTAGGGAGATTAATCGGTCATTAGTTGAGCGAAATCGGACGGACGGTGTAAAATGACCATTTTGCCCCTATTCTTGGGTAAAATGTTGACTTTTGACTCTAGGAGTCAAACGTACGAGGACCGATGACCGTGACGTAGATCGGGACGTCACGAGTCCGTAGACAAGCGGCACATCAAAATCGAACATCGAACGGAGAAGTTTTGGTCACAGGATCAAAATCAGGAATTTAACGTTTCAGAATTCGATTAAAATATTATTAAAATTTGATTGGGCAGATATTTATGTGGGGCCCTTGGATGAGTGAAAAGTCCTGTTAGGACCCGACCCTCCTCGGTCAAGACCCGAATCATCTAGCACGATATTGTCCGCTTTGGGCCTCCTTGCCCTTGCCCTCACGGTCTTTTTTTTTTTCGAGAGCTCATGATGCAACTTCCTAGGGAGTCACCCATCATGAAATTGCACTAGCCTCAACTGGCTTAACTTTGGAGTTCCAACCAAAACTAAAGCCATTGAGCTCCCAAAAGGCCTCGTGCTAGATAGATGTGTGCCTACACCTTTAAGGCACACCACCATTCCCCTCCCAGACCATTCCCCCCCCCCCCCCCCCCCAAAATAATGTGGGATCATTCACCATTCCCTCCAGAACACGGGCCTTACAATCCACCCGCCTTAGGGCCTAGCGTCACTGCTGGCACACTTCCTAGTCGGGGTCTAACTCTAATACCATTCTGTCTGGACCCGACCCTCCTCGGTCCGGACCCGAATTGACAGGACCCGTCCCAAATCCCCCGGGATTAAAGTGGGACGTGCCTACTCCCGTCTGACACAAAGTGTCAGACCAGGGATAATTTTGTCCTTAACTCAACCGGCACTACCAGAGAGCGCCAGGATCCGGATGAGGAGTGTGATGTCTCGGTCTCTGCTACAGCCCACATACGCGATCAACTTGAAGGGCATTCAAAACATCAAAAGTCGTGAGTGGACAAAACAAATATTTTTAATAAAAACATTTCACAAAAGATATTTATGCCCTTAACTAAAAACATGTATGCATTCGAAAACCATTTATCAAATCATTTACAAAACCATTTGGGCCTTGGCCCGAAACCGTAAAGCAGTACATGGGAACACAGCCCAAAACCAGTTTTCGTAGGGACTCAGGCCAAATCAACATACGTGGGTTTCAGCCCAAACCATATCCAAAACGTAGAACACGGGGTCTCCGCCCCAAATCACTTTCCAAAACATAAGACACGAGGTGTCCGCGCCCCCAAACCATTTTCCACGAAACCTCATATACAACCCATCGTCGGCATCTCAGGTGAGATGCCAACTCGGGGCACACAGCCCCTAGGGAACACGTCCCCGATATAAGTCACGATTCATCTCTATACTAGTGTGCACACTACTAGGCATCTCACTCCGAGTCTACCCTCAGGAATTCCCCGTCTGGGAGGCTCTATCTACGGATCTAGTCTGAGTATCTCTCCAGAATCTGGTCCGAGACCACATCATAACTCCCACTCCTAGAATAGGCTCCCTATGGGGATACTTATTCTGGGTATTGGATCGTGACTCTCCAAGTCGACGTATGGAGGAGACCAATCAAATCAGGTGGAGGGTGTATAGATTTTCAAAATAATTTCTTTCTCTACTGGGTCTCGTACCTGAATCTCAACAAGATTCCTCTAATCAGATTCAAATCCAATTTCACCGGGACTCAAGCCCAAAATCTCATTTCAATGGTGTCTTAAACCCGAATTATCATTTCATAAACCACAATTGGAACTTAAGCCCGATTTCACATTCCAACGGGGCCTCAAGCCCAATTTCACGATTAATAGGGCCTCAAGCCCGATTTGACAATCAACTGGGCCTCTAGGCCGAAATCACAATGAACGGGGCCTCGAGCCTGATTTCACAATCAGCTGGGCCTTAAGCCCGATACCACAGTCAAAGGGGCCTTAAGCCCGATATTACAGCCAACTAGGCCTTAAGCCCCAATTCGTAAACCAACAGAGCCCTCCTCTCGATAGTATAACTCAAATGGGCCTCCCGCCCGATTTCTCATCAAATCAAATGGACTCTAAGTCCGAGGGTTTCCAATCAAATGGGTCTCATGCCTGATTTCATATTTCTAAATCCAAAAATCTCGAAATACGTGCAAATACGTAAATACTAGCTACCACAAAAAAATGCACTCATGGAATCATAAAACATGTATTTAAAACATTTATAAACATTTATGCATGCATCGATTTTGAAAGAAAGGTCCACTGACATACCGTCTGAAGCCGCGCCTCGATACGCGCATCATAAGCCTCTCCCGGGTCAATTGTAGCCTCCGGGCTTCCCGAAACTGTCCAAATTAATTTAGAGGGTTACTAAGTACTTAAATAACCCCTCACTAAAGCCCCGTAATTTTTCAGAATTTTTAACTATTTTTAAAGTCGATCCTAAACCTTCGGACATCCCAAACTATATCAAAATGATGTCCGATCGACTCGAAACCAGTCCCAAAATATTCATTACATCGAATAAATGAAATTATATGTTGGAAATTTCCCCAAAGGATGGCTCACGCGCCGCCCAAGGGGCTGCTTGTGGGAGCCACGTGCTAGCATTGTACATCTCTTTCCCTACGACTGAACTGATCCGGCCGGCTCGCCAGTAAGTCTGGTCCAGCCTTGTTTCTCATCCATTTTTCATCCAATCCTTTCGAATCCAATCCCAATCATCCTATCTAATCCCTAGGAGTCCATTGGTGTGAAGAAAACTAAGAAAACCCATGAAAACCCGACCTGTTCAAATTGAATCCCACGGTCCAACTTTCTCGATCACCCTCCCTCGACATCCGGCCACAAGCCACCATCCAAACGCTTTCTAAACCATCCTACAATTTTATTAAATGCTATCCAAATAACTAATACAACCCCTAACGTCCAAATCATAAAGTTGGATTTTGAACGTGAAAACATACCTGCGTGGTTTTGCCATCCCTCCGCTGTCCACGGCGGCTCAGGCTGCTATGAGCAACCATCCTTAGTTAGTCCTTCTCTCACTCTGTCCCCACACACAGTCGAATGGGGAAAGGAATATGGATTTGGGTTCAAGGTTTTTGGGATGAGATCGGGGGAACCGTGTGCAAAATAAGGAAATGGGATATGCATGTATCAATTTGGGTGGGCAATGGATGGATGACAAGTATCATTCATCCATTGGGCCTGCCCTCAAATATCTGGGTCCCACATGAGACAAATGTCTCCTTTTGCCTCGTAAAATGTGTCGTTGTAAATAGTTCCTCGGAACTTCCGTGAATTGTAACTTTTCCGTCGAACGTCTATTTTCAACGTACCGCCTGTCTACGGATTCGTATCGCCTCGATCTACGTAACGGTCCTCGACCCTCAGCCATCAGACCTCCCGGGGCAAAAGTTAATTTGTTGCCCTCGTTTAGGGGAAAAATTGTAATTTCGCCTTAACGATCGTTAATCCTAGTTTAATCCCCGATTAGCCTCGCTAATCCGTCATTAGGTCTTAAGTAATCCCGATAATTTGGGACGATTCATTACACGAATCATCTAGCACAATATTGTCCGCATTGGGCCTCCTTGCCCTTGCCCTCATGGTTTTGTTTTCGTGAACTCATGGTGCAACTTCCCATGGGGTCACCCATCATGAAATTGCACCAGCCTCAACTCGCTTAACTTTGGAGTTCCAACCAAAACCCAAAGCCACTGAGCTCCCAAAAGGCCTCGTGCTAGATAGGTGTGTGCCTACACCTTTAAGGCACACAAATATTCCCCTCCTAGACCATTCCCCCCTCGTAAGAATGTGGGATCGTTCACCGTTCCCTCTAGGACACGGGCCTTACACATCCTATTGGTGGCTTTCTCCAAGAGGTGGATCCAATGAAATAAAATACTTTTTTAGTTAAGTTTTATTATTTTAATTATTTTCCCTCTCATTTCTCTCTCTTCTTCCCCGCGACTCAGCCTTCATCTTCGTCATTTCTCTCCAACAAACACACACACAATCCCACAAACAACCTCAATCTTGATCCATTGCTATTGGGCCTTGAACGAACATGAGAGAAGTGACTGAGACGAGTCGAATGATGGCAATGGCGTTGATCGCCGTGGACGGTGGCTGGAAACCCGAAACGGTAAGCTTTTGGTTCAATTTTCGAATTCGATATTTAGGGGGTTTTAAGGGTTTTCCTTGATTGAGACTTGTTCCTTGGGTCATGGCGAAGCTGAGGGACCAAGAATGGGAGACTGAGGTGGCCGTAATCGATGGCACAATGCAGTTACAGGTGGCTAGTCTTCGTTCCTCCATGAACAGGTATGAAAATGATCACTTTTCACGATTTTGAAATCACTGATCGATGGGGATGGATGAGACGAGGGTGTAGGTGAAAACCCCATCGAGAATGGTGGCCAGAATTGGGAGAACCAGTCGGGTTGGTCCGTCGGTTCGTCTGAATCAGACCAAACCAGTGAACCGGGTTCACCCGAGGTTGGGGGTGACATTGTTCCGACGCGTAGGCTTCACGAGCAGCCACTTCAAGCGGCCCGTGGGGGGTAATTTAGGAATGTGTTCAACATTACTTTTAATCTATTCGATGTAACGAACATTTTGGGACTGGTTTCGTGTCGGCCGGACATCATCTCGATATAGTTCGGGGTGTCCGAAGGTTTAGGATCGAGTTTAAAAATAGTTAAAAATTCGGGAAAATTACGGGGGTTGACTGAGAGATTAATGAGGTAGTTAGTAACCCTCTTGTATGATTTGGACAGGTTTGGGAGTCCCGGTGACGGTGATTAGCCCGGGGAGGCTTATGGCACGCAAATGGAGGCGGCAGCGTAGGACAGTCTGTAAGTGGACCTTGATTTCTAAACTGATGCATGCATAAATTTTTTATTGAAATGATTTCTAGCATGATGATTATGGATTAGTGACTTACATGATTACATGTATTTCATGGCGATTTACGTATTTACACATATATCGAGGTTTATGGTTTTATACTGATTTTACGTGCTTGTGGTTTCTGTGATGATTTGATGAAATGGTTTTGGATTTGAGTAGGTAAACTCAGGCATGAGGCCCATTTTTTTTTTGGAAACCCTCGTACTTGAAGTCCATTTTAGTTACATTGTCAGGCCAGAGGCCCAATTGGTTTTTGGATTGATTTCGGATTTGGAAATAAGGAATTGGGCATGAGACCCATTTGATTTCCGAACTATCAGACTTCGAGTCCATTTGATGTAATAAGGCATCGGTTCGGAGGCACAGTTGGTTTACGAAATCTGGCTTGAGGCACAGCTGGTTTACAAAATCGGGCTCGATGCCCAGTTGGTTTATGAAATTGGGCTCGATGCCCAGTTGGTTTACTAAATCGGGCTTGAGGCCCAGTTGGTTTACATGATCGGGCTTAAGGCCCAATTGGTTATGATATCGGGCATGAGTCCCATTTATGGTTTATAAAGGTGATTTTGGGTTTAGAGACCCTAAATGGATTTCTGGTTTCATGACGGTTTATGGGGACTGGGCATGGATCCTTTGAAAGGTTTGAAAGGTTTTGAGAATGATTTCGAAATGGTTTTTCATATACCATCCTTGTATTTATGGATTATCTCCTCCAGGGAGGGTCATTGGCCCTGTAGTCACGGAGCACTAATTGAGTGGAGTCGCCCCCGTGGGGTACCTTACTCTCAAGAAGGCATATATATATTATAACCGCAAGGAGGTTCATTTATCTGCGGAGATTGACCTGGGTGGACCCTAGGGAGACTTGGAATTTGAGAACCCGGGTAGCACGCGCGTAGCTTTGGAAACCGTGACAGGATTGGTTATATGATATTTGGTAAACATGATTTCTTGGATTTGTGAAATTGTGTTTTTTGAATAGTAAATGGATTTGGGCAATGACCCACATACTCGGATTTATGTTTTTGGGCTGAGTTCCCACATATGGCTGATGTGTTCGCGTATTTGTGTTTAATGGTTTTGGGCAGGTCCCCGTATGATTTGGATTTATGGAATTTGGGCTGAGACCCTAATAATGGTTATTTGAATATATGGTTTGATAAATGGTTTTCGTATGCACGCATGCTTTTTAGTGAAGGGCATAAATCTCCTTATGAAAATGTGTTTTTATGAACATATTGCTTTTTGTCCACACATTTTCGTTGTAACGCCCCGAAAAATCCAAAAATTGTAAAATATTAAAATAATGTGAAAATGACGTTTTTACCCCTAGAAGGACATGGCTAAAAGTTGACTTTTTGTTTGGTATACTGTTTGTACATTTTTCTTGTGCCATGGTGTAGGTCTCGGAACGCTGAATCCGTAGACAGGTGGCACGTCGAAAACGGAGTTCGGAGGAAAAAGTTATGGGGTTGTGAAGTTTAGGGGAAAAATGGTAATTGTGCTTATGGGGGTTAAAATGGTAATTGTGAATCATGAACGGTGCAAGTAATGACTATGCAGTCCAATTGCTGATTCAAATCCCTTTACCCTTGAGAAACCAATTAGTGGCACTTAAGTGGTGTCACCATTAATTAATGTAATTAGTAGATAAGTGATGACAATTAGAAACAAAACAGTCCTCAACTAAGAACAAAAGCAGAGAACACAAAACCCTTCCCTTGATCGATTCTCAACAAACCAGCGGAAATTAGCGCAATAACGTGATCAATTAGTGTAAATTGGAGAGAAAAACCGAAGAGGAATCAAACCAACTCGGATTGCAACCTTGCCGAGCTTACCCGAAAATTCATTCAAAATCTCCATTTTCGAATTTGACATGTCAGACGGTTTCGTTCCAATTGGACGTGAGATTAAGCTTCCTGGGAGCTAAACAACTCGAACCCGATCAACTGGAACGAAAATTGGTGGAGAAATCGTGACGAACAAGCCCTGCAACTGTTTGGAAAATCGAGCTTGAGTTTAGTGACTTAGAGGTAATAACTCATGAAATTGATCTCGATTTCGTGTTCATTATAGTCCTATGATGCTTCTGGTGTGAACAATTGAAGGAAACAGGTGAGTTTTGGCTGGGACCCGAACTCAAACCCGACGGGTGTTCATCTTGAGTCGAGATGATTTAAGGCTTAATCGATTGAATTAAAGTTATAGAACTATATGTCAGATTGAATTTAGGGTAATGAGTGAAAGAACGAGATGAATTGAGTGTAAATCAATAGAAAACGAGTCGGGTCTGATCGTGGGTCGCAGACTCGAATACCAGAGAAACGGGTGAGAGAGAGATACTGTACCAGGCACTGTTCACGGCGCGTGGCTGTCACGGGCAGCCGCTAGCGGCGGCGCGTGACCGGGAATTTGAAGATGGGTCAAACATACTTTTTGATGTTCTCGATGATACGGACCTATTAGCGTTAGTTTTGGGTCAATCGGATATAAATTGAGGATAGTTTTGCGTATCCGAAGTGTATAGGTTACATTTAAATAATATTATTTTATTCCAACGATTTGGAAATTCGTACCTAAGATTATATGATACTCTAGTAACCCTATATTACATGTTTGACAGGCCAAAATATTCTCGGGACATCGGACGAGAAAGAACAGCTCGAATCCGAGAAATCTGGACGGTGTGTGAGTGGGCTTTTATTTTCTACCCTAAATGCATGCATATATGTTTTGACTGCTTTTAAATGATTATAATATGATTTAAATTGACTTTCCATGATTAATGATGTGATATGATGATTTCCGGATTTTGGGAGTATTATATTATTATTATATTGCTTTGGGCACGAATTTCGAGAAAATCATAAAATTGTGATTTTGGGAGATGGCCTGAGATTTGAAATGGCTTTTGACTTTGAAACTACATTATATGATTTAATTGAAGAAATTGAATTATAAATGATCTGTTATACATGAATTTATGGAATTTACTTGTGCTGTGGAAATGCTATATTTCGGGCAGAGACCCTGTTGAACTATTGATTTGATTTTGAGATTTAAATAGTTTTGAAATGAGTTTCTTGATTAGTGGTATCATCCTCGGTGATTTGATGGTCTCCTCCAGACGTCGTAGATCCTGGAGTAGTCACGATCCACTGCCTGGAGATGAGTAGCTCCGAGGGGAGGCTCAATCTCAGGAGTGTGAGTTTATATTGATATCCTCCAGATGGCGTTGATCCTGGAGATGATATCACCCCAGACGTCGTTGATCCTGGGGAGGTACTCGGACGTGAGACACCCGAGTTGCACACGTTGCATTGATATCGTGACGGGTTATTGAATATTAAGATTGGATGTTGAGGATGGTGGTATCATGATTGATTTTGAATTAAATGAGCTGTTTTCTTTTACCTTTGATTTATATAACTCCTGTTTTATATGTGATATGCATGCATGTTTGTGACAACTGGAGGGTAAAACTATTTTGATAAATGTATTTCTAAGCCTTTATTTTGGTCCACTCACACCTTTACTGTTTTTGTACCCTCCAGGCCCGTGCACAGGTACTGAGGCTCGTATTGAGGCAGAAGAATAAAAAAACCGTTGCGTACTCGAGTTCTGACCGCGTAGGACTTTAATCCTTGTTTGTAAATATTTCTTATGCTCTGTAAACCGGTTAACGACTGAGATAGTTAACGGTCCTAAAGACGTACCTATCCCTGGTCTGACTATGCGTGTGTTTGGTTATGTTATATTATGTATATATATATTATATGGACTACTTTTGGTATTTTAAAATCATTGTCAGACGGGAGCAGGATCATTCACGATTATCGAGGAATAATCGGGATGGGTCCTGTCAATTGGTATCAGAGCATAGGTTGCGGTATGAGTTCGGCACATGGTGTGCATGGGTGTTATACTAATCTGTTTCTATTTACAGCTACCTCAATATGCCTCCGCGACGCGAGCCTCGTGCACATCCTGGAGAAGAGATAGTGGGTCCAGATGTCGAAAGAGCTCAACGTTTAGGGGCCACTAGCTTTACGGGCCAGACCAACCCAGACGAAGCCTATGATTGGATTACTCAGTTGGAGAGGATTTTTGAGATCATGCGATGTCCACCCGGAGACATGGTTCCCTTAGCCACGTTTATGCTGAGTAGTCAGGCGTATAGATGGTGGCGCGGCTTACAGTTGACGGGATTGGATGCCAGTACCCTGACTTGGGAGGACTTCAGGCATCGTTTTCTAGATCAATTCTATCTTCGTTCCTTTCGTAATGCCAAGGAAGTGGAGTTCCTTCAGCTGCAACAAGAAAATATGTCTGTGGCTGATTTTGAACAGAAGTTCTTGAACCTAACTAATTTTGTTCCTCTGTATGTGGCCAATGAAGAAGATAAGTGCAGAAGGTTTGAACAGGGGTTACGGAATGAGATCCGTGGTGCTGTAACAGTGGGATCGTTTGCTACTCTGAGAGAGTTATCTGATGCTGCCGCTAGAGTTGAGGCAACATTACTAGTACGACAGCAGTTTTCGGGTTTCGGCCGGCGCCGAGAGCGATCATATCAGGGAGCCCCGAACCAAAGATGGCCAAAAAGGGGTGGTTATAGTTCTGGATCTTCTGGTGGTACTCGACCGAGTTATAGCAGTGGAGGAGGAACGCAGGGATTTGGTGTTCGACCTCAGGCAACAACTCAGTCCAGTGGAACATCTGTGGGATCTACTGCGAGACTGAGTGAGAGATCTAGTCGGCCGAGTTCAGTGACTTGTTTTTCTTGTGGAGAGTCTGGATATATTATAAGGAACTGCCCATACCGGTCAGGTAACAGTGGTACAGGTCGGGGGACAGCAGAGCAGAATTTGAATACAACCTTGACTTCTAACACAACTGGAGGGAGCGGAGTTGGTCGTGGACGTGGTGGATCACGGGGACGTGGTCAGACTTCAGGACCACAGGCTCGAGTGTTTGCAGTAACCCAACAGGAGGCCCGAGCAACTCCGGGAGTGGTGACAGGTATGCTTCCTATTTTTGGTCATGATGCACGTACCTTAATAGACCCAGGAGCTACGCATTCTTTTGTTTCTTGCACTTATGCAACCTTAGCTGATAGAGAGATTTATGCACTCGGTTGTGCTATGGGAGTCGGTACGCCGACCGGTGATGTTTATGTAGTCAACCAAGTGATACGAGAGTATCCTGTCTTGATAGGTGGTGTGCATCTAGTAGCTGACTTAATTTTGTTAGATTTATGTGATTTTGATGTTATCCTTGGGATGGATTGGCTGACAACCCATCATGCCTCGATCGAATGTTTCGAGAAGAAGGTACTACTCCGGAGCCCAGGGTTACCGGAGGTGGTATTCAGGGAGATCGGAGAGCGTTACCCGCCAAAATTATATCCGCCCTCACGGAAGAGAAATTGTTGAGGAAGGGTTGTCAGGGCTATTTAGCACAGGTGATTGATGTACTGGATTCACCAATTAAGGCCGAAGATATCCCCATAGTATGTGAGTTTCCGGATGTGTTTCCTGCGGATTTGCCAGGGTTACCACCACATAGGGAGGTGGAGTTCACTATTGATTTGATCCCTGGTACACGACCCATTTCATTGACTCCTTATCGTATGGCCCCAGCTGAATTGAAGGAACTGAAGGTGCAACTGCAAGATCTAATTGACATGGGGTTCATTCGACCAAGCGTATCACCGTGGGGAGCCCCCGTGCTATTTGTAAAGAAGAAAGAAGGCAGTTTGAGATTGTGCATGGATTACAGACAGCTCAACAAGGTCACAATCAAGAATAAGTATCCTTTGCCCAGGATTGATGATTTGTTTGATCAATTAAGGGGGGCCAAGTATTTCTCGAAGATTGATCTCCGTTCTGGTTATCATCAGTTGAGGATTCGGGAAGAAGATATTCCAAAAACAGCCTTCCGAACTCGGTATGGTCATTATGAGTTTTTAGTAATGCCGTTTGGGTTAACCAATGCACCGGCGGCATTTATGGATCTAATGAACCGAGTATTCCGGAAGTATCTGGATCAGTTTTTCATTGTATTTATTGATGATATTTTGGTGTATTCCAAGAGTAAAAAGCTGCATGAGAAACACTTGAGATTTGTGCTTGAGACACTGAGGGAGAACAAGTTGTATGCGAAGTTGAGTAAGTGCCAATTTTGGCTAACCAGTGTGGGATTTCTGGGGCATGTGATTTCTGCAGAAGGCATTTGTGTTGATCCCCAGAAGATTGAGGCAGTTGCAAAAAGGGAACAACCGAAGACAGTAACCGAAGTGAGAAGCTTTTTGGGATTGGCCGGTTACTACAGACGTTTTGTCGAAGGTTTTGCTACTATTGCTGCTCCACTGACCCAATTGACCAGAAAGGGAGTTAAGTTCATTTGGAATGAAGCTTGTGAGCGGAGTTTTCAAGAATTGAAGAAAGGATTGACATCCGCTCCGATGTTGGTTCTTCCGGACGATAATGGTGAATTTGACGTGTATACGGATGCATCCTTGCATGGATTGGGGTGCGTGTTGATGCAACATAGTAAGGTAATTGCTTATGCCTCTCGACAGTTAAAACCACATGAACACAATTACCCTACCCACGATCTAGAGCTGGCTGCGGTGGTGCATGCACTCAAGATCTGGCGACACTATTTATATGGTGCCACTTGTAGACTTTTTATGGATCACAAAAGTTTAAAGTACTTTTTCACACAAAAAGAATTAAATGTGCGGCAAAGAAGATGGCTGGAATTGCTTAAAGATTATGACTGCACGATCGAATATCATCCAGGGAAAGCAAACATAGTGGCGGATGCGTTGAGTAGGAAGTCAGCACATTTTATGGCCCATTTGCAGATGGTACATTTACCCTTATTGGTTGAGCTTCGTCGGACTGGTGCTATGTTGAAACTGGATAACCAAGGTGGTTTGGTAGCGAGTTTCCAGGTTCGACCAATCCTACTTGATTAGATAATTGAAGCTCAGTTCCAAGATCCTATCTTATGTATTCTCCGGATTGAAGTGGAAGCCGGGGAACGACAGGATTATGCAGTGAGTGAGGATGGAGCCTTGACAAAAGAAGGCAGATTGTGTGTTCCTATTGATGCTATGTTAAAGAAGGAAATTCTGGATGAAGCTCATAGTTCAGCATACGCTATGCACCCAGGAGGAACTAAGATGTACCGTACGCTCCGAGAACATTACCGGTGGCCTGGAATGAAACGAGAAATTGCTGAATATGTGAGCAAATGTTTGATATGCCAACAAGTAAAAGCCGAAAGACAAAGACCCTATGGAGCACTGCAACCGCTTCCTATCCCAAAATGGAAATGGGACCATATAACCATGGACTTTGTATTTAAACTTCCGAGGACGCCCAGAGGCCACGATGGAGTTTGGGTAATCGTAGACAGACTTACCAAATCAGCGCATTTCTTACCTGTGAAGGAAGACTTTCAGATGTCCCAGTATGCTTATTTATTCATTAATGAGATCATCCGGTTACATGGTACACCTGCCTCTATTATCTCAGATCGCGATCCACGATTCACCTCTAGATTTTGGCAAAGTTTACAAGAAGCTTTTGGGACGAGATTGCATTTCAGTACGGCGTTCCACCCTCAGACAGACGGACAGTCAGAACGAACTATCCAGATCTTGTAAGATATGATGAGGGCATGTGTTCTACAATTTCAGGGAACTTGGGAGTCACACTTACCATTGATGGAATTCGCCTACAACAATAGCTACCAGGCAAGCATTGGAATGGCACCTTATGAAGCTTTATATGAACGATAATGCAGAACTCCTTTGTGTTGGACAGAAGTGGGCGAAAGAAAATTGTCTAAGTTTGAATTGATTGATCTGACGACGGAGAAGGTCAAGCTTATCCTGGAGAGACTCAAGGCAGCCCAAGACCGGCAAAAGAGCTACATGGATCGAAGGACGAGAGATCTTGAATTTGTCGTTGGAGATTGGGTTTTCCTGAAGTTATCACCTTGGAAAGGCATAGTACGATTTGGCAGACGCGGGAAATTAAGCCCCCGTTTTATCGGACCTTATGAGATTATCGAGCGGATCGGCCGAGTGTCTTACAAACTAGCATTACCTTCCGAGCTTTCCAGAGTTCATAATGTCTTTCATGTGTGAATGTTGCGAAAGTATGTGTATGACGAGTCCCATGTACTAGAAGAGCAACCTATTGAGCTCAGGGAAGATCTAAGCTTTGAGGAACAACCTGTGCAGATCTTGGATCGAAAAGATAAGGTACTCCACCGAAAGACAATTCCCCTAGTGAAAGTGCTTTGGCGAAATCAGAATGTAGAAGAAGCTACTTGGGAACCCGAAGCTCATATGCGAGAACAGTATCCGTACTTGTTTCCGTGAAACTTCGGGGACGAAATTTCCCAAGGGGGGAAGGTTGTAACGCCCCGAAAAATCCAAAAATTGTAAAATATTAAAATAATGTGAAAATGAAGTTTTTACCCCTAGAAGGACATGGCTAAAAGTTGACTTTTTGTTTGGTATACTGTTTGTACATTTTTCTTGTGCCATGGTGTAGGTCTCGGAACGCTGAATCAGTAGACAGGTGGCACGTCGAAAACGGAGTTCGGAGGAAAAAGTTATGGGGTTGTGAAGTGTAGGGGCAAAATGGTAATTGTGCTTATGGGGGTTAAAATGGTAATTGTGAATCATGAACGGTGCAAGTAATGACTATGCAGTCCAATTGCTGATTCAAATCCCTTTACC